>CM053515.1:6105348-6260034 GCA_028627145.1 Eidolon dupreanum
CCATTTATAGGCATTCAATAAATACTTTCAAATGATCAGATGAGCCCAGATGAAACAGGAGGAAGGAAACTGAAGTTCAGAGAGCCTGGCATCTCTACCTACAGTTTGCACAGCTTGGTGACCCTCCGTCTCTCACTGATTTGTAGTAAATGCCGTGAGTTGGGGACCACCTGTTCTGTCCCACCTTCACACTCCCAGAGTTTAGCCTAGTGCCTAGCTCATGAGAGCGGGCTCTCGGGAACACACTATCAAAGGCACAAAGGTCTCCCAGCTCCAAATCTAAGTTCATACCGCAACTGCCAACAGGTGTCACAGACGAGTCTGCCCTTCCACCTTCTCTTACCTGGGTAAAAGGACTTTAGAGAACACCAAGGCCCCGAGTCCCGAGCAATTAATCTGTTTAACTGTCCATCTCCCTCGCTCAAGGGTACACCCCATGGCGGCAGGGACTCTGTTCTGATCCTCGGCACTGGCAACAGAGACCGGGGCCCAGTGGGTGCTCAATAAATACCTGCTGAGTGAATGGCCAGCTCTCAGCTAGGTGGGCCGTGATAAATACCAGTGCCCTTCTATGCCACCGCCATCCAAAAACCAGCAGGCTCTGGAACTGTGTGGGGAGGAGAGGGTGGGAGGGGGGACTTTTCGAGTGAAGGGACATGGCATCAAAGTGGTTCCACGTGAATTCCTGAGACCTCCAGCTTCTGCCTCAGCCTTTTCAGCTCTGCCATGACAACTACAGTTCATTACCCTCGCTTCCCACACAGCCCTGGTGCCAGCTCACTGGTGAGAGTTACTTCACTCCAGAAATTCCTAAGAAGGGCTTGCCTCCGATAAGGCTAGGGGGAAAAGAATTTATGGACTTATATAATGAGCACCGCCAAGGCGGCTTGTAAGCGCTGATATCAACGTGGCTCACCAGGAAGAGACCTGAGCTGGCGAGGAAGGAGCGGTGGCTGCGGCCCCTCTACCTGGGCACAGAAGGTCAACAAGCCGAACTCATCACAGCTGCCATCTGAAAGCCTGATGTGCAGTAGGCACTGAGCTAAACCTCGATGTGTCCAGTGCCATTTCACTGCCACCACAGCCCTCGGGGGGGGGGGGGGGCAGGTCCTGCTCTTATCCTCGTGCACACAGCAGAGGAGCAGGAGCTTGTTCAAGGTCACTTACTAGGCATAAATGACAGAGCGAGGACTTGACGTGGCATCCTCTGAAGATCTCGACGAAAACCCCATCTTCCGCAAAGTAACAGTGTGGTATGTCAAACTGGTGTTTGGCTGGAACCCCACAAACACTTTTTCCATAGGGAACCAGGTATATATGCCGATAGATGTGTTTCTGTTTATTTCTCTGAAGTAAAAGGTCCCTTTCCCTTTGCTGCCCCTCTCTCGCCAAATTCACAGAGAGTCCAGTGGTCCAGATAGTAAGGCTTTGAAATCAGACAGACTTAGGCTCAGATTCCAACTCTGCATTTCTGCCTGTACGACCTTGAGTTTGTCCCTTGACCGTTCTCAGCCTCCCTTTCTCCATTTGCATAATGCCAGAAAAACACCATAAGCAACGATGCTTGGCACATGACAGGCCTGGATAAAGATGATTAAAGATGATGATGATGATCTCCATCACTATCACCAGGTGCCAGCTATTGTTCTCAACTGTTAGTGATAGGAAGACAAACAATGCACCGGTAAGAAATTCCTGGGATGCACAATGACATGCTCACAGAGCCCTAGCTGTCCAGGAAAAGCCACAACACATGTAGGACTGGAAGACTGTTCCGGGGTCATCTCATCCTACCAGCCACCTGATGCCTGTATCTTGATACTTTACCAGTCAGGTACCAGTCAGGGATCCTAAGGGTTGACCCAGTGACGAATCAAGCAAGTGGCTGCCACTGGGTGGGGAGGAAGCCAGTGTGGGGACAACCAGGCTGCCACTGAACCAGGCCCAGCGACAGCAGGCAGCCGGCTGGGGAAAAATCAGCAGCTGCCATTGGACTGGTGTCCTGGCTGCTAGAGGGTGACAAATGGAACAAGGGAAGAAAAAAAGCCAACAAAGGTATCCCCAATCTTGATGTAGCTTCATCTTTTTTTCTGGCTGAGCCCTGAACGAGAACTTAAACCTCGATCCTTTTCTCAGGCAGACATTTGAAACTGAAAGATCCTATTTCTTCCCAGCGGTGAGATGTCAGGGGTTGAAAAGCATCGAGAAGGCAGTCGGGGGGGAGGGGAGGAGGCGCACGAGACCTACCACACTTGTCCTTTTGTCCCTCCTCCCCACTCTCTCTACTCCACCCCATATTCCCAGTCCAGCATCTTTAGAGAATGTTTTCTCCCTACACAACAGTGACCACCTGCCCCCTCCTCAATCTCCCATTATTTTGCAAGAGGTTTTCTGCTCAGACCTGGATGCTTAAAAGCCTGCTGGTGAAGGTTAAATAACAAAACACTGCTGTATCCAGTTTCTGAGTTTTCTTTTATCTCACTCTGAAACAGGGATTCAAGGCAGCAGAGAAGCTGGTCCCCAGCAGCAACCAGAGCCTCTTGCTGTTCTGCCTAAGGGTGTGGGGCCAGCTGGCCCTCTCTGTGCTGGGAGAGGCCTGGCTGGAATTTTTTTCACGTGGATTCGTCACAGATCCAGCCTTGTCCCAGTGGAAGTTCTAGGAGATGTCACCCAAGACATTTTCCAGAGGAAGTGGATTCCTGTCATCCAGGGCTCCTCCCTGAACTGGGGGCTGCATCCTCACTGCCTGGAGGCAGGAGATAGCTTCAGACACTCAGTGGAGACAGCCAACCGCCATCAAAACCTGACCATGCAAGAGGCTTCTTCCATGCAAGAGCTTTGGAGCAACACGACAGCCACCTCCAACTGCCACTTATTCTAGCCTTGCTCTCCCTATGTGGACCTGAGCTTGGCGTTTCCCTCCCTGTAACTAAGGCAACCTGATTCTCTTCTCTTCAAAAGAGCAGTGTTTCCCAGCTACCTGAGGTCCCTGGGGATTGGAGAACCAGGTCAGTATGGCTAGGCCGAAAGCAAGAGGATGTGGTGACAGAGTAGCTGTCTTTGCTACTAATCCCCTGGCCATTGGGAGCATTTATCCAAGCGACTAGGAAATGACTTTGAACTCTATACACACAGCATCCTTCAGAGTTTCTCTCCTCCACCTATCTCTGGTCTCTCCCTCCCAGAGCTCGAGTTAGCTGGCTGCTCCCAGAAGGTCAAGTCTGTGCCCAGCAGCCTCCGAAGCCGCCACGTGGATCTCACTGGCTTCTCTAATCAAGCCACCTTTGCCACATCTCTCTGTGAGATCCACAGCAGATCTGCCTCATTTTAGGAATAAACAGTAACTCTCAAGGCCAACTTGCCGACAGGGCACTCTGGAGCCTGGAGCTGCTATAGCTAATGAGAGTGTGGATTTAGGACTATGACTCCCTGAGCTCCAGTCCTGGGTGCATCACCTACTGGTGACCTTGAGCAAGTTACATTTCCAAGTCTCAGTTTCGTCATCTGAAGACACAGATAATATAGTACTTACCCATACAGTTGGAGATAACAGTAATGAGATCATGATAGAAAAGTGTAATGTAATGTAATATAATGTAAATATTCAGATGTTAGCATTTATTATTTCATTTATTTATGGTTCCAAAGTGTCTAATTTATCCTGTTATCTATGCTAATGCTTTTCAACTGTATTCTTTCTTAATAATTGGCATAAGATATTCCCATGCATTGCAGACTCCCATGGAATGTTTGGATCTTAAACTCAAGCCTTGAAAAATAAAAGCCCTCTAATAACGTGTTTAGGTGCCCAACTACAGGTATTTAGTGGATCCTTAAGAACAGAAGGATGGAGAATAGAGGCTTTGGGTAAATTCTCTGTCAGGTTGGTTATAACTCCCACTTAAGAATGCATATCGAAATGTAAAGTGGTGGAAAGTGACATTAGTCTGACAATAACCTTAACGTATTTAATTGATTACAAAAATAATACACTTGCAATTGCTCGTACTTTAACCGTTTGACATACCACAAATTCCTGTGACACAACTCACCAGTGACTGTGACACTATGAAATTTGCTGGCCTGCGCTGTGAAAAAGGGTTTTGAAGGATAACTCAGCCACGAGAATTATTATGACAGATGAGAAGAAACTGGATCTTACTTTTAGGGAAATGTTTTCATAAGAGAAAGAAGAAGGAAAACTTGTACTAGGGACTGAAGGATGCTGTGAGCCCTTGGGCAAGTCACTTGTCTCTGAGTCTCAGTTTCATCAGTGACATGACATCGCTGGATTACATGACCAGAAAGGTCCATTTTGGTTGCCAGTTGCTACAGAGCTGGGAGGGGACTCAGTCTCCATTTGACTTAAGTGTTCCATAGGTCCTTCTAGTGAAAGCTAAAAGAACTGGCATTCCCAAGTGTCTCCTTTACTGGCGCAAAGTCAGGCTCTGTGCCAGTAACTGTCCTACCTGACTTTGCTTCTTTAATGCTCTTGTCGGGTATGCGCATCTCCCCACCCTGGAGAAGACAAAACCAAGCTCAGAGAGAATATGCAACTTGCCAAGGTCATTCAGGTAGCAAGCAGCAGATCTAAGATGCCAGGATTCGAAGGCTCACTTTCTAATCACTGTCCCAACCTGCTCTCTGGTTAGCCGTGGCCGGGCCACACCTGTATGGTTGCAGGTAAGTGAAATCATGCCTGTCTCAGCTCCATTCCCAAAGGCCAAGTTCCTCAGGCAGTGGAGCAGAGGTCTTGATTCAGACACTACTTCACCAGGCAGCTGAATGGGGCAGCGATTTAGAAATAAGGGTTCTGGAGTCAGCAGGCCTGTCATTTGCATCTCCCTCCACAAAAGCAGAGTGGCTTCACCCAACTCCGGCCCCCTGAGCTTCTGGTTCCTCAGGAGATAATGACCTATGCCCAGGATTGTTAGGAGATTCAAAGAAATCACCCATGTAGAGAGCTCTCAGCAGACCGCCTGAATGCAGTAAATGTTCAATCGTCATTTCCTACCTAGCTCACCAGGAGGGGATACAGGCAGTGGGGAGCTCATCTGTGGCAGACTTGTGAACCTAGGGTCCATGAGCCCCCTGAAATGATGTGCCAACAACTGTGTTCGCACATTTCTTCAGGAGGCTTCCTCAACCTTCATCAGATTCTCATAAGGGTCTGCAAGCAGAGGAGGTTAAGCTCTTTTGACTGCTGTAGACATGACTTCTTATAATGTAAGTTATTCCTGAAAGAACAGGGTTAGCTACAGTTCCTCAAGTCACGGGAGAATCATGGGAGAAGGTGCTGAGCCCCCTCGGCTGTGTGGGCCTCAGGTACTTATCACAGACCCGACACTGTGCCGAGTTCCCAGGTAGTTCCTGGAAGAAGGTCTGACCACAAGCCACAGAATGAGCAGGAATTCGGCTTCCAGAACCTTCTCTGGCAGGGCCTGTTCCAACAATCTATTCTTCCTCAGAGAACAATCGGTGTATTTGTTTTTGCATACCAGCAAGTGAAATATGCCAGCCCTTCGCCTCGAGGCGTTCTGCTAAAGGAACACAGCTCAACGGGCTGCACCTGACGCCCCAGGACGGTCACCTTCCCAGACCGGCTGGCCTTGCCGCAGGACGAACGCTGGTGCCGCTGGAGCCTTTGGCCCAGTAGGCAGGGCTCAAGCTGCCCACTGGACCCTCTCCGGTTGTTGGGACAACCGTCCTCAGGAATTCTGGCCTCCCAGTCTTCCCCGGGGTGGGAAGGGGAGAGAGTTGGCAAGGCCAGCTGCCTGGCTGCTCTTCCGACCCCCTGGTGGAAGGGAAAGCTGCAAGCTGGATTCCCTACCCCCAGCAGCCTCCAGGCCGGACGGCACACAAAACAGCTCAGCCCCAGAGGGAGGAATGTGCCAAGACATTCTTCAGGGTTGGTAACCCGAGACGCTATTTTGTTCTCGGTGGCTAAGAAATCACTTTTTCTGACTAAAGGGCCATTTAACTTACTTCTTTTAAATTCAGGGGAATGGGCAGGCATCTCCTCGACTCAGGTAAGGGAAAAGCCAAGACAAATGCATGCACACACACGCACGCACGCACGCACAGAATTTTTTTTATGTGATATTTTGTTTCACAGCTTTAGCCAGTCACAGAGATGTAACTACCTTGGCAAAATTGATCTCCCCACCCCACCACCCTCAGGAAGTCTGGCTCCTTTCAGCTTTGTTAAATTTTTTCCTCTTTCTTACAACTTCACCCTCCCGCCTAGCCCCGTCTCCCCAAATTCTGGAGTCAGGAGGGGACAGGAGAGGCCTAGGAGTCTGAAATCATACCTGAGAGCTGGCAGCGTCCTTAGAGGCCACCTAATCAACCCTCTTCTCTCACCAAGGAAGTACCCGCATCTCATAGAGCTCAAGGGATCTGCCTGAGGCTACACAAGCAGGAACAGGAGGCAGAAATCCATACCAGGGTGTGCCGGAGTTTCTCCAAAGAGCCACGCGTGGCTGCCCTCTGCTCAGCTCTTTCCCAAAACTGCCAAAGCTGGCCCCCAACGACAGCCACCCCAGCACTCAGAACTCCTCAGCACCCTAAGCTCGGGGACCCCACGCCAGCCCCATGCAGGTGAGATGACCAGGAGGTACAAAACCAATGAATGACCTGCAAGATGAAGAAGTGAGCAGCTCCATTAAGCACCAGTATGTTTTTAATTCCTCTTCACTGCTCACCAATCTGCCTAAAAACAAAGGCTGTGCAGGCCTGTTGCTGGGGCCGTGAGCAGGCCAGAGTAGCGCGCTAAAATCTAATAGTACTAGGTTGTTTTTTCTTCCACTGTGTTTTAAGGATCCTTTCTATTTATGGCAATAGATATTACTAGTTTTCCACTTTGTGAAAGTGCTTAATATTTTCAAACTGAGCTGATTTGAAGCCATGAATTAAGTAAGCAATAGCACAGGTGGATGTGGCCAAAAAAAAAAAGGGGGGGGGGAGTGGTTCCACATAATACAAAAATTTGGGAAATGATGCCGTAGCCAAGTCTTCTGCAGCAGCTACACTGCTTGCCCTCTTCCAAAGGTAAAGAATGACTGCTGTTTGAGAAGCTTTCTGCAGCTGGACTATCCCCCCTCAGAGCCCCAGAAAAGTCTCGCATGATGCCTGACCGGGAGTGAGGGAGCAGCCCTGGCTGTGGGACAGTCCCCTCCAACACTCCACTCCGCTGCCGACAGCATACTCGCTTCAGCAAGCTGCCGGGACCAAACCCGGGGAGGACACAGACGCTTGAACTTGTGTCTGTTCTAGGAGAGGACAAGGGGTTGCCCAGTTCACCAACAAAGGAAAAGTCCCTGGGACAACTGACCCTGAGGGGGAGGGAAGGACAATGAGTCGGAACATGTTTGGAAGTTAGCACTTTGGAGCTGGTAAAGAGCTTGGCATATGACAGGGTAGTTAGTAGAAAGATCGAAACGAGCAGATCACACCTCTGGGCCTGAAATTTTCTCCTGTTTGAAAAAGGAAGTTGAATTCCGATCTTCTATATCCTTTCCAACTTTTAGGAGTCCCATTATTATTCCTTCCCTCCCAAGCAAACCACTAGCCTCACAAATAGGGAAACTGAGGTTCAGACATTAAAGCGGCTTGTCCAAGGGATGCGCTGTATGTAGCATTAAACAATCCTCTTCCAGATCACCTTAATGAGACAGGCCTCATGCTACTGAGCATGCAGTAACCCAGTAAATGTTGAATGAACCAACTGAAGGGCTCACAGAAACTACTGGGAATCTCGCATCTTTCTGCTTTTTCTTTTTCTTACCCCTCCACCTTGCTATACACCTATCCTGGCCTTCTGAGGCCTCTATCCTAATCCCGCAAGATGAAGGGTCCAAAAAATTCACCTTCATTGCTTTATAGGCACCTGCTGCCCAAGGTCACAGTGACCAGGTGAGAAGTCCACATTCCTAAGACACTCTGATCACAGACCTCCTCCGCAAAGCACAACAAAGCTGTCCCAGAGGGTGGTCCTTCCTCCCCCCAACCCCCACCCCAACACATACACAAGGAGGGAGTGTGTGTGCAAAGAAATCCTAAGCAGTGAGAACCCGGAGAAAGTCTGGAAGCTAAGAGCCACACCAGCCACCTCAGACTCCACCTGCCTCAGCAAAAAAAAAAAAAAAGAAAGAAAAAAAAAAAGAAAAAAAGCCCGTGCTACTGCCGGCGTGGTGGCCAGCAAGGTCAGGACGCGCTGGTGCTGAGCAGCCAGGTTCCCCAGAGGAAGAAAGGGAGGAGGAGGCGATGGGCAGCACTGTGCCGGAGGCCTCTCACCTCCATCCTCATCCTAACAGCTTCCAAGTTGCTATGCGATTCCTGGAGAACCAGTCTTCCTGACCGGCCCTCCCCTGCTCCTTCCTTTCCTTCCCACTCCCGGCCTCCAGGCCCCCTGGCTGCTCCCGTACTCAGAGCCTCCCAGTCAGTCACCTGTCAGAAATCACACTCCAGACTCCCTTTCCCTCCGCGTCGTGTTCTCCCTCCGGCAGTCTCCCAGTTAATCCTGGGGCCCTACCACCCCCTCCAAACCAGATGCTGCCCCCTCCCCCACCCCATGCAGGGGAAAGCCTCCCCGGGAAGCCCCAGCATCACTCCGCTAGGTTGCTCCCCCACCCCCCGCCCCGCCGCCCGACTTCTCCTCCAAAAGGGGGCGGGGGGGGGGAGGAGGGCGCTACAGCTTAAGGTCACAACTCTGGGCAGGTGCCGGCTGGGGCCTAAGTCCTCTATCTAGGGATGGCGGAGGGGGCATCCCGGGCCCCTGGGCCAACCCATTTACCATCCCCTCCTCCCAGCAGCCCACACGGGCAGAAGCAGCGCTCCAGAAGGGGATGGGGTGGGGTGGGGTGGGGGAACCGAAGAAAGCGCAAGAGGCTGCCGGAGCGCCCCCTCACCTCTGCCTACTCCCGGCTCGTGGCCCCTGGCGCAGAAGGGGCCCCGCGTGCGGGTGTGGGGGCCGTCCGGGGTCCTACCTGTCCCGCGGGTCGATCCAGCTGGTGGTGCGGCTCGTGTGGTCTATGTAGTAGACCTTGCCGTCGAAGTCGCGCGCCTTCTCCCAGCCCTCCGGCAGGGGCAGCTCCGGCCGGGGCATCTTCCCAAGCGCGGCCCGCGCTCCCCCATGCAGCTCCCGGCCGCTACGGGGGCCCCCGGCTCAGCGGCTCCAGCCGGCTGTACCCGGCCCGGGCGGCCGCCGAGGCACCATAATGGGGTGTGGGGGGGTGGCACCCGCGGATTGGGGGCCCTAGTGAGGGCCGGCCGGGTCGGCGCGACTGTCCATGCGGCCCTGCGGCCCCAGCCGCGCGCCGCCCGCTCCTCCCGCTCCTCCCGCCGCCGAGCTCTCACGCTGCCATGTGCGCCCGCAGCGGCGCGGTGCGGACTCGGGCGCGCGCCGGCCGGCGGGGCAGCACGATCCGAGCGCCGCCGCGGCCGCCCTCCTCCGCCGCGCGGCGCGCTGCGCCCTCCACGCCGCCTGCCGCGGCCGCCGCCTCCTCCGCCCCTCGGCCGGGTGCTGTCCCTGCGCTGCGCTCCGCCGCTCTGCGCTCGCTCGATTTGCGACTTCTGCCTCCGCCAGGTGCGGCTAGGGCGGTGCAGGTAATCCCGCTGCCCCGGAAACGGGAGGCGGAGCGCCGGGCGCCTGGGTTCCCAGGTCTCCTCCCCACGCCCAGCGCCGCGGGGGCGGGTCCTACGGCCCGAGACGCGCCCCCTCGTGGGACAGTGCGACCGTGGGCCGGCCGCCCCTCCGCTGCCCTTCTCAGAGCAAAGGGAGAGCGCCCCTCACCTGGGTCCGGGACCCAGATTGGAGCCCCAAGAGGCTGAAGGAAGACCTGCTGTGCCTCTGCTTCCCAACGCTCCTGGCTCTCTCCACCCCGAGCGTCCAGGCTCTTGGCACAGGTGGCCCGAATGCATATAAATGCACGTTTCTCTGTTATGTAGAATCGGTCAGGCAAGAAGTGGTTAAATAGAAACATTCTTGTAAATCGGGGACCGTAAGTTTATCAGGATCTCGGATCCCTTCCCCCAACACACGCACCATCTGTCTCACTCTTACTCCATTCTTCTCCCCATGGTGTTTCACCCATCCCCCACCCCCCGTATTTGCAAGTGTAGCTGGCTCCCCTCTGGGTCGGTAAAATTAGGAGTGCTCTGAATCCCCTCCCCCAGGAGGGCCTCCGGAAGGTGTCAGGGTAAGCACTTTGTAAAAGTAATAGCAATGTTGTTGGATAAGTTGAGCACTTAACCCAACCCAGACTGTGAGTTAGCAGATGCTCATGCGTTCGGTCCTGCGATACCCTGAGGTAGTAAGTTACGGGTTTTGGGTAGGGGGTTATGGAAAAAAATAAAAGCAAAGCAAAAATTCACCTTGAAAAAAAATAGGAGAAATTAAAAAATCAGACACAGGCTTTCTTGAGAAATGCAAAATATGTGATTAAATACAAAAAAGAAGGTAGTGCGATTGAATTGAGAATCAACTGGCTTCTGTGTGTTTCCTGAGTGTAAGTTTACTTTTTTTTTTTTTGCCCTGGATGTATATTAAGGAGCTGGACTGAAGGAATGAAGCCCAGGGCTGTGTATCTTCTTGGCTGAATCCCAGTCTCCCTGGGAAGCCAGCATCCTGTGCTGTATGGGCCCAAGTACGCTGAGCAACGATGGGAATCCCACATTTGTGGTCTCATCTCTCACCATCGCAGCTCCTCACCTCCAAACGCCTTCTGCAAAGTCAATTCCCTGGGGCCAGGCCTATGGGCTCAACATTTAGCCCTTCCTTCCCTCCTTCATTCTACAGATGCCATCCACGGAAGTCCAGAAACATGGGCCTCAGACTGGCCACCAACACCCCAAAGTCGGAGTTCCCCATCCTTTCATGGGGCATTCCCACAGCCCTCGACACTTCCTCTGCTTGGCCAAGCCTTCACTGTATGACGACCTCCCACTATTGAGTAAGGTAACAGCTCAAAAGGAAAGCCACCATGCTGCTAGATGCTAGATGCTTCACACACATTCAACCCTCTCAACAACCCTCTGCAGTAGGGAATACCTCTTATTGTACCCACTTTACTGATGAGAAATGAGGACCTCAGGTGCCACACTGTTGGCCAGGGACACAGAGCTTTTAGCTGTCCAGCTGCAGTACTCATCTCACACGTTCACCAATACTTTCTCTCTTTTTTGTTTTTGTTTTTGTTTTTGTTTTTTAATTATAGTAGGTCCTCAAATAATGTCAATTTGCTCTGGAATTGGTCTGGTTGGGCCCCAAATCCACCCTATTTTCTGGCTCTTTGACCTTGAGTAACTTGCTTAACTGAAATCTCAGTCCTAGGTCTGGAAAACATCATGATAATACAGACTCAGTAGCCTTGTCGTAAGGGCTAAATGGGAGAGGAAGAATTTGGAGGGCCTGACATTCAGCAGCAAGCCATCCTCCCAGGGCCCTCATGTGTTACATTGGAGCATCAATGTCTGGCAGCAAGCATACCCCTATGAAATGTGAACCAATGAAGTATTTTCTGTTCCAAACACAAGCCCATGTCCTTCCCCTTCCTGAAAATCGTGCGTGGTTGCTTGCGGTCATCCTCCTAATTACTGATTTTGTTTTTGTCTTGTTTTGCAACCAAGCCCTGTCACTGGCTGGTGTCGTTTTGTGAAGGGAAATCACCTTCTAAACTGCCAAATCCAACTTTCTTTTTAGCCCAGGTGCCCAAGCCATGGCATTTTCCAAATGGCTTATTCCTTCAGACCTTGAGGTCTGAGCTATGGAGCAGGAAAGTGAAACCAGAGCAGGAAAGTCGTCTCGGTCTGTTTGTCCACCCTTGTCACCTCCATTCCCCCCACCCTATACGAAAGAATCCCAGGTTATCTTCCAGAAGCTGCAAGCAGGGTGAGGTAATAAATGACTGCTTGCCCCATGTGATGGCAGTGAATCATCCCCAGGCATTCCTCAAGGCTGAGGACAAATGTGAAAGGGATTAAAGGTAAAACCGGCTGAGCCGCGTGATAAAGCGTATTGGACGTTACTCTACAGGTGACTGAACTGCAGGAATCTGAACTGAAGGCAAGAAGCCCAGCCTCTCTCTGCCTTCCTCCTGGGGCTGTGTGTGGCTGCCTCTGAGTGGAGTTGGAGAAGACAGGCATGGCCGCCATGGGGGCCGAGCAGAAGTGACCACAGGCCAAGCCTTTCTTCATTTGCTTTCACATCTAGGTAGCCCGCAGGAGACACCCGCTTAAATTCTTTCCCCCACTCCTGCAGCAAAGAAGAAAGGCCAGTTTCCATATCCGTGTTTCAGAGAATTTCAGAGCATCAGGGTAATATATTTCAAAAAGATGGTGAAGAGGAGAAATTAAGCCTTTTAAAAAAAGAAGCGGCTATGTCAGCAGTAGTTTCCTGTTAGCTTCTGCATTCTTCAAGTGAAGGCTGTGGAAACCTCTGCTGAGAATTTTCTTCCGACTCCATGACTGGACCTCCCTACCTCATGCTGTCCCTCCCACACACCCCAGAGAATGCACACAGTTACATTTCCTTGCTCGAGCCAATAATGTCCCCTTTCTTTAGTCATGCATTAGTTGAAGTTCATAATTAGGCCAATGAAGGGAGCCAGGGAAAATGAGTGTGGAAGAAACCTTGGCAGTATGAGAGTTGAGGCAGAAGAGATGGTTTCTATTTATCTCTGGGTCCTCAGTGCTTGAAAATAAATCGAAATAAGTCAAGCATTGCCAACTTATTTTACAAGTAGGGAGATGGAGCTTCTATGAACAATGACTCATTGCCCTGGTACTTATTAGTCCCATTTTATAGATGTGTAACCTAGACTCAGAGAGGATACTTGACTTTCCTACGGTCACGTCATAACTAATAGAGTCAAAACTCTAACTCAATGGGTTTTTACTTCTGGATTCACAATGGTGTGGACCCTCCTGTGCTAGCGAGGGAGGAGGAGGGACTTCAGGGCACTAACAGTCTGGTTCAAAGAGCAGCCTGGAGCTGATAGAACTTCGGCTTGCTTTTGAGTTGCATATCTACTTGGAGTGGTGGGAGGTGGGAGGGGACATGCTGAGGTCAGAGCTGTGTTTACAAGGAAAGGAAGTGGGGGTTCTGAATGCTAAGCCCAAGATGGATCAACCTGAATTTTGACCTCCACCGTGCTTATCAGCAAGACCCTGTTGGGCGGTAGCTGTCAGGGGATTTGATAGGCTGAGCTGTCTCCCTAGAAGGAGGTGCACTGTCCTCCCTGTCCTCCCTGCCGCCCCTCCTCACCTCCCCCTTTTTCCTTGCTGGTTCAATTCATTAAATGAACTGGATTTCTCCTGGATCCAAGGCAATCTTGAGGCTGGCAGGAGAGTTTTTCAACTCTTCCATCAAAAGGTCTCTGGGTACTGAAGGCTGGAAGCTGTTGTGTCTTTCACCAACGAGGAAATGAATTATGCACTGGAGGGGGAGGTGGAGATGAAATCTCAGTTTCAAGGGTGGGGGTGTGGAGAGAAGAAAGAAAGTGTGCTCAGAGGGAGGGAGTTCCTACAAAGCAGTGCTTTCCTCGCCTCCCACCCCAAAGGCAGAAGAGGAGCCCCGGTGGGAACGGGGGTGGGGTGCAGTAACCAGCAGGCTGGCTAGAAGAAGCCTCTCTAGGGGTATTTATAGAGCTTTATAAAGCTTGCATCGCCATGGTACCCAGGGACTTAAATTAAACTCCAGCCCAATTGCTTAGAGAGGGGTGGAATGAAATGCTCTTTATCTGTCCACTGCTCCTGGTTTGATGCCTTATTCTCAGAATTTTAGATGAGCAATCTGAGTGAATTCTATAAGATACTAGTAAGAAAGGTGTAGGGTTGGGGCTTGAACCCAAATAACTTGCCTCAACAGAGTGGCTGGGTGGAGTAGTGAAACACACATGGGCAGAAAAAAAAACCTGTGTGAAACTTGGCTCTGTATGTTGATTGATGTGTGTTTGAGCATGAGACTGCACCTCTTTGAGCCTCGGTTTCCTCGTCTGTCAATTGGAGCAACAATATGTGCCATGCAATACTGCCTGTGATGACTACATGAGATGATTGTAAATAAAGTGCTAGCTCAGCTCCTGAAACAGGAGTTGTTTTTTTGTTGTTGTTGTTGCTTTGTTGTTGTTGTTGTTGTTGTTGTTGTTGTTTTTAAAGCTGGGTCCCTTCCTTTTTCAGCTCTTTATTCATTTATGTCAACTGTACTAGACAATGGGTCAAGTGCTCAGGACACCGAAAGGTTTCTGGTCTTACAGTTTAGTAGAGGAGATACACAATACACAAGTCAGCAAGTGAATAAATAATGGCCTATTGTCATCAATAACAAGAAGGAAATAAATAGGGCATATGACAACATTTTGTAGGCTGGAGATTGGTAGAAAAATCTATCTTAGGGCCAGAGAAGAAGGCCTTTCTGAAGAAGTGACATTTCAGCAGAAACCTGAAGTAGCCAGCAATGTGAAGAGGCAAAGAACATGCATTGCAGGCTAAGGCAGCAGCATGTGACAAGGCCCTGAAGATTTTGTATGTTAACAGACCAAAGAGCCCTGTTCCCATTCCACTGAAAACCATAGGAGGTTGTTTCTGTGGGGGCAAATCCAAGCTAGGAGGTGATCGCCCTAAATTCTTGCAAGGTTCTCTGGTCCCAAACATATGGTGTCCTGCACTGTCACTGACACTCTGATCTAGGCTGAACAGTCCCTGCTCCCTGGCCTTGGTTACTCAGGGCAATAGCCTCTAAAGGTCCGAGACAGCCTAGTAAAGTTTGGATGCTTTGCTTACTGTTTTTAGTTTTCAGAAGTTTAACTATGTGGTGAACATAATGCAATATACAGATGGTAGACATATTATGTAACTGCACACTTGATATCTATCTAATTTTATCAACCAATTTCACCCCAATATATTTAATTAAAACAATAAAAGATTATATACCATGTTTAAAAACAAGTTAAATTATATGTCTTGGCGTGGATTTCTTCGGTTTATCTTGTTTGGAGTTCATTCAGCTTCTTGAATCCCTAGTTTGATGATTCTTCTCAAAGCTAGGAAGTTTCCAGATATTATTTCTGAGACCTTTTAGAGTTCCACCCTCTTTCTCCTCTATTTCTAGGACTCCTACCTTTTATTATAGTCCCTCAGGTTTCTAGGCCTCTGTTCTATTTTTTTTTTTTTTTGTCTATTCTCTCTGTTCAATTAGGTCTTTTCTATTGTTCTATCTCCCAGATCACTGATTCTTTCCTCTACCTCCTCCATTTTGCTCTCAGACCCATCCATGAGCTTTTCATTTCAGTTGTTATATCTTCCAGTTCTAGCATTTATGTCATTCATTTCTTCTCTGAGGCTCTCTGATTTTTTTCGTTAGTGTCAAGTGTGTTGATGGTTGCTTATTGAAACATTTTTAACATGGCTACTTTAAAATCTTCATTGAATAATTCTAACATCTGTCTTTTTTTCTTCTTTTTTTTTTTTTTTTTTTTTGCGCGTCTATAGATTGCCTTTTTTCCCCCCCTTTCGGTTTGAGATCTTCCTGGTTCTTGGTATGACAAATGACTTTTGACTGAAACCGGGAGTCTGGATCTTATATAAACTGGTTTCACCTGGCTTTCTCTGATACCATTCCAACAGGGGAACTGGGAGTGGGCACAAGGACAGCACCTCATTACTGTCAAGTGGAGGTGGAAGTCCAAGTTCCCACTTCACCTTATTGACACCTGTGTGTGTGTGTGGGCGGGGTCCTTACTGGCCTTCTCTGACATCATCTCAGGGGAGTGTTGGGGCACCTGCTCATCTCATCCTCTTGAGGGTGGAAGTTTAGGGTCCTTACTGCTGGGGTGGGTGGTATTTAGCTAGAACAGGGTGGTTATTGTCTAAAAGTTTTATTTGCTAGCCTGTCCCTTTCCTGGTCCTTCGCCTAGAGAGAACAGGCTTTTTGGACATTTTTTAGTTTGCACCCATTGTTTCTGGGTTTTCTGTTTCTCCAGCTCTCCATCTGGGATATGTGAGGCAAAAGGAAAATTTAGAGAACTCACACTTATCATCGTGTGATTCCTCAGGTCCTGAGGTCCCTTAGCCATCTGCCTTCTTTTCTACCCTTTGAGTCTTCTTATGTTTGTTTTTATATAATGTCCCAAGTTCTGAGTTTTACTTAGTGGGAAGAATAGGGAAAATATGCCTACTCCATCTTCCTGGAAGCAGAAATTCATTGCTTACTCTGAGCCAACAAATCTGAATGTGTCTAAGCTGGAATTCGCCCCTTTCCTCAAGCCAACTTCTTATCCTCCTCCACTCTCTTTCTATCTTCATTCATGTTCCCTGTAGTTATCTAGGTAGGAAACTGAAGGTTCTGCCTTCATGGCCTCCTCATATATCACTTTCATCTTTGAGACCTAAGCCCTAGCTCAGGCTCTTTTGTCTGATTCTTGTAACTTTAATGGTGTTTAACTGATCTCATAACTTATAGTCTCACCGATCTTTCCCATTGCATCTCATAATCTTTCTAAAGCAAGTGTCCACAGGTGCTTTTCTCAGGGTCGAACTCAAAAATGATCTGAGAGCAAATACACTTGGGAAATTTTGGCTTTAATAAAGAGATTGCCTTTCTGTGGGACTTCCCAGAACTTTCAATGTGCCTATACCCATTATGAGTAGCCAAGAAAACAAAATAGAATACAGAATTGTCCAAATTTATTTGACTAAAATATTCTTTTTCTTCCTGAGGCATCTCTGGAATACAATGTCTAAAACAGAGGTTGGCAAACTTTTCTGTAAAGAACCAGATAATAAATATTTTCAGCTTTGCAGGCCATTTGGTCTCTGTCGAAACTACTCACCTCTTTCATTGTAGCTGAAAGCAGCCATAGATGATATGTAAACAAATAGGCATGGCTCTGTGCCAATAAAACTATATTTACAAAACAGACTACTGGCCCTCAGGTTTTAGTTTATCTACCTCTGTAATTAAAACATCATTTTAATTACAGAGACTTGGGTGTCTTCCTAGATTTTCTTTCTTTTCCTTATATTCTATCTACAAGAGCCTTGGATCCTATCTACAAAATATATACCTGTTCCCATCTCTCCATCTCCACTTCCACCAGCTTAGATGTAGATCATCAGTACCTGTACCTGTACAGCCTCCCAACTCGGCTTCCACTTGCCCCATCATTCTATACAGTGTGACAGGACATCTGATTATGTTATACCCCTCAGTGACACTTCCCTGGTCTTAGGATAAAGTCCACGAATCTTACCACGTGTTGTAAGGTCCAGTTTGTGCTGGCTGTGGTCCACCTTTCCAGTGTCAATTTTATGCCTCCTCCCCTCACACTGCACAGTTGAGCTTATATATGTGGTTTGCGCACACTCAACTCTTCTCACCTCTGGACCTGCACACAGGCTAGTTCCCCTACCAAACATGCTCCTCTGTCTTCAACTTGTGAATTCTCCTTCTTCAGCTTCCAGCTTAGATGTGACTTCTTCCCTCACTGTTCAAGGTCAGGTTATAAGTCCCTCCATCTACTTTATCCTTTAGTAATCTAACTCATCACTTTCTCTTTCCCTCTCTCTCTCTCTCTCTCTCTCTCTCTCTCTCTCTCTCTCTCTCTCTCTGTTTTGTTCTTTTTTTCTCTCTTCCAACTAGACTTTAAACCCTGTGAGGGCAGGGTTGTTTTTGTTACTTTTTATTTTTCTCACATCTCCAGGGCCTAAAACAGGCCTAGCACTGACTGACATAAGCATGTGTTAGAGGACAGGGGCTATTCCCCGATCAGGGCCTAGGACTTCCTGACACCACCTTTTTAAAACTATTTTTGCTTCTCGTAGGGAGCAGATGGCATTAATCTGTTGGAATAATTAGGAGCCCATATGCCCCTCTAAGAAATAATTTGCTCATCTGCAGTGAGGAATGAGAATTATGCAGCATTCAAGGGACCTTTATGGAAGTATTTTTCCTCTTAGCTGGAGTCTAAATGGTCTTTTTTCAAAATATTGATTTGAGAACTCTATATCTTTCTTTACAGAAGCAGAATCAATGTGTGATCCATGAGTGTATTCTGGATTACTTATTTAAAAAAAAAAAAAAAAAAAAAGCTACAAAGAACATTCTTGAGACAGCTAGGGAGATGTGACTCTGGCATGTGTTGTGGATAGTATTACTGTGTTGATGTTACGCATCTCGGGAGTGATAGTGGTATTGTAGTTATGGAGGAAATTAAGCCTGTTCTTAAGAAGTATAAGCTGAAGCTGAAGCATTTATGAGTGAAGTGTCATGATGTCTACAACTTACTTTCAAATTGTTCAGTAACCATTTGAGCTTTTCAGAGGTGGGGAGGGAGAGAATGAAAATGTTAATGACTGGTAAATAATAACAAAAATAGTACTGTATTTTATATTTTATTCAACACTCATCTCATTTAGCATGGTGTCTGTCATGGAACACAACTCATTGAAAGTTGCCTGAACAACAACTACTAGGTTACCTAAAGATGTGCATTAAATTGCTTAAGATAATCTATTGACTTCCTGTCAATGAACTTCTGATATTAGACTTTAAACAGCTTTATAATCAAGAAGCCTAGCAAACAGCCATCTCTCTCTGGGTGAGCCAATAGCCTGAACTTCAAATATATTTCACAGAGCTTAACATTTTTATAGTGAAAGTATAGAAAATAAACACACAAAAAGATAGGGTAGAAACTTGCTCACTATATTCCAAATAAGGGAAAAGTAATATGGATTTGGATGTGACCTTGGGTCACAATTTCTGGCCTGATGCAGAAGGATGGAGATACTCTCTGTTTTATCTTCCTGTACAGCTCCCTGGATGTCCCTGCAAGAGCTGAGCTGCAGGTGGCATGCAGTCCCTCTGTTGTCTACCTCATTGTCCAGCTTAATGACCAAAATCATCTGGAAGGCTGAAGACCTGCACATGTATGGAATGAATGGGGATTCATAGGCAAGTAAATCCCTTCTCTTGCCTTAGTCTCCTGGTGTCTGAGGTGGCACTTCCTGTATTCAGAACTCATTCCAGTCTCAAAATGTAAATAACCCTGGAGATTCAGACCCAGGCCTGCCTGACATTCAAATCCAGGCTGCAGTGTGGCTGGTGTAACATAACCAATCCCCACCCCTGGAAATATACAAGATTCTATCCACATATAAGATACTGCATATGAGTGCATAGTAAAGTTTTAGAATAATCTAAATGGAGATTGATATGAGTTCCAGTCAAGATAGCAGAGTAGGTAAATGCTATGCCTGCTTCCTCTCGCAACCACATTGAAATTCTAACTATACTACAGAATAGCCATATAGTATAGTATAATTATACTATAGAATTGCCTGAAGTCTAGGTGAACAGAAGTCCTACAACTGGGGACACACAGAAGAGGCCACTTCGAGACTGGTAGGAGGGGTGGAGACATGAAAGTGACTAGTCCCATTACCTCATGTAGAGGTCAAGAACTGGGAGAAATCTCTCAGCTGCAGAGTTCCCCTTGGAAGAGTGAGGGGTCCTGGCTCCACACTGGGCTCCCCAGGGTTCCAATATCAGAAAGAGAAGTCCCTACAACTTCTAACTGTGAAAACTAGCAGAGAGTGTGGCTGAATGACATGAAGGGCTGAGGGAGCCACAGACATTCCTCTTAAAGGGCCCATGCATGGACTTACTACTGAGCAATTCACAAGCTCTGAGTTCCAGTGCTGGGTCAGCATTTCAAAGGGCACCAGGGACACACAGTGAGGAACTGAGTTGTCCAGCTTTAGGACAAGGGCTGGAGGGGCAGGTTTCTCCCAGAGAGAAGTGCTGGCAGAGGGTATTGTTTCTTTGTTGAGCCTTCCCTGACCTTGCTTGCAGACACAGGCAGCCACCATATCTGAGTCTCTGCACTACAGCTAAGACTGGTCACCCCACCCAGTGCTTCCCTAAGACCCCCCCCCTTTCCCAACATGCAGACCCACTCAAGCCACTTCCAGTGGATTTTCTACACAAATGGCCTGTCTTGGCTTATGCTGGAGACTTTTCTAAAATCTCTCAAAGGTTCACAAAACCCAAACAAGCAGCATCTAGCCTCATCATGCTCCGTACCTCTTGCCGAGCACCTCTAAGCCTGGCACTAGCAGCAGCCAGCCTCAGTTTGTGGCTTGGCCTCTTGAGGCACTTCCAAGCTCAGTGAAGGTGGTGACTATATATATATATATTCCATATATATAAAATGGAATATTACTTGGCCATAAAAAATAATGAAATATTGCCATTTGTAACAACATGGATGGACCTAAAGGGTATTGTTCTGAGTGGAGTAAGTCAGACAGAGAAAGTTAAATGTCATATGTGGAATCTAGAGAACAAGATAAACAAATAACAGAAACAAGCTCACAGATACAGAGAGCATTTTGCTGGTTGTTAGATTGGGGGTGGTGAGGAATGGGTGAAAGAGGGAGGAGATTAAGAGGTACAAATTGGTAATTACAAAATAATCATGGGGTTATAGAGTATAACATGGAGAATATAATCAGTATCATAACTATGTGTGATGTCAGATAGGTATTAGATTCATCAGGATGATCACTTCATAAGTCATAGAAATGTCTAATCACTATGTTGTATACTTGAAATTAATATAATATTTTATGTCAATTATAATTTAAAAAATAAAGTATTTTAAAAAATGAAGATTGGGACTACTGTTATCCTCAGGGTCTAAGGACGAGGAAGCCCCGCCCCTTCACAGGTGCTCATGCTTAGCTCCAACATCTCAGAAGAGAAACTATCTTCCAATCAGCAAGTTAACAAATAGCATGGTGTGCCCTCAGAAGGGGCAAGGTTCACACAGGTGTGCTATCAGGGAGTGCCTACATTGGGGGAGATGGGAGGTAAGTCTGCCTCTAATGGAAACCACTGGCATGGACACAGTCCACTGTCTGGAGTTTGCTCAGTGGAGCTTTCCCATGGGTAGGGGGCCAGGAACTCCCTCCGTCCAGGTGGTAGGAAGCTCTCTACCTGTGAGGCATCCCCCAGAGAAGTGCAAGCTCCCCCACAGACGGAGCTTCTGAGGCAGAAAGATGGCAAACAAACCCAGCGAAGCATCGAGGCATGAAGGAAGGAAGGTGCTTTGGGAGCTCTGGAGGGTCTTGCAGAGGGGAGTGACAGGTGCTAGACACCTGGTTCTTCAGCTTTCCCTTCTTAACAGTAAAAGTGAGCTGGGCTGAGTTCTTCCTACCTCCACTCGAGATCCAGGGCCTGGAGTATGTTCGGGATGGTGGTGTGTTTTATGTCTGGAGGTAGGGAGAGCGTGTGTATCTGCACGCTCAGATCTCTGTGTAGCCGACAGAGCAGGTGGCTATTGCCACAGAGGTCTTGTGTGTTGCTAAATCCGACAAGCAGGTGACATTCTTTTGTCTTTCTCCCCTTGAGGTGCCCTTCAATAGGGATGCTGGCCTAGAGAACAGCTGCTCACACACACACACACACACACACACACACACACACTTCACTACGTTTCTCTCCCTATCCTCGCGCCCCCCCATATATCACTTAAGATGCTCCCCACCCCCACAAACACGCTGTGTTGCCGCTTTCCCAAGGAAGCACCCTGCGTGGGCTCTCTGCAGGTCCCCAGCATTTCGCCGCCCGTGTACACACCCCCACTGCAGAGAACCGCGTGGGGGGTGGGCTGTCAGGCCTCCAGGCAGTGGTCCCCACACCACAATCTCCCGCCACCATCACCATGTGCACTTTCCCTGTTTCCAGGGGGACAGGTAGGGGTGTCTCAGGTTGTGTTTCCCGGGAAAAAGACTGCATGTCTCAGAGAGTATGTGAGAAACACACAAGGAACACAGCACTGGGCAGAGAGAGAAGCTGGGTTGCGATGGCTCGGCAGACCTCATTCGGAGATCTGGAGCTGGGATAACCTCAGGGGTCACTCACCAGGGCAAGCGGACAGGCCTTGGTGCCCCTGTGCCTATCCACCGGTCATTGGAGGTGGGCTTCCCTTGGGGACTGGTGTGACCTTGCACCAGGCAGCTGCTTTCAGAGAGGGCTCTTTGTGAAGTGTCTGCGGGTGGCATTCCTGCTGGCTAGCCCTGGGAAGGGGGCACCTGGGTCCTGTAGAGCGAGATCTGCACCCACCGCAGGGGTGGTCCACACTGGCCAGACACACCCTTAGAATCTGGAAGAATGTAGAGCATGTCCTCTTGCTACTTATACATATTACATATAAATAACATATAAAAAATTATATATTATTTATATATATAATATATATATATAATTTATTTATAATTTTTAATGGTACCAGGCCTGAGTTCTTGACTCTTGACTGTCAAATTGCCCACGTCTTTCAAGTCAATAATAGAGAAAGATTTTAACCCGTGGGTTTCTTCTTCTCCTGATGGCTTCCCTGACCCCTGTGTCATTGTCCTCAGGATGCTCAGCATACCTCAAGTGCTACAAGAACCAAGACACGCCCAAGCAGTGGAGGTTCCAGCAGCAAAATAAGAAAGAACTTCCTCCGAGCAGCCCTTGAGGGCTCCCTGGTTGGGCTGATGGACATGAGCTCACACTCTCTCTAGAAGCGCTGTAGAGTCCCATGGCTGCTGCCCCAGCCCCTGCCCAGAGAACATGATTTGGGCATCATTCTGTCACCCTCAGAATGCTCCATGTCAAGGGTCTATGTGAACTCTAGCATTAGGACAGGACAAGAAGGAGGAAATAAATTATACTGTCATCTCAGGCCCCGACATCTTCCCCCAAGCCCCAGGGGAAGACCCTCAGAGGTCCCCAGACTCCTCTGTGCTTGCCATGTTCTCGTGCGGATGGCTCTGACACTCAGCACTCACACACGCTCGTGTGCTGCCCCTCGCTGCACAGAGCCCGCAGCTGCTCCGCCCTAGGCCTGCTCAGTCTCTCTGCTCCTCAGGTAAGTCAGCGAGGGGGAGGTGGGGCAGAGGGGGCACCCAGGAAGGGTCGGGGAGAGCAATCAATTCTCCTCCCACACTTGGCTCATGAGCGCAGCTGTGGGGTGGGGGTGGGGGTGGAGCCCAGAAGAAGAGGAGCATCAGGGCAGGGACCAGTCCTCACTCAGTTCCGGAACCCCTGGTTGGGGGCTGTCCCTTGGATGAACATAGGCAAGTACCTATAAATGTCTCCTTAGGCAGAACTGACCTGCCCACCCAGAGGACAGAGGCTTCTCCCTTCCGAAGGCTGGGGTCTAAGAGAAATGAGGGAGAAGGTGGTGGGGAGAGAATGCACTAGAACAACGGATCTCAGCTGAGGACAATTTTCCCTTCCCAGAGGACATTTGATAACGTCTGGAGACATTTTGGGTCGTCACAACTAGGCGGGGGATGGTGCTGGCATCTAGTGGGTAGAGATAAGGATGCTGCTAAACACGTTGCGACACACGGGACAGCCCCCTCGAGAGCCACCCGACCCCGCGGTTCTGCCCAGCGACACGGTCTGCAGGCTGGTGTTGGAATGAGGCTTCCCGCCTTCCCAGAAGAAGGGAAAGGCCCGTGGTCTCCTCAGTGGGGTGGGCAAGAGCCTTGGTGGGAAGCCCCGAGGGTCCGGGTGCCTTTTTGGCGAATAACATTGTTTGTGTACATGTCCCTGTCCTTCTTTCCGAATCCCCATCAAAGCTGAGCTAACTGCCCCCCCGCCCTGCCTCCATGTCCCCTCGGGCGCTGCCCGGCTCTCTCCCCAGTACTCCTAGCTGTAGTGCCGTTGTTTATTGGCTCCTTGGTGTTCGCCACCACACTGCTTCTGGATGGCTATTTGATTCACCCTTGGGTTCCCAGCACCTGGCTTTGTCTACCCGCATTATTGGTTGACAGAATGGACACAGGCACGGTTTTGGCGAATGTTGTATCAGCAGTGGACACGTTTTTGTCCGAACAGGTATCTTCCTGGGGAAGCCCTCTCCCACTTTCCTTTCTTTATAGCCCTGGGAGGTCTGATGAGATTTGGGCCAATTAAAAATCTTTTGTAAGTTGAAGGGAGGGTCTCTCTGCCGTTTCCATGGGTGTAACAAGGAGGTAGGTTGGGGGCAGCTAGCAATCACCTTCCCCTCTCCTGGACAAAGCCTACCTGGGGGTAAAGCCACATCCCAAGGGAAGCAGAACTGGATGGAGGTGGGACACAGACATTTTCTGAGCCCCGGTATCTAACCATGTCTGAAGACAGTCATGCCTTCAGACTTCCAAGTTTTTGCTTTTGAGTGGGGTTCTGTCACTTACTACTTTAAGTCTCCTGATCTACAGAGTCTTGCCACCTGGGGATAGTGCCAGCTTGTATTCATCTTCATCTCCTCTCCACTCCAGCCTCCTACATGATAGGTATTCCTGTGGCTGGCTTACAATGAGGCCGATTTCTTCTGGCCAGTGACTCTTGCCTTACTTAAGAATAAAATCAGCATGTACATGACTGAGATAACACTAAGATAAGGGGCTGTTGAGGGAGTGGACTGGGATTGGAAATAATTAATGGGTTAGTAGTTGGAGATTAAGAGAGGAATTTCCAGCTACCTAAGAGGGGCCTGTTCTGTTGTGTGACTTCAAGGTGGTCACTTTCTCTCTCTAAGCCTCAGTTTCTCATCTGCTTCTGTCATCAAGTGGACGTGAAGTTCAAATAAAAACAGTTAATTTGAGTGAAGGGTTTTATGGATGCATAAGTTTAAGGAGCCGCTGGAATTGGCTCTCTGGGCAGACTCGTGCTTCTCAGTCTCCAGCTGCCTAACACCTTTCCTACACAGCCTAGGGCGCCCAAGCCAAGTCCAGGAAGATTATGTGGGAAAGGCTGCCATCTGGTGGCCAAATGCAAAACCACCATTTACTAGGAGGACATGAGGGCTTGGGAAGCG
The DNA here is from genome assembly GCA_028627145.1 of Eidolon dupreanum. Taxonomy (NCBI): domain Eukaryota; kingdom Metazoa; phylum Chordata; class Mammalia; order Chiroptera; family Pteropodidae; genus Eidolon; species Eidolon dupreanum. The sequence goes on from CM053515.1 coordinate 6,130,206, forward strand.
GGGCTTGGAGAAAGGTGAAGTCAGCCTCTGGGATGAGACCCCAGCTGGAGCAGCCTTGCTTTGAAAGCGCTGCCTCCCAGACAGAGTGCCAGTTCTGGGCATCGGAGGGAGGATTCGGGCTGTCCGGCTGCCTCAGGATGGGAGGCGGGCCTTGGAATGTGGGCATGGTGGATGAGAAGCTCCCTGGAAAGCCCTGACTCAGGCCCATCAGAGGACCCCTGAAAGTAGGCCTCGGTTAGACTTCTTGACCTTTCTCCCGAGGTGTTGGTCCTTTCTCCTGGGTGGGCCGGGGTGGGGAGAAGTGATGTTGGAGAAAGATCCCAGATCCTGCCCTCAGTGTTCTACTCTGTATTGACACTGTCCCCAACTCCGAGGGGGTTACAGGACCTCATTCTCCCTTCCCAAATCTAACCCTGTGTGAGGAAATTTCTATCTGTCCCCATGGCCCACTTCCGTTCATGCCCTGCCCTGGGCTGTCACGTTTAGGCTGTGGTGGTCCCCCAAGCTCTGCTCTTTCTGTCCCTTCTCTCTCTACTTTGCTACTGAAGGATTTCCTAATCAGAGTTCTGTCCAGTTTACTTCCAAAGTTTACTTTGGACGACTCTATAGTCCAAAGCACTGGTCCTTTTTGGTACCAAGGACCAGTGCTCTTATGAGAATCTAATGCCTGATGACCTGAGGTGGAGCTGAAGCGGTGATGCTAGCTCTGGGGAGCGGCTGCAGATACAGATGATGCTTCACTCTCTCGCCAGCCAGTTACCTTCTGCTGTGCTGTCCAGTTGCTAACAGGCCATGGCCCGGTACTGGTCCGCAGCCCAGGGGTGGGGGACTCCTGGTCCAAAGTACCTTTATCTCAGGTCAATGACCACCAGCTTCTTTTTCTCACACATATGACCACATCAGCAACCCTACTTGTTCTTCACACTGCATCCAGAGCACTTGTTTATGAAATTAAAACTGACTCCCTCTTGTTTTCAGTTTAAAAACTGCAGTCTTAATTTAAATTTTTAGGCTTCCAGTCAAGATGGCAGAATAGGTAAATGCTGTGCTTGCCTCCTCTCATGACCACATCACATTACAACTACAGAACAAGGATCATTGAGAATTACCTGAAGTCTGGCTGAACAGAAGTCCTATAACTAAGGACGCAGAGAAGAAGCCACGCTGAGACTGGTAGGAAGACATGGAATGGGCTGGTCCAATACCCACCTGTGGTGATTAAAAATTGGGAGGGATATCTCAGCTGTTAAGGCCCGCCTGAGTAGCTAGGGATCCCAGACACACACCAGGTTCCCCAGCCCAGGGTTCCAGTGCTGGGAAGACAGGTCCCCACAACTTCTGGCTGTCATAGCAGCTGAGTCTGTGGCTCAACGAGACGGAGGGCGTGCCTCTTAAAGGGCCTGCGCACAGACTTACCGCTGACGGACTCGATCGCTCTGCGCTCCAGCGCTGGCGAGGCAGCTTGAAAGGCGCCAGGGACACACGGGGAGGAACTGAAAAGTTTTGGCTTCAGGGCGAGGGCTGGAGGGTCAGCTTTCCCTCAGACAAAAGTGCTGGCAGAGGGCATTGCTCCTTTGTTGAGGCCTCCCCTACGCGGCTGTGGACCAGGTGCTGCCACATATCAGTCTCGCCCTGGCAGTTAGCGCGGGTCGCCCCGCCCAGGGCGGCTTGCGTGGGCGCGCACATTGGGAGGGGCGGGGTCTCAGGGAAGCGCCAAAGCGGGCAGCGAGTGTTGGGGAACACTGAGACACCTCTAGCAAGGTCTCCTCTGAAAGTTCAAAATGCCAGCTCAGCCGTGTGTCGTGGCAGTAGCTTTTACCATTTCCTCACCCCAAAGCATTTCCACAGAAGGCCAGTGTCCACAGGAGTTTTAGAGACTTTATTTATGTATAAACCATTTAAACACTTTGCCATAAATTATCTTTGCCTGTCCCTAGTCTTTGCTTAGCAGCAAATTAAAATTAATATAAAAACTCGATGAACAATTCATACATGTATATTACAAAAAATTTCCTGTACCAAAGTTCTTATTAGACATTTTTTTTGTTTTTTTTTTTTAACTTTTTTTTTGTTTTTGTAGGTTTTCTTTTTTTCATTTTTTAAATTTTTTCTCCTCGCGGTGACTGTCATGTGATTGTCTCAGTTTCTGGACCAAACAAACACACTAATAATTTTAAATCTGAAACAGTGATTGTGCCTTGAGGCTATGTATGTACAGGGTGATCTGAAGTGGTGCCCGTTAGCAAAAGAGTGTCACAATGCCACACCTCTACTGCAACTGATACCCACAAACTACGGAATCTAAACAGACTACACCCTGTAACTGCGTATTACTGTCCACAATGGAATCTTCAAAGACAAAAGAGTATGAAATTTATCTGTAGTGATTATAGCCACCATTTTGAATTAAATTTTACACTCTGCGCTCAAATAAATCAGCTCGGGCCAGACTAAGTTGGGACCCGGGAGTTAAGTGCTCAACGGTATTATTTCACTTTGACTTTTGATGAATTTCCTTTTTGTTTTCCCCCTTATTTTTATTATTATTATTTTTTTCTTTAAAAAGTTTTCCAGTGCTCACTCTTTCACTTGTATCCCCCCCTCCCCAGTTGCTACACACAAATCACCCCCAAAGTCGTGTTTTAAATGCACCTGTATTTAAACGAAAACGTCTGTAGTATTTGTCCAACAAGCAGTCTGGACGGTTTTTGCTCAGCCGGCCTAGTGATGCTGGTCCTCACGGATGTCTCTGTGTCGCTCACGTGTGAGTGAGTGAGGTAATAGAACGTGAGGCCTCCTCGTCTTCATGTCTGTTTTTCTGTTGGTGTGTTTGTTTTGCTTTTTGTGTTCTGTGGGTTTTTTGTTTGTTTGTTGTTGTTCTTTTGTTCCTTTTGGACATTTGGCGTCTCTTTTCTGTGTAGACCCAGAACAAGTGGGTCATATTTTAGGGGAACTTGGAACATTTTGTGTGTTTGTTCATTCATTCGTTTGTTTTGTTTTTCCTCAGAATTTTCAGCCAGGCTTTAGTCTACTTCAGGATGTGGGACTTCTCGCTTGGACAGTAGCATTTGAACTCAAAAAATGTGAGCTTCCTTGCCACTGATACCCAAAGCAGCCCGGCCTCAGTGCCCCTGGTAGGTCTTCATCTCCTTAGGAGAGGAGAGAACAGTTACTCCTGCTGAGCCATCCAGACAAGGAATGGCAGCCGATTATTTTGTTACCTCTTTCCCATCTCATTCTGTCTTAAAAACTGGATGTTGCTGCTACTGTCTGCAAGCTCGGGGTATTGCTCTACAGGAAGCACGTAATACCCCTCATAACCCTGCACGCGCCCCGTGCTCAGGAGCTGCTGCTTCTCGCCCTCAGTCCACAGGCGGCTCCCTTCTCTCCCGTCCCTGGCTTTCTGCTGCTCCTTGGCCCAGGCGGTCCCCAGGGCCCTCTGTCTCGCCTGGTCTAGGACGCGGGCCTTCTCTTCGTCCAGGGTGTCGGGGGTGAGGCCGTAGCGGATGCTGAGCAGCAGCGTATTGTACTGGAATTCAATGTTGGTGAACCTTCGAGTCCTGCCGTTAACCAGCAGCGTGGGCTGCGACACGGTCACGTTCACCCCGCTCTCCAGCACCTTGCGGCCGATGGTGGTGCCTAGCGTGCCCAGGTCGCCATCGGCCGAGCCGATCTTCACAAAGTAGTGGGTGTCTTTGCCCTCAATGCTGTAGTGCATCTTGTCCAGGTAGTAGGCGTTGTTCAGCACGGACGCCACCTTGCGGCTGTCCTCACTGGCGATGCTGGACACGCCAGTGGTCACCCGCCCCTCTTTGATGGCAAACATGATGCCTTTGCCAATGATGGGCGTGGTGGTGGCAAACCAGTGGCCTGCTTTCTCTCGGATGCTGGCGTGGAGCTTTTTAGAAATGACCTGTCCTTCCAGAGCCATGAAGGCCTGGTTGTGCCTCTCTGTTGTCTGCTGCACACCTGTAATGAGCTGTGGGCACGAGAAAACACAGAAAGCTGAGACGGCGGGCTGGGCAGCTGTTTGCTTGGGCTGGGAAGCTCGTTAAAAAAGCGTCGGAAAGAGAAAAGCTTGCAGTCCCCTGTGAGAACTAGTCTTGTGTCCCTAATTATACGAGCTAACATAGGCCTACCCTTTAGAATTTGGACACGCCAGAGGTTCCCAGTGCTGTGGTGGTGTGGCTTGTCCACTTGTAACTGTGCCACTAACTAAGAGATGGTGTGGAGGTTCGCCACCTTGCTGGCACCCGCCCCCAGGCCTGCCCACTCACCAGTGTCTCCATTATAGGAAAGAGTCACTCTGCACTCCATGATTTGGCAGCTGCCCTGCATACTTTAGACCCAGGAATATCCTGACCTGAAGGGCAGGGTGTTTGTTTGAGCAGCTGTGAACCCTGCTGCTGTGACCTAGATTTCTTTGAGGCCAATGCCCTGGGTATTTATTAACTTCCTTGGGTTAAGACCTTGCTACTCAAAGTATGACTAGAAGCAGAGGTGTCACCGGGAGCCACCCTGGAAGAAAAGCAGACTCTCAGACCTCAGTCGGACCTACTGAGCCAGGAGCTGCATCTTAACAAGACACCGCAGGTGATCTGTGTGCTGTTACTGTTTGAGGAGCTCCGGGCTAGGAGATTCTGGCTTCGGGGGCCAGAGGGATTATCCTTGCACTCTGAGTCATTTGCTTTGGATTTTAGCCCTGATTCTGCAGAGGGAGGAAATCACCATTATCGCCTTGGCCTTGAGTTCTCCACTCACAAATTACAACTTGTCTCAATTGGTGGTTGGGGACAGGCTGGGATAATGGAAGAGGCTGTGTTTGGGAGGTAATGGCACTTAGATAAATGAGAGAAATGACGGCTATTCAGCCACTGAGTGGTCCCTAAGGGGCAGAGCTGAGAGAACGCAGTTGTTAATTAGCCAGCCGCCCCTCCTTGGCTCTCTCTAGTCACACAGCCTGGACAGTTATTCAGAGCAGCTGAGACCTCTCAGACTTCGCACCAGTTCTACAGCAAAGGTTATCCGAGTACTGGTGCCCTCCCTTCCCATCCAGTTGTGGCGGAGGTCTCAGCTGTACCCAAATTGAAAATGATCACTCTTTGGTTGTCACTGAAAGACCCAAGCACCACTTATGTTCTGAAAACTCCGTCTACATACATTTGGGGCATGAAACACTGAGGTTTTATGTGGGGCATAAAAATGTTCTTTAATGGGACAGAAACTGTAAGCCATGCTTTTATTATGCCCCATAAAAGCCAAAAGGGTTATGATATCATAGGTAGTGCAGATGGCAGGTTGCTGCTAGATTTCTCTGTGTGGTTGTTAATCAAGGAGTGACTCAATGGCATGCACTGAACACATAATGACACCACAAGTAAGGTAGTAACTGAGGTTTGGAAGAGATATGTGCTTCGCCAGACAGGTGGCAGCAGTGACATTCACTTTCCTGGGAAGTCACAATGTTTCATGCACCTTTTATACCCAGCTCCAATGTTTTCCTCCTCTGCTGACATAGCCTTGGCTCCCATGTGGTCCTGTGTGCAGAAGGGAAGGATCATTTGCATTCACGGCAAGAACCTCCACTTACCTGTCCGTTCTCACTTGCTTGACTCTCCGACAGTTCATAGGGAGGAGGCACAAAATACATTTTGGCTCTTGGGAACCCAGGGATTATGTTGCTAAGCTGAAATCCAAACATCACAAGCCAGCTTTTCACATCTACAGGGGAAACAAAAATAAAGAGTTCTGAAGTCATCATGGATGGAAAGCAATAGAGAGGATCTTGGAGAGAGAATAAGACGAGTGGTTGGGTGTGGAGTCCATCAGGGCTTGTGAAGGTCTCCCAGTCCAGACTCAAAGCTTCTTCACGTGGGTTGTAGGAAGGAGATGTCCTTCCAGACTCGGTCAGTTGATAAATCCCCTTAGAAGGCCAGAGCTGGAGCCAGGTAGATGGAGTTTCAAATGCCCTCACTCTGTGAACTTGGACAAGCTCCCGCCCCCCTCTGAGCTTCGGGTTCCTCAGATGTGAATTGGGACAATTTCTGTACCAATCTCGTTGGACTGTTGTGAGGACTGAAGGAGAGAATCCATGTAAAGGGTCTGTCACAGTGTCTGGCACATGGATTGCTCAATATGTGTGAACTCCTTCATTTGGCAAGTATTTAAGGGAGCGTCTATCGTAGGCCAGCTGATGTGCCGAGAAGCTAGAGATACAGCGATCAATTAGATGGGTGAGTGATGGTTATTAATGCTGTGTGGGACGTCTGGGCAGGGGGTGCTACGCCGAGGGAGCTCGTCACAGAAAGGAGCTTCTAGGAGCGTATGGAGGGCAGAGATTTCTGGCTCCTGAGCCCTTTTTATCAGGTGACTACTCTTCAAGGAGAGACCAAAACCGAGCTCTGCATGCTCAGAGTAAGACCATCCTTCCTGTGCCAGGGGTCCTGCCATCCACTGGGTGGTCCAGGCTCTCCCATAAGACTGTCCCCCAGAGCACCCTGCCTCCCTCCACAGTGATCGATAGAGGGTCATGAAGGTCCAGTCCTCGCGACACTCACAGCCTTGCCCGGAGTCCAGCTGGACTCACCCCCTCAGGCTCCTTGTCCCTGTTTACAACAGGCGCCCAACGCCGCGCCTCACATCCCTTTTCCACTGCTTCCCAGCTCCCGAGACACTTCCAGCAGGCCCTCTGGAATTCACGCCCATCACCAGCACGACCCCCACATCATCGACCTCTCTGTGGTTCCTTTCCCTCCGTGGCTCTCATTGGAACCATCTCTCCCCTGTGGACACTGGTTTCCTGGCTGCCTCTCTTATAATCATTGGACCTGGGGGCCCGAGTGCTCCTTTGGCTGCAGTCATTACTGACCCCAGGGCCCCGCACCCACATTTCTTGACGCTTTTCTGCTCCACTGTCATCCTCTCCATCTCTGTTCCTGAATTCATTCTTAGAGGCTTCATGATATAAGCCGTCAATCCTTTCAACACCTTGGCCTCTTAGTTCCTTTGAGAACTCTTCCCCCACTCACTCTCATGCTCATCCTTTGTACCTTGTCACCACCAATTATTTACTGCTCCCCCATTATCTCAGCTTCATGCACTCTGCCCTCTGACCACCCCCTGGGACTCTTTCTAGCTCACTTCTTGTAACCTGACACTCGTACTCTTTGATCCTCTCCTTCAATCCATCCTAAACTTCTTTTCCCCATGCCTCAACACCTAGATCTCTTTCTCTCTCCCTCTCCCTCTCTTTCTCTCTTTTACTGAGCACACATTTCATGGCCACTCATTAGACTTATTCCCCTGTGTATATTCTAAGGTCCTTTGCCCCTTCTCACTTTGTCACAGTTTTGATGAAACCAATTTTGGTTAAATCCAAGTCTTTGCCTTTTCCATGTTTGCACCTGTGTAGTCAAAAGTGGCTGGAAGAATGAACGTTACGTGTCGAATTTCACTTTAAATTTCTGACCTGAACCCCAATTGTCCTTCCTGCTGCCTGGCCACCTGAGTACGTTCCCTTCCTCCGTTTAGCCATTCCCCCGTTCTCCTGGGTGATTGCATGTCTTTTCTTCTCTCTTAAAACCTCCGAAACTGCCTTCCCTTCCTCACTCTAGCAGCTGACCTTGTTTCCTATTTTGAGAAAACTGATGCAGCCAGACAGGGATTTCTCTAAGCTCTCATCACATTTACTGTCCTATGAGCATCGGTACCCACAGCCCGCCCACTCTTCCTCCTGCAGCCATTAAGTCGACCCTCCACTTTTGCACTACGTCACATCCTTTCTTGCCCACTCCAGGACATCACTCCAGCAATTCTCTCTCCCTCCCCTGTATCATCAATTTACTCCCTCTTCCAATGGATCAATCCCATCAGCACACAAACATGCTACTAAATGCCCACCTTAAAGAAACTCCTCTTATTTCTACTTCTCCCTTTAGCCACTACCCATTTCTCATCTCTCTTTACAAAAACTTCTCAAACTCAAAATAATTCTCTATACTCACTGTGTCCCCTTCTCCTCCTCCCCTTCTCCTATGAATCAGGCTTGCCCTGACTACACTAGACCTACTCTCGTCAAGGTCATGAATGCCCTACATGTTGCTAAGCCCCATGTTAACCTGGGCCCTCATCTTATTTGACCTATCAGAGGCATCTGACAATTTGAACGTTCCTGTCTTTATTTTCTGTTCTTGGCTTTCTAGACAATGCATTCTCATTTATCCTTCTACCTTCGTAGCCACTCCTTGTCCCTTTTTGGTTCCTTCCCCTCCCTCTGATCTCTTAATGTTGGGGTACCCTAGACTCAGTCTGTAAACTTCTCCATTCTATCTACTCACATGAACATGGTTATCTCATCCAGCCTCAGGTTCCTTAATATCATCTCCATGCTGATGCTGACTCCAAAATTTATATCTCCATCCTGGACCTTGCCTTGAACTCCAAGCTAGTATGTCTAATTACATTTCGAGTTTACATCCAAAGCTGAGTTCCTGATCTTCCTCCCCAAATCAGTCCCATCCACAGTCTTTTCCATCTTCCTGGCTACCATCCTGGACCCCTTTTTCCCCTTGACTCCTATCCTGGACTCCCACATGTGATCCACTGACAAATCCTTCGCTTTTTAAAATTGAGGTAAAATTCACATAAAAGTCATCATTTTAACCATGTTAAAGCCCACAATTCAGTGGCTTCTAGTACATTCACAATGTTGTGCAACCATTGTTACTAATTCCAGAACATTTTCATCACCCCAAAAAGAAACCTCATACCTCTCAGCAGTCATTCCACATTCTCCTCTCTCTGCCTCTGACAGTCACCAAAGTGCTTTCTATCTATGGATTTTCCTATTCTGGACAGTTCATATAAATGAAATCATACATGTGGCCTCTTGTGTCTGGCTTCTTTTACTCGGCACTACTTTTTACAGCTGGATAATATTCCATTGTTTGGATATACCACATTTTGCTTATCCATTCCTCAGTTAATAGATATTTGGATTGTTTGTGTTTTTTTTTTTTTTTTTTTTTTTTTTTTTTTTTTTTTTTTTTTTTTTTTTTTTTTTACTGTTATAAACAATTCTTCTGTGAACATTTGTGTACAAATTTTTCTTGAAAACCTGTTTTCAGTTCTCTTGAGTATATACTTAGGTGTGGAATTGCTGGGTCATATGGCTAAACCCTTTGCTTTTATAATAGATCCAGAATCTGTGTCTACTTCTCACCATTTCTACCACCTCAACCCTGGCCCATCATCTCCTGCCTGTGCCTAACTGGCCTCCCTGCTTCCCGCTCTGCATCTCACACACCTTATCGGCACAGCAGCCAGAGAGGCCTTTCACCATGGACGGACCATGCTGCCGCCCTGCTCAGATCACCCCAGGGACACCCCTCCATTTCTCTTAATGAAGAAGCCAACGTCCTCCCGATGGTCTGTAAGGCCCCTCAGCTGTTTCCTCTCTGACCTCTTCTTCTCCCCCTGCCCCCTCGCCTGCTCCGCTCCAGCCTCTGTGCTATTTCTCCATCAGGCCAGGTACACACCTTTACACTGGCAAGCACCTCTGCCTGGAGCGCACGTCCCCGAAAGCACCTTCTGGTTCTCTCACCTCTCTCGAGTCTTGCTCAGATGCTGTCTTTCCAGTTCGGACAACCCCAACCACCACGTTTACAACCTGCCTGCATCCCATTCCCGCCCCAGCAACCCCAAGTCTCTTTACTTGGCTCATCCCCTCAGCCCCCCTTAGTAATCACATTCTAACATGATGTATCATTTGTATGTTTATTATATTTATTGCTTATTGTCAGAATGTAAACTCCACCAGCGCAGGGACTGAAAAAATATGTTTTAGTCACAGATGTACCCCCAGGCCCTACAACAATGCCTGGCACAAAATAGGGGCTCAATCAGTACCTGTGGAATGAATGAATGAATGAATGAGCACTGAACATATGTGGCAAAAGCTACCCTGACTGATATAAGTGTGACTGAGGAACTACCTGCACCTGCCTGAGAACTCACTTTGCCAGGTAAGGTATAATTACTTTCTGCTCTGGGGCTGTCGTGAGGGAGCTCATGCTGGCTTTGCTACTAAACCTCTAATGAGAAGGAACCTGGGATCCTCTGGCCTTGGGCTAAGACGAGTTCCGGGAAGGAGCTGGCAAATACACGTATCAGAGACAGCCCATGTAAGTCATCTAAGGCTATAAGTTTGAAAGTATCAGCATCAAGCAGAGAGAGACATGGTTTTAGTCCAACGACAGTCACGTAATGACCAAGTAGCCGTTTTGTGTGAGGTGGGCGCTATAGAGCCCACTCTGGATATTCTGGATATTTCCAACTCTGGATATTCTTGTTCATTCGTCACAACTGTTTTGCCATATCCAAGTATCACCTGTACTGGTATTTACTTTCTGATTTCTGAAAAATACATTTGCCTTTCCCACTGAAGTCAATCTATTTTTAAAGAGAAACTTCGTCATTACCATAAATGGGAAAGCAGACTCACTTGATGCAAACAGAAAATAACTGTAAAATTAAAACAAAGAAAACAAAGCAGTGCAATTAAATTGAGCATGATTTTGTTACCAGCTACTGAGGGAGTCTTAGATCTGCTCTCTCGGTTAAAAAGGGAGATTAGAAGTGTTAATGAGGTGTTAAGTACATAGCACTATCCAGTGGAGACTTTCTCCTCCTGCACTGATTTGGAAGAATAAAAAGAGAATTGAAAAGAGATGAACTTCCCCATCTGTGTCTCCATGTTATTTGATACCTCATCTGCACGCCACTTAAAATCACCCCGTCCTTTCCCAGAGACATGCAGTATTCATAGGGGATCCCCAGAAAGGCAAGAGAGGTCTTTGTCCTCAGAAGGTTCTCCCCATCCTGCTCTCTTCCCTGCAGAGACCCCTCCCCAGCACGCAGGAGGTAATTCCCTGTCACTGCCTTTGAGACCAGGAATTTAATGGCCATTCCCATGAATAAAATAGCTCACATCATCTACCTTTTTAAAAGTTTCTAACATGGCTTGGTTCCCGAGGCTAAACCTATTCTGAAATGTTTATTCAAGCTGCTGGTCTGCTTTGTCCATTCTGCAGAAGGCACATCTGCCATGGCACAAACATCCCTCCTCCTTTTGAAGTAATCGGTGTTATTTGGCGACAGGCTCCCTAAACGGTTTGTTGAGGGGGAGCTGTTGAGGCAGGCGCTGGTGACGTGGCCCCCCCAAAAGCTCATTACTCCCCTCTACTCGGGTTCCCCAGGGCATGCGATTATGAAGCATGTTCTCTCGCCAAAAATGTCAGCACAGCAGCTTGGGTGTTACGTGTAGACAGGAGAATAGGGTGATGGGAGGGGAAGGCTGCACCTTCCTCCTCATGTAGGGAAATTAAGCTCCACGAAGTCCGACTCTAAGCTCACGTGTGCCTGGGATGGTACACCCAGAGACCCGCCCGGGACAAGGGATGGGAAGAAACTCCAAGTCGTTGTGGGCGACATCTAGGAGGTTTGCTGGACTCAAAATTTATCCTGGGTTCCAGGTTTGTCAAAGCCATGTCACTCAGAGCCGAGTTTGGATCTGTTTCAGGGTGGAACTGGAGACCCGGCCCCACCCGCAAACATCTCCCAGAAAATTATGCAAAGGGGGTATCTCCTCCCGTCACGTACAAACTCCATGTCTCTGAGTACACTGCTGCTTGTATATAACAAACACACCCCTACCATTTATTAGCCTTCGTGCTTTGCCAGGTGCTTGACACCTCACGAATCTCATGGGGCAAATGCTATCGGTGTCATCTTTTTGCTGATGGAGAAACTAAGGCTCGGAGAGGTTAAGACGTTGGTTCACGTCACACAGGAAGTGGTAGGCCAAACCAGAAACGGGGATGTGCTCAGGTACTGCCATCAGAAGGAAGTGGCCTGAGGCCAGGCCAGGCTTGGGCTCTGGTCCCAGTTTGTCCAGGATGGGGGTGGGAGGCTTACATTGGGAGGGGGAGGGAGTCTGTCTGCCAGTCTGTATTTTTACTGTTACCTTTTTATCACAGACATATCAATCATCAATATATTACCTCAAAAAATAACTGTTACAAAGGGTGCTGCTTTGGAGCCCGTCAGTGGGAAAGGACTCACTTCTCGCTCTGCCTCCCCACTCCTGGCAGCCACACCTCTGCTCCAGCCCAGGAGTCGTGGGCTCCTAACGGACACCCTGCCTGCTCTGTCCCTTGTGCCAGCAGCGTCCCTGGGAGGCAACAGGACCACCTTCGGCCTCGGGAGCCACCGCGTGCACCCAGAGCCACTTCCACGCACACAGGTTCTCTGGAGCAGCAGACAGAGAGGGTTCTGCTCTCTGCGTTCCTCCCGACTACATCTTAATTACTTCTTCAGCTTAAACTGTGAGCAGCAAGTTCAGCCACTTTCCTTGGTTCCTAAGTGGCAAATTAAGACGCGTTTAGATGGGGTTTACGGATGAGCCAACGTGCGAATGGTGGGGAGTGAGGGGTGTTCTCTACTGGGATCCCCACTCTGGGGCTCTTCCCATCTTGAGTGGCAGCAGGCATGGGCTCGTGCCTGTTCTCTCTCCCCACAGTCCTCCTGGGCCCCCCTTATCCAGCTCTGGCTAGACCTCAGCCCTAGACCCGTGCCTTCTCCAACACTATCTTTTATGTCAGACTCTTTCTAATGGTTTCTGGATTCAATTTTGTTAGACTTAGTTCGACTTGATTTAATTCCCATTTATTGAGTTTCCACGAAGCACTGGAATGAGGAAAGCTATTTTGCCATTCAGAAATCTCTGCTAAATTTTTTTTTTCCTTGTCTGAAGAACCAGGAAAGTAGCTGAGGGGGCCAGTGAGGTAGACTGTGCTCTGAATGATGTTGTTTGGGCCTTGGCAGCTGTGGTCATCTGCATAGCTTACCTGGAGGACTTTTTAACATTTGTCTCTGGCCCATGCCCCCCTCAGGGCCCCGGTGCCCAGCAGGGCTTTGGGAAGCAAGCTCTGGGCGGTGGGAGGTTCCCTTCCTGTGGCTGAGATAGACGTGATTTGCCTCCTGGCTCACACGGCTTCCTCTGCCTGGAACCCTCTTCCTCTCCCTCTCCCACTTCATAAAGGCTTCTGCTCAAATGCTACCTCCTCAGAAAGGCCTCTGTGAACACCCTACATGAAGGAGACACTGCCCACAACTCTCTGGCTAACCCTTATCCTATTTTATTTCCACAGCACTTTCTATCTGAAACTATATACACATATGTGCGTGTTTTCCTGAGGGGTCCTTTACTTTGAAACTGGAGGAGAAAAGTCAAGCTAAGCCTCAGGGAAGGGGATGTGGGTGTGCATTCCAATAAGGTATTGGGGGAGAACAGGAGGGTACAATTCAGCCATAGCTCCTGGGCTCAAGAGGTAGCAGTACTTCAATTGTAGAAGGATGCTGGGCTCAACCTCAAAGGGTCTGAACTTGTCAATGAGGCACGGCATGGCTACACGTTGATCTTTAAGGTCATCTATTTCTTTCTGTAGCATGGGACATCAAGGGCGGCTCTGTGCTCCAGGTAGCTGTTGCTTCCTTTCCTATCTTGGGGATAGACAAGTGACCCCTTGTCACCTGAGGGTAGGGGCCCTTTAGGCTTGATGTCTCCCTGGCCCGTAGCCATGAGCTATGAGTTTCTGGAACTTGAGGGGCTTTGGACTTGGGGTCACCGTGTTGTTCCTGTATGATGCATGGGCAGGTGAGATGACCTTGGCTTCCTTTCTGTAAGTTGGTCTCTTTGGCGCGCATGCGCGCGCGCGTGCGCTCTCTCTCTCTCTCTCTCTCTCTCTCTCTCTCTCGCTTTCACTTATTTCCCTGAGGGACTTTATCTTGTTCTCCACCTCATCTCTAGTACTTAGTATATGTTAGATGATATGAAAATATTTGTTGAAGGGGTGAATGGATGGATGTAGGTGGTTGGATAGGGACCTGCATTTCATCAATTTCTCACTTACTGAGGAAGTAGATAATTTGCCCTCCTTGGCCTCTCTACCCAAACCCTTCTCAAAGCTTCCTGTGTTCTGACTTTTGCTCATACTTTTTCTTCAGCCTTGATTCTATTTCTGCCAACTAAAGTCCCCTTCATCAGGCCCAGTTTGACATGGGGTCCTTCTGTCCTACACCAAAATTTTCAAATCTCAAATAATCTATACACACACACACTTTTGAGAGAAGGGTGTCTGTCTTGTTCACCATATCCGCAGAATCTAGCATGGCACACTCTATAAACGCTTACTGAATAAATAACAGAATAGACACCTATAAGGTAGCATTGGCTTAATTCTGCTTTGCACTGTCATTGGTTATTTGTACGTGTATCCTGCCAGCCTGGTGGTGAGGTCAAGGACTGGGCTGTAGCCATCTCAGTACCTGTGCTAACTCATTGCTTCACTTGCGATGATAATGTTAACATGAGCAGATGCTCTTTTGTGAACATCCACAGTCTAAGTGCCGGGCACTAGATTTTACCGACATATATCCATTTAGTTTTCAAGATCACTCTATGGGGTTGTTTCATTAGTGTCTTTTCACAGAGAAGGAAACCACAGCTCAGAGAGATTGGATAACTAGCCCATGGTCCACTGGCTTATAAGGGGAAGAAAAGGAATTTGAACCTGATATTTCTGACAGCAGAATCCCATTCTTGCCCCTGTCATAAGGCTGTTTTCCTCTGCTGGGGTAGGAACAGAGGAAAGCCCTTTGATAAGGGAGGGCCCTTATAAAGGTTATTTCAATTGAATGGGCTTGAAAACAGTGAGGACATCTTTGAACAGACCTGGTGACTGCTCTACAATGCGGTCGCTAGCCTGTTCTAGATGCTGACTGCCCAAGGTTTACGGCTCTCCAGGATTCTGACCTAGCGTGAGATGTAAGACCATCTTTTGAAGTCCCTGCTGGTCTGCCAGCACAACCACCCCACAAGGAGCCACTGCCCAACCAAGGTGCCAAAGTCCTCACCTGTCACGTAGTTTTTCAAATCCAGCTCATTGCTGAGAGGATTGTTGCTCTTGAACATGTATAGGTTAAAGGGGGCTGGTTCCTTGCCCACGTTTTTCCACATGGTGTAGTCCGGAGAGGTCCATCGTCCTGCCAGCACGTCATAGTCACGCTGAGTGAAGTGGACCAGCTTGGTCAGGGGATCGTAGAGTCCCCCATGGAAGCCAATGACCATCTGGAAGTCAGGGTTGGAGTCATAGTAAATCTCCCCATAGGCCGTGTACTGCAACTGCTTGATCATGAGGCCGTTGATGCTGAACACAGCCAGGGGAGTCCCTGTGTTATCCGAGGCAACATAGTACTCCTCCCCACTGCTGCTCTCCATGGCAAAGAGGTGACCCTGGAGGTCGTAGTAGAGTGAGGCTATCTCTGAGTTGGAGTGATTGTAGACGTGGGTGATGCGAGTCGGGTTGTGGAGGTCGGAGTAGAAATACTGCAGATGGTGGCCCAGGTTGGTCTTGTAGGAAGCCCGCCGCCCCACACCGTCATAGCGGTACTGGACGCTCCACCCACTGGCCTTGTTGTAGGCTCTTGTCAGGAGGCCCTTGGAGTTGTATTCGAAGATATCAGCCCCTCGCTGGCACAGGTAGCCATCGTCGTCAATTTTGTACTGCACATCCCCGAGCCTGGTTATTCGATCCCGGAGGTCATAGCGCAAGGGCATCAGGCGCACGCTGTTGCCCGGGTTCAGCAAGTGGAGGTTCCCGTTGAGGTCGTAGCTGTAGCGCCAGGTCGGGCGGTCATTGACGGCCACACTCTGGAGCTGCCCATCCCCGTCGTAGTCGTAGGTGTACTTAGTGGTGTTGGCATAGGGCCCCAGTTTTAGCTCCCTCTTGATCACCCTCCCCATGCTGTCATACTGCACCGTCATCCAGTACATGAGGGACCGGAACATCTCGTACTGGACTTCCTTGATCCGTCCGTGCGTGTCAAAGTGTTTGCTGAGGGTCATCACGGCTGTGGTGATGATCTGGTTGATGTCATAATAGATGACTCCAAATTTGCCAAAGTGCTCAACCTTGCCAGAAATCTCATCATAGCGGTAGAGGTCAACGGGAAGGGGAGTTTCGCTTATGACGGGCTTGATGCTTGCAATCCGGAAGCTGTTGTCGTGATAGGTGTAGTCAAACCTGGCGTTGACCATGCCTTCCTCAGAAAACCTGTAGATCTGCTTGTCCACGAGGGGGCCGATCTTCCGGTACCTGATGGTACAGGAGAAGCCCCCACTTTGGAGGTTGACCATCTTCAAGACGCCAGTGGTCTCATCATACCCGAAAGTGACAGCGGTACTGTCATAGACAATCTCTGATAACTTGGAGAGTTTCCCATACTTGTAGAATACCTGGCGCCCGGTGCCCAAAAAGGATGTCTTCAGGATGCGGCCATCGTCGCTGTAGTCGAAGATGACTGAAGCGTTGCTTTCGGGCGGGTTGTAGATGTTGCGGATGTAGCCGATGGAGGTGTGCGTGGACATGCTGTGCCGGGCGACGCTGGGCATGGTGACGGCGTGGAGACGGTCGGAGGAGTCATACTCGAATATGTACTGACGCTGACTCTGAAGCAGGAGGACCATGGACTGAGGAAGCAAAGGAGGAGGGAACACATGAGTTGGCTCTTTAGGACCGATCACTTAGATTGACAAAATTTATTCCATTTCCCCAGATGTCAGTTCAAGAGACAAAAAAGATCGGGAAGTTTAGACCAGAGATTATGAATAGATTGATTTTATTGGGTATGCCAACTGTGACAGATCACGGTGGCTGCCTGGAGCAGTGTGTCCCAATTTGCATAGCCAGAAATCTTGTTAAAAGCCAGATATTGAAATAGCCAGAGATCTTGTTAAAAGGCAGATCTTATTCAGTAGTTCTGGGAGGAGGTGGGGCCTGAGAATCTGCTTTTGTAACAAGCTCCCAGGTGACAGTGATGTTGCCTGGACCATTCTTTGGATAGTGAGCACCTGGAGAACTGAGGTGAGAGGCACTGTGTTTGCCTCCAGACTCGGTAACAAGAATCCTGAAATTATTTAGAAATGACTGCCATTGACCCAGCAAGGAACGGGTGTGAGGCACATATTATGTTTTTGCCACCCCTGATTAAATCTAAAGAGTAAGTACATCCTCCAATTAGAAGCTACTAAAAAGATTAAATAGCCCAGAATCACTGAGTCTTTGGGGGAAAAAATGGCCTCAAACTCGAGGCAATTGGGAGAGTCCTGCCCCCCGGCCAACCGTCCCAGTATTCTACAGCATAATGAGCACGGCATTCAGGAAGGACCGAAGGGACAGCCGCCCCTGTCTTGCAGAGATGACAGCTCTGTCTGCAGTGAACACTGTGATCGGGAGACGAGAAAGGAGGGAATGGAAATGGACCTGCGTCCAGTTGAGTTCAGGTGAGAGGCCCAGGCTGAGCAAGCCCCTGCCTGATGACAGCCTTCAAAACTCTTGACCTGTGCCCCTGAAGGTCACTGCTCCAACCTGACCTTTTCCGACACGGAGACCTGAATCTGGCGCTTTCAGACACAGGGAATTGTGCAGAGAGGGTCTGCTGGCTGCTTCGGCCATGGGCTGGGTGGGAGGGTGCTACTCTGTGTGCTCGAGCTTTAGGTGAAGTTTTGTACATGGATGGTTTAACTTTGGGCAAGGCAGAAATGAATCACTGCGTTTCCAAATCGTAAGTAAAGATGTTAAAATGTCTTATGGCCAAGCATATCTGGTCAACTTAAAAAGAGCAGCCCGAGTAAGCGGAAGTCCTGGCCGAGCGCGGGCGGCAGGCTCACTCACCTTGTCCAGGTAGGAGTAGCTCCACACCTTGCCATCGGCGAACATGCGCGACACGATCCGGCCTTGCTTGTCGATGTCCGTCCTCTCGCTCATGGCCCCGCGCTGCAGGCCGGCCAGGCGCCCGTTGAAGAAGTACGAGACGTTGACGGCTGCCAAGCCGCTGCTGGGGAGCCAGAGGAAGGGGCGGCCCACCTGGTCATAAATGATCCTCAGCGTGAACTTCCGGTGGTCGTCGTAGATCTTTTCCGTCCGAATGTTCCGGTCGTAGTCAATGGACAGGAGATTCCGTCCATGGACCTATGGGAAACACGGTGGGCCTGGTTTGAAAGATGTCACTGGGCATGTTAGCTCGGGCTCCTATAGGGACATGGCTGGCGTGGCTGGGGCATCGTGTGTGTTGGAGGAAGAAAGAACCCTGATGTCATTTAGAGTAGTGCTTTCTAAACGTCTTCATGTCATGGTGCACATAGAAAATAATATTTGTAGGGTGCACTAGAATACAGTAACAAGGCTGCTTATGGTCAGAGATGACTGAGCTGGGCATGGCTGCAGTGAGCGGTTATGTATGCCGTGCCCTGCACCATCACCAGGTGTGCCATCATGTGGTAGAAAGTGTGCATGGTAAAAATGGCAGGGCACAAATTATGTAGCCGCACACAATAACCCTGGACTTTGAGGTTCCGACTGCCCAGCCCGGCCACCCTGGGGGCAAGAGAATTTGTATTCCGGCATACCTCCTTTTATTGTGCTTTGCTTTATGGTGTTTTTTACAAATTGAAGGCAAGGCCCTCTGCCAGCAAAAAGATTATGGCACGCTTTATTGTGAGACTAGCTTCAGTGCAGTGGCCTAGAACCCAACCCGTCTCCGAGGTTTGCCTCTATTTGTACACTTATAGCCCTTTTGGGGCATATCAGCAGCTGAGTCGCTAAGGATCTTTAAGAACAGGTACCAAGATTTCTTCTGAAGCCTTAAGTAAAGGAGGGTGGGGCAAAGATCTTAGAAACTCCATATTTTACAAAGATCTGGGAATCTGAAGGCTCGTTCCAATGTGAACTCCTTTACTCTCCTATCTAAAGAAAAATCTTGCCTCTGTCTAGAACGTGAGGCATCACTGGGGAGACCTCAGCAGGGCTGGGAAGTTGCAAAAAGGCGAAGGACTGATTTACTTAGATTTGAAAGGAGTGGTGGAATACATCCAGACAGGATTTAATATTGATTTAGAAGTTGATCTGATCTGACAGAGAAGAAACCTGTCCCAGAAGGCAGAGCTGGGAGGCTAGACTCTGGTTAGGGATAAAGGAGAGGACTCTTGAGATTCACCTAACCCTGAGTGAATGGCTGGAAGTGAATAAAATGAAGCCGATTGAGCTCAGACTCTTTCAGCATAATTGACTGCAAATCCAGACGTCCCTAAGGTAACCGCTGAAGGCAACAGATGTAAACAGGCAGAAGGAAAAGACGTGAGAGATGTCTGCTACCTCCTCACTTTACCCTAATAATTGAATAGCACTTATGATAATGACCATGGTGATGGTGCTGAGGGCTAGTATATACAGGCATTGCGGTAGGCAAACTGCATCTGTTGTCTGAATTGATGCTCACAAAGACCACTTGACAAATGCGCCTGATGCAGAGAAGTTACACACTTGCTCAAGGTCACACAGCAGTGAAATGGTAGGGTTAGTTTGGAATCTAGGCCTAAAGACTTCAACCAGTTAACCACTTAGATATTTAACCAGCTTTACTGCCTCCTCTATTATATATGCATTAATTGCCCTATGTGTCAAAAGAGGCAGAGACTGTAAAGCATCGCCACAGCCCTGAGGGCCCCATGCTGCAGCTCTATGGGGAGTCAAGGGGTAATTCTAACACCACAGACACCTGCATACTGGGGAGCAGCATGGTGCCCAGGTAAAGAACTACCCTGCAAAGCTTCCTTTGGAGACATGGGTGGATAACATAAATAGTAGTTGTTAGCTGGGTCTTCTGGGAACCTTGAAGGAAGCTGACTCAGCTTAAAAGTAGGCACCATTTTGTTCTTCCTACTTTCCTCCTTTTCATAGGTAGAGCGTGGATGTGATTCCTGGAGCTCCAGTATTCACTTTGTGAACATGGGATGACTGAGGATGGCAACCTCGAGGATGACGGCTCACCCAGAGAGGAAGACTCTAGAGCCATGTTGACCTAGGTGTCTTCAGTGGTCATCCATACCTGCCAGGAACTGCTTACTGCTAGACTCCTTATAGGTCATAAAGATAATAAGCCTATATCCTGTTTCAGCTCTTGTTGTTTCCGATCTCTGTTACTAGCAGTTGAAACTAAGCTAAACGGATACAAGCCCCTGATGCTTTGACAGGTACTGTATTAGGTACCTTTACATACCTGACCCCAGTTTAATTGTCACGACATAGGTATAAATTATTTTATGTGTGGGCAATTGAGCTCAGAGGGGTCACATAACTAGACAAGTGCAGGGGCTGGATTTGAACCGAGGACTACTTGATTCCCAAAACTATTGCTGTTTCCACGGAGTCATCCCAGAGAGAAGGGGGTAGAACATCTGAGATAGAACATTTAGAAAGCATGGAGATAGAAATAAAGGTGGCGAGTTCTTGGATTATGAAGAAACCCAGCTTCAAGTGGGGAGGTTTACATCAAAGATGCAGCAATTGGAAAGAACAGTCAAGAAGGCAGAAAGTGAGCATTTTTTTAACGGGTCCAAAAGTTAATGCTGTCCTGGGACCTTGATCTCAAATTAGTCACCACATCCAGAGCGAAGCACAGGCCGGGGGCAGAATGATCACTTCCTCTGGAGACACAAGTTTAACCACATGGAGTTGCTACATTTGGGACAACTGCAAAAGACTCTTAAACCCATGTGTTCAAGAACTTCAGTTCAAGGCCTCACCAATGCTTTGTTGGGCAGAATGTATAATGTGGCAACAAGGAGGAAGAATTTTCAGTGTTCCTCCAGCCAAATGCTGGTGACTTCCCCCATACCTGCATATTTTCCATTCTCCTTCTAGCCTCCTTCTCTTTCCTCATCCCTCCCCACCCCACCTTTTGCTTCTCTTTGATAATATACAGCCCCGAGTGCATTTATTATTCACTGAACATTAGAAGCTAATGTCAGGCTTGGTGCCTGCGCTGGAATGCAAGGACGAACACCACCAACAAAGCAATGTGGCCGTGAACTTAAGATGGGCTTAGCAAGTTCTCAGCACCGCCCTTGTGTCATCTCATTTAATCCTCAGGACGACACTCTCAGCCAGCACTATTACTACCATCATTTTACACACAAGGCACAGATAGGTTTGAGCGCCCTGTTCAAGCTCATACGGTAGTAAGTTGTGGAGCCAGGAGTCCAGCCCAGAGTCCACTGTCTCCGCCTCTCAGTACCGCCTCTCCGACCAGCAGCTGTTGATCAGGCACTCGATTCTAAACCACCTGGGCTGCTCCCTCAGAACACCGCTGCTGGACTGACTCCACAGTGCTGTGTCAGCACCCCAGGGAACAGAAGCTGGGTGGCTCCGGTGCACTCTTGGTTAACACACTCAGCGTGATGTAAGACCCTATCTTCAGTTACTTGGGAGAGACCAATGGGCAAATCATATGTATAACCATAACATAATCAGGTATGTGTATGTGTGTATTGTCTGTCTGTCTACCTACCTACCTATCCATCCATCCATCCATCCATCCAACCAACCAACCATCCATCCATCCACTCACCTACCCACCTATCATCTATCTATCTATCTATCTATCTATCTATCTATCTATCTATTTATCTATCTAATCTATGAGAATGTATACTATAGCAATCATGAAAAGCACCAACATATAAATCATGTACATTAATTAGCATGACTATCATCATAACAACTATATTAGTATGTGAGGGGCTAAGATTACAATACAGAAAGAACTGAATAGTGGGCAAAAACAGAAGAGGGGTCCCCAACCTCTGATGGCCAACATTTGAGTTTCCTGCTACTACTTAGAGCTGACGAGGCCTCTGACCCTTGGCCTGGGTGCACCAACCATAAAAAAGTAATAGACATTAACCATTAGCCACTGATAATTCAAGGTGGGATTTTATTCCCAAATAAGTTTAAGGTGGACAACATAATGATTTGACTTACATATATCATAAAATAATTACTGCGATAAGTTTAGTTAACATCTATCATCTCATGTAGATGAGAAAAAAGAAAAAAACAGTATTTTTCTCCTTGTAATGAGAACTCCTGGGATTTACTCTCTTGACACTTCTCACATACATCATACAGCAGTGTTAGCTATAGTCACCACGCTGCGCCTCACGCTTCTAGTACTTAATTATCTTATTACTGGAAGTCTGTGCATTTTGACCACCTTCTTTCAAATCCCCCTTCCTCTATCTCCCGCCTCCCTTGCCACCATAACCACAAATAATCTGATCTCACCTATTTTTCTATGAGTTAAGGTTTTTTAAGATTCCACATATCAGTGAGATAATATGGTATTTGTCTTTCATTGACTTATTTTACTTAGCATAGTACCCTTCAGGTCCATTCATATTTTTGCAAGTGGCAGGATTTCCTCATTTAATATGGCCGAATAATATTTACATTACACACACACACACACACACACACACACACACACACACCATAACTTCTTTATCCATTCACTTGTTGATGGATACTTAGGTGGTTTCCACATCTTGGCTTTGGTAAATAACTGCTGTGAACATGGGAATGCAGATATTTATTTGACATGGTGTTTTCATTTCCTTTGACTATATTCCCAGAAGTAGAATTGCTGGATTGCATACTTCTATTTTGAATTTTTTGAGGATCTTCCACACTGTTTTCCATAGAATCTGTACCAATTTACAACCCCACCAACAGTGCACAAGAGTTGCCTTTTCTCCATATCAGCACGAGCATCCATCATGGCCATTTGAACAGGCATGACATGGTATCTCACTGTGGTTTTCATTTGCATTACCCTAATGATTAGTGATGTTGAGCATCTTTTCATGTACCTATTGGCCATTTGTATATTTTCTTTGGAAAATGTCTATTCAAGTGATTTGGCAAACTGGATTATTTGTTGCTCCGTTCCGACCAGTCAGGGTGCTTGGGGAGCCACACGTAGTGGTGGGTGGGGCTACGACTCAGCTCCCTTGCCTGGGCAGGGTGGGAGGGCCCATTTTAGGCACCTCCTAAATTTTCCAAACAGGCTTTCTGTTCCAGAGGGCCAGGGAGCTAAAGTCAGCAGACGGTGGGGCTGTGAATTAACTCTCCCTGCCAGGACATAGCAGGGGAACCCTCCGTGCTCTGTACCGGCTTTGTTCGACCAGTCCGCCTCTTGGCTTGAATGTCGCTGGACTGTGCAGCGTCCATGTCTTCTTGCTGGCCCTTCCCGTCGGAAAGGGCTGGGCACAACACTCAGCAGCTTGTGGAACTATGACTCAGCTCTCCTGCCTGGGAGAGGGCAGACCAGCACCCTGCTGACTTCAACCATCAGACTATGCCACCAAATTGGTCGTGCAGATGAGCAAAGCCACTGGTGGAAAACTGGTCTGCTAAGATCTGAGTGCTAGTTGCTGGCAGCCCCTTCTCTATTCTTTGTCACGATCAGATTCCCCTGCAATCTCTGTGGGCTGAGACCAGAGTAGGGGCTCTCATGAAGGGGCTCACCATGCTAGGTGAGCTGGATGGCCCCTCTGGGCTCTCTTTTCCCACCGGAGGAACTGTAGGCTCAGGGGAGACCTCTCAGCATGGTGCTGTGTCAGCCCAGGGGAGGGCAGTGTGGTCAGCGGGCAGCTGCTCCTCCTTCTGATGCCATCGGTCTTGGTCTCTGTGGCACAGGGGGTGCTTCAGCCTAGTCCTGTGTTCCAGGATTCTCTCAGCAGTGTCCTGTCCGTGAGTAGCTGTTAGTCGTTCTTGTCATAAGGGGAGCAAAGTCAGGACCAACCCTGTCGCCATCTTGGTGACGTCACTCCAAGTTGAATCTGATGTGTGTACTATCTTGACAAATGCCCAATGCTTCTAATAATTAAATATGATAAATTCGCTGGAAGCTGAGCCAAGGAGTTCAGGTCAGTTGTGTAATTTGATTAGAATCAAATATCTTTAATTATGAGGGTGCCATTTGTGAAGAGGCGGTAACTCAGCGTGGGGCGTGAGATGTTGGAGGGTTTGACAGGCACGTTCAACCCTTCATGGGCACCTGCCCCCCAGTTCAGATTGTGCGGGAACTTTAATTTAGCCACACTGTTCTCTTATTCCAAATTAAATTACCCATCTAACAATATTTAAATTAACCTTGAGGCTTCCTGGAGAACATAAAAGTTATTTTGAATTATTTTCACTGCCAGGATCAGCACAATTCCCTTCCCAGCTGGCTCGGTAGGTATTCAGCAATAGAGAAACCAATTTTTAAATTAATACAATTTTGTGTTTGTAAGGAAGCCATTATTTTTAATTATCGGGCATTTTCCTCAGCCTGGCTTCCCCAGTTAATAAAACTCAGCTATTTAGCAGAGTTTTTATTTTTGCAGAGGGCACATGCTGGGAAGTCCGTTCCCCTGCGGAATCTTCCCCCAGAATGTTTTGATCTCGCGGAGCACAGGCCTGTCACAAGGAGGCCCATAAAATCCCCGAGAAGAGGAAATGCTGTCATCAAAATAGCCCTGCTGGGCCTATAAGCGGCTCGACTAGCTCGAGGGGCGAGGATGTGAGCTGGTGATTTGAGAAACAGGAAGAAGGAAATTAACACAGGGATGTATCCCTTTCAGGAAATGGCACTGTAGCACAGCAGGAGAGATTTCAGCTAGACTTAGAGAAGAACTGTCTGCTTATCCTGCTCAGAGAATGGGAAACCCTAAAAAGATCAGTGAGTAAGGGCATGAGATTCTTCAAGTCTGGTGACATCTAAAAGGAGAATTCCTGCCTTGGAGAGTTTAGTTATTTGCCTCGCCTAGATGACATCGTTATTTCCTTTCTGGGTCAGTCCTCTGGGATTTAAAAAACAGCTTCTCCCCATTTCCCACACAAGATTCAATGCTACATGGGGATCAGGGCTCGTGCTGACAAAACAACTTGCTATCAATTTAATATTAGCTTAAATAATGAATAATTAGAAGGGTAAGCCTCTGTAAACACATTAAATAATGTATTCCCCAAGCAAACGTTATTTTTGGATGACTTGCTCTTTTGGATGGTGGTGAGGCAGAAAGGTGAAAAGACCTGGATTTGTGCTGCAGTTTGGACAATGATTAGCTTTGTCACTGCAAAGCAGTGCCTTCGCCACCTGCGCCTCGGTTTCCTTGTCTGGAATGGCCTGTGAGCTTCCGGTGGGTAGGGACTTTATCTTGTTTTTCTTAATGTCTCTATTATTTTGCGCAGTGCTTGGTGCTCAACAAACATCTGTAAATAAAGGGGGTTGAATGAGACCGAGTATAAAAATCCTAGCATCTCTGGTGATCTAGGGTTCCACCACGGAAAACTAAGAACAGAAACTGTGGCGAGGACATCTGTAATC
Organism: Eidolon dupreanum; assembly: GCA_028627145.1. Lineage (NCBI taxonomy): Eukaryota > Metazoa > Chordata > Mammalia > Chiroptera > Pteropodidae > Eidolon > Eidolon dupreanum. The sequence goes on from CM053515.1 coordinate 6,155,535, forward strand.
TCCACATACCTGACAGCCTCACTCCAAAGAGCAGTCAGACTCGTTCTGGGGGGTTCCCCAAGACCTGGAATTAATAGAGGTTGCAGGGAGCGGATTTTCATGTCAAGTTAAAATCCCATTCATTCATTTATTCATTCAATATTTACTGAGCACCTACAATTTCCTTGTTACTGTGACCAGCACTTAAGATAAGCAAGGCAGTTATGGTCTCTGCCCTTACAGAGATTACAGGTCAAGGAGGATAAAGACACATGAACCAACCGTGCAATACATTTGTGTGGCAAGAAGAGTAAACATAGGGAAGAAACAATGGAAAAGATCCACTTGTCCATCACACCCTCCAAACAGCAAGTCATCCGAGAGTACCTCTTGCTTGGGAACGCACTGCCTAATGCGTTTGGAGAAGTTTGCCCTTCTAATGATGTATTATTTACCCTACTTTCAGTGTATTACAAGTTGTTCTGTCTATACAAGCATCACTAACAATTTAGCCTTTTCTGTTTTGCTCACCAGGATACCGTGCCTAGTACAATGCAAAGAACATAATGGGTATATGAAAACCAAAATATTAGTTGGTGCAGAATGAATGCCCTGTGGCAGGAAGAAGCTGATAAAATCCAGGCTTTCGTGATGACTGTGTGTGTGTTAACAGACCCACCTGAGCTGGCTCCATGCAGAATTGGGTTCATGTGTGTATGTGTTTACCTGCACACATGCACGTCTGCCTCACACCTCGCTCCTCTGTCACTGTCATTTGCCACAGAAGTAAAAGTAACACAAGCTAACATGTACTTTCAATGTCATATTAATTATATGGAAACCAAAACAAAATTACTAATTCCCACTTCTCCTTGGAATACTAATAACGCTAATACCAATATCACGATGGAAGATTATCTTGGAAGCAATTTTTCTTTTGTTCTGCCACCTACACATGTAGCTGTTTCTTGCTTTTGCAATCTTTATGTAAATCGTAATTGGGAGGAAATATCCTAGAGGGTGGTTATACGCCTTCCTTGTCAGAGGGAACCATGCACTAAATCCGTTCTAGGAAAGAGCATAAGTTTTAAATCTTAATAGAAGGGGTTAGTTTCAGTTCTGTCTTCTGAAAGTCCAGAAACAAGGCTTTCTGAGGGGAGGGAGGAGGCATGAATGCATTTATAGATCATACCCTCAGGGCCAGCATTTTGCCTTATGATCAGGCTTTGGAGGATGTTAAATATAATGTGTGTGAGTGTGTGTGTGTGTTTGTGTGATTTAACCTATGATCTCTTCCTTCTTTGGGTACATCACCCCCTTTCTCGAAGGTTTCCCCTGTCTGGGCATTTTTACTGAGATGCCCATCACAAGATCCATGTGCCTACAAGTGACCTAGGCCAGGCCAATCATAGATCTCGATATCCCTGACTACTGATTGGCCCATGGATGTGAACTCCATCTGTGCTGGGCCAATCACAGTTCCTGTGGGGGAGATCCTTTCTTCTTTCCTCTGGGTTCACTAAACTGAGCTGATATCAGCCTAGAGTCAATTCTGACCAAGTCTGCCTGACCCTCCCAGTGTCACCGGTCCACTGTAGGAGAAAATTAGGCCACCCGCCAAGTGAAATGCTGCTGGGAGATGGAAGGGGGCTGTGAGAAAGAGGGAAAAAGACACACACACACACACACACACACACACACACACACACACACGTGTCAGCCTGATGACATCGTTCGGGCTTGGAGTCACTAAGCCAGTCCCTCTCTTGTGGGAGCTCTTAGGCGAGATGACGCGTGCCCTTTTTTATTAAGCCAGTTTGAGTGCATTTCCTGTCCTTGGCAGTGGCAATGATTCCTGACAGCTGAGGGGCACAGTGTGTGTGAACTCATGCTTGCTTTTAGTGGGGGTGAGGGGCAGAGCAGGAATACGTGTCACCAGGAATATGGAGGTGAAATCGTCTCCTTGCTCATGGCACTCACAGAAGCCCGGATGTGAGTGTTTCATGTTGAAAAACCAGAGAGAACAGAGCAAAGAGTGGTGTGTGGTGAGGGGAGAAGGGAGGGAGGACTCCGTCAAATGACACTCCTTGAGAAGTCCTTGGGAGGATAATGAAAATCTTCTCTACACTGAATTTGGGCTGGGAAGAAGAGACGGACACTAAATTTTTCCAAAGCATCATAAAGCTTTTGGTAGAAGGAAGTGGTAATGGCCATCTATGTGCCATCTTCCATGACACCAGCCTATAAGGAAGAGCTGCTGACATGTTCCTCAGCTGAGATGTCCCTGACTGGGCTGCTGTTAGAAGGGGTACCTTGGTGAGTTAGAATTTCGCTGGGCACTGCTCTATCTTGATAGCCTTGGGCCCTCACACCACTCAACTGGCCAGACTCCCAGCAGCCTGCCAGTCTCTGGGAAAGGTCAGGCTAATTCCTTCAATGCCTGACCTTACTTGCTGCTACCCAGATTCTCTACAAATCCCCTGCTACCCATAGGGGAGTGACAGTTACATGGTGCTGGTTAAATGGCTGCACTTTAAAGCTGCATTGAATTTCCTCCCCCTTCCAAGAGGCAGCACCAGGGCTACCAGAACCTCACATCTCTGTTTTGGACTTCGGTCCCCAGCCTCTCTCCTTCACAGCCCCCAAAGCCTGGACGTCACACAGCTTCCCAGTCTGTATGATCATGGAGAGGGACCTTCAAAAGGTGAGCCTGACACAGCAACCCTGCTAGCTGCCAAAGCCTGTTAATTGCATATGCTTAATATCTCTCAGTCCCTCCCCTTCTTTCTCTCTCTACTGCCAGTGACTTTGTTTCTTGTTTGGATGACTGCAACGGCCTACGTGCTGCCCCTCTCCTAATCGTGTCTCCTTCTTATCTATCTTTTTCCACATCTGAGGAAGACTGACAGGGCTTTCTTTTTTTTTCTTTTTCTTTTTTTTAAACCATGAATGCTGAGGTGGCAGTACAGTGATGAAGGATATGCTTCTGTCATAGTCTTGGTCATGCTTGTTGAGGGACTGGTGTCTTCCCAATTAAGCAATATTTAAGTCCCATGTCTGTAGGCAGGATCCCTCTCCTAGTGTCTGACACCTGACCCTACTATATCTTTATGTGCTTTTCCGGAATGTGAAGGGCAATGTCAGACTCACACCCCATGTGCTGCTTTAGTCTCTCTTAGTTTCCTTAATAAATGTTGCAGAGGCCAGTTTGTGTGTGCTCTGGCAATTTGCCTTTGTGTGCTCAAAGTTGGATTTTGCTGGCATATAAAAATCTAATTTTTATTTATATATAGTCACATCGCTGAACTTCTTTATTGCTTCTAAAATATTTTCAGGTGATTTTCTTGTTTTCCAGGTAACAGATTCTCCAAATGATGATAGTTTTGCTTTCTTGCTTTTTACTGTCTTGTTCATTAACAACATTTATTTATTTATTTATATAGCTCATTCACTTATATCTAAGGGTCTGTTTCTGTTTTGTTTGTTTATATTTTTTGTTTTTAGACGCCATATATAAGTGAGACAATACGATATTTGTTTTCCTCTGGTGTAATTCACTTCACATAGCACAATACCCTCCAGGCCCATCCAGATTGTTGCAAATGGCTAGATTTCATTCTTTTTTTTTATTGCCGAATAATATTCCATTGTATATATATACATCTTCATCCATTCATCTGCTGATGGGTATCTAGGTTGCTTCCACATCTTGGCTATTACTAGCAATGTTGCAATGAACATATGGGTACATATGCTTTTCAAATTAGTGTTTTTGGTTTTTTTGGATATACACCCAAAGTAGAATTGCTGGGTCATATGGAAGTTCTATTTTTAGTTTTTTGAGGATCCTCCGTACCGTTTTCCATAGTGGTTGCACTAATTTACAAGGCAAACAGCAGTGCATGAGGGCTCCCTTTTCTCCGCATCCTTGCCAACACTTGTTTGTTCATTTATTGATGACACCCATTCTGACAGGTGTGAGGTGATATCTCATTGTGGTTTTAATTTGCATTTTTCCCTGATGATTAGTGATGTTGAGTGTCTTTTCATATGATGGCCATCTGTTTGTCCACTTGGGAGAAATGTCTATTTAGCTCCTCTGCCCATTTTTTGATAGGATTGTTAATTTTTTCTTGGTGTTAAGTTGTATGAATTATTTATATATTTTGAATATTAACCCTTTATCAGATGTATCATTTGCAAATATCTTCTCCCATCAGTAGGTTGTCTTTTTATTTCGTTGGTTGATGGTTTTCTTTGCTGTACAAAACCTTTTCAGTTTGATGTAGTCCATTTGTTATTTTTTGTGTTGTTTCTCTTGCTTGAGGAGACATATCCAAAAGATATAGTTAAGAGTGATGTCAAAGAGTTTACTGCCTAGTTTTGTGTCCAGGAGCTTTATGGTTTCAGGTCTAATATTTAAGTCTTTAATCCATTTTGAGCTTATTTTTGTATATCGTATAAGAAAGTGGTCCGATTTAATATTTTTGCATGTGTCTGTCCAACATCACTTATTGAAGAGACTGTCTTTACCTCATTGAATATGCTTGCCTCCTTTAGATTAGATTAACTGACTATATAAATGAGGATTTATTTCTGGGCTCTGAGAGATCTTCCTACCACTATATATCTCATCACATTACTCTGCTAATTAAACCCTGGAACAGCTTCCCACTGTCCTCAGGAAAAATGCCAGCTTAGCAAAACAGTCCTTTCCACGTGTGGCCCTGGCCAACTCGCCCTTTTTCTGCACCCCAGTGTAAAACACATTCCCCTTCTCTCCGGCCAAACTGAGTTAATGTTTTCTGAAATACCATTCCCTTTTTTGACCTCTTTGCTATTTCACAGGAGACACCCCCTGCCTGATCACCCAGTCCTCATCTCTTTGCCTGGTTGATTCCTACAGCTCTTCGGAACCTATCCTGACTCTTCCGTGACGCTCTCCCTGACCTCTTGGAGCCCCTCGGGCCAGACGGGGGGGCTGAGCCCCTGCTATGCATTCCCTAGCTCTCCTTTCATTTTCTCCTTAGGCACATAGAGAGACAATATCTCTTCAGCTTCCTCGCAGTTAGGCTGGAGTCGCCCTGCTGTGTTCTCTTCAGGGTGGGTGGAAGTGCTACGTGCCACATCCAGCCCCGCTCATGAAGCCCCTTGCAATCACCTAAGCCCTCTCCCCTTTCCAATGCCACTGTAGCGGTCATGCGCTTAAAATGGCAGGATCGCAAGGTGGAGCAAATGCAGCGAGTCATCACCAAGAAGAGCTGCTTGCCTTACTCGGACTGTGTGTTAAGCCCCTGGGATTTCAGGTCTTGTTACCTGGCCACACAGCCTGTCCTCTCCTGAGTAACACAAGGAAGTATCGCTTCCCCTGTCATATTAGCATCCACGATAGCTTACATCACACCACTCACACTGTCTTCCCCACTGGGCTGTAAGCTCCTCAATGGCAAGGATTTAGTTTTCTTCCTCTATATGTAGTCTACTCACCCTGTAGTGTTTGACATATAATTGGCACATAGTAAACATCTTTTTTCCTTTTAGAATTTGAAATATTGGTTTAATCTGCAGCCCAAAGACTTTAAGAAGAGACTTACGTCAAAGAGAAAATAAAACTAGACATACATAGAAAAACAATTTTAGTTATAAAATGTAATCTTCTTTTAAGAGCCCATTCTAGTAAACATCTTTTGAATGAATGAAAAATTTCAGGGCCCCATGTGACAACGGAGTCAAAGTGGAGTGAAAAAAAAGTGTTAGAACTGAAGGTGAGGAGAGAAGAGCCCACGTTCTCACTGCCGAGAGAGCCCGCGTGTCTTGCGGGGGCCTGCAGCTACCTTTGGTTCAGTGGCTGTGAAGTTCCCTGCAACGGGCTCCTGAAGCATCTGAGGAAACAGACACTCCTCACTCCACGTCACACCCCACCTTTCCTTTGCACCTTCTTCCAACTGCTCCCTTGCAATTTCCAGAAGTTGCTTTTATTTCATTCACTAAACAATTTATGAATTGAATTAAAATAAATGAGATGCAAATAAATTCCAGACTTTCTCCCTCATTTTCAAATTACATTTTCAGTCCACTCAACCTGTTATAATCTCATAGTGATTTTCATTTAAGAGAGCTAAATGGATATGTGATTATTGTTACAGGAACTAACACTAGACAATTAAGTGTTGAGGTGTTGATAGATAAAGCTGTGTTTTGATTTGCATAAACATGATGCCAGCAAATCTAACCCTGGCAGAAATTCAGTTATAAGACTTGCGTGCCTAACTTCTGCTAATTACCACAAGTCCTCTTATTAGGATTTTTAATATTCAGAGTTGGGATTACAGCCATTTTATTTTAGGGCTACATTTATCTTTATTTTGAAAACTTAGTCAAAATGCATAACTGATTTATCAGAGAAAAGGCACGATTACTACTTCTAATCAACTTCTACAGTGCAGAGTATCAAAAATCAATTACATAGCCCTGAAATCCAGTCATTAAGGATTTAGCTACTAATCTCATTTCATTTTTGTCTGTAGGAAGATTCTGCAGCTTGCAACTTTGCAGATGCCGGCAGAGGAAGAAAAACATGGGAGCTAGCTGATAACCAAATGTGGAGAATTAAACTTCGACTAGACAAAGGTGGAATCCTAATTCGGGGTAGCCTGGCTCTGCAGGGATGTCACCTGCGTTGGCTACATTTCAGTCCAACGACCCAGCAAAAGCTATGCCCCAACTTTGGTTGATGGTAAACCTTCTGACTCTCAGGGATTCCAAAGTGTTTGTTCACACTGCCGTGTTCCACTCTTTACTGTCTTCCTAATACTTATCTTAATCTGCAATTATTTCGGTTACTTATTAGTGTAGTTATTATCTGCACTCTTTTCCCTACCCCTGAAAGTAAGCTGCAGGATGGCAGGGATTTTGCCTGGTGTGCCATGGATCTCAAGTGCATAGCACAGTGCTGGCTCATAGCAGTTGTTCAATAAACATGGGCCGACTTTGATGAAGTCTGGAATCCCTAGCATTGACCCCTGGCGGTAAGAAGCAGTCCCTCTGAGTGCCAGACAAGTGACCAGAGCAGGACTCAGATTATCTGGATGCCCAGGGACCTAAACAGGAAACTGTGTGGCCTGGTGGTTAAGAATACTGGCAAGTGAACCACACAGAAAGATAGAACTGGGGCTGCCCTGGCTTTGCCATTTTCTAGACATTGTGCCCCTGGACAGGCTATTTAGCTTCCCAGAGCCAGTGTTTCCTCACCTGAAAAATGGAAATATTAGTAAATACCCCCATGGGGCTGCTGAAAATAATATAACACAAGTAAAGCATTTAACATAGTGCTTGTATCATAAAATTCCTCAATAAATGTTATATATTAATTTTTAAAAATATATTAATTATTAAGAGATGTAACTTGTGGGTAAGTTCCCTAGTCTGGGGAAGCTGGGGGTGGTTAAAACTTCCCACTGTGGTTTGCTTGTTATATTCTCTTGGGAGGGCTTCCCTGATCCCCTCAGGCTGGGTGACATCTCCTTCTCTGTGATCTCACCAGGCCCTGGATGTTCCTCTATCTTCTCACTTAACCCATTGGATTATCCTGCACTATACACTCTACTGACTCTCAACTCGTTGAGTATAAAGAACACATGGAAAAACTTGTTCCTCTCGTATTTAGCAAATTACCCAGCATGCAATAGGCACTGTCACCAACTCATCTGAATTAGCCAAACGGTGAAAGCTGAGGGAGAAGACGGCAAGTGTGACAAGGAGACCAAAGCTATCTCTAGCTATAGCATAAGGGAAACCCCCACCTTTTCAGTCCTAGGACATGGAGAATGTTTTCTCCAAGGTGTCAGCCCCAAAGGGATATGGCTTCTACCTTCTGAGGGAGAAGGACTTGTCTTTTCCAGGGAAGAACGGAATAATGGAGGCTCGGAAACCAGGACATGTCCTCGGTCCCTGAGGAATGGGTAGATCTTCTACCACTTTGTGGTGACAAGTTGGTTGAAACCACTTACCCTGAGCTTCCTGCCAAAGATGGTGACTTTGCCTTTAATCTGTTCCTTCCTTAGGCGCCACTCAATGGAGTTTAGGCCATTCTCCATGGGCAGCGAGATGTTGCAGCGCCCAATGGTGGGGGTGATGGTGCCCGCTAGGACATGGGGCTCACTGTGGAAGCTGACACTCATCCCATTGGCATACATCACCCTCAGGGTACCGTTATTACAGAGCTGGTAGCTGTTCCGCACTTGATCTGGAGAAATGTAAGTAGGGGTGGGGATAGGGAAATAAATTATCCATGCAGTCATAGAGAACAGAACCCCTATTTTTATAGGTTGCCATGGTAGTTTGCAGCTGTCAGTCTAAGGCTGCCTTCAATTAACATACACACACACAATTTTAAGGTGAGTAGCAGAGATGCTAGTAATCCATGGAAAGAAAAACATTATTAATATGTGGCACTCCAGAAATAATTATGCTGTGATATTTTTCTTTTACTCACTGAAGACTATTAATAGTACATTTAAACATTTAAAGATGTCTATTGCCTACACAATTTGTGTCAATCAAATCCCTGATCTTTAACATATATTTTAGCTTAAATGAAAAAAAAAAAAAACTACTTAAGTACTTTTTGCCCTTTTGTCTACCATCTAATCTGAGGTTGGTGGTTTAGCCACAGGTCAGATCCACTGCAAATCGAGTCTAGAATTCTTCAAGAAAATCGAGAGAAAAAGAACTGTCCTGCCCTTCATGCTTTTGCTATTGACTTCACCACGATGCCACCTCCACTCAAGAGAACTCTAAAGGGATTCAACCAGTGCGAGGTGGACTGAGCCAGTGGGTGCGGATAATGCGCGCTTACCTGTTCCAACAGAACCTGCCCTAGTCAATCAGACTTCTGACCTTTTCCTTTATTGAAAACTTCCAGGAAGGGAATGAGAGTCAGAGATTCCTTCTGTAGATACATTGCTTTCTGATTATTTGGGCAAAGGAGTCCAGCTGGGCTGGCCTCTAAGACACTACCTTTTGGGCTAGTGAGCAAGTGAGTACCTGTCACTTCTCGACTGCAGCCATCATACCGAAAGACAGAATCTACATCATTAATCATTTGGCAGAGCAGAAATAGAGTCATTGAAACAGACTCTGTTGTGGGATAATAGTCCAGAAATGTCACTATTTATCTACTGAGAGGACACTTTTATCCTCTGACAACGGGCGAACCCACTGACATTGTATCTTAATTAAAAGAAAAATTAATCTGCATGATTCCTTTTCTTGTCAGCCCCTGCGCTTGCCCTGGACTGTGTGTCATGTCGAACAGCAGCAGTAATCATGGGGGTGGGGGAGCCCGAAACCTTTGAGGGCCCACTTTTGGCAAGAGATTGCTAAAGAGCTCTGATTCCAGGACAACCAACTCAACAAACAAATGCTTGAGAGAGAAAATCAGAATGGGGCCAAAAAAAAAAAAAAAAAAAAAAAAAGGTGGGCCCAGGAGCATAAACAGCCTTTGAGAGGTACTGTGTGTGTGAGGCTGGTGACGGAGCCGGCAGAGGTGGGGAGGGGGCACGTGGGGATGACAGCTGATGTTTTCAGAATAGCCTGCATACGTTTCCAAATATCTGGATGGTCTTGTATAGACATTCTCCTGAATCCTATTAAGTCATTTTCTACAAAGCTGAGCTCTGGAGGGTTTGTTTGCTGTGAACTTTCACTGGAACAGCAAGCTGAGGGATGCTCCAGGGTGTGAAAGTCCTCTGGGGCTTGGTAACTCGCTGCTCAGGCTTGGCTGGGTTCCCGGCCCAGGGGTAGATTTGGGGGTGGGTGGTGGTGTGTGTGTGGGGGGCTTACCTTGCACCACTGTGTAGGAGGCCTCCACGGAAGACAGGTTGGTAACAACAGTGACATCGTCGTCACGGTTGGAGTTCTCAATATCAATGGTGATGGACTTCTCCATTTCCCGGTGCAGACTGGTCACCACCCCCGTGGGGCGTGTCACATTGGTCAGGCGGCCCTCATGATCATAGCTGGAGAACAGACACACTGGTTGGAACACGGTTCCTGGGGCTGAAGGCTTTTCCCAATACCAAAAACAGTACAAGGGACAGGTTCATGGGGCCAGAGAAGGAGACTGGACGGTGGGGTGACCACGTGGTGCTTCACGCTGGGCCCTCCAGTTATAATCCTCAAAAGCCCATCTTGCCTTGAGACATGGTGGTGACGTTTTCTGCTGCCACCTACATAGCCAACTCAACTCAGTGACATTTCACCTCCGGCAGGATGTACTTACTTAAGCTTTCCCAAGTTAGTGAAACACCTGCTTCTGAGCATCTTTTACTTGTTAATTCAAATGTCCCACAAAGCCACCAAATTAATCCTTCTAAAAATTATCAGTTTCTTTGTGTCACTTCTCTGCTGAACTAACCACACACTCTTTCCCATTCGTTGCTCAGTCAAATGAAAACCTAGTACTGGAGACCATCCAGGCCCTTGGTCTTCCACACTTATATGACCTCGTCCAACCTGTCACCTCTTAGTCCTCTCTGGACAGTCAGCCTGGGCCAAATGCCACCTCCATGCCTTGGCTCAAGCATAGCATGCCTGGCTTCCCGTAACCTTTTCTCTGGTCCTATATTTCAAACCTACCATGGCTCAGCTCCCCAAGTAGCCTTTTCACTTTTCAGACACTGTTCTCAATGACTCACTTGATCTCAGTTGTCCTCGGCATCCAAGCAAGCGGAGGCACACCAGCAATCAAGCTCTGCTGCCGGGCAGTTGCCTGAGCTTGGGCCGGTGGGGAGGAAGACGGAGCAAAGGAGATATTTTGCTTAGAGGGTTAAAAAAAAAAAGGAAAAACTACTTAACCTCTGGGTGTGACTTCCCCCAACTCCCCGTAAAGACTGGAAACCAGGACAAAGTTGGCAGGTTCAGAGAGGTGGAAGACGGAGCTGGTACGGGTGGGGAGGGCCTGTCAGCAGAACCGCTATGGCTTAACTACTTAGTGCCTAGGACTACAAAAGCAAATATGGAGGGTGCTTGGTAAATGTTTCTGGAATAAAGGAATGCAGATCTGGCTCAGTACTTTTAATTAGGTGAGAAATTTTGCTTCTGTGTTGAACTGGAAAGAGTCAAGTTCTGTGGATGTTTGCAGGCTGAGGACACATTAAGCGGAATGGCCACCTGGTAGGGGTCAGGGAAGGGAGAGCTGGGAGCAGGACACCCAGCGAGCCTGGGGGCCCAGGCTTTGGCTCTACTCGCACCTCTTGCCAGGCAGGGGACGAGTGCAGATACTACATTCCCTGGAAAGCTCTGGTGGCAAAACACTATAAGCATGGATAGGACTCGGGCCCCCCCATTAGAGGGGCCCCCTTGTGCCTTTTATCTGTGAAAGAAACTGCTTTTCCGACAGGAGTACAAGGATGTTATTTATAACATGACAAATCAGAATAACCTAACTATTCATTGATCAAAGATTTGTTAAACAACTGATGATTTATCCAGAATAGAAACCTATGAAACCATCAAAAGTGATGGATTTCTATTTATCAGCATGAAAAAAAATGTACATATTGTTGAGTAGAAAGAGTGGAATACAAAAAAATATATTTCATTGACAGTATACTTTTGGGGGAGGGAGAAGTAAAAAAAATGAGTATTTGCATAGAAAAAATTCTCTGAAAATACAGACATCTCAATGTTTATCTGCATGTGTATATTCCCATATTTTTGGAATTATTTGTAACTAATATGACTTACTTTCATGTTCTATAACCAGAAACAAAAAGTTTTTAAAAATAAGAAAACAAAAAATGAGAACAAATGAAGCCCAAAGTTATAGAAGGAAGGAAATAATGAAGATCAGAGTGGAAATAAAGAAAAGAGACTAAAAAGACAACAGAAATGATCAATGAAACTAAGTGTTGGTTCTTTAAGAAGATAAACAAAATGGATGAATCTTTATCTAGACTCACCAAAAGAAGAGAGAGTAGCCTCAAGTGAAATCAGGTGACGTTACAACTTATACCATAAAATATGCCAACAAATTTGACAGCCTGGAAGAAATGGATAAATTCCTAGGAAGAAGACAAAATTATGAAGTAACAAAAATATAAACAGACTGATTACCAGTAAGAAAATTGAATGAGTAATCAAAAACCTCTCAACAAACAAAAGTCCAAGACCAGATGGCTTCACTGGTGTATTCTACCAAACATTCAAAGAACAATTAATCCCAATTCTTTTCAAACTCTTCCGAAAAAATTGGAAGAGGAAGGAACTCTTCCAAACTCATTTTATGAGGCCAGCATTACCCTGATACCAATACCAGACAAGGATGGCACAGGAAAAGAAAAGTACAAGCCAATATCTCAGATGAACATAGATTCAAAAATCTTCAACAAAATATTAGCAAACTGAATTTAACAGTACATTAAAAGAATCACACAGCTTGACCAACTGGGAATTTTTCCAGGGATGAAAAGATAGTTGAATATCCACAAATCAATCAGCATGGTATATCACATTGACAAAATGAAGGATACAAATCATACAATCATCTAAAAAGATTCAGAAAAGCATTTGACAAAATTCAATATCCATTTATGATAAAAAACTCAACCAAGTAGGTATAGAGTAAACATACTGCAACACAATAAAGGCCACGTATGACAAGCCCACAGCTAACATCATACTCAGTAGAATAAAGCTGAAAGCTTTCCATCTATGATCCGAGAACAAGACAAAAGATGTCACTTTGTTTAACATAATACTGGAAATCCTAGGCAGAGCAATTAGGCATGAAAAAGAAATAAAGGCAGCCTAATTGGAAAGGAAGAAGCAAAATGTCACTATTTGCATATGATAAGATATTATACAGAAAACCCTAAACACTTCACCAAAACACTGTTAGAACTAATCAAAAAATTCAGTAAAGTTTCAGGAAACAAAATTAATACGTCAAGATCTGTTGCATTCCTATGCTATAATAACAAAAGAGCAGAAAGAGAAATTAAAAAACAATATCACTTACAGTTGCATCAAAAAGAATAAAATACCTAAGAATAAATTTAACCAAGGAAGTGAAAGACCTGTACACTGATAACTCTAAGACGCTGATGAAAGAAACTGAAGACACAAATACATGGAAACATAGTCTATGCTCATAGCTTTAAAAAACTGATATCTAAAAAATGCCCATACTCCTCAAAGTTATCTGCAGAGTTAATGTAATCTCTATCAAAATTCCAATGGCATTTTTTCACAGAAATAGAACAAAGAATCCTAAAATTTGTATGGAACCTCAAAAGACCCCAAATAGCCAAAGCAATCTTGAGAAAGAAGTACCAAGTCGGAGGTATCATGCTCCCTGATTTCGAACTATGCTACTATAGTCATCAAAACAGAATGGTGTTGACATAAAAAAAAGATACATAGATCAATGGAACAGAATAGAGAGCTCAGGAAAAAACTCATGCATATATGGTCAACTAATTAATGACAAAGGAGCCAAGAATATACAATGGGGAAAGCAAAGTCTCTTCAAAAAATGGTGTTGGGAAAACTGGACAACCGCATGCAAAACAATGAAACTGGACCCCTGTTTTACACCCCTCACAAAAATTAAATGAGTTGAAAACTTGAAAGTAAGATTGGAATACACCTAGAAGGAAATAGCAGCAGCAGTAAGCTTTGACATTGATCTTTGTGATAATTTTTTTGGATTTGACAACGAAAGCAAAGGCAACAAAAGAAAAAAAAGTAACAGGTGGGATTATGTCAAACTAAAAAGCTTCTGTGCAGCAAAGTAAACCAACAAAATGAAAAGGTACCTACTGGATGGGAGGAAATATTTGCAAATCATATATCTAATAAGGCATTAATATCTAAAATATATAAAGAACTCATACAACTCCATAGCAAAAAACCCAACCAACTGATTAAAATATGTACAGAGGATCAGGAGAGACATTCTTTTTTCCCCAAAGGAGAACATATAGATGGCCAAAAGGTACATGAGAAGGTGCTCATCATCATTAATCACTAGGGAAATGCAAATCAAAACCATAATGCGTTATCACCCCACATCTGTTGGAATGGCTATTATTAAAAAATACAGCAAGGCTTGGTGAGGATGTGGGGAAAAGGGGATCATTGTGCACTCTTGGTGGGACTGGAATTTGGTGCTTCCACTATGGAAAAGAGTATGGAAATTCTGCAAAAATTAAAAATAACTACTATATGAACTCATAATTCTACTACTGGGTTATTTATCTAAAAATAATAAAAACACTAATTTGAGATGATATATGCATCATATTTTGATTGCAGCATTATTTATGATAGCTAAGATATGGAAATGATCTAAGTGTCCACTGATGTATGAATGGATGAAGAAAATATGTTGTATATAGACAATGCAACATTATTCATCCATAAAAAAGAATGAAATCTTGCTATTTGTGTCAATATGGATAGACCTTGAGGGTATTGTGCTAAGTGACACAAGTCAGAAAAAGACAAATAAAAAAAAAAAAATACAAGCTCATAGATACAGAGAACAGATTGGTGATTTCCAGAGGCAGGGGCTGGGTATAATGAAGTGAAGGGAGTCAAAAGGTACACACTTCCAGTTATACAATAAATAAGTCTAAGAGTGGAATGTACAGCATGGCAACTGTAGTTAATAATACTAATAAATAAAAACTACTACTAATACTACTACTAATAAAATAATAATACATATTTTATATATATATTTTATATTTGAAAGTTGCTAGGAGAGATAGATCTTGAAAGCTCTCATCACAAGAAGAAAATTCTTTGTAACTGTTAACTAGACTTACTGTGGTTATTATTTTGCAATATATACCAATGTTGAATCATTACACTGTATGCCTAAAACTAATATAATGTTATATGTCAATTTTGCTTCAGTGAAAAATAATGTAACAGTTCCAAGTGCTTGGGTATGAGGTGCCTGTCCCCAACCCTTGCTCTCAAGTAAGGACTGTGTGAGATGCTTATTCTCTGGCATTCAGGCCACGGTTGAATTCCAATCCCCTGTAATACCTGGACACCTACAATGAACAGGTTGCCATGCTTTCTTATGAGAGAAGTAGCAGAAACAACAGATTCTACTTTTGGGGAACAGAGGTTTGGGGTCGAGACAAAAATCTCAGGGCCACAGGGTGAAAAACATGTTCTCTTTAACTTTCAAAGAAGGTTCCACTGCCTACAGCTCTGCTTACTTCTCCCATGCAATGAGTATCTTCAGATTTAGGTCTTTTTGCAAATAAGCTTGCCCATAATTGCAAGGAGTGGTGAGTTCTTGTGATGGGATCTCAAGGCCACCCAATGAAACCAGTCCAGCCTTGGCCTGTGTGGGGCTAGAGTCTGCCTTTGACTCATTTATTCAACAGGTATTCGCTGAGTGCATATTATGTGCCTGGCACTGTTCAAGGCACTGGGTACAGGGCTAGGGACAAAATGAATGAAAATTCGTGCCCTCATTATGTGTACATGCTCGAGGAAGAGGGGAAAAATAGACTACAATTCAAAATAAAGAGTATGTCAGGTGGTCACAGTGGTAAAGATTAGAATAAAGGAGGAAGGGAGAGAGAGAGAGAAAAGGGGTGGTTGTAATGTTTTAGTACAGTCCACTGCCTTTTGGAGATGCAGGCTGTTCTTCCCCAGTCTGAGAATTCAGCAGATACAACAGGACTTCCAAAGGCCATTGCCATGCCTGCTCCCAGTATCTTAAGTGGGCCTAAGTCAGATGGGCCTCCTGAGAGTGACAGTTTGTTCCTCAGTCAGGTGAGCCAACAAATGATCTTTGAAATGCATTGGGTCTTTAGGTGCAACTACTTACTAGCAGGGAAGGTAAAAATCTAGGAGGTGTGTGGGTTAAAGCTTTAACCTAAATTGGTGAGAGTGAAAGATGGCACTTAGATGGTGCCTTCAGGGGCAGAGTAACTGGCCAGTAAAGTCTGATCACATTCCTGTGCCCTGAAGGATGTTAGCTTCAGATGTCTGAGAAAGAGGGCTTTGCCCAAAGAAGGAAGGTAGAGCACGGGAAAGCAATTCTGCAAATTTCCAGCAGGTGGCAATAGCTTCCTTTACATTCTCCCAAACCCGTTGTCACTACAAACAGAAAGTGAACATTCCTAGATTTAGGAGTGATCACTAATGTCTTGTTGGTCCCCCTTTCTCTGTGTGACAATCTCTCCTTGACTTACTAAATGTTCAGCTAGCAGCAACACCTACACAGAAAGCAAGCAAGGACTCCAAATACATAGGGGTTAACCAGGTTCCTCACCCTTCAAGGACAGCCAGATACTTATAAATTCCACCCCCAGTCTCAGCTGGCAATCGGCAGAATCATGCCTTAGCATCCAACCAGCATCCCACTGGTTAATACTTGCAGCAGCAGGCAGTTTGACCAAGAGCTGTCTGCAGGAACAAGGGAAAACAGCTTTTTGGCAAAACAAACGGCGGGACTATTAACTGTGAGATAATTGTTAGGGGAAATATGAGCAGTTCTTGCATCTTTTAATATACCTAGCACTTTATCTGTATCGATCTGTTTCAGCTGAAGAGGAAATTCAGAGTTTATCTACCTGTCTGTACAATCAAATGTGTTGCTGGACCTATTGGCAAATTATAGGAGCCCCCACCAGGATCTTGCCTTTTAGGTTCTAATTTCCGCACACGTGGCAAACATGGATAATCAGGACGGTTAATCAACACGTGATCTCCCAGGGGCTGTGCATGTCCAATATCCTGACGCTGGAACGGCAAGCAGGCAATAGGAGTTCCCGACTCTCGTCGGGGGAATGTTCAATATCAGAGGCCCAATGGTGCAAATCATTTAGAACTCAGGGAGAGGGGACGTGACTCTCTTGGGGCCATAAGCAGACATTGAAGTCCTGAAGACAACATGCCTAAGCAATTCTACAAGCCACATGAAGGCCCATCCTTGATGCCAGCGAGGGCAGGGTAAGCGCTCTTGGGGAACACTTCATAAAGCCACTTACTCGTAGAAAGTTGTCCATCCCGTTTCATCACTCTTGGTGGCTAGGAGGCCGGTGTTCCCATCGTAGGTCATGAGGCCAAGCTCCAGGGTCTGCGTGGACACGACTTTGAGGCCTCCATTGGAGCCCACTGTGAGGGTGATGATCTGGTTATCCGGCATGAGCAGGTGGCGGGGCGTGCCACTGCTGTCCCGTCGGATCTTCAGGGAATTTCCATTATTGTCAATCAGTTCGGTGACATCGTTGTCGGCACTGTAGGTGAAATTGTACAGGTACTCCCCCGTCACCAGGCTCACAGTGTACTGGTGGATGCCGTCGGCGTTGAACACATACAACTCCTGCTCTCCGGGGGATGCGGCCTCGTACTGGTTGAAGGCGTTAAGCACCGGCTTGTTCCTGCTGACGGCCCTGATGCGGATGTTGCCCAGGTCCGCGACGTAGATGGTCCCGTCCGGCGCCACCGCTAAGGACGACGGGGAATTCAAGATGGCGTCGGTCGCGTACGCGTCGTCGCCCGAGTAGCAGTTGCAGTTGACGTCGTTTTTGCAGTCGCAGTCCGAGGCCGCCCCGGCTAAAAGGCAGATCTCGCCGTTGGTCGTTACCTGGCGTAGACGGTTAATCTTCTTCTCATCCGTCTCGGTGATGTAGAGGACCCCGGTGTGAGAAATGGCGATGGCGCTGGCCGACTCCAGGGCCGAGTGAATGGCCAGTTTGCTGAGTGAGTAGTCAATGCCAGGGACCTGGCAGTGCATGGGGCGCCCCGCGATGATGCTGACCTGGTGGTTCTCGGTGATGCGAAGGATGACGTTGTTTTCTAGAACGTACAGGGAGTTGTCCATGGGGTTGACGGCAAGGTCTGTTGGCCACTCCAGGCGAACCTGTGGATGACATGGCATCGGATGGACGAAAGAACAGCCTCTAACACGCCCAGCGTTTATATGTGTGGGGCACTTTTGTTAATTTTATGCACCTGAGGAAAAAGACTTTTTTACTAACACACTGTACGGGAAGTGGCCATCATCAGACCATTGGCCCATTGCCCGTATCGAATGTGTATTACAGAGAAGAAGGGACTATGTGGTGAATGTCTCCTACTACATCATCTGCTGTGGCCAGACAAGGTCACCAGCTCTCCCCATGATGCTCTTCTCAGACCGGGATGACTGGACCAGGGTCGGACGGTCATACATGGTTGTGCAGGTAGTCTACTGCACACGTGGCTGGTGTAGTCCAGCCCATGTTCGGCTCACCCTGGGCCTGAGGAGGCTGCATTCATTTACAAGACACCCCTTTGTCTAATTCACAAAAAGGAGCCATACAGTTTGGAATGTGGCCCTGACCTAAGGGCCGCCCACGCACAGGTTGGCCAGCAAATTACAATTTGAGTGTTTGCCTGAAAAAAAATGAACTGGACTGAACACGTTCTTCCTCTGCAGAATTTAAAATAAAAATCTCAATGGCAAGTTGTCAGTTTGTTGTAGAATCTGAGCCAAAATGAATGAGGTTGACTGAGGGTTGAAAATGCCCATATAGGAATGGTAAACATATATCCTAAATTGTTTGGAATCCACTTAATAAAGTCCAGTTTCTTATGCTGTGCACTTGAGCGAGCCTGTGTTCTCTGCCACTGTACTAGCCTGGACTAAAGGACTATTACTTGGGGGAATATTGTAGAAGGCTTTGCCCTAGTTATTACTGCACAAAGTAAAGGTTTATATAGTGAGGATGCAATCATTTCAGATTAACAGGGAAGTTCTGATTGACATATAATACTGTATGGTACATTTTCAAACCTGCAATAATGATGGAGAAGAGAGGTAATTACAAAGAAACTCCTACCCTGTAATCTGCAGCGGCTGGAGTATGTCACCAGCTTCACTTTTCTGAGCCGAATCTCTCTCTCTCTCTCTCTCTCTCTCTCACCCCCCCCACCCCCCACTTCCCTTTCCCTCTCCCACCCTGTCCCTCCCTCCCCACCCCCTCGCTCCCATTTCTACCTGACATTTCCATTCCATCTTGCTATCTGGTTCATCTCAAGCTGTCTGCAAACAAACCTGTGGTCTCTATATGTATTCCTCCCATTCCACTTCCAACTCAAACGGGCTGCTGGGGAGAACGTCAGGCCAAAAATCAGGTGTGGCTTAGTGATGAGAAATAAGAGAGAGTCCCACCTGGGCCACATCCATGCTGGAGTCACAGCTCAGTGGCCGGACAGCAGTGAGGTCATTGGAGCCCAGCAGGGTGGAGATGATCCCATTCTGGTCGACCTTGCGGATCATGGTGGCATCCACGAAGTACATGAGCCCGTTCTTGTCCACTGCAATACCTGAGCAAGACAAACAGCGGGAGTGTGTGTCTCGGCAAGGAGCGGGTTTGTGAGACGGAGGTGGGGATGCCCCACTGGGCATTATTTTCTTGGACCTTCTGGGCAGATTAGCACTCAGAGAGCAGTGGCTTTCAGCCTTCCAGGCTGACACCCTTTCTTATGAGCTCTGGGCTGAGATCTGCATAATTCCTGGGGTGCTGGCTGTATCACCACCCAACTGAAGAATGAACCTTGGGCTGCAAATGAACCAAGGCTGCAAATGAATGAATGGGGAAATAACTTTACATCTGCTGCTCTCTTTAGGAAAGAAGTTATTTCCCAAGTTCATTGCTTGAAAAATTATTGGTAGTAAATTACTTGAATACCCTTCACAACTGACTGCAAGGATGAGGCTGAGAAACAGTGATTCTTGCAGTCACGAACCTCCAATTCAGAATATATCCTCCAGGAAGCATTCCCAATAAAGCCCTTACTTAGCACATCAGTGCCCTCGGGGAATGCATGTCCTGGCACTCCCCTGGTAAGGTACAGAGTGAAGCTTCTATTTCTTTTGCAGCATCACCCCAGCACCCAAGCCCAAGCCTCCTCATCCTTAGTCAAGGCTGATGGCTATTTTTCATGGTAGCTGAAAATGCTAACAAGAATTGGACCCTCAAACTATTGGCCCTTAACCCCAAGTATCTCTAGCCCTTAAGTATCCTTAGTCCCAACAGAGATCCACTGGTTCCAAGAACCCCTCCCACCAATCCCAGCTCCATCGTTAATTGCTACTGTTTATCAGGCATTTTCGAAATGTCTGGCACTGTGCTTTAGACTTTATATATACTATTATCCAACAATGAACTTCTGGGAGTGGCCAAAGGCTCCCCTCTGGGCTCTGTTCTGTCTTCGGCCCACACAGCAGGCTCTCTGGCTCACGGAGCTAATGTTTCCTTCTGACACTGTGACTGGCAGCAGCCAAAAATCTCCAGGAACAACCCATCCCTCTTTCCATTTGCAGCATACTCTATCAGAGCTAAATTATTCTGGGGAAAGGCTGTGTTGGGGAGTGCCTGGGCTTAGTGTGGTTCCAATGAGAAGAAAGCGAAGCTTGCGACAGCTTCCTCCTTTGCAGCCTTTACCTCGAGGGCTCATCAGGGTCGCATCCACAGCCTTCCCTCCATCCCCGCAGCGGGCTTCGTCAAAGGGCAAGCACTGCTCTCCGGTCCCTGCCACGACTTCCGAGTTCCCAGCTAGGTCTTTAGCACCGCTTAGAGACTTGACTCTGTAGATTCGCCGGCTGTTGGTGTCGGACACGTAGAGAGAGCCAGACACGGGGTCTACTGCCAAATAGTACTTGTGGGCTGGGTTGTTGCTTTAGTAGAAGAAGCACAGAGAGAAATGAGAAAGGGGCTATGCCGCTGGCCTACTGGATCAGAGAGATGACAAAAACCCTGACAAGACTCTAACCATTGCCAATGTCTTTCCACTTTAGTGAACTGGAAAGAACCTAACAGAATAACTTAGTGTTCTAACGTATCACGGTTTTTTAGCTACTTCTAATTGGACTTAAACTCCTCATGCTATCAGAGAGTTCATCCTCTCCCATCACGCTAGAATACCATCGCTTCACGTGGCCAGTGCGAAAGATCACACTCTGGCCCCGCTTTTGTGTTTGTGTTTTGTGTGTCAGTCTCCTCTGCTCCCCTCTGTGGGTTTAATAGGTCCTCCAGGGAATTGAGGGACACTTCCACATGACATGTTCTCTTTTTAATCTGTGCTTCCTCAGTGTCTCCAAGGTACCAGGTCATTAATGCTGGGGCAGCCCGGAGTTTTCTCAGCTTTGTAGTGGGATGGACCGTCCTCAGCCCTCAGCCTCAGACCTCCTCTACCACTCCTCACTCCTCGGTGTGGATGCGAGTGAAGGCGCCTCGTGTGAGGAAATGTGATGTCTTGCTGATGACACATCCAGAATCTGAAGGACTGAGGTTGGAGATACAGTTTTTAAATCTTGGGCCATAGTGAGGTCACGGGCGTGGGCTCTAAGCCACACCAGGAACTAAATGGCGTGTGAACTGTATTAGGAATGCATTAGCCTCAGAGACCTGCCTCTTTCTCTGCCGTGCATCTTGGTGTCCTATCTGTTGCTGATTAGGAAACATTAAGATTTATAGACTTCACTCAGGATTAAGACACAGGAAAATCTAAACTTAACTCTGACTCTGCTGGTGACCTTAGGTGAGTCTTTTTTCTCCAAGTTGGGCCCCAGATTCCTTAAATGGGTAACGAAGAAATCAAATCAGACCATCACTCACGTCCCTTTTGGCTCAAACCCTACAGTTTCTTCCCTTTGCAGTGTCTGTCACTGGCTGGAGGTTGAGACCAGAATGGGTGCTCACGCCCTTCCCACACTGGTTATAAGATCATAGCAGGGAATGCCACGGTGCCCTAGGGTGGTAGACTAGGCCCCTGTGCCTCTTGCCTAAAACGAGTACAGGCCTTTTTGTCACTTATTTTTCAATTATAGTTTGAAATTATGGGAAGAGAGGAGCTGGGAGAGGTGAAGGGAAGGTGAGGCTGATGCTAGTGTCAAATGCGTTTGTCCTGTAGACATTAGCTGGTAAACTACTAATTAAAACACCACCATTTGGGTTTTTCCCTGATTTAAGGAAAAGAACTAGAAAGCTATTTTTAGGAGCAATTTGTGAATCAAGACCATCTTTAATTCCAGCTTTTCCTCAGGTTGCTATTAAGACACAAAATTGAACTAGAAGTCAATGTCTTCTCACATTCCAGCCTCGATAAGTAGTTTGAAAGAGCAAGCTACCTGGGTTCCTTTCCTTTCTTTTCTTCTGTCTTTGTCGCTTCTGGCTATTAAATTTTTAGAGAATATCCATATGTACAAAACAAATTAGAGCAGAAAGAGGACAATTTCATGCCATTTTTAAATTAGATGCTATACTTTGTTACTGAATAAACAGTAGCTGGTGTGATCAGCAAAAGGATCAGGGCCTTGCACATCCGTACCTATCTATGAGCAAAATAATTAATTCTGGACTTTCTAGGGAGCCTGATTCAAGGAGGCTTTTCAAAACCTCTGGCAGAAGAGTAGACAGTTGAGGGTGAGGGGTCAGTTCTTTCTGGGGGCCCATTCTCCCTCATGGCCTCTTACTCATTCCCACCAAGATTCTTGCAGAGAAGCTCAGAGAGATGGAACCCATGCTTCCGCGTGTGCGGCTGTGCCGAAGGCCACATGAGGTAAGTGTGTCTGAAGGGCGGGGTGTCCAGGACATCGTTGCTTCTTTTTAAAACTTGTCCCAGGTGGAGTGCCTAGAACCATCTGATTCAGGGGGTGCCTGAGAAGAAGGAAGCAGAGGACTCCCAGTGTGCATGGCTCCCCCACTGACTTTGAGGGTCTGGCACAGTATGGCCCTTCCCTTTGTCTAATTCTGACCTGACATCATGGAGAAGCCTCTTCCACGTCTCACTTGGGGAAATACGTGAGGCATTAAAATGCACTGCTTTATTTTGTCTCCTCTTCCCAGTAAAAACTGAGGTCATTTTTCTTCCAGAAAGCCCATCTTCTATCCATTTCAGTGCACCCTGGGGCAACCTGGCGTTTCCCTAACTTTATAATGGGATGCTCCCCAGAGCCATATGCACATACATTTGTGCTGTGCCCTGCATGCGTGAATGGTACCAGGATGGTGTTATGTGATCACCTTGGAGCAACTGAATGACAAAGGCTATTTAGACAAGAGCTTGGTCTACATCCTCCATACTACTTAAAAGTGATTTAACGCTGTGAAAGTCCTCAATGCATCTGACTGTTGGATTCATTTTGACCAGCAGATTGGCAATTAACTTGGTTTTATTTTTATTTTTTTTAAATGACCATATATCCAGGGGAAAAAAATCATTAATGAGTTGAAAATGAGTTTTTGACCCGTTTCCAGTTCATTAAAGCTTTTGTGAACCCAGTCCAGCATTTACAAAAGCCAGAAGTTTGCCTCAACTGTTTAGCCCAATTATGGACCACACCGAGCAGTTAGGATAAAAGTTCGCTGAGGGTTCATTATCTTGTCTCTTGCATCTCCTGGAAATTCTAATTACTGTCAGCTTATTTGGTTGCTTTTTGACTGCATTTCATAATTGCTAAAGCTTATCATATCCACAACACACAATTAGCACATAAAAAAGTTACTATATTTGGTACATAAAAATATACAACATTACACAAGAAGCACGAAACAAAAAGCAAACACAAGGAAGCAAACGAACCATATCGAATTATATGGGAAAGAGTTTTCGTCTTACCTATGTTTAAACTCTTTATTTCTTTATAGAAAGAAAACAGAAGGAAAAAGAACAAACAGTTAGCTGAAGAATTGATGATAAAGCAAACATAACATTTCGTTTCTTGTATAAAGGGGCCCAAAAAAGGCAGTATTTTTCTTTGTTTCCATTCTAGCTGACAGCTCTTGGCTCAATTTCTTGGGAAGCACCCCTGATTTTGGAAAATCTAGACAAGAATGCTTAAATTCTTGGACCAGTAATGTAGCTGTCACATGACACAAGTGGCAACAGGTGAGACAGGTCTGGCTAATGAAGGGATGGATGGCAAGCTGGTTACTCGTGGGTGCCAACACCTATTGATTGGTGATGGCTGCTGGGAGGACGGGAGGAGAAGGATTCTGAAGTCAAATTCAAGCTCAGGTGTAAAGAGTGCTGTAACTCATTCGTAATGTCTGTCCTGGGTGTGGAAGGGAACCTGGTGACACCTTTGCCACCTATTTGCCATTAGTGCGTTACAGGGTAGGGTCACTGCCACCCAAGAGAGAGGCCCCGCCCATACCCAACTGCAGTTTGGCAAACGCTCTGTTGACCCCTGAGCGTGTCAGCCATTTCCTGTTCCTGCTCCATGCCACCTTCCCTCTCCTCATCTCACTTGTGTGTGTGGGACCCAAGTGTGCATTCTTTCTTACAGAAAACACCCGTAAGTGAAATTCACAGGCAATCGCATCCTCTTACAACGGGAGCCAAAGACTCTATTTACCATTCTTTTTGGAAAACTAGTAAATATTTTGCTGTTTTTTTTTTCTTTTAAAAACAAAAACACATGTCAGTTTCAACAGGATAGTGGATGAAAGTTAACCACATTAGAGAGAGAGCCATGCTCGGTCCTCGAGTAAAGAGAACTGCGCCCCATTCCTGAGGCTCCTAGGCCAAGGTGGGAGGAGGCCTGACCCCTCTTTTGCTTTGGGAAAGACCAAGAGGGTTTAATGCCCTGATTCCCGCGTAGGTGCAGCTCAGGCCTCTGCTGGGGGCCATCATTAGTGGTGGGTTTGCACAGGGATTACATTTTTATATTTTATTCCAATGTGTTAGTTTTTGCAGAAAAAAAAGTTAATTAAATGATGCTGATAACTCCTGAGCTCTGAGTGACATAGTGCAATTTAAGATTCATTCTGCAAAGCCTGGTGTGTCAGGGCGGCAGCCGGGAATTCGTGTGTCTATTTTATATTGCTTAATGAAAGTGAAATGTTATCTGCCACCAGTGGTAGTCATATTTGGCTCTTAATTATTGCAATATCAATTCTACTTTTTTTTTTCTTTTTTCAAGATTTCGTGAAAAGACTGGATGGGATTTGGGTCTGCAGACCTGACCTACTTCTCACCTAAGAACACCCACTTTCAGTTGATTAATAAAATATCTATGTTGGGGGGGAAGGAGTAAGGCGGGGGTGAGGGACCAGGTGACCGAGAGCACGGAGTCCAGATGCTCAGAGGGACATGTGCTGCAGAGAAAGGCTAAGGTCACTGCTGTTCCAGTCCGGGGTCATTAGCAGGGTGGGTGCTTAGCGTCTTTGTTGTGAATGGAAGTAAGTAAGTAAATATGCATGCGACTTATTTCCATATTACTGAATTTTAGTAGAGAGCCCAGAAGAAAGTAAGCCTGAAAAAATGGGTTCTCAAGTGGCGGAAGGAAGGAATGAGGCTGAGTGCTGGGCAGACCCTGCCTCAGATGAGTAGCAACCCCTCCTGTTCCACTCAGAATCTCAAAGCTGCAGGCAGCTGTTGTCTCTTTCTAGTCCAACTCCATCTGTGCCACAGAGCAGGGTGGAGCTGGAATGGCCACACTTTTTGTTTGCTTTATTTCTAACTGAAGAACAGCGAGTTGGGATGTGCTTAGTTTAGTTTTAGGGGGAAGGAGCTTATGTGGCTCATAGGTAGTCCTCGCACCTAGTTAGATTATTGCTAGCCATTCTGGTGTAGGGATGTCTCTGGGGAATGCTCCTGCCCTATTGTGCTGACTCACAGGAAGTGGAATGCACATTTCACTATTACCAGGACATCAATGATAATTGATGGTTAATGAATGTTGGTTCAAAAAGTATTTAGGTTATTCACTGTACAAGAAAACCCAAAATGCCCAGAAACTATGAAAGAAGCTTGATGACGTTTTTCCAAAATGTACAATTCTAACAATTTTCATATCACCAATAATCAATTGTGAACATGAAAGAACATATTCTGATTTATTGATAATTGGAAACAAATGTTGACCAGCTATATTGGAGGGAACACTGAATATCTCTCTATTCTTTCTATAGATCACGACATTACAAAATTCTCATCTTAAAAGATGATCAAAGAGGATGCAGCCAAAAAGTACAGAAAAACAAGTATCATGGGGGTGTAATAGTAGTTAATCAATAAAAAAAAATTTAGGTTATTTGTCTGGGTTTTGTAATAGTTGCACTAATTGTCCACTTTTCGAAATTTCTCATTTGTTTTAGCTTCTTTCTTCATCCTAAATAATTTTAGTTTCACTCTGAAGTTATGTGAGATTCAGGCCCCTTGAAACTTGGATCTGTCTTTGATAAAAGAGCTTTGAAAACGTGCCAAGAACTGTCCCAGATTTTATGGGGAGGTTGTTGTTATTGTTATCCTGGGTAGGACGCCGCATTTTATGTTATTTTCTGATGTTTATACCCTGACTATACAGGGAAAATATTTGCTCTCTAATGTTTTTCCTCCCTACCACATTGTCCACTGGCAGAAAGCAGGGCCTGTCCTGGTTGAAACTCTTAGGCAAAGCTCACTTTTGCCTGGTGAGGCTTACTTCCAGTTTCTGCTGCCCTTGCCTTCCCTCAGAGGCTCCCATTTTCGCATGTCTTTCCCTCTCCAGCACTAATGCATCTGGGCTGGACAGTTCCCCTCCCTGATGCAGCAATCCTGTTGACTCACCCCAATACCGCCATCAGAATCTCAGCGTAGGGAAGTGTTTTAGTGGGAGAAAAACATATTTAATATTACAACTTTATATTTGGAAAATGAAAAAAATTATAATTTTAAATATTATGGAAAGTGTGAGATTCTTATATTTATCAACAGGGGCCAAATTAAGAAAAGGTAGAGAGACACTGTCCCATCATTTGCCATTTAGTTCTTTATATTGGGGTCCAATTTCTAAGATACACTCAAGTTGGGAAGGAAGAAAATGTTTTTCCGTGGCAGAAATCCCTGATAAGATGTTAGTGACTGACACGTTTACTCTACTCCATGGGGCTTGGGTTTTCCAAGGACCACCTGGAGAGGGCGATATTTATAAGAAGGGAAATAGGCTGCTAACGTGGGATACCAGGCTTTTGGGGAAGTGAGTGTTTAAAATGCCTCGAATGCTGGTGGAATCAGGTCGTACAGGTGATAACCATTTTACCCAAGAAGGCTTTTTGTAGCATCGGAAGTTTTTCGAGTGTATAGAACTCTGCTCCTGTATGTTTTGGTTAGGCGAAGGAAGGAGAAAGGGAGAAGGACGGTGAAAAAACCATGGGAATATTTAAATAAGATTCTGATTCAGAGGCTCAGCTCAGGGGTGGGTAAGCGAGATAGGGATGGGCACCGACTCCCGAAATTGAATCATTCAGCTGCCAACTCACAATGGAGAAAAGACATAAGCAAGACAGGTCTCTTCCTCCCTCTCCCCTCCCTTTGCTGGTTACTGTTTTGAAGAGCGGGGATTGACAGCCCTTTGTTTTCAGGTATGTAGTGGGAAGAAAAGAAGACTCAAACCAGTGTTCTTGTAAAAGCTTAACTTCTAATCGTCTCTGGATACCTGGCTGATGAAAGCAAGAACAAGTCCAAAGGCAGTCAAAAAAGGAAAAATAAAACAAAACAACACACAGCTGTCGAGGGAAGTTGACAGTTAGACACCCTCCACCTGTCTCAGTGTCACCGTGTGGGTGTGGCATGGCTCACTCTGAGTGAGCCCTTAGCTCGTACCATTGATGCTGTGGCCTCTACAGTTTGAGAGATGTGGAATCAAGGGCAAATCCCAATACAAAGGAGGATATTGGTCTATGTCTCCTTTAACTCAAGCAATATGTCTTGTGTCCTTGGTGTGTGGTGTGGACCAGACATTGCTCTAGGCATCAACGGGCAAAGATACCAAAGGTGCTTGCTTCACAGAAGTTCACACGCTCAGGCCTAAAAGACTTACGCAGATATAACTGAAAAACAAGGCAGTAAATGCTGTCAACTTTTGTGGAAGATGACAGTTAAGTGACACAGAGGAGGGTGAGAATTATTTCTGCTAGGGAGATGGAGCTTCAAGGAAGAGAGAGCCTTCAAACTGAGTCTTAAAGATGGACATGATGAGGTAGAGTAGGTAGAGAAGGTATTTTAAGTAGAGCGAGCAGCATGAGTCAAGGTTTGGAGGTGGGAACGAAGCTGGCAAGTGCTGATTTGGCTCCGGGCAGGAAGAGCAGTGACAAAGAAGGAAGGGCCAGATGCAGAGGGTCACAGATGTCAGATTAAAAAGTGCCACCATCATGCAAAAGCACGATGCCAGCTCCACTCCCTTCCTGCCTCCTCCTCTGGCTCCCACCACCCACAGGATGACCGAGAAGATCACGCTGCCGGGACAAAAAAGGAAATAAACATCTCAGGGAGGGGACCTGCTGGGGGAGCTCCAGGAAAGTGCTTCGTCTGTCGATTTGGCAGCTTGAGGATTATCCAGCTTCTTCCGCTCACTGTTCATTTTTTGGTTATTACACCATCTCACTGCACCCTCATGGACTCCCCCCCGTGTTCCCATGATGGCTGCTTGTTGGCTCTTCTAGAACACTCAGCTTGAATTGTCTCTGCTTGCCCAGGTGCCCATCTCTCAGCCTCGAATGGGTGTTCATTGAGCCTGGACCCTCAGAGCCCAGCCATAGGCGTGGCTCACAGTCATGCTCAGCAAATGTCCACTGAATCACTGAGGTTGCAACGTTCTTGGGGTGAAGCTGGGGTTTCCTCCTTTCTGTTCACCTCTCCCAGGGCCTGGCACAGTCTCGGCTGCCGAGAATACTCAGCAGCACTTGCTGGTGGTCAGATCTGATCTCGGTCCCAAAAGGGGCCTCAGAGGCACTAAAATGAAGCGCAACCTGTGACTTCATCTAAGTCCTTCGCCTGGTAGCTGAGGCTGCTTCAGAAGGTCAAAATACTAGGCATCACCCTCGATTCTTTTTTCCCTCTCCCTCCCTCTCTCTCTCCTCTCATTCCTTGCACCTGATCCATCAATAATTTCTATCAGATTTATCTCAAAAATATATCCCAATAGGGTCACATCCTCATCCCTGCTACCACTCTAGCCCACATCGGCATCCCCCAAACCCTGGACAATTGTTACAGCCTCCCTAGGGGTTTTCTGCCTCCACTCTTGCACCCCTAAAATCCATTCTCCCCACAGTAGTCAGAATCATCTTTTAAAAGTGCAAATCAGATGACGTCAACTCCTCCCCACTTTCTACTTCAGCCTCCAATGGCTCTCCATTGCAATAAGAATACGATTCATACTTGTCAACATGGTCAGGAAGACACTGAAGTGTGAGTCCCCCACCCACTTCTCTGACCTCCTGTGCCACACTGTCCCCTGCGCTCACCACCCTCCAGCCATACTGAACTTCTATCAGTCCCTTAAATATAACAGGTTATTTGCTTGTATTATGGCTTTTGCACAACTGTCTGCCCAATGTACTAGACCTTCACACGTCTGACCTTATCATTCAGGACCCATCTCAAATGTCACCTAGTATGAGAGGTTTCTCTAAACACTTTACCTTATTTAGCTTCCTAAACCTCACCCCCACCCCACAATCCCTTTTTCTTACCCTGTTAGATTTTCTTTAAAGCATTTCATGCTACTTAAAATTATTCTTTGTCCACATGATTTGAAGTTCCCCATCAGATCGCAAACTCAACAACTAAGCTTTTGCTTGTTCCCACTTTTTTCCCCCTAGCCAGAAAGTCCCTGGCATGGTATAGATTCTCCAAATATTTGTTGACTAAACTTTCACCCTTATTTATAGACTTTATTTCTCCCTTTACTTCCATATCCCTCTCTAGGTTTGAGGGCCTGGGATTAACTTTCTCGGGCAGAGAGTTTCCAAGAAACTTTGTCCAGCATGGAGGGTCCTGGACATCAGAGTGAGCGGAAAGCCACAGCCGGGAGGATCTACCCCGGGTGGGCCAAAGTAAGCCAGCATGGCCCACACAGCAGTTCTAACCACATCCTGGAGAGCGTGCAGAGATCTGGAGAATTGACAGGTAGCACATAGGGGTGGCTCGAAATAAACGTTTGACCTAGTAAAGGAACATTAGTGTTTCTCGACCTTTGACGTGCATCAGAATCTCCTACAGAGCTTGTCAAAGATAAAAGGTGCCATGGCCTGCCTCTAGACTTACCGAATCACTGCCTCTGGGGGTGGGTTCCAGAGGTCTGCATTTTT
Organism: Eidolon dupreanum; assembly: GCA_028627145.1. Classification (NCBI taxonomy): domain Eukaryota; kingdom Metazoa; phylum Chordata; class Mammalia; order Chiroptera; family Pteropodidae; genus Eidolon; species Eidolon dupreanum. Next base: position 6,185,615 of record CM053515.1, read on the forward strand.
TAAGAAGTGTCACTTTAGAAACCGTAGAAATGGACCAACAGCTTAACGTAGTGGTTCTGTCACTGGCGTGTGTTAGAGTCACATGTGGAGGTTTTCTAAAATACAGCTACCCAGGTCCCACCCCAAGCACCATGACTGCAAGCATTCACCTTTGTCTGTAAGTCAGGCATTGACAACGGTATCAAACATGAGTGTGGTGTTTTACGGATACACAAAGTATCTCCCCAGATCCTGATTTGATTCTGGGCCTAGGTTTTGAATCTCAGCCCAACGCATGGAATACATATTCCCTGGAGAACCCCAAATGGGGCCACCATGTACCCAGCGAAGCTTCCCAGCCGCGAGAGCATGAGAGCAGCAGGGGCTCTCTGCGTGGCCGCCTACCGTAACTCCAAGATGCTGGTCACGTTCCGAGAGGGAACGATGCGCCGGATGTAATTGAAGTCACCCACGAAGAGGCTCCCGTCGACCCCAACAGCCAGAGCTACTGGGGCCAGCAGCTTGTTGCCCTCGGCAAGGCCATTGCAGCTGGGACAGGAAATGCTCCGGCGGCGGCCGTTGCCCATGACGCTGGTGATGATGGCAGGCTGCTGCGTCAGGAACTGGTTCTCCCCAGTGCCCTTGTGTAGGATCCCTGGGGGCAGGGAGCAGTAAGTGAGGGTGGTTACTGCAGCCCTTTGGGCGGGGGGACACTTCTATCAGCCTACTGAGGGTCAGGGGAAGTGACCGAGAGAAGAGAAATAGGATGGAACTTCCACGCTGGGGAGCTCCCCTGTTTCTTCATGATGCGGAGAGAGTGGTAAAGGGATGGCTAAGCCCCAAGGCTGTGATGTTGGGTAAGATAATGTTTGTAGTGAGGTATGGGAAGGCGGAGAGACTGGATAAACCAGCCCAACATTCTCTCTCTTTGACATTTAAAAGGGGAAGATGGGAAAACCTATGAGTATTTTGGGCATTTGATGAAAAATGGCTGAGGGAAGGGAGGGGCTACCACTTCAATGTCAAGGCTGGAGAGAAGGTTCAGGGGAGAGACTGGGCTGTATCGGAGAAAGGAAATGTGCTCACGTACCACTTTTCACGTTGAGGATATGATGTTTGTCCAGGGACCAGCCACCGAGGTTGGAAGGGTCCAGCTCAAATCCCTGAAGGAGGGCTGTCCTTTTCTCCCACAGGATTAGACTGGGGCAGGTCTCATATTCAAATCCAACAGACACTGAAAGACAAAAGGGGCCGTGGCAGGGTGGGAGACAAAGAGAGTGGACTTGATTATTCCCGAGCTCTCAGGCAGGAGTGAGAAACACTTGTTCATGTAATACAGATTCCATTCCCAAAACTCAAGGAGGTGGGCTGATTGCTTTTCTCCTTGTGATTCCACACAATATTAAATTCAAATTTCAAGCTGAACTCAACCTTGAAACTTTACACAGTGGTATTCTGTGGGGATGGAAAGACCTTTCCAAAGAAGAGCTAGCTTTCAAAAATGACCCCAGTGATGTGGAGGGAGGAGATGAACCACTTAAAAACCAACACGACGCTCCTTCTGAGATGCATAGGAGACTGTTGCTCTCAGACTGCTGTTCACGGTGTGCATTATTATATTTTGTGTTATTTATTTTCACTCACTGAAGAAAGGCCCATGGAAGCTGCATGGCTCATTTATAAGGAGATTCTGGAGGCAAGAGCTTGTGTAAGTTAAGGCCCTTTGTATGCTGGCTCAGGATTCCAGCGAGTGCTAGGTGAAGCAGGCGTGGGGAACAGAATCCAAAAACTGCAAAGATTCCGTACTTGCCACATGGACAAATGGGAGAGAGGGGCAGGAGATGGAGGACTCTGGGCCTATCTCTTCTCCAACTCACACTTCCTCATGACTTCATCTTCCCATGTGTAAAATGGAATGAGTGAAGCCTTAATTTCTCAGAGAGATGTGGTAAGGGCAGATGAGACAAAATACCAAGAAGCCATACATTTTTAATTGGAACACTGCTTTAGAAATATGAGGCATTGTTATTATTGCCGTTCCTACTACATTAAATTCTTAACTATGCGTGTCACCTTTGGGGATTCTCCACAGCTTCTTTTAAATCCTGAGATATGGGAGTGTCGTTATGAATGGAAGATACGTTTTATCTTTTTTTTTTTTTTTGTAATAACTTGAATTTCCTAGCTTGTCCTCTGAAAATTCCAAAAAACAATGACTGACCTAGTAGCAAAGAGAATTGCTGGTGCCTGGCTTGTGACCTTGAAATATTATTTTTCATTAAAAGGAATCAGGGCTCTTTGAAGAAATGGCCAGTGCAAGAAATGAACAAGATGAGACCAAGTCATTTTATCATACCAGACAGAAAGGAAGGAATAAAAATCTACTGGCGTCGTGTTGAAAAAATTTGAACATCGGCTTGAAGAGGCTTCCATGATCAAAGACGGGACAATTCGACCATTTGTAAAGATAACTCCAATGGATTAAAACATTAGAGACATTTCATTCTAAGAATTCGTAATGGTATTTAAAGAAACATTAATTTGCCATCATTAGAGTATGTTAAAAAACTGACATTACATTGAAAATAAATAAATAAAAGGAAAGAATCAAACATATATCCTTTCTTTCTTATTTGAACTGTACCTCAAATAACCAAGTAGTTAATGAGAAATTATCTCTATACAAAGGTATTCTAGCTAATAAATAAAGAACAATGGAATTAAAATGTCAATTTGCAATCCCTAATGACCCAATGGATCTAGGTGATGAGCATCAATGGCTGCTAAAAGCACAAAAGGACAGACAAGCTGACATTAGGTGTCTCCTAATGGAAGAAGACAACACCGCTTATCAAGTTGTCCTGCTTAAAAACAGTAAAAGAATAAAATACCTAGGAGCAAATTTAACCAAGGAGGTGAAAGACCTGACTATACATTAAACCTATAAGACATTGATGAAAGAAACTGGAGAAGACATCAATAAATAAATAAATGTTCTATGCTCGTGGATTAAAAGAAGCAATATTACTAAAATGTGTTTACCATTTAAAGCAATCTACAGATTCAATGTAATCTCTATTGAAACACCAATGGTATTTTTCACAGAAATAGAACGAACAATCCTAAAATTTGTGTGGAGCCACAAAAGATCATGAATAGACAAAGAAATCTTGCGAAAGAAGAACAAAGCTGGAGGCATCCTGTTCTTTGATTTAAAACTATATTACAAAGCTATGATATTCAAGAAAGTATGGTATTGGCATAAAAACAGACACATAGATCAATGGAACAAAACAGAGAGCTCAGAAATAAACCCACGTCTGTATGGTCAATTAATTTGCAACAAAGGAGCCAAGAATATACAATGGGGAAAACACAGTATCTTCAATAAATGGTGTTGGAAAAACTGGATAACCATATGCCAAAAGATGAAACTGGATGACTGTCTTACACCCTACACAAAAATTAACTTAAATGGATTAAAGATTTAAACATAAACCTCAAACCATAAAGCTCTTAGAAGAAAACATAGGTGGGTAAGCTCCTTGACATTGATCTTGTTGATGATTTTTTGGTTTTGACCAAAAGCAAAGGCAACAAAAGAAAAAAATCAACAAGTGGGGCTACATTTAACTAAAAAGCTGCTGCACAGCAAAGGAACCCATTAACAAAATGAAAAGACAATCTACTGAATGGAAGAAAATATTTGCAATCATGTATCTGATAAGGGCTTAAAATCAAAATACATAAAGAACTCATATAATTTGATAGCAAAAATCCAAAAAATCTAACTGAAAAATGGGCAGAGGGTCTGAATAGACGTGTTTCCAAAGAAGACATATAAAAGGCCGACGAGGACAGGAAAAGGTGCTCCACATCACTAATGATAAGGAAAGTGCAAGTCAAAATCCCAATGCAATACCACCTGTCAGAATGGCTGTTGTTAGAAAGGTAAGAAATGAGTGCTGGAGAGGACGTGAAGAAAAGGGCACCCTTGTGCACTGTTGGTGGGAATTCGAAATGGCACTGCCACTATGGAAAATGGTCTGGAAGTTCCTCAAAAAATTAAAAATACAACTACCTTATGACTCAACAATTCCACATGTGGGTATTTACCCAAAGAAAACAAAAATACTAACTCAAAAAGATATATGTATTCATCGCAGCCTTATAATAGCCAACATTTGGAAAAAACTTAAGTGTGCATCAGTGGATGAATGAATAAAGAAGATGTAGAACATATATACAATGGAATATTATTCTGCCATAAAAATATAAAATATTGCCACTTGCAAAAACATAGATGGACCTTGAGGGCATTATGCTAACTGAAATAAATCAGACAGAGAAATACAAATACTGTATGATCTCACTTATATATGGAATTAAAAAAAAAAAACAACACCAAAAACAAGCTCATAGACACAGAGAACAGAATGATGGTTGACAGAGGTGGGGGATGGGTATAATGGGTGAAGGGAGTCAAAAGGTATACACTTTCAGTTATAAAACAAATAAGTCCTGATGATGTAATGTACAGCATGTCAACTGTAGTTAATAATATTATATTGCATGCTTGAAAGTTGCCAAGAGAGTAAATCTTAAAAGTCCTCATCACAAGAAAAAAAACTTTTATAACTATGCGTGGTGACAGACGTTAACTAGACTTACTGTGTGATCATTTCACAATATATACAAATATCAAATCATGTTGTGCATCTGAAACTAATATCATGTTGTATGTCAATTACAGCTCGATGTAAAAAAGTTCATATAGGTTCAAGAAATAAAAATAAAAACAAAACCTCAACCTGAGAAAGCCTTAAGATCTACTCTCAATTTACAGGAGATACAGAGCAGAGGAGTATGTTAAACAGCCCAGGTGTGCAATCAGAAATGAACCAGGTTTTGTGAGATTCTATGGGCAAACAACACAGTTTCATCAATGAATAAATCATAAAACATAAAAATTAGAGCTAGAAATGGAAGGGAAAACCATAGATTAAATAATATAAATCAACCAATTGTACAAAGTGGATTTTATTGGGCTTCTGATTCAAAGTATTAATATTTTATGATATTTTTAAGATAATCGAATTATTGAACAATGATGGGCTATCTGACATTAAGAAATTATTGTTTCGTTTGTTGCGATAATGATATTGTTGCTATGCTTTTCAAGTGTTTTTTTAGGGATACATAGTGAAATATTACGAACGAGGCCATGTGCTATCTGGAACTTGCTTCTGAAAAAAAAGGGAGGCAGAGGGGTGGATGAGGGTATGGACGAAACAAGATTCATCGTGAGGTGATAATGGCAGAAGCGGGGGTACACGGGGCACATTGTATTATTCAGTCTACTTTTTGATGCTGACTATTTTGATATCAGCTAAAGCCTGATATGATATTTTTTTTGATTAGCCACTGTTTATATTCAATGTACTAGTTACCCTGATAACTTTTTACTACCTTAATTAAGTTATTAACTCCAATTTCTGATGAAGCAGACCACTGGGGCCATATTCTGAGCATGTATAACCTGTTAGGTAAGTGACTTTAGGCAAATTACTTACCCTCTCCCAGGGTCTCAGGTGTACGATGGGGATTATGAGGGTGCTTACTTGATAGGATTACTGAGAGGTTACGCAAGACAAAGGGTTTGTCACAGCGCTCTGCAGAAGGGAGTGTCTGATAAACACTGGCTGCCAATCACGGTGAAAATTTCCGAGTTTGCAGGTTTCTTATTTTGGTAACTTATGACAATTCTTGAAAATCACAAGCCTATTGCTAAAACATGATACAGGAATCTGGATTTTAATTAACCCCAGAAAGCTTTCTGCAAGTGGAAAAATCTACGGGCAGTTTGATATTAATCCACAGCTCACAACTGTTCAGACATAACAGGAGGACACGTCTCTTACGGTGGCCTTTCATAAGTAGGGATGGGGTGTGGGTGGGGCCCATGTGATTCCCGTCAGAGGCAAAGCCTGAAACACGGCATGCGTTTTTCAGATTTCCCCAGCCCCATGTTCCGGTTCTCGCGTAGCACTGTGCCATTTGCAAGTGTTTACTCTGGAGCATGAGCTGGCCCCTGCCCACCCCTCTGCCCCATCTCGAACAGTCTTGTCCACTACATTTCAGCCACACGGGCCTTCTCTTTGTCCTTCAAACATACCGCACTCTTCCCTCTTTTTCTTTCTTTCATTTAAAATTTTTTTTTTTTTTGCCAGGAAAAGAATGCTCTTTTCCTGATTTTCACATGGCTTCTTGTCATTCAAGTCTCTGCTTAAATGTCACCGGCTGAGGAGCCTTCCCCGAGTGCCTTCAATATCACTTGCTCCTCCTCCCCAGTATATATCACTTATTTTTATTTTTGATATTTTCTTGTCCAGTCTGTTATCTCGACTCCCCCCACTAGAACAGAAGGTCCTTGGAAGAGGACTCTCGTCAATCTTATCGACCACTTGGATTCCTATCTACTAGAATAGTGCTTGGCACATACTAGAAACTCAATAAGTATGGGTCGAATTAATGCACGACTGAATCCAAGAATCAATAAGGGGTGGAAACCAAAACATACCGACAGCGTCAGAGAGTCCGTACACCCGTTGGCCATACGCATCCGTCTTGTCCCAGATGAAGGTATAGGCCAGGTTGGAAGAGGCCTGGAATGATTTCTGGAAGAGGTGCCCTTCTACAGCTACCATCAGATGCACCTTGATGAGGTTCAGGGGCACCGTGGACTGGGTCATGGTGATCTTCAGCAGCGACTTGTAGCCCGCGGTCCTGGAGCTCAGGTAGCGAAGCTTCACATTGGAACCCGGGAGCTCGATTTCCTCGTGGAGAACCTGCAGAGGAAACACCGGTGCACACGCTGTGTCCAGCGCGCCCAGGCTGGTGGGCCGCTCGGGACCCCGAGGCCGCCTGGCTGCTGCCACCCTCACCGGGGCATCGCGCCTTACGTGAAGTGCAAGAACCACTTCCCAAGGCCGAGGAAAAGAACAAAACACCCCAAACTTTAGTCTACATTGTGGAGTGAAGGGGCTGAGGTTATGATTTTTGGATTAATAATTATTCTTGGTCACTGTTGTGTTTCTTTTTAAAAACCACGCTGTTGGCAAAAGATGTAAATAAGAACAGCAGGCTTTATTGCTAGCTGCATGCAAGGAGGCCATGAGAGGCTGTAATTATATGAACCTGCAACTTCCACTGACAATTGGTATAAAACAACGGGGAGGCAATAATGTAACATGCCCTCTGTTAAAGCTCCTCTTATCGTGTATCTCTGTGACTAACAGGAATAAAAAGCAATTTGCAGGGGGTTGCACATATGTATATTGTCTTTATTTTATTAAAAGTTCTGGTGATTGCCAAAGGCTTGAACAACTATCCAGAAATATCTGGAATGTCCAGGAAAGATTAGGTTTTCTCTTCGGTGACAATAAATTCTATTGTGTCCCTACTTTTTGCCCCTCCCCCTAAGACTGGTTTTCAGCCTGCCCAGGTAGGAGACGTGGTAGGAGGCAGGTGGCCAGCCAGGTCTGGTCACGGCAGTACTGAGTATAGTCCCCTGGGCCCCGCCATTTCTACCTGGGTCTCAGGCACGATGGGATTCTGCCCAGGGGCAGCACTGAAGAAGGTGGACAATGGGGACGAGATAATGATCGGATCTGGCCGGACAAAGCCGCTGAGGTCACAGCTGGGGATGGAGTTCTCCTCAGTCTTCATCACCAGGGTATCCATGGCATAAAAGCTGTTCCACGGCAGCCACACGGTGCGCTCCTGGCTCAGGAAGGGGGCTCGCTCGAAGTGCAGCGTCAGCGAGGCGCCCCCGTTGGCGATCAGGTCAAACCTGGAGAGGAGGTGAGCGGGCTCACTGAGAGGGCCGAACGCGCCTTCCCACGGGGCGGGCGCTCTGGCCTCTGCACGGCGGGAGGAGATCGGCGTGGGCTTTGGGGGCCGTTGGGCTGGTTGGAACCCAGACTCTACCATTTACTAGCTGTGTGGCTGTGGGCAAGTTACCAACCCTCTCTGAGCCCAAGTTTCTTCATCTGTGACATGCGAATAATTATAGTGAGGTCACAGTGTCATTGAGAGAATGAAATATCACGATGAATGCAGAGCACAGGTCAGCAAAGTAGGCCCATGAGCTACATCTGGCCTGTCACCTGTTTTGGTTAAAAAAAGTTTTATTGGAATAAAGCATGCCCACGCATTGATGTATTTCCTCCAGCTGTTTTTGAGCTACAATGTCAGAGCTGAGTAGTTGTAACGCAAACCACATGGCAGGCAAAGCCTAAAACATTTACTGTCTGGCCGTTTACAGAAAATATTCCCCCTTCCTCGTGTAAAATACTTAGCATCATGCTAGGCTAATAAATAGTGGAGTCATAATGACATGATGCTGGGACACAGGGAGGGGCTCATTAAGCTTTCTTCTCAACAGCCTTTACTGTTTCTGATTTCTTTTTTTTGTTTGTTTCATTTTTTTTTTTTTTTGAGCTATAATTGACGTAGAACATTGTATTACTTTTAGGTGCAAAAATCAGTGGTTCCCAACCTTTTTGGCACCAGGGACCGGTGCTCCTATGAGAATCTAACACCTGATGATCTGAGGTGGAGCTGAGGCGGTGATGCTAGTGCTGGGGAGCGGGTGCAAATGCAGATGAAGGTTCGCTTGCTGACCCCACTACTCACCTCCTGCTGTGCAGCCCAGCTCCTAATGGGCCACAAACCAATGCCGGTCCACAGCCTGGTGGTTGGGGACCCCCGCACAAAATGATCTGATATTTGTACATATTGTGAAATGATCAGCACAAGACGTCTGGGTTCCAATACAACACATAGTTATAGGAACTCTTTTCTTGAGATGAAAACTTTAAAGATCTGCTCTCTTAGCAACTTTCAAATATACAATACAGTATGACTGACCTTAGCCACCGTGCTGAACATTACATTCCCAGGACTTATCTATCTTACATTTGGAAGTTTGTACCTTTTGACCACCTTCAGCCATTTTGCCCTGTTTCTGATAGTTTTGATAATCATTTTTAAACTATATTCCTGTTTGTTCCTTAGCAGTTGGATGAAGGTATATGTCTCGTAAAATAAAGATAGTTCTTTCCCGGTTGGCAGGAAAGAGAGAGGTTAATGGAGAGAAGTCTCTCGGTTTTAAGGTTCATCCTCCACTAGGATCTGAACTCTTGGAGGGCAGTGGTGCTGTCTTGCTCATTTCAGAATCTCCAGCAGCCCAGAGAGTGCCTGAATCACAGTAAAAACTCAATGAAAATATATGAACCCACTGGCTTCGCCCCATTTTAACACTTCGGGTGTTTTTTAATAGACATAATTTGAACAAACACAGAGCACATGAATATTAAGATAAATGCCAGAGCATGCACAGTGCAACAGTGTGTTTATCACACTAATTTGTTTATGTACTTGTTGTGGGGCAAGCTCACTGCTGGGGATGGTCATATAGGACACAGAAGAGCGTCACACGTTTTAAAGGGAAACTGGGCCTCACTGGTGTGATAGAATCAGATCATCGGCGTCTGCTGCGCACACCCGCCACTATCCCACAGAGTGTGGGGCTCCCCGGAGCACTCCCAAACGCTTCCTGTTCCTTCCACGGCTTTCCAACCTGAACAAGCTGAGGAGTCAGCAATCCAGGAGGCTGAACAGATGATCTGGGAAGTGGATTTGGGCCACAATAAGTCAGAGAACACCTGAGAGAGATGCAGTAGCAGGAGGTGGGGACAGATAGCAAGCCAAGGACTCAGAACTGTTCTCTTGTGTTGTCACAGGACTTTGCAGGGCCAGGACACTAGATTCTAAGAATGAAGAAGGGACAAAGTAGCTCTGCATCGCACACAGTCCTAGTGCTTACAATGATTAGATTTCGCTGCAGAAATGTATAAGTGAGATATCAGAAAAGTAGTGAATATAGACAGTTTGATATGATTCATCTGATGCTTCTTTGGGTTCACAGGTGGGAATATGAAGCTAGGGCTACTGTGGGCTGATCATTTTTGAAGCTACCTGCAAGGCTAAGGACATCAGAGATTAAAGCCAGACTCTTCACCAGAGAAAGGCCAAGAATTACGATGCTTATCTGTGTGATATGTCTACAATTTTCCAGACTCTTGTTTTATAGAAAAAGTGTTGCATCTGATTTATAACAAGTCTCCTCTTTCATTTGAAATAGAATGTAACAGTTTTCCTTTTTTTTTTTGTTTATTTGTTTGTTTTTTTCCTTTAGCCCACAGTGGGTGAGTGTTTTCCCCTTCCCATAGATTTCTTTTCTTCTTACCTTTTCCTTAAAATTTCAACTTCATGACAATGGATTAAGGAAACTACAGAGCTTTCATCTTGGTGGGGGTTGCATGGGCGTGTATTTCCAATCAGAAGATAATAGGGAAAAGGTTGCCTTTTTCACACAGCAGGATAACAGCTAAGTGTATTTAATTAGACTTCTCTGATTACATCCCACCTCCTCAAAAGAGGAGCAAAAACAACACAGCTCCTAAAGCCACAGATGAAAGCAGAAGGGGTTCACCACAGGACACCACCTCACGTGGATCCTTGTCACCCTGCACTGCCTTTGATTTAAAATAGGAGTTGCCAAGAGCTGCTTTCCTTTCTTTTTTTCTAGAATCACCCCCTCCCCCAATCTTACCCCCGACACACTGAAAAGCATTTATCTGACATGGAAAAGCGGGAATAATGGCTGATGGCCATCATTAGGTTGGCCGTTCTATTTATTTTTTATTTTCCATACAATTCCAAAAAGCAAAAAAATATCTCTGGGGGGTCCTCACTAGACGTCTGGTCTGGTGGGCGTGCCAGTCCACAATGAGAAGCCACGTGGTTCCAAGCCAATGGCACCATCTGTCTCTTTGTCTGCACCCCAAATCCTGAGTAAGTTGAGCCCCACAAATCACTCACGTGCCATCTTGGCGAGTTATGGTGTAGCCGTATTTTGGGTACTTGACAAACGACACATTCACACCAACCAGGGGAGTTCCATCTGCAGTTACTACTTGGCCTCGGATGAGAGAAACCAAGCTGAGAGAGAGAGAGAGAGAGAGAGAGAGAAACAAAACATGGGTCTTTGAGACACACACAGGAGAACAAGGTCACAGGTGGTCGAGTTTCCCATTCCCATTGCCAGTGCCCCCATCCCCATCCCCATCCTCATCTGGTCCCTAAGGCCAAGAGAAGACTTTCAATATTAACTTCTGCCTCACGTGATCACACCTCAGAGCAGGGCGGACGAGAGGACGTGTCAATGCCCGCTTCCCCTGACGAGCAGAACTGACGATGTGTGGGGGCGACATCGAGGGGCAGCATCTCCAGTCACTGGGCTGGGCCATGAGGTCTCCTCTGCACAGCCCCTCTCCCCTTGGCCTGGCTGCTTTCCTAGACGCCGTGTGACTTTCGCTTGGCCCACTCATGTTTGTGCCTTAGCCTGGCGCAGAGAGTATGCTACTTGGGTGAGAGCTTCCCCATCTGGCTACTCATTTCCCTTCCTGGCTTTGGAGGAGGACAATGTCCCTCTTCTCCTCCAGGCTGGGATGTCAGAGAAGCGGCGTGGAGCACACGCAGGTTTATTATGAGGCTGCGACATTTTCATACGTTGTTTTTGCTGCCCTTTAAGAGCAAAATTTCTCACAATCCATGACAGCCTGAGGAAAAGAGAAGATTGGAGATTTTTTTTTTTCCCTCTGGCAGAATTATCTTGGATTCTGGATTCCATGTAATTACATATTTCTCTTATATCAAATCCCTGCTATCTTGACAGCAGGGGAGGTGGCTGAAATCCCACTCAACTTTTTTTTCTCTGTTAAACTCCCCTCTCTCTAGGTCACAGTAACTAGAACTTTCCAAAGAATGCCTGTACCCTTTCAGCTACTTCCGGGCAATCCCATAAAGCAACAGAGATGCCACAATATTTTCCTCAAAACCCACGCAGGGGGAATGCACACACCTCCTCTCACCTAAAGTCTCTTGACTTCATGGAGAAGTGGGCTAATGAGAGGTGCCAGTTTTGTACGGAGCCCCCAGCCTGCCGGGCAGATCCGCAGCTGTATTCTCAGCCTTCGAGCCACTGGACAATTTGGCGAAGAGAGAGCAGTTCTCAGGCTTCCAGGTTCCTGGACACGCTCCCAATTTCTGGACTAGGTAATCAAGCTGACCTCTTCTTTGCCAGAATCTTGTTCAAACCTGCTCGATTTTTGGGAATGCACGTAATTCTGCAATCCCAGGTGATCTTACAACCGAAGAGATGCTTTCTCCAAGCCCCTCTCTTTTTATTAGCAATCCCCCCAACGGTTCAACTCCAACCCTGGGATGATCTCAGGAGGGTTGAGACTTTCCACTGACAGCTCTAATTGCCTGCTACGGGCTGCCTAACAAATGAATCCCATTTTTGGCTGGTTCCAACCACAATGCTAGAGTCTTTTGAAAGTGGAAAACTAATTTATGCAAATAATTCTTTTGTTCAATTTTTGTTTCCTTATCTTAGCTCAGACGAAGATTTCTTTCAGGCCTTCCCAGACATAATTTTAAAATCAATGATGTGTGTTGTTGACCACAAGCTACAAAGTGCTTGTGATTAGAAAACAAAATTGGGAGTACGTCCCACGGTGAAGGTTTTCCCCCTTCTTTTTTATACAACTGTTATTTCTTTTAAATCATTCTTGGAGCACAAGACTTTGCAGAGTACCATAGGAATAAAAGGAGCTGGGCTGCCTATGATTTCTACCCCTTATTTTTCTAATTCTTCATTGCTGCTCGCTTCCTACCATTTAGAGGCAGTCAATTCGCAGAAAAGATTCAGCTAAGACATGCTATCGGTTCATTTCTATTTATGATTATTGATGTGTAACAATTATCACATTATCTAGATAGTGAGATCTGCTCTATAAATTATAGTGGTGGAGTCAAGGCATTTTAGTTATTTTTGTATGCCATTATCTAGGGGAAATGCCTTCTTAGAAGTCTTGGATTAAGATCTTTTTTACTCTAGTTTTGTCCCTCATTATTTGTCAGGCAATGACACACTGAAATTCACATGCTTGTCGAACTTCAGCCTATGTTTTAGAGTAACATTGTGTATTTGTAAATTATGTATCCATTCCAATGTGCTGGATGTGGGCTCGTTTGTGTGCTGCTGTTGACTGCTACCTTCAAAGCTGCAAAGAAGGTAGAGTCCACCAAATATTCCTGCCTGCTCTCCTGCATCTTGGCTCGAGGGGTCTCCTGGAAGTGGTAAGTATTGGTGGGGAGGGTAAGATTAAATTTTAAGGAACAGGTGAAGAAAGAATAGGGAAAGGAGAGTATCAGGAAATTACTGGATTTGAGGTAGTAATAAAATATTAAAAGGAAGCTGATCGAAACAGAGCACGGGCCTTCGAAAGATGTATTTACAGTAAACTAAATACAAACCAAACTGAAATGCTATGGACTAGCACAAGGCTGATCATGAGTCTCTGGCGATAGGAATCGTGTTCATAATGAAAAGAAAACACACCTGCAGAATCTCTGTCTCAGAACTAGGATTTAACAAGCAGAAGAAATACGTTTTTGGTCAGAGTTTGTTGTTTCTTTTATTGTTTTTTTTTTTTTTTTTTGAGGGGTCCTTGTATTAAAATAATATTACTGTATGTGGTATATTCTATACCTATTATCCTAAATTTATCAATCAAGAAAATGAAGCCGATGAGGTTAAATAATTTGCATAATGTGACAGAGCCAGGAGATGTCACAGGGCTGAAATAGAAGAGGTGTTAATTACAAGAGGAGATTTAAAACGATAACAATAATGTCAAACCTAATAGATCATAAAAGTGATCTAAAAACCAGGCAATCAACGGGGGTCTCCGGCAGGACTGGGTTAAAGGTGACCAAACCTCACCGAGAGACCAGGACTGCTCTGGAGCGTGACCCACAGAAAGGAACGGGCCTCTGATGAGCCAGGGCAGGGAGCTACCCCACTGAGGTCATTCCCAGGCCAATGGGGCCCACGGGAAAACCAGGAGCACTTCCGGCTGACCTGACAGGAAGGGACCCAGTGACCCCAGCTACCTGCAGGGACAGAGGGCACCTACCTGCTGTTGAAGGGGTTGTCTCCGGGAATGATGTGGGTGCTGTCTTTGCCCGCCAAGAGCTTGATGCGGTCGTAGAAGGACTTCACTGTGGGTGAGTCTGTCTGGCCCTGCTGAATGATGTCCAGGGGGTCCCGGGACCCCCGGCAGAGCAGGCTGTTCTGACAGGCCGACTGCAGGCAGCAGTCAGGGTCCAGGCAGTCCACCAGGCCATCTGGAAGGGCAGAGGACAGCCCGTCAGTGGATTCCATGAAACTAAGCCGCTCACAGGTGTTGACACCTTTGTCCCGGGCACCATCCCGAGGGCATGATTTGGCAGGTTTCACACACCAGTCCTGGTGTAATTCCAATATATACACATAGAAAATAAAAGGCTGGAAGGAAATAATTAAAAATGTTGACAAATGGTTATCCCCAAGTGGTAGATTAGTGTTTCCCTTCATTTTTCATTTCCGGAATTTCCACTTTTTCGAGAATGAGCAACTGTTAGTTGAGTCGCTGGAAATAAAAATGGACACTTTGCTTTCAAACAACACAGCACACACATACACAAATCACCCGTAGCCAGTTTTCAGGGGCCGGTGCTAACGGGCGCACGAGTAGTCAGAATGCGCGGGACTCTAACTCTTGTTTCGATGGAGAAAAAACATTCCTTCTCTCTCCCTCTAAACCAGGGAAGGCACTGCTGACCAGCTGAGAACCAGATGCGGTGACTTTTATATTTTCCTGGAAATGTGGAGAAATGACTTTGGCTCGAGCATCCTGAAATTAAGCCATGTGTTCACCCAGTTGCTTCTGGTGCTACCTGGCCACATACCTGCATAACTATAAACATCCTGATGGACTTGCCTGGATTCCTGTCCCTCCATCTCTTTTCTGGGCTGTTCCCTATTTGCTCATCCACCATTCAACAAATATTTGAGTGCCAGTCATGTTTTGGAAATCAAACAGGGGACAAAGAACAAATGATGATGTCTGTCCTTAAGGAGGTGACAATATAGTGGGGGAAACAGATATGACTCATCCTTTCAGACCCAGGCTAGGTGTGGCCTCCTCTTCCAGGAAGCCTTCCTGATGATGGTGCTCGGTAGGTAAAGTATTCCTGTTCTGTGTACCGCCGAATCAGAGATTCTCAGAGAATGGATCTGCATCAAAAGCCTGTGAGACTCAAGGGCCTATCCCAGCCCTCCCCAGCAAGAGCCTCCAGGAGCAGGTCCGGGAACCTGCATCCTAAACACGATTCTTAGGTGATTCTAATGCACCATCAAATTTAGAAATAATCAATGCCAACTTCCTCTCTGTAGGATTAATTATATCTGTATGCTCGTCGTCCTGTCTGGAAAATAAGCTCTTTGAAGAGAAGCACAGTGTCTCATTTCTTCCTACATTCATGTCTTTCTTAGTGCCCATCACGGACTTGGACACTCAACAAATGTTTGTTGAATGAATAACTGACCGTTTCCTATTCCTCACTTGTCTGCTCGGGCTGAGGATGGAAATACTTAGGGCAGTGTACGCTCCTTGGAATTCCCTGTTAGAATGGATTAGTTGGACAACCCTGAATCACTCTGCTGGGAACTGATTGAACACACAGTGGATGATGAACTTGGAGACTAACTTGCTCGCATCTCCTGGATTTGATAGCAAGGCATTTTGGGGCCATAATTAGCATCATAGAAACATGTACTCAAACCCTGGGCTGTGACTTGACAAACACTTGTACTGGAACGTTGAATCAGAGGCCTGGTTATGTGCTTTAGATTTACTACAGTGAAATTTTTTTTTGGCATTACTTTTCTCGTTTGGTTCTGCTAATGAAATTGAAATATGTAATTTTACCAAAGTTCCACTGTAATTTAGCAATTAATGTACAATTATTTTAATGCATTACTTTCTTTTTAGCAAACAAACAAATTAGGAGGTTGCGTGTTTTGCTCGGCTTTAAATTACGAAAACTAGCCTCTCATTTTCCACATGGGCAAATGTTGCTTGTGTGCCGCATAACACATTTAGGTTTACAAAATTTCCTAGAAATGCAGACACAGGAGGGTGAGCAGGCACACATGCTTTAAATTTAGAGACTTTCTAAGTCGGGGCTCTGAACGCCTCAGCCTGATGTGTCGGTGGAATCGGGTGCTCCCCAGGGCCCAGCCAATCTCAGATCCAAGAAACAGCATTGCAGAATTATCAGGCATTTTATGAGGCATCATTTCAGATCCATGTTCTGATCAGCCAGTGGATCCCAGGGCCCTTCGCAGAACAACAAAGAGCAAAGAAAGTGTCGTATTCTGCCTTTTACGTCACCCTGCATAGACAGAAGGAATCCACCATGCAATGCCTGCTTTGGATTGAAAAATATCCCGCTGAAATATGTTGCCAGCGCATCATTTGGCAGCTGCAAAAACATCTCAGGTGAGAAGAAATCCAGTTATTGGCGCTGTAGAGGTTTTTTTAAGGCCGCCCGGCCTCTTCCCATTAAGGAGTCCCATGCATCCCTGGTGGCCTTTCCCTCCCGAAGCTGGGCATGTGCCTGCTCGCATCCACAACCCATTCACCACCCACTCCACATGGCAGGCTTGAGGACCTCAGCGGGCTCAAAGAGTAAGTTAAGACAGTTTTCCAATTAAGCACTGAACATTTTCCTCCTCCAATCCCCTCCAGTCCTCCACTTGTTCTAGACTTGCAAGGGCTTCGAAAGTGTAGACCTCAAATTTCCCCAGCGTTTTGTTGATTCTGGGCTTTTTTATTCAGGGGCCTGTCTGGCAGGAGATGTCCTAGAAACACATCAGCAATCGCAGATGGCAAATGCTAAGAAAAAAGAAAAAAAAAAAAAGCCAGTAAATGGTTTCCTCCTATGTATTTACATCTACTCGCTCCAGGGAAGTGCATTTGGGGTTCCGTGCGTTATTAAGCGTGAGCATACGTGATGCCGGTAATGACCTCATCATGGCGCGTGATTATGGGCTGCCGCCGCTCAACACTTTCAGACGACACTGTGAACTTTAAATTGGCACTCCAGTCTCCCAGTGGCCTGTCAGTCACGAGAATCGCATCTTTATGCCAGCAAGCCCCCTTGCATGCAGTCTGACATGGCAATCTTCAGTAAATTACCCTGTCACTGACAATCTTGCAGTTATCTTGAAAACAATCAAGCAGGCAATCACACTGTTCTGAATTGCCAGTTCAGGACCCGAGAGGTTGCTGATGTCTCCATTCAACGGGAGCACAAAAGTGGCACAGCCCTCACGACATGGGATGGGTTATTACTTATTTATTTATTTACCTACCTACCTGCCTACTTATGCGTTTGTCTGGTTGGGTTCCCCCACGCGAGGCTGGTGAGAGGTCTGGAGAATCCTCAAAAGGGCCCGATTCTGATTCAGCAGTTATGGGAGATGTCCTGCGTCTGCCTAACATGTTCTCGTTTGCTTCACTCCGCGTGATGTGGCCACGGAGAGTCATGTAGGTGCTTTCTGTCAGAACGCATGCTAAACCCCAGCTCTGGCTGTGTGCCACACACAGACGTCGTGTGCTAATTGTAACGGCCATTTCAGAGAAATACGGGCGTGGAGAAACTTTCTGGGAAATAGGAGGCGTCCTTTTTATTGCTTTTGATAAAGAAGATCAGAGAGAATCTTCCATAACAGTCTGGCATGTGAAGCAAAAATCAGGTTCATGCTAAATTGAATCTTTTGCATTTGAATTCCCAAGATAAAAAGCCAAAAAATCTCATAGCATCAGAGGTAAGAGTGCGGCCTGTGGAATCAGCTACTCTGGCTTTGTGATCTTAAAAAAAATAATTGACCTTGCTGAACCTCAATTTCTTTGCTTTTATAACTGAGTTGTAATAGTGTATATAACATAGGGTTATGGGATAGAGAATAAATAAATTGATATATAGAATATTGGTCTGGCATATAGCATATGTTTAATGAACTGTAGGCATTACTATAACCAGAAACTTCCTGAAATTTTCAAATTTCCAGGTTATAAAAACTGAATGTGAGATTAATATCCCCTGATTAGAGTTATTCACTGGTATGTGCTATAGTAGGTTGAATCCTAGAAAGAATGCTATGTTTTCAGATACTGATAACTTAATAATAATTGACAGTAATAATAAGTTGTACAGATTGAACAAGATTTACAGTACATATATTGATTTATACCTTCCTATCAACCCTCCAAAGCAGAATACTGCATTCCTTAAGCTGCAGACTCAGGTTAGGGTATCCGGGTTTGACTCTCAGATCAGCAACTATCGATCTGCTGACCTTGGGCAATGAACTGCTCTGTGCCTCAGTTTCCTCATGTATAAAATGAAGATGATAATGTAAAAAGTGCTGTTGGGAGGATTACAGCAGTTTTTACACATACAGCGCTTGGTATGGTGTCCAGTACATGAGTACTCCATGAGCTATGTCTTATCCCCATTATCATGATACCACTTGTCCTATAGAATTGGAAACTGAGGCTCAAAGAAGCTGAGTAAGTTATCCAAGTGGCTGAGAATCAGCTTTGGATAAAAGGTAGGAAAAGGCAACCAATGAGGCCATCACCCCGTCATCATTATTGGAAGGAGAAGGTGCTAACTTCCCAAAGAAAGTCTAAAGACGGGGGGGACAGTGGACACCCACCAACCAGGGACAGTGTGGGTGGCCATGAGATGAAACCACTTCAGAAGGCCTGTCTTCTCCTACAGCTGGGAAAGAAAGTGGCTGGTTGAAGTAAGAAGCATTTGGAAAGGAATCAGCATGAGAAACAATATGTCTGGGAATTAATTCCTGGCAGTGTAGGCCATCGAGGACCACACTGTTTACCTGAGAGTCACCCCCCACCCCCATTCAGTTGCTTACCATTGGCACAAGGTGGCACTTACCTGCTGGGCTGGCTACAGGTTTGACTCAGCTGTTTCCAGCCCCTGCCTAGTTTGCTCTGCTGGATTTTTAAAGGGGTTACTAAGCAGTTAAGAGATTGAACCTCAAAGCCTTAATTGAACACTTACTAGTAAGGCTATGCTCGGGGCGAGGAGGCCACTGGTCATCGAGCGGGCTGCAGAGAAGCCACAGAGCATCGGGATGTCCCAGACCTGGCTGATACTCGCATGTCTCTTCTGTCTGGGGAGGCTGCCTGAGTCACCACATCACTCTCAGAGGGAAGGAAGGGCTCAGGAATGAGAGAGTGTTTATTTCATTTACTTTCCTCTTTGATCTTTGTAAACCGTGCAGCTTATGGAGAATCCGGATGGAAGGATTTTGTTCAATTTTTGGTGCCTTTTGTTCCCTGTAGGTTGGTATGCAAGTGACTCCCTCTGCAACCTGCATGGACTCTCCGGCTTTCTTGGGTATTAAAGGCTTCAGAGAAACATCTAAATTGACTTTTCTCAGTTTCATTTTGTGGCAGGGTGGCACAAATCAATGCCAACCCTTCACTTTACGTGCCATGGACAGCTCTGCTTGCGTCCGCACGCAGCGCCTGGCTGAGAACTGGTCAGCAGCTCAGATTTTAAAAATGAGCCTGCTCTTTCTAGACCATAGTTTGATGAGAGGTACCACCAACCACCAAATCTACCTCCTCTGCTGGTAGAAAGCATTGACCCTGCTGAGTTGTTCAGGGGGCGCTACTGGCTGGGAAAAATTTAGGGGAACTTTCTGGTTGCTGGGAATGTTCTAGATATTCACTTATTCACCTGGCTATACCAGTGAATGTACATACAAAAATTCAACAAGGTGTGTATTAAAGATTACGCACTTTATGTACTTGCTAACAGACTGACTTCAGGTATGATATCAACCTCTCTGTGCTCTGTCTTTCTCATTTACAAAGCGGGCATGGTGATGATGACGATGGCAATGATGACAATGGTGATGATGATACCACACAGGAGCATTGGGAGGATTAACTAAAATAATCCATGTAAGGTACTCAGAACACTTGTGAGCACCTACCAACCTACTAAGTGCCTCTCAGTCAGTTCTACATTCTTCCTTCCTTTTGGCCTCATATAGATTTGTTTATCACACGGAGTGAGGTACTTGCCAATTTCTCATTTCCCCAGGAAATATACAGGGAATCCAGGTGGTGAGCCCAATAAATCCTAGGGCCATTTTTGAGATCCATTTATGATGGAGGAGGCGGACAATTAATGAAGCAGGGGAGAGAAGGGAAGTGACAATGAGTTGGGGCAAGGAGAAAGAAATCTTTGTGATGGAAAGGAAGGAGGAGCGGTGGGGGCAGAGGGCACCTTCAGTCTGCTGGCTGGCAAAGGTCAAAGGCCAGAGACTCATATGAAGGGGCTCTTGGGTAAAAAAGAAATACAGCAAGCATGAGATTCGTTTTGCCTTGGGAGTTATTCTGTTTTAAGGTAAGCTCTTACATGACCATGCCTAACACATGTGGGGCCCCTGGAAAATATTCTTTGGCTAGGTCCCAGTCCATATAAACAATTTGAGTTGCCCAAATCAGTAGATCAGCATCATTCTGACAGCCTGATCTCACATGATTTTGCCAAACAAACAAACAAACAAACAAAAAACTGCCTTTAGCCAGTGGGAGCGATCACCCAACAAACTGCCCTCTGGAATTGAGGCTGGGCATTGGGCCTTGAGATATCTCATTATGCAAATACTTAGACTCTCAGGGCATCTGGTCAACCTCACATGCATGGGGCTGGCAGTGAGGGATGTTAGAGGGTCAGAGAGCACCCTGAAAGAGGAACATGGCTCTAGTCTGGGCTGGGGTACTCTATCCAGGCAGCATTTCTGACCCTGGTCAGTCCCTGCCACTGGAGAAGCTCTTAGACAATTTCAAGGAGAGCATTGCAAAGCTCAGGGACCCACGTGCCCAGGGTAGTGCTGGGCTCTTGGCCTAGTTAGACAAATAGCTTTAGAGTCAGAGGGTCTGGTTTTAAAACCTGCTCTATCACTCATTAGCTACATAATGTAACCTTGGCAAGTGACTGACCTCCTGTGACTTGTGTAGCTTTCCCAGCTACAGAATGGACTTAATTGCACCTACTTCACCAACGGTCATGGGGATGCTGTAAGATGGTACATATGAAATGAGATGATGAAGGCATTGCTCTAATACAGAAGAGGACCTCAATAATTAGAGGCTATTCTTAATGATATTTCCTGCTCACCACCAGGGAAGGGCACTGTTCCATTTGCATTTTACCCAGTGCCTGCTGACAAGTTGGAAGTGAGGGATAATTGAAAGTATTCTGGCTTGATGTAACTAAGAAGTGAAAAGAACGGGCAAGGCTGACTTGATTTAACTTGGCAATATGAGATTAGTTCTTCATTGCCTCTGTGAGGTCTCCTGCATTGCCAACCTTTTAAAGCAATAGATTGGCTGACAGGGTGCTCATTTGGAAGGTTTCACCTGCCATTAATACTCTGGCTGCCTGATGGACCGTTGTCCTGCAGGCGTCCCCCCCTCTGCCCACGGAGCAATCTCCATTCTTAAATATTGCAAGGAGTAAAACTGTATTAGCTCTCCTTTTGGAAGGCCTGCTGGAAGTTTTCCTCTTGCTTCTTGCCAACTCTTTTTGTCAGTCTCTGAGTTCCAAGGCCAAAGATCCTTGCTCCAAAGCACCTTCTGGCTTTTCTTACGACTTAGCAATGGAAGATCAATCATGTCCGACCAGAGATCTGGCAGAGCGGAGGCCCCACGGAGAGCTGCTTTGCTGGCTTTCCTGCTCTTTAGGAGGGAGGTAGCAAAGAAAGCTCAGGCTGCTTAGGAAAACCCAGGCACCATTACTGAAGGCAGGGGTACGATCCAAGTAAGTCCTCTCTTTAATATGACTCTGGCTGTACCCTGGAGTTACTGGGGCATCTGGTCCACCCCACACGCAAGCATGGCGGTGGGGGTAGAAATTTTATGACAGTGAGCTTGCAGTGTGTGTTCGGTTTTATTTTTGAATGGTTTGTTACCAAAAACCCAAAGACACAAACAAAAACAAAACAAAACAAACAACATTTACAAAAATGCTTTAAACCAATGCTTCTCAAATTCTAACCAGCATCGGAATCACTGGGGACCTTGTTAAAATATAAGTTCTAATCCTGTGGTGCTAAGGTTGGGCTCGAGAACCCACAATTCTTATGATTCCCAGGGGATGATGCTGCTGCTGCTCCGAGCACCGTACTTCCAAAAGTCAGGCACTGAACCGCTGTTGGTCACGGTGGGCTTCCTGGGCTCTGGCCCTGGAGTCACTTCAGTGACATTAAATTGCTGATTCCCGCTGTCTCCAGACCTACTGAGTTCCTGAGAGTGGAAACTGGGAATCTGCATCTTAAAGGAGACTCCAGAATGATTCTTTTGCTCACGAAAGCTCAAGACCCCCTGCTCTGAATTATTAAAAACACTCTTCAAATGTCCGCAGTAGTTCATCTGACTCTGAGGGACTAAAGCAGCTTTTCCAAATTCGGTCTCCTGGGGGATGTTAATGGCAGTGGAGGTGGGGCAGGAGGACCTGTGATGAAATAAAGTTAAACTGGTCTCTTTACAGCAGGACTTCTCAGAGCCTTTGGTGTGTGAACATGCATTATGAATCTGATGCTGCAAAGGAGCATGCAGCATTTACAGATGGTGAACCCCTTCTGTCTTGGAGGATCTCCTTGCAATAGGCTAGCACAATACAGTTTGGGAAGCACTTCATGAGGACATAGGGCTCTAAGTTTGAGGGCTCTATCCTTGGAGCCAAACCTTCATCTATTCAATGGTCACAAATGGCAGCCCCATGCTTGACTGGCCTTTTCATAAAGTGCTGGCTTTTGGGTGGTCAGGCCCAACACAAAGCACATCATCACTACTAGCACATCAGCTCAGAGCCCTTGCCCTTGGGCTCCCAGTGCCTCTCAAAGCCAGTGCATTTCAGCATAGGGACTCTGTGCTATGTGATGGCGTCCTGGGGGTCAGCAGGATGATGAAGCATCAAGAGCAACTATGTCTAATGAGAGCTAATCGTTGACACTTACGAAAAGCTTCCTGTAAGGTGCTAGGTACCCTGCTAAGTGCTTGACATGCCTCTCCTCATTAAATTGCCACCAGAATTCCAGGCATCATTAGCACCTTCATTTACAGATGAGGAAAGGGACATTCAGAGAGATTAGATAACTCACCTAAGGCCGGGCAGCTTCTGCACAGCCGGGCTGGGTCTGAACCCAGTGTGCTACACTCCGGAGCCAAATCTTACATGCAGCTGCCCTGTCAGGTCTGTTGCTGCTAAACGTTCTGAATGACCAATACTCAGGAGTCACTGCGTCTGCCACCATGGCAAACTTAGTGCCTGTGCCAAGCTCTTTTACCTAAGGCAGGGCTATGTCAAACAGAAGAGGAACAATTTAAATACATGTTGAAGGGAGATGTCGTTTTTGAAAGACCGGGATGCAGAATGTTTTAGCTGGCCCCCTGCTCCCGCTCCTATGTTCCCCCAGCTTACGCTCCTGACTTGACTGGGTTGCCACGTGCTCCTCAGCCGGCTGCCCAAGTCCCTCCGTGCTTTCGTAGCCTGTGCCTTCCATCCTCATCCAGCCACGAGAACCCTTTGAGGTGGGTCTCATGATTTCCATGTTGTCGATGAAGAAACAGAGACTTGGAGAGGTGAAGGGCCTTGCCCACAGTCACACACGAGCAAATGATGGACAAGTGGCCCATGATGAATAGGCCGAATAGGACAGCCTATTCATCAGTGTAGGCTGTCCACCTCCAAAGCCTACGCTCTTGGCTTCTACCCTCAGTTCTTCATAGGAGCCTGTGAGTAATCACAGCATATAAAGTTCCCCTGTCCGTGCTGGAGGGCCTGATGGTGGGGAAAGCTGAGGCTCCAGAAAACAGCCCCATTTAAAGGTGGCTGTTCTTTTTGTCTGTCTGTCTGTCTGTCTGTCTGTCTGTGCCTCTGTCTATCTGTGTCAATGTCTTTTGCTCTCATCCTTCCCCTCTCCCTCCCTCTGCCTTTCCTCAACCCAGACAGAGCCTCTAGGAATAATGATCTCACTTGATCTGATTCTCCTGCCCTGGGCATTCCCTGACAGGCCTCTCTGGCATGGTCTTACCCTTGTTAGCCCGGGGCCACATTTTTTATACCTGGAGGATTTCTATCCTTGCCTCTGCGTCTCCCCTCCCCACCCCCTTTTTTTCTGTTACAAAAAACCAGTGACAACAGAGAGCAGGGGCCTTTGATCTCAGCCACTGATTTCCCCAAATGTTCGCCCTCTGCCTGCAGCTTCTGGCCTCTCGCAGCCCCGTCTATGCCTCTCCTCACCCCCACCAACCTCCATTTCAAAGAGTCCACTGACAGGTCAGACAGAAGCAAGCCATGGCCAGTGAAGTCCAGCCTGGCAGGGGGTGGCAGCCTGGTGGGGTACCAGACAGTGACCTGCTGGGCTCCTCAGAAAGAAAAGGGGCTGTCACTGCTGACACCTCAGAGCCATAAGCCGGAACAGGTATTTTCTGCCTGAGGAGAGGCCCTGTCTCTTAAGGGGAGCGGGGAGGGCTTGGCTCCAGAACTGAGGGAATTAGCAGGGGGGCATGACACCTCTCCTGCTGCTGCATAAGACCCCAGACTGCCAACTGGAAGAAGGGACCAGACTCCACTACCACAGTAGCCTCCTGCTGGATTAGGGAAATCGAAGTCCTGAGGGCTAAACATAGCCATCACCACGCCACGGGCACTGTGTTCAGTTCTCCCTGGAGATTTTCTTATTTAACCTTGTCCACTGGATGGCGCAAGTGCCAGGAGTCAGTCCTGGATGGCCAATTATGACCTGGTGGTCTGGAGGTCTGCAACACACTTAGCTGTGTGGCCTTGGGCTAGTTATTTTACCTCTCTGAGCCTCAGTCTTCTTACCAATAAAATGGAAATGACAATCAAACCAGCTTAACAGGGTTGTTATGAAAGATTAAGTAAACTTTATGTAAACGCGTTTAGCATACGGCAAGCATTTGTCTACTCTGGCCTTCCAGGTGGAGAGACCCAGTCTTACTGAGGTAGGGCGCTTGACAGAATTGGGCGGCTGTCAGTGATCACCCCACTACTCCCTGCCTCGCTAAACAAGCCAGAGTTTGAGGGCTCAGGATTCAGTCAACAGCATCCTCAGCGGCCCGTGCCTTTCCTCTGGAGGACGATCCTCCTTAGAGGACGCTTATAGACCTTGCACACCCACTGCCATCAGCCCACAGGAAGTAGACAGACAGGGTGAGCAAAGCTGATAACAGAGACGCAGAGCACCATGGCCACGTGTTCATGTCTTACTGAAAAGAAACAGTGTATCTGACACTTGGATTTTCCTTGCATTAATAAAATGATGTCAATGGTATATAGTGACTCGAGTGTCATTGTCTGTATTCGTAATTTAAAAAAAAATTTTTTAAATGAAACTTATTCATCCTAAGATAATCTACTGAATAAAAGACAACTGCTTCCTATCCTAAATACTTCTCACGAACGCTTTCATTCATTCAATTCAATTAATGAGTCGCCCAAGATAGAGAGGGACCCTGTGGCTATGGACCTAGAATTTAGAGGGGAAACAGACAATGAAAAAGTAAATGTATAAGAGACTTTGAGAGAGTGATAGTGTTACGAAGGAAAGTAAAGCAGGGCGAAGAGTTGGAGAGGGATGCGGGAGGGAATTTGCTGTTTTAGACGGGCAGTGGTGTGGGGACAGGGCGAGCCAGGGACAGCGTCTCTAAAGGAGTGGTATTTGAGTAGAAACCTAAATGAAATGAGGAAACAAGTCATGAAAACATCTGGGGGAAGAGCCGTCTGGGCAGAGGAAGACATCTGGGAAGAGCAGGTGCAAACGCCTGGGTGGGAATGCATCTTGTGAGTAAGAGGAACAATAAGATGGTAACTGTGGGGCCCAGTGAGGGAGAGGGAAAGAGGGAGGAAATAATGTTAGCGTGGAAGCAGGACCCAGTCATGCAGAGCAAAGGAAGCCATTGCTGCATCCTGGATGCCATTCTGCGGGAGGTGAGGTACCCTGGAAGGTTTAAACAGGGGCGTGATACGGTTTGACTTTTAAAAGGACTCAGACTGCTCTGTGTGGAAGAGACTGGAAGCCGGGGGGCCGACAGTCCGGCAAAGTTGGTGGGATGCGGCAAAGTTGGTGGCATGCTTGGGTGGAGGTGGGAGGGTATTAAGAAGCTATGGCCTTAACGATAAGGAATACAGAGAGGAGGGGCCAGACAAGCGTGCGTCCACACGTCTTTGGAGCAACACACGCGGACAAAGATGGCGGGCGAGAGACCCCAGGAATGATCACCTGGCAGAGCATGTGACAGTCGGAAAACGGTGGCACTGGTGTTGTGCTCGGGTGATGGGTTGCACGGGCTAGAATAGTCTCCCTCGATCTGCTCTCCCGGCGCCATGTGCTTTGCGAGTGGACGCGGCAGAAATGAGAGTGGGTGGATCTCGCTCCGGGGACCACAGTGTCCCCTCTCCACGTCTGTCTTCGGCATAGCATCCCCTTTCCCTCCCTGAAGGCAGAGCCCAGCAGCTGTGGACTCTCAGGCAAACCTGACAGACAACTACGCCCAGAAAACGGGTCTGGGAGGAGGACAAGCAAGACACTTAGAATGGGGAGAACAGAGCTTCTGTCCAGTGCCTCATGGTTGACTTTGGGCTGCTCTCTGGCTAAACATTCTCTTTGTTGGTTTAAATGGGCTCCTCCGTGGTTAAGGCTCATCAACTGACTCAGAGATCTTCGCCACCCTACGCAGGCCAGACAGAATGTCAGTGAGCCACCCAGCTCGGGGGCCACCGGTTTGTCATCTCCGAGGGAAAACAGCGCTCATGCCAGAGCCGGCGGGGGTGGGGTTGATGGGGACATGTTAGAACAGCGACTGAAAGATGAATTTCTCATTTTGAAATGTTGTGATGTTAGCTCGATCTGATGAGCTCCTGATTGAAGGCAGTGTGTGCTTTTAGAGTCTCTGAAGTCACTTTATTCCGGGGGCACTAATATTTAGAGCTGTCATTTAAATCAAGTGGCATTAAGGCACTTGCTATGAACTCTCTAGTCAAACCTCACAAAGGGCGTACGAGGCTGGTGTCACAGTTCCCAGTTTACAGATGAGGAAACAGAGGCTTGAACAGGTTGGGGTCTTTGTTCAAGAAAGCAGGGCCAAGAAGAACTGGAGCCAGAATTTATACAAGTCTGCCTGACCCCGAGGCCGAGAAGCCCAGTGGGAACGGGCACAGCACCCACTGCTGGCCTGAGGCGAGCACTGTCCTCCGGGGGAATGGGAGAAGCAGTGACCGTCACCACGGGTGAGCGACCAGCGCCAGCTACCACCCACCCTCTCTCAGCGTGCTCTTCCCTATCTGCCCTTTGTTCCAACTCTCTTGAAAGAGGAGGAAGCTCCCCGGAAGTTGGAGCCCTGACCTCCCCCTTCACAGCCACATCTCTGTGACAGGGACTTCAGTGAGCCCAGGGTTGTCTCCAGGGTCCATATGCCAGTCAAGCTACCACTGCCTTAGGATAGAGAACTTTCGGCCCGTCTGTCCCCAGCAGGCAGCCCAGGGCTGCCACACTTGGAGAAGTCTCTCTCTCTGCCAGCACGTGAGCTCCCCTAAAAACAGCATGGGTTTGTGCCACGTCAGTGGTCCTCACAGTGGTGGCATCATCTGGGCACCTGTCAGAAAGGCACATCCTCGGTGGGCATCAGATGTGGGCATCAGACCTCGCGAATCAGACCTAGCGAATCAGAGCTCTGGGAGTGTGCCCAGCACTCTGCGCATTACGCCTTCCACGTGATGCCGATGCCCGCCGCCCCTCGGGAAGCTGGTGCTAAGTGCTCTGCATGTATTAACTCGCCTAAGCCTCACAGCACTCTACGAGGCAGGAACTGTTACTAGCCCCGCTTTACAGAGGAGAAAGCTGAGGTTCAGAAGGATCGAGTGCCTTGCTTCTTTATGCTCATCCCATGAGTCAGTGGAGTTGCTCAAGCTCAAGTGCGAACTTAGAAAAGCCGTTCACGCTCATCGGGTATACAGATGCCTCAGCGCCTCCTCGTCCAGGTCCCGGGTCTGAGACAGGTCTCAGCCCAAGCCAGCAATGCCAGGGACCTACCCTCTGGAGGGTGACTGGGTTTCTTTGGGAGCAGCACGGCGTGGAGAAAAGCATACTGGACTTAGAGCCAGGAAACCGGGCCTCCGGCCCAGGTCTGCTCTGGCCTGGTCTTTGGCTTTGAAGAAGTCACGCTTCCTCTCTGGGCTTCGCAGCTGCTGGAGACTCGGTATTTTAGCCTTTCTGCATCTGACGTGCTGCCTTCCACCATCCCATAAATGGAAGAGGAGGTGTTTCACTGCACCTGTAGTTGTCGAGCTCTGGAAAACGGAGGTGGGCAGATGGACGAGGACATACCTTGAGGACTGGGGGAGGGAGGGGGTTCCCTCGGAAAGGTTCTGTCCTTGTGTGTGGGGAGAGAGGCAAGCACAGGGCACAGGGCTTTGGGGGACACCTTGCAGTTTTCTTTGGATTCACATCCGGCCCCATAGCGCTGGCCCCTCTCCAATCCCCAGGGCTCTTGGCTGAGAAGATGGGAAGGCAAAGAGAAGAGCACAGGCCACGGGCGGCTGCTGGGGTGTGCTTCGGAGAACATTCGGCTGCTGCTTTCAAAGCTGGGGGGGAAAGCTAAAGCCAGGCCTACTTTTCAGAACGCTGCCGCGTCCGTGTTTCTGAGCGCCCGACAGAAACACGGGTTGGGTATCCTTCATCTCCTCGGCTCCGATCACAAACTTGACACGCAGCTGCTGCAAAGGGCCCCCGAGGAGGGCTCTTGACCTTGGTTCTGATGCCTGGTGTGGCTGCGTTTCAGCTGTGAGACCTGGGTGAGCCACTTCATCTCTCCGGCCCTCAGTTTCTGCTTCTATGTAAAGGCTCAAAGAGGCTCTCACGGCTCTTGTGGGCTGTTGTCACGATTTATTTGGGTAAAGTCTCAGCACAGGCTGGCCCTGGTAAGTGCTGAATGCACTCGGTCTTACACATCACGTCCTTTGACATCAAGTAAAGGGGACACGCCCTGTTCCGAGACCACTTGGACCCCTCATGTGTGTTCCCAGAGATGCCCCACGTTTCAGCCTTGGCCTTCTTGACATTTCGAGCTGGATCACTCTGTGGTGAGGGCTGCCCAGTGCGTGCAGGGTGTGTAGCAGTAATCCTGGCCTCCACCCACTAGATGTCAGTAGCACCTCCTCTTGTCCTCTCTGTGGTCATTCCAGATATCTCCAATGTCCTCTGGAGAACCAAACTGCCCTTGGACTCTGTGTGTCTGTGTGTGTGTCGGGGGGGGGGGGGGGAGTTGTGGGAGCAAAAGAGCCCATCATGGCACCAGGGCCCTTGAACCATTACGTAAACGCTGGCCACAGAAACCGGGGGTCACCTGTTGCTCTCTAGGCACTTTCTCAGCCGAGGCAAAGCACGGTAATGATAGAAACGTTACCTCTTGGCCACCAGTTGAATCTGTGTTTCCATCCTTTAATTCCCTAAAATAAGTCCGTAGTGATTTAAATTATTAACGTTGTTGTAGATGACGCATTTTAATCACAATTTTATGATGAATATTTGATTTGTCGTCTAATCAAGGAAAAAATATAATCCCTTCAGAGTCACTTAATAACCATTTAAACGACTGAAGACTTGATTAGAGAAGACTGAAGGTGCCTATGTTAAGTAAACTCCTGCACTTTAAAAACTTTTTAATTTTTTAGAAACAAATTCCACGGTTCTATAAATTTACTGGGAACAGGTTTTCAGTGGGAAAAGCTTATCTTTGACTTGATTTTTCCTGAGACCTTTCTGCAACAACAACCAATTCTTAACTTGTCTGAACCTTCTTCAGAAACAGCTTCCAAATTTTGTTAGAGTTTGTTAGAAGAAAATGAGAGGCTGGCTTTAATGTGGAAAAGTCATACATATATCACCTTGGTTAGCCGAAAGGCCTATTCTGAATATTACCTTCTTGAGCCTCTGTATCCTTATGTGTGAGATGGAAAACCTATGATGAGACAGTCTCACAGAACTTAGGTGTCTGGTGTGAAGAAACAGACAACATACAAGGACACAGACAGGGTAATTTAGGAGTGGGACACTCCTTGGTGGGAGAGATATCGAGGGAGACTTCACAGATCAAGGAACAGGTGTCTGAGCTGAGAGCTGAGAGAGGATGGAACGAGCCAGTCATGCACAGGGTTGGAGCATTTCTGGCCCGGGACCAGCCAAGAGCCTGAGTGGGACTAAGCTTTGCATAGGTGAGAGGTAGAGGCTGGCCAGCGTGGATACAGGTGAGCTGCTGCAGAGGGCAGTGGGGACAGGTGAGAGAGAAGGCAGGGGACGTGTCATAGAAGGCCCTCTAGGCCAAGGTGAAACATTTGATTTTGCCTCTCACTACACAAGAAGCCCTTTGAGGGCATGGTGTGATTTGATTTACAATTTAAAACTATCCCAGTGGCTGCCGTGGGGGGTAGAGAGGGCACGGGTGGAGCAGCAGCAGAGTGACCACTGGCTGCCCAGCCCTACTGCCCATGTGCCCACCAAGCTCGGTACAGCGCTCGGCGCGTGTAAGTCCTCAGAAATCTTACTGATTACAGCTTTCGTATGCATTGGAGAATGGATTCCATCTTTTTTAAACCTCGACAGAATAAAAGGAAACTGAATTCCAACCATTGGTTTCCTAAACGTAAGGTTCTCTAGTCAAATATGCCCAGAAAGCCAAAAATCTTATTTGAATGGAAAGATCCAAAATACTTTCAGTGTCCTGTTGCCATGCAGCCCTCTAGGATTTCAGATGAGGCTCGCTCTGCTTTCCTCCCAAAGAAGAGAGACCCAGCACCTGGCCAGACTACGGTGGCCTCAAGGCCAGGTTCTCCTCCTAAGCATTAGATGTATTACTTTCCTCTCTGGGAGCTAATCGGGGACTGTTTATGGCTCCAGCTACATTTGCCACAAGGTCTTTGGACGACAAGGGGAATCCTCAATCCAACCCAATTAATTGAGCAATGTTGCACTTTGAAGCTGTCCCCCACCCAATCAATCCATCACCGTGATCTGCACGCATTAATCAAGGCATTCACAATGGCTTCACCAAGCTTTGCCTCTCATTGGAGGACGAAACGAGTCTATTTGGACCTGAGAACCGTAATTCTTCCAGAGTCCCTGAAGTCCTGAGCTTGGCTGTGCTCAATGCACAGACAAGGTGAGTTATTAATTAACAATTGAGATAAATGCCGGAATAGCATCCCTGAATCATGTCAGACCAATTTGGATGGTTATGGGATGAGGAGGGAGGGGGAAGAGGCAGTGGGCGAGGGAAGCGTTTTATCTGTTCCAAGTGCTTTGGACAGACTCCAGTGTTATTTCTCCTCATTTAGACCTGGATGGAGGGCCCGGAGCGCAGGCCAGCATCCACATCTCTTACCCCAAGGCGGCTTCCTTTGGAGCGAAACGAGGAACCCAGCCTCCTAGATGGAGATGGGCTGGGAAATACTGTTCTGAGGACCAGCCTCAGTGGAGTCCTTAATTGAGGGAGAGAAATGTAGAAGCTGCTGGTGGGTGGAAGGGCCTCTGTCAGGGATTACTGATCACACACACACACCTGTGGCTTTGAGGACTCTCCAGGGAGACAGGCTGAAGACCCTGGGCTCAATGCTGTGACAGGCTTTCTCTTATGTCCTGTGGCCGACACCCACACTCCATGACACTCTTCTCTCTATATCCCTACAATGGCTTTCCACTCCTGTCAGCCCTCACATACTGGATGATGATGATGATGATGATGATGATGATGACAATAATAATAACAATGTGTTTATACGTCTTATCTTTTCGGATGGATGTGAGCTCCTTGCGGACACATGTCATATTTGTCTTAGTATTTCCAAACATTTAGTAAACCCTCAACAGATGTTTGCTAAACCATGAATGAATAGCTCAAGGATGGATGGATGGATGAATGCATTCACGCCGAATGACAGAGTTAAAGGCTTTTTAAATCTGGAAACAAACGTCAGTCGCCTCTCCAACTAGGAACACAAAACACTTCGAAAATACACTGAAGTTATTCACTGTGGAGCCGACAATGAAAATATGTTCATAGTTTGTTCTATTAATCATTCCTCCTTGAAATGAAACCTCCCTCTCCTCATTTCACTCCTCTGGTGTTCTGGGAATTCTAGGGGTAGGCGTTTGGGGTGCAGGCACTGTGACATTGGGTGAGTCAGCCCACTCACGGAAAACCATTGTTTAAAAAAGTTTTTCTCAAAGTGTGTGAGAATTCTCTGCAGTGCTTGGTCAAAATGCAAATTCCTGGATCTCATATCTGACTTAATAAATTAGAATCTCAAAGGGGTCCTAGAAATCTAAATTTTAAACAAGTTCTCCAGCGTGGTTACACAACACCCCAGTTTGATAGGCACTAGTTAGAACCTCAGTGGTTATGTACTGCAGGAAAATCACTGGTTGGGCTTCACCGAGCTGGGTTCAGCATTCCTTCTAGAAAATAACATTGATACTAATAACATGAAAGCTGGCAGCAGCCAACATGCGAGGGCATCCCATGAGCCAGGCATCTTAGTATTGCATGCATTTTCTCACTGAAACTTCACTCTCGCTAACGGAGGTAGCCTATTTTATGGACAAGAAAACTGAGACTTTGAGGAGTAAAGCGACTTGCCGAGGTGGGACATAAAGATGGACTCCTGAGCCCAGGCTCTTAACCACATGATGTTACAGCGTCACCTGTTCAGAAACCAGGGGAGTGACGGGAAGGAACACAAGGTCTAACTGCAGTGGTGTTGAAGCAGGACAGAAGGGAAGCAGAGACGGCGTCTGTGTAGCACGGGGGGATGTGACGCGATGGTGACGCGGTGGTGACTTGTGCACAAGCTCAGCCTTGGAAGGGCTTTCTCCTTCCCCCTCTCCCTCCGCACCTCTGCCCACAGGCTGGCGAGGGGATCTGTTAGGTTTCCATGGGGCCTTCACGTGGACTCTCAGGCTGGCTTGAAATGATGCGAGTTGGGCTTTGTACAGACAGGGGGTTGAAGCTCTTGACTCTAACTTCGGGGTGATAAAGGGGTGTAGGGAGAGAGTAAGAACTGTCTTTCCAGGCCAGACGGTCTAACACCACGTCCCCACCTCGCGGTTCCCACACTTCCTCCTACCCCTGGCTGTGATGAACTAAATCTCACACCTCTGTCTGGGCGGTGATAATTAAATATTATTCGCCTGTCACTCGATGCACATGTTGTGTGTATTCCCAGACTTTAATGAGCTGGTATTTGTCTTCTGTAAGCAAAAATATTTCTTTGAGTCTCTTCTTTTTCAAATTGGGGTGAGCAGTTCACGTGAAGATCTCTCACTATTAAAAAGACAGTCTGCTTGCTGACATGTCTGTCTGAACGGTTTCTACTTTTTTTTTTTAGGGCCAATGGCAGGTAAAGCTCATCCCTTCAGAAGGAGCCGCTGCTTCCTGAGGTTAAGTTGGTGGTCACATGGCTGGGGGTAGTGGGGGATTTTGAAAACGATGAGAAGAAGGTAGGGAATTGGAATAAATTATTTTGGGGGGAATAGTCTAAGGCAGCTTTTCTAACAGGGTTTCTCATCTAAGCACCAAAGACACAAAATATTTGAGTGCAAATTTCTCAAGTCGTCCAAGGGAGGTCCTTAGCTTACAGTACCATTCTTGATGCATAGGAGGGAAGTTAATTTATTCCATATAATGGGCATCTCAGGACAAGGGATCTCAAAGAGAGTCTGCATCAGCATCACCTGGAAGTTTACTAGAAATTCAAATTCTTGCATCACACCCCAGATCTATGGAATAAGTGACTCTGGGGCTTAGCAATCTGTGTTTAATTGTGCCCTCCAGGTGGTTTTGCTGTAAGCTAACGGCTCAGAAGGACTGGTGCTGTAAAGCATCAGAGCTAATTCTCTCCTGGAGCAACCCAGGTTGAAAAAGGCTGTTGAGGGCTTTAGTATCGATATTCGTATTTGTATCTTTATCTACCTCAGTTTAAAATAAAAAAATAAAAAATAAAATAACTATCGCTTTAAATGAGATCCGCCTCCCCCACCCCCCAACATACTGTGTTCCTAGATGGAAAAACGATTTGCCTCCTCCAGATCACTGTGGAAGGGCGCTCTATCATTTTCCCCATTCATGAGGTTTGTCACAGTTGTGTTCGCTGCAGCTGCTCCCCGGGCCTGCACGCATGGTGTTCCGCCTGGGCGCTTCCTCTGACCCACCTCCCTTCCCAGGTGGCCCTTCCTGGGAACTGCTGAAGCAGGACAGAGCCTGGGGCAGAATTCCCGCCCCCCCCCAGCCAAAACAAACAAAAGAAGGATATAATGAGCGTGCTGCAGGATGGGATCTGGAGGAGATGGGGAGTAACTTTAATATTTATCAATAAACAGCAAAGTGCTTAGCGCACCTCCTAGGGAAGTAATTAACCATAAAAAGGATACTCTGAGCAGAGGAGTCTCCTCCAAAAAAAGAACGCGGTTAATTGTGAATTGCTTATGCCAGGTGAGAGGGAATCCGGCTCTACATCTCACCTGACATAAGCAACTCCGAATTAACTGGGAGTTTCTTTTTATAAACACCGAGCGTGTGCAGAGCCTTTTCTTTTTTTTTTCTTGGTGGTTAATTACTTCCTTGGGAGGTTCACTTTAACAGTTCCCACAACAAGACCATTATTGTCTTTAGCATAATCACTGCCTCATTTGCTTTTGTGCCCTGCCTTTTCCGAAGCTCTGCCTCTGCCCACCAGGAGGGACCCTGAAGGTGCCACCAGGTGGCAGCGCCTCCTGTGCTTGCTCCAGCTCCACCCCTTGGGGAATTTGGGCTTCTCCTGCTGGGAGCCCAGCTGGGTCAGCGGTGGGGCCAGTAGAGAGGAATGTGGGCGGCGTGAGGCTCATCCGGGAGACTGAGTCCCCCCAGGCTTTGTGCAGTGTTCCAGCCATTTGCTACGTGCTCAGCTGCTGACACCCGCATCCGGGCAGCCAGCCAGGACAGTGACCCCTCTCGCCAAGAGGGAGGAGCTGCTCTGTTAGTAACTGCTATGCTCAGTGAAAGCACTGAGGACCAGAAGCGACAACGGTGACCCTAACCAGGAAGAGTACTGCGATTTTGACTCTCGCTCTTGGAAAAAAAAAAAAAAAAATGCATTATGTAGTTATGTCAAAAATGAACTAAAGTGCCTTCTAGTTTGGCTCTCTTTCAGAAAAGGTAAATGAATGAATGGGAGCTCAGTAAGCTACACCAGGTCTATAAACTTTTTTTTTTTTTTTGATTGCTGTACTCTTATCAGTGTACGTACATTTGTTTATTTACAAATTATAGACATGTGCAACTGCAATGAGAGATTATGGAAACTGCAAAAGTATCTATTAAGAGAATGGGGAAAAATAAAAATGGAGCGTCTCACACTTTTGGGCATCAGTCAGATGAAACGCTCCTTGCTCTGGACGCCACCGAAGCTGATCCGTTGGGGCTGTGAGGGCAGGGGCTGGCATCCACAGAGCACGGTGATTGGCACACAGTGGGACTACACACATTTTTGTTTAGTCAAATAATCGGGCGCATGGATCCTCTTACACCCTAAAGAGTTTGGGTAGGAGTGGATCCTGCACCTGTACCCATGTTTGGAGAACGAGGCATTCTGAGAAAATCAAGCGGCCCATATGCTACCACAATCGCATTTAGCCCCAGCATCTTAGCACTCCATCAAGCAATAACACAGGAAAATTCAGCTCAGAGGTTAAAACAGGAGTTGGCAAACTTTTCCTGTAAGGGGTCAGAGAGTAAATATCTCAGGCTTTGTCAGCCATGTGGCCTCTGTCCAGCTACGCAACGCTGCCTTCCAGGATGAAATAAACTACGGCCAACACGTAAATGAATAGGTGCGGCTATGTTTCAAAAAAACTTTATAGATGGACCCTGGAATTTAAATTCAACATAGTTTTCATGTGCCACGAAATATTATTCCTCTTCAGATCCCCCCTCCTCCAACCATTATAAATGTAAAAATCACTTTTAGCTCACAGGCCATACAGAATAGACAGTGGGTCAAATCTGGCCCGCAGGGTGTAGTTTGCCAACCACTGGTCAGAAGATGGACTTTGTAGTCAGAGCTGGATCTCAATTTTACTATTGGTGACTGAGTTTTCTTTACAAAGTTACTAAACCAAACCAAACCAAACCCAACAGTTAATTTCATTTGTTAACCACTCGCTAGGCTTCGGTTTCCTCATCTGCAAGGGCTGTAAGGATGAAGGGATGCATTGCTTGCGATATTTTAGCACAGAGTGAGGCACATTCTGTCATCATCAGCATCGATGTGTTTGTAACTCCCAGCCCTGAAGGGTCTGGCAGGAACGGTCACCCAAAGGCAGAGCCAGGGCCCAGCCATCTTTTTGTGGTGGTTTGTACTTGAGAATCCAAAGCCAGCATCAAACCCCAGTGCCTCCAACCTATGTCTCCAGGAGCCCCCACTGGCCCA
The DNA here is from genome assembly GCA_028627145.1 of Eidolon dupreanum. Taxonomy (NCBI): domain Eukaryota; kingdom Metazoa; phylum Chordata; class Mammalia; order Chiroptera; family Pteropodidae; genus Eidolon; species Eidolon dupreanum. The sequence continues at coordinate 6,222,206 of CM053515.1, forward strand.
AGGACGCTGCATGTGCTTCAAAGGAAATGTTACAACAACATTCGACAATAGTATAGGGTAGGTCTTTCAGGAAAAACGACTCATGACGACCATATACATACAACGCTCTGTTCTTGAGGGGCTGGGAATTAGAAGACGCTTGCTCACCTCCCTCATTATCCTTGTTATCAGCGCAGGAGGTTTCCATGGCAACGTTGCATCCGGGCCCTCTCCAGCCGGTCTGGCAGACACACTGCCAGCTGTTCTGACCCAATGTGCATCTCCCGTTGCCGTTGCACAAATCAGGGCAGCCATCTGGTTGGAGAAATGGAGAGGATGAGAAGGAGGGGCGTGAGGCCACGCTGGGGCACTGCGGGAGCCGTGCAAGGGGGGGCAAGGCCACAGGGCAGCCGCTGGGCCAGCCTCGAGTGGGGCCCGTGCCTGCCTTGGAAAGAGTTGGGGTAGCAGGCCATGCATGCAGTTGCAAGACATAGTGAGGTCCCAGATGCAGGGGGTCCCCAATGACATTGACCTGTGTGAAGGGGTCTGAGGCAAGCTCCCCAAAGTGGGAAATAATCCAGAAAACTAAACTAGCTCTGAGCTTACAACAAGACTAGCTAGGCTGTTATTTCTAGCCAGTGGCTCAGGACTGATGCTACCTCGAAAAAAAATTGTTTTTCTTTCTTTTTTTAGAAGGGCCTTCTGCAGAAGAGAAAAAAAATCCCTATCAGCCCAGGCTGGAGCCAAAGTGCCCTCCATCTTTCAGAATTTCAAAGACAAATTTATATATGGTTATCACTTATGACAAGTCACTGGATGGTTCTGCAGGGCTATTTTCATATTTTTGTAATATTTAGTTTTAAGGGGTACTTTAAAATGTTGGCGGCTTATCGCTCAACCTATTTATGCGTATGTATGGCACAATTTAACAATACTGCAGGATCTGAAGGCTGTGGAAGGAGGAGACGTGGAGTGCCATGAGTTGGGAAAAGAGGGGAATGCACATGTTCCTGGGAGAAGGCAGTGAGTTTTGAGTCATTCTTATTTTGTGGTTTTTATTTTATTTTATTTTATTTTATTTTATTTTATTTTATTTTATTTTATTTTATATTTTATTTTTGTGTGTGAAATCAGCAGCCCGCCCAATTCCCAAATCACTCCAGCACCCAAAACAAGTGCAGCTACCGCTCTCCTGACCTGGGCCTCCTCACACAGAGCCTGGATGAGGAAAGAAGAGAAAAGGTGGGGTCACTCTAAAGAGAAGGGACATTTCCCAGGGGGAGCCTCTGATACCCTTCATGAGATGCAGAGAGAAGCACAGAATTTATAGAATGTGGCCACGCTCACAAAACCTATTTGCTGGCAAGAATTCCTACATATGTTTTCACTTTTCTTTCTTTTAACAGCTTTATTGAGGTATAACTCACCTACCATAAAATTTACCTGTTTTAAGTGTGCAGTGCAGTGACTTCTAGCAAATTCGGAGTTGTGCAATCGAGGTATGTCTTTTTATTTCATGTACGTTCTCCCAATGATCGTTGATTTCATTATCCCCAGATAGTAACTTTGCTGGATATCTATCTCGGTCTCTCTAATCCGATCTCTACATCTGCACTATCTCTGTTTTCATCTCTTTCTAAACTATACAAAGTGCAGGGTGTCCTAGGCTACGGCAGAGGGATGAAAAGCTTTGTCATGAGGGAGGTAATTGATTTGAAGCCTTTCTGGCCCAAATCTTTTGAACCTCAAGCATGCATCTTCCCCTGCTTCTCTCTCGAATGTTCCAGAGGCCTGGCGTCCTCTCTCTCTCTTTTCTCCAGTACCCCCTGGTGAGAATGCCAACGAACCTCAGTTGTGCATGTGGCAGTGGTGGGAATTTAAAGGACTCCTCCGAAGAAGAAAGGTCTGGAGGGTCTGAAATTGAGTTGCAGTTTGCTCCTTTAAAGAAGGTTCACTCCTCATGGCTTCTTCTCTCCCATCCTTTCCCAATGTCGTCTCGGTCAGGGCCTGAGAGAGCAGGCGAAGCCATCTACGAGGGGAGTCTCTGTAAGAGGCCGTGTTGTCTCGAGAAGAGAAACGAGGACATACATAGCTGCCGGGGAATCTGTTTTCTTTTGCTGCACGACCTGCACTAGATCTAGCATGCGAACGAACCACCCGTGTCTGCACACCTTGAGAAGGAACTGCGTCTCTACAGCGACCGTCACAAAGCACGGATTCACATTTCTGTTCCTTTCCTGACCAACGAGATGACTAAGGCTCTCCCTGGAAAACCAGTGACACCCCCTGTTCACACCGGGAGAGAGTGCTGGGAGCGGATGCCACCTCCAGTTTCAGAGAAATGCTATGAATGTTTCCCTAGGAGCAAAATGGAACACGGTAGGACAAGCCCAAGGGATATTTCACAAGTTCTCCAGGAAAAGAGAATATCTCCAACTTCCAGCCACCTCCAGCTTTACAATTTCTACCGGGCGAGTTTGGGGGAATGGATCACAGAGAATACGCTAAATGACGACCTACCAACATTTGCTCAGTGTGCCATCCATTATATGTGCTTTGTTATTTAGCTACTTTGAGGTCTCGTGTTTGACTAAAATCATGCCCAAAGTCTCAACAGAAGCCTCATTGTGTAGGAAATCCATGTCTGGTACATAAAATTTAAATTTGCAAAGAACACTCACATGTCAGTCAGAGATATGCACTCAAAATGTACGCTCCTAGACTGGATGAAGCGTTTTTCACCTTTCTCTTTCTCTCTTGATTTTTTTTTCCTTCCCGACCAACTGAAGTGAGATAAACAGACCACAGTAGCGGGTTTTCTCTACATCATATGAGGAAGATGAAAACACGAACAGTAGGAAGCTGGCAAATCTCTGAGAAGTTTCGGGGCAGCTGGGAATTAATGGATAGGACTTTGCTTTTAGCTTGAAGAGGAAGAAAGCAGCCTTGGTAGGTGCGTGGCGTTGCTAGGCAACCCCAAGCTACCCCCCCAGCACAAGTTCATTCTGCTGATGGCCTTCAGAGGAGGTGATACAGTTGTGTTTTTAAAGTGCAAAGCCAGCTCTGCTTAAGGGAAAACAAAACGTAGGAAGTAATTAGTCTGGAGGGCAAATGGGTATCAGGTGGTGGCTTTCTCTGGCGAGCATCCTATAACTGGAGTTGGACTGGGCTTATGGGCTCATACTTGGGGATCCGAGAGGGCGCCTGTGTGGAGCCTTCTGGATTTCAGGCTAGCACTGCTGACTTCTCTGAGTGCCTCCTTCCGAGACCATGGTACTGGATGCCTTAAGACGCAGATATTTGGTTCCTTGTGCAGGTAGAGAGCTGGCTGTCTGGAGACTTTGGATTCCATTGTGACCCCAGACCACTGATTCTCAACTGAGGTAATTTTGTTCTCCTTGTTCTCTTTAGGGGGCACTTGGCAATGTCTGGAGACATTTTGAGGATCACAGCTTTGGGAGGATGCTACTGACACCTAGTGAGTAGAGGGTGAGGGGTGCGACTCAACATCCTAGAACGCACAGGACAGTTCCCGTGACACAGAAAAGAACCAGCCCCAAATGTCAGTAGCGCTGAGGCTGAGTAACCCTGCCCTAGACCTAAACCCCATAAGAACAGGGCCTTCCTTGTTCGCTATTGGATTCCAGAGCCGGATCTAGTTTCAAGCACATAGGAGGTGCTTGAATGAATGGAATAAAATGAGTAGCGTTAGGTCATTTCAGCCTGGCCCTTATCGAGACTCTTCTGGGTCCTGAGAAGATAGTGCAGCCTCCTTCCCCAAATTCTCCTTCTCCACTTCCCAGAGAGAACTTTCAAGGGCATCAGTGATATCTTGGGTAGAGTCTGTCACACTTCCAATGCCTTTGGCAGAGTGGGAACAAAACAATTTCCAAGACTTTCTACACACAAAATTCCAACCACTAGGAAAAAAAAATCCATCAACAGAGTTACTGAGTAGGCAGGCTTTTTGTCTTAAGAAAAATTAGAGCTGATGGAGAAATCTGGGATTAAAAAAACAAACAAACCCAAATATACCCTCAAATTCAGATAACTCCTGAATTTCCAACTCCAGTCCTTCGAACTCTATACCTGGACTCTGACCCGCATCTCAGCATCTCTATCTGCTCACTCACAAGCATCTTGAGCTCAACAGAATTTAACGTCTTTGTCTTCCTTTACCCCAAACTCTGATCCCTTAATCGATGAATGGCATCTCTATGTACCCCAGTGCCCAAGACCAAAACCGTGGAGTCATTCTCAATTACCCTCCCCTCTCCTGCCGCCTCTCTCATCTCAGGCATCTCGTCAACCACCAAGTCCTGCCTAATTTTCCTCTTAACTAGATGAATCTGCCCACCAGAAGTCCTACCTATCCTTCCTCCTAAGGATCTCTGGAATCCACCCTCCACCCCCAGCCCTATTGCCACTCTGTTAACCTAAGCCATCCTCATCATTACGCTGGGCTCCTTTCAAACCTCTTACTTGGTCCTCCCTGCCTCCAGCCTTGTACCATCATCCATTTCTCTCTGTTCCGGACACTGCTGAAAACATTTCTCCAGCTTCCCACTGATCCCAGGGTGAAGTCTGAAGTCCTTCTTCACCTGTCGTACAGGTTTTATATGAACCGGTTCTCACGAGGTCAGCCTATCTCAATACTTCTTTAGGCTTGGGTCAGACAGAAATCACTTGGCCTTTCCTTTTCTCTTACCTCTTCAATCCATCCTTCAGATTCCCACTCAGAAATCATCTCCAGGAAGTCTTTACAAAGCTATACCTGTCATGGCACCTTTGTCCTATACTACCCGGTCCTATCTACCACACTGCATCACAGTGGTCTGGTACCTCCTTGATACTTGTTAGCCCACGTAGCAGTCCTTCCTTAAAACTTTTTACTGTCACCTGCTGGAAAACGGTTGTGTATAAATGTTCACATCATCAAGAACTACAATTTGAACGGTGCCTCTAGAATTGTGCGGTGTACAACTGAACAGCAACCCTGGGCCGTCTTGTTGTGACGTAAGTCTGTCCAGGCAGGACCCATATTTACTCTTGGATTGCCAGGACTCAATGAGTAGTTGAGGGAATGGATGAATGAATGAATGAATGAATGACTTCTGATGTCTTCGTCTGTGTGGAAATGGAATCATTTCTAAGATATTTCTACACATAAATTTTCAAACACTAAAACAAAAACAAAAACAAAAAGCAAAAAAACCCCACCACCTCCCCCTCCCCCGCAAACTCCATCGACATAGTTACCAGGTAGGCAGGATTTTTTTGCCTTAACAAAAATCGGGAATGAGCAAAATAATGTCTACAGCACAGTAAAAAGGGGAGCGTAAATGCACTCGAAGAAAGCTATAATTACCATAAAAGGCTTTTCTAAAAAAGCATCAAGAAATGTTCCACCATGTGCAGCAATTTGGAGGTAGAAATAAGTGGCTAATATTGTATAAGGGGTATGGAAAGAGAAGTAGCATTTTAACATTCAACGTCAAGCACACCTCACGAAGGCACAGAGCACAACACCCTGCCCAGATGGAAATACGAGTGAAAACAGAAACAGACTGCATGTAAATGAAGACAGATGACATGGAAAGCTAGAGAAGGGAGCCGGTCCTGCTCGGCTCCAGAGACCAAGGGGGGAGCTGCTGTGTCCTGGATTAAACCCCAGGGGAAGATCTTCTCTGAATCCCGGGGAAAATCTTAACCTCCTTTGGAGTCAGAGAGTTTTGGGTTTAAAACCTAGATCTGTCTCTTGCTGTCTGTGTGGTCTTGAGCTGGTAGACTCCCATGCCTCATCCCCGTTTGTAAAATGAGACATCTTACTCATTAATCTTATTTATTGTCCCTCCCACCAGAACACAACCTGCACTAAGCCGGGTATATTTATCTCTTTTGTTCATTGAGACATTCTCAGTGTCTAGAAAAATAGTTGGCACATAACAGACAATAAATGCTTGCTGAATGAAGAACTTAACAGGGATGATGATGATACTTCCTCAGAGGCCGGAGGGTTAAACAAAATGACAGAGGCAAAGATTTTAGCACAGGGCTCTGCATATTGTAAATGCTCAATAGACAGTAGCCCTTATTGTTTGTGTCGACATACGTGCTGCTATTGCAAATATTATAATTAATAGTGGGCTTTTTCTTCCTGCGTGGTTTAAAGTACAGGCCACATCTCTTTGCCTCACCACCAGATTAGGGAGCGAACAAGAGCCTAACCTATTTCAAAGTGAAAAAAGGGGGGAAAAAAAAAGGAGGTTCCTTGGGTGCTCTGTGCGTGCGATGGCATCACTTCCTAGGACATCTTTGCTCCCTCTCTGATCACCAGCCTGAGAATCCAGCAAAGCCACGTTGCTGGCTGAGTGAGGGGAAAAGCCACTGAAGCTGAGGGCGATTCCGAGGGGCAGGGAAGCTGAAGGGAGAATAAATAATGACTTTCTCTCTTGGGCCCAACTATACTTTGGTATGTGAATTTAGATAAGGAGCTCCCTCCACTCAGCGTTTTAAATATCGCTGTTTTCGGAGAGCTATGCATTGCCGGGGTGAAGGGGTGGACGCACGCTGGAAATATGAAACGGAGTCTGTCCCAGCGTTCCCGAGCTCTTTAGAGCTGAGAACAGCTGAGGTGCTGGGGACCTGGGAACGCCGGGGCGTCAGTGGCCATTTATACTAAACAGCAGTGGCAAATGCTCAGAAAAATTAATCTGGTGCTTTGAGACACCCTGGGAAAACTCCAACTAATTTTAGGAGACTGGCTGCCAAAGCAGCATTCTGGTCTTGGGAAAAGGGCGGGGTGGGGGGGCGTCCCTCTCTCACCTGCGTGAGCAGGAGGGGGCCCTGTAGGGACTCTGTCCCAGGCACGCACGGGCACGGGCACAGACGCTCGGCCACGAACTGGCGCCCCAACGGCTGCCCCTATTTTGTTAGAGGAGACACGCAGCGTCCAGAGGCAGATGTTTTTCTGTTTCGGCAGCATCTGCATGTCTTTAAGAGTCTGCACAGAGGCGCGTATGGGGGATGCTGGGGTGGAGGGCTGGGCAGGCCAGTGGTCCTGCCCTGAGTCTCCGGCTCCGCTCCTGCAAGCCCGCCCCTCCACCGCGGCTGTAACGGAAGCAGCAGAGCCTCCACAAGGTGATATAAATTTGGATCCAGTTGTCTGCTCTGCACGTTTCCTGACACACCTGGATTCTCACTGAGCAACATCACTTCTGTCTGCCTGAGAGAAAGAAGGCAGCAGGCTTGGCCTTGGCCTCAGAAAAAAACAGTAAACTTAAAAATGGATAAGCAAACAAATAAAATGATCCTTCCATAGTTGAGGAAAAAGAGGAAAGAAAGACATATCTTATTTTTCTTTTTTTTACTGTTTTGATGCTTCAAGTTATTACTAATACTTTTTTTTTTTTTTTTTAAGTAGAGGATCATGGGGGAGGAAACTGAAAGTTTAGGCAACAGTGACCGGAAATAGCTCTTCTGGGAGGGAAAGCCCACATCACTTCCTTAGTGAGTCCAGCCTGGGTCATGGTCACCTGGGAGGACAGGGGTCTGACACAAGCCTGGGCTTTTCTTGCGGGAAGCCCGCTGTCTCCCCTAGGAGCATCACCTCTCTCTCCTCCGCGTCACCTAATGAAAGGAGGATGCAGAGGGCTGCTGATGGGAGAAAATCGCCGCTTGGCTGAAACACACACCGACAGGAGCATGCTGACACCTGCTGAGGATGCGTCAGGGATTTCTCCCACCGCTGTAGGTGGGAGCGGTGCTGTTCACAGAGTGTGGGCCTGGGACCAGCATCAACGTCACCTGTCACCTGGGGACTTGTTAGAAATACACGTTTTGGGGCTCCATCCCGGACTCACTGAAGCAGCATCTCTTGGGATGGGGTCCGGAGGTCTGCATTTTAACAAGCTGTGGGGGGTGGGATTCTGATGCCCGCTCCCTACGAGAACCACTGCCTAAGGGTTAAGTCCTGAATCCTGAACAGGGCCTCAAAGGCCCTGCCAGTTATCTGGCCCTGCCCATTCTTCCCCTTCTCATCTAATGTCACTTCAGGCTCTGTTCTCTGCCACACTGCCCTGCTGTGTCATAGAGCAGTGGGCCCCGACCTTTCTGGCACCAGGGACTGGTGCTCCTATGAGAATCTGATGCCTGATGATCTGAGGTGGAGCTGAGGCGGTGATGTTGGCGCTGGGGAGCGGCTGCAAATACAGATGAAGCTTCGCTCGCTTGCCCACCACTCACCTCCTGCTGTACAGCCCGGTGCCTAACAGACCATGGACCAGGTACCGGGACCCCTGTTCTAGAACATAGTCAGGCTCCGTTTTGGGGCTTTTGCAGATCCCTCTTCCTACACTACACTCTGTTAGGTTGAAGTCATCCGTCCTTGGCTTTGCCAGTGCTCCACGGCTCCCCTGACTGGCCGCTCCGGGCTCCTCTGCCATTGCCTGCTTTCATAGTACCACCTACTCCTCCCGCTACGGCACTCGCCATAATTCTAATGAATCCTTTGTTTAAAGCGATGGGTCTCAACTTGGCTGCACATGAGAACCACCTGGGAACCCTGAAGAATCCCGATGCTCGGCTGCACCCCAATTAAATCGTAATCTCTGAGGATGAGACCCAGGCATCAACATTTATTTTTATTTTTCTTGAGCTCCCCAGGTGATTCCTATGTGAAGCCGAAGTTGAGGACCGGCAGTTAATTGGCCATCTTCTTGGGAGCCTCTAAGCTCCAGAGTGCAACGAATCCATTTCTGTTGTGTGTGGCTGTTTTCCCCGTGCCCACCCCGGGGCTGATAGCATCAAAGACATTGGTCAAATGAATGCATAAATAAACCATGTGGTGTTTCTGCTGCTTCCCTGGGCCCTTGATTCAGCAACCAGGTAAAAGGAAGAGCTTCCCACTGGGCACACGGATGGATGGATGACACTTCCCCAAGCAAAGAAACAACAGCTGGTTGTGGCACTGGGTCCAAAACCAAACTGACGACGGCAGCTGTGGATGAGGGCTGGGGGAGGTCTGCGGCTTTCACCTTGTGAGAAGCTGATACCTTCTGACTGGAAGAGACAGAATGGAGCGCCCAGCAAGGTAGAAGAGAGGCACATTGGTAGATTAAGAGGGTGACAAGAGTTACACAAAGGCAGGGATGACTGTAATAAGAAAGCCCAATGGCTTAATTTGGTTCTTGGAGGATAATCAAGTTGTACCTAGTGCTGCTTATTCCCATAGCTGTCCAGCAAATAATGAATGTGGTATCTACCCAGTATGGAAATAGGGACAAAGGCACGACTTTGATTTCTTATTTGTTATTTTTAACCATCCAATTTCTACACCCACTGAGCATCCTTATAGCCACAGGAGGGTCATAAAAATACAAATAACACCTAGGAGGCCTGTGGGCACGGACTTGTTACTTACTGCAGGGCTGATGGTTCTCTTTTAACTAGAGTAAAATCAGGCCAACGATAAATTGCCACATATTTTTTGTTATTGCTGTTTGCACTGCAACTTTAGGAAATGTAAGGAAATCACTAAATGTTTCTTACAGATGATATTGAAAAAAAAAAAAAAAAGGCAAAGGATCTGCCCCAGGACTGTAATTCTGGAGTTTAGGAAGCTTTTAATATAATGACATCAAGAATAGCAAACACTCACATAGACATTTCGGTGTGCCCAGCATTCTTCCATGTGCTTTTCATGCATTAGTTCATTTAACCCTCACAACGACCATCGAGTGTAGGTACTATTATCATTCCCGTTTTATAGGTGAGGAAATGGAGACACAGAGAAGCTAAGTAACTTGGCCAAGGTTTCAGAGTCATAGTGGTGAAGCTGGGATTTGACACCAGGCAGTCTCTGCACTCAGCCAGGGTGACCAACTGTCCCTACTTGCCCAGGACTGTGTCAGATTTAACACAGAAAGTCCCGAGTCCCAGAAAACCCACCAGTCTCAGCCAACCTGGGACAATCGGTCATCATCCAGGACAAAGAGTGAGGTCTGGGCTCTTTTCATTGGTGGCCATGGAGAGCAAAGGTGGGGATAGAGGCAAATGACCCCAAAGGCATGGGAGAGGGCACAGAACTTTATACTGGGTCACTGGTTTGAGTAGCTTGGGCTCTCTTATAGGTTCTGCTGCCTTCTTGGGCCAAAGTACCAGGTCAGCCCAGTAACCGCGTGGCAGTACGTAGAGTGGTGAGGACTGCCTGGGTTCAAATCTTGGCTCCACCCCTTGGCTACATCATCTTGGGCAAAAATTATAAGCTGTTTATTTCCTGGTTTCTTCCTCTGTAAAACCAGGGCAATAAATGCATCTGGTCATTGGTTAAAAGAGAGAATACATACCACACGCTTAGTGTGAGTGTGAATACGTGTAAACGCACGTAATACACAGTGTGCAAACTATGTGCAAAGGTATGTAGCAAAAGTTCCAGAACTGACAGCTATCACTGTTGTTGTGAAATGTCACCTCAAATGATAGCAGAAGGATCTGGGTAGCTTAGGAAAGTCTTTGATTTGCACCCGCATTGGCGATAAGGAGGGTCTGTCCACTACTATTTAAAACAGGATTGGTACAGTCATATAGCAAAGACCCCAGGAAGGTGCCCTCTGAAGACTGAGATGGAAATGAGAAAAACGAGGTAATTTCCTGAGAGTTACACCAGTAAGATCAGCACATAATGGACGTGACAGTTACCTACAGAATTCCCCTTAAAATACACGAGGCATATGAGGTGAAACCGTGAAGGATCCCGGGGTTTAGAAACTCAACGTGGCTCAGAGAAGTCTGTTCACAGTAGGTGGGGGTCTGCCTGGGGTGTGGAAAGGGGGCCTGGGGAGCAAGAGTATCACCTCAAGAATGAGCACTCTGCTCGACCGAGGGGAGCCAAGTACCACCACCTGCTGTTTATGACTGGGCGCTCAGCACTCCGTGCCCTTATCGTGTGAAGTACAAATTATCATTCGTGGTTAGAAAATCTGAAGCTCAGAGAGGTTAATTTACTTGCCCAGGGTCACAACCACTAAAAGTGGCAGCGCGAGGGTTTGAACCCCGGTCTGCACAGCTCTGAGCCCCCCCGCACTTGCTTCCTTCCAGCCAGGCAGGACTCTACAGACAGAGTGTGGCTTTGGGGTGTCATGTTCCCAGCTTGGATTCCTCACCCCTCAAGCAATCCTCTGATTTGAACTTCATTTCCTAGGTCGATTTTCCCTGGGGGAGAGAATACACTGAGAAAGAGATATATAGGCTTCCCTCACTGTGGATTGACGAATGGCCATTTTGGGGTTTATGTGTGAATGTGGGTGGCATGAGGGAGTTAGTCTAGAGGTGACACAACCAGGGTGGAGTTTCTGAAGCTGAGGACCAGACAATGTGCCATGATGATCCTGCCAGGCGAGGCCACCTCAAGATGTCTTGCCTGGGGGGGTTGGTGGTCCCCAGCCAAGAGTAGTACCCTCGGTCACCTGTCCTTGATGAGTCTCGTGTGTGGGAATCGAGGGATGAAAGGATCTCTATGGGAGAAATGCCAATCCAATAGTAAACACTGACTGAGTTATAATATGATGACTTCTGGGGTAGACCCATGAGTTTATTCTTTCATTCATTCGGTAAATATTTACTGAGTATCTACCAAATGCTGGGTACCTTCTAGGCACAAGGTATACAGTAGTAAACAGAAGAAACACAACCTTGCTCTCGAAGATCTTACATTCCATTGGGGGGAGATCCACAGTAAACAAATAAGAGATAAATATAGTATGTTGGATATTGATAATTGCTGAAGGGAGAAATAATACAGGAAGGGGGGATTGCAATAGGGGTGGTGTGTGATAGGGACTGCTGTGGTATATGGGGTGGTGAGGGAAGTTCTCACAGATAAGGTGACTTTCGAGTGAAAAACCTAAAGGAGGGGAGGAAGTGAGTCATGCCAATATCTGGACAGAAGTCCGAGCAGAAGAAACTGTAGGTGCAAAGGCCCTGACACAAAGAGTACTTGGGGTCTTGGGAGAGACAGCGAGGTGGCCAGTGTGGCTGAAGCAGAGTGACCCAGGGGAGAATGTGAGGACGCAGTGATGAGTGAAGAGCCAGGTCACGCAGGGACTCATGGTCTGCTGAAAGGGTACTGGCTTTTTTTCTGAATGAAATAAAGCCATTGGTGGGGGTGGGGGGGGGTTGAGCAAAGGTGTGGCCTGATCTGATTAGAATTTTTAAGGATCCCTTTCTGCTAGGCGAAGAGAAGGGAATGGGGGCAAGGACAGAGTCTGGGAGGCTGGCCAGGAGGCCATCGGGATAATCGCGCTGAGCCATGGCGGTGGCTGGGGCAGGGCACGGGGTTGTGTTGCCATGACTCTGTGTGACACAGCTCATTCTACACATTCCTCCAAAAAAAAAAAAAAAGACTTTTGGGACACAAAAGCAGAGGATAAAATACATGGGCCTTAAATAGCGCTCTAGTGGATGCGAACGAATGAAACGCCTCAGCTGGGAATCAGTGAACAAATGAGGATGAGGAGGCTGGGTTTCGCAGGGATTCTGCTCTCCTCTCCAAGTCGCTTCACTATGAAAATCAACATGTGGAGGTGAACGGCAACGGCGGCATGGGTGGAGGAGAGCAGAGGACTACGGGGTTCCCCAGGCTCTGTCCCTGGGGTCAGGGCTGACACTCTACCATGGCACAGCTCTGGCCAACCAACTTCCTGACTTTCTTAGTGTGAGGACTTCAGATCACACGGCTGCGTTTACTCCAACGGCTTCATCTTGTTCTCGGCCACAGGGCCTCCCTTGGACCCTCTCTCCCCGTTATCGCTCCTGGACTTTTAATCCTTTTGCATTGTTTATCCCTACTGGTCAGCTTGCCCCATCTGAAATGCAGCATTGAAACACACTTAAAACAGTCTGTCTCTCCATCCGTCCATCCGTCCATCCATCTGTCTACTTATCTTTATTCATCTATGAAGACTTCCTTACCAACCCAGCTCTGTCTGTCTGTCTGTCCCTCCATCTGTCCATCCACCTACCTATCTTTATATTTATTTATTCACCTATCAAGAATACCTGACTAACCCAGTTCTCTAAATCCTCTCCGAACACTTCTTCTCAAAATACTATGTGCCAAACGACATCATCTAGTAACCTTCTTTTATCTTCTTTTTTGTTACTTTCTGCTCCATACAGAAAGAAACAATACGAACATTTTGACCTCCCCTCCGCTTCTTTACCCTTGTTTCTTTCACCTGGCTGGCATGGCATGTCGCACCCCCACCCCTCCTCACGAATCCACTGCCTTCTGTCATTCACCTCTTCCAGCCTTTGTGACCCAGGCAACCTTGAGTCACCACAAACTAATCCTCTTCGAAATTCTTTGCAGGTAATGTTCTAGACCTTTTCTTTACATAGTCTTTAGCTGGTCAAGGACTTGGAGAGAAACCACTGGTCATTACAGGGTCTTTATCTACAAATTCTGTAGTGTCGGTCAGCAGATGCATTTATGTGTGGCACAGTATAGGAATGAGAAAACTTTTGTTTTCGGGAAGTACAGAAGAGAAGTCAGAATCCAGCAGCCTGGACTCTGCTGGGGTTAGGTGCTCTTCTCCAGGTTTGCGTAATGAGTATGCCCTTGGGAAGGCTAGCCCTTCCTCTTTGAAACCCTCTCACTCACAGAGAAGCCAAAGTCCCTCCTTCCAAATATGCGTTAAACATGCAAAACAGCAGTGTGTTTCTGCTAAGTCACTTTTTAGCTAAATGGATAATTGAACAGTGAATGGGGGCCGCTGCTAGCTGCTAACCTGCAGTTTCCACGCACACTCCCAAATTGCAGCAGAGCGACCCCCAGGAGGCAGAAAGCATGACTGATTTTTCCAATAAAACCACAAAAATCGATCATCCTTGTAGCTGGAACGCTCGCTTCTCTAACCATCTCAGAATTTCATCTCCCTCTGCTATTCCTCCCCAACAAGCCTCTGTCTTCACCTTGGTGCACATTACCAATTCCATACCGCCAGGATTTAGCCCGAGCTCTATCCCCATTCTGCTGAATGCACCTTTTGGAGAGGCCCCGCACTGCGTCTTGATTTAGAGATGCTTGGGTTTTATGTGGCCCTGGGAGATGTTGTTTAGCATTTCCGGAGCTCCAATAAGTCCTGCTGTATAGCCGCGCATGCTTGCATGATTAATGACACATGCAAGAACTTGGGAGCTTTCAGAGGTCACCCCGTGTGTACTGAATAACACAGCACAGATCCAAAAATACCCTTGGATGAGAATCTGGGCTCCACACAAATGCAATGGCATTTGCCTGCTTCAGTTGACATTGCCTGAGAATCACTGCTTCTCATTGACTGTGTTTCTAAGGAAAGTCACCTCCCCGAAACAGATATTTTCAAGATAAAAAGGGAAGCATTGGAGTTTTTTGGCTATTTCTCTGTAAAGTGTCGTAGGTACCAGGATATCAAGAAGGCTGGGAAAACTAGAAGGCTGCTTGCTCTACTAGACTCTGACAGGACTTCCAAGTTCAGGGTAGCCAGGCCATGGTGTGAAGCAAATTAAGCGTCCATGCAAAATATGCTATGATGTGCAATGCTGTGGTTGAGAATTTAAATGCACCAAAGTCAAGAGGTGCGAAATGATGGTTCCCACAGCAACTATAACTCAGTTCTCTGGTGAATATAAAATTAACTTTATTGCAAAACATGCTGTTCAATTTACGCCTTAATATAGTCATGGCAGAGTTACAGTTGCTGTGAGAATGCTAACTCTGAATTGTTTTGAATAATTAATTTAATGAAAAGTTGGTGGGAATGGGAACTCTGATAGAAAGTCAGCTTACATTTAGGGAAGCTAGCCAACGGTGCCTATGCTGAGAAGCAAGGAGTTGCTTTTGGAACTTGAGATTACTCAGTGCACTTTTTGGCCTGGGAAGGGGGACGCTGGTAGAGCGGAGAACCCCGAAGCATCCTGACAGTGTCATTATCCTCCATCACTGAAGAAACACTTCTGCAGGTGGGGACTTTACTAACAGGTGACGGTGTCTCCCTGATGCCCATATAGCTTAGATTTCATTGCTGGCCTCCAATGTAACCCGTTTGCTGCAGCTACCTGGGGTATAAGCAGGTGATCAAATTAGTGGGAAGCTCACACCTGGTCTCTGTCACGTAAACCTGGATTTAGGCTCACCCACCAGTCACTGACAGTGAAAACATACACCAATTGCTTAACCTCTGTGAGCCAGTTTTCTCACCTGTACGATGATGATGAGGAGGATAGTTTTACCTCACAAAATCGATATGAGGACTAGGTGAGAGAAGCTATGTTAAGAATTTAGCACAGAGGCTGGCAAATTTTACGGCTAGTACTCAATAAACTGTTAGCTGTTATCCAAAAAGGGAATTCAGTCGCTTGGGCAATTCAAAGCATATAAAAACTCAATTATTTGAGCTGTCTCATTGTTTCAGTCCAAACCCGAGCCAGCAAGCTGGGGTGGTAAAGACAGAAACATGACTTGGCATCAGTGTCCTAAGCAATAGTGGGTCTTCAGCCGAGACACTTGAGGCTACTTCTATTGAAGTTTTAGAAAGAAATCAGTCATCTCTTCTACAAGATGAATATTTCTCTCTCTCTCTTTTTTTTTTGGTCATTATCACCTTCCTTATGGTCCTTTTTAGACCTTTTACTCCTAATTCCTCTTCTCATCATGAAATTCTAATGTCACAGATATAGAGTATACATATACTCTGTTTATTTATTGCATATATATTTGTGTTTTATACACATATGAAAACAGTAAGATTTTTTTTCACCCTCGCAAAGAACTGTTTTTCCTTTCCTTGGGGGTGATACTGTCCCCATTTTGAATGTATGCACTAAGCCAACATGTAGCAAAACACATTCTTTCCATCCAAATCTCAGGGGAAACCCTTCATTTACTCAGTTATTCCACTTGCTATTCCTCTTTCAATCCACCTTTTGACGTCTAAGAAACAGGTCATTTTGGCCTCTGAGAAATAGTATTTTTGACGCTAACTCATGGTGGCTTCTCACTGTATCCTCCCTAACTACTCTCCTCAGATACAATGTGGCTTCTCTTTTTCTCTCTTTTAAATAACTTGAGAGGGTCGTGCCTAGGGAATCTCCAGGCAACCAGCACTTACTGAGCACCTGCTGTATTCCAGGCTCCAATACAGGGGGTCATATACGTTCTTTCTAGAGAAGATATTTTGCCACTGGGTGCCAGGGTTGGCCAAACCACAGGAATTGGCTCAGCCAGAGATCATCTTTCTTGGGAGGCCGTGTCAGGCTTTTAAGAGAAAGGGGTGAAGCCACAGCCTGGGAGGAAAACAAATGAAAAGGAACTCCCCCCGTCCAGCAACATATATTTCTAGCTCCTGAAGCTACTCCCAGTTTGGCTTCTTAACTACTGTCTCATGTTATTTCCAAGGCTTCTATCTCCTTTCCCTCAAAGCCTCGGCTTGCGGCTTTTTACCTCGCTGCCATCAGTTTCGGTAACATGTTAATGTCTCCTGAAAGACACGATTTTATAGCACCGCAATCATTTGCTTTTCGTACTCAGAAAAATATTTTAAAGTTGCATTACTTAGTGTAACCCAATCTCATTGGTGATGGAAGCAGAAATTTAAATGTCAAGGGGAAGTCGTCCCAGTATGCTGAGATCAATGACATACAACTTCAAAGTGACCTGCTGGTCCAGCCACGTACTTGGCTCAACCCGGAATTTCACTTCGGCTTTTTCTGAAAGCTAAGCAAGGCTGAGTGAGAGCAGAAACTTTGGTGGCCAAACTCCCTGCCGACCAGTGCACTGCCCACATGAGCCTTTCAGAATTGCGCTGTTCGTGTGTAGGAATCGATTTAACCTGAGGTCCATCCAGTTCAGCTGGGTGGGCTCGAATCTGCCGGCGGACCTACTGTGGGGGTCACCTGTGCTGGCATTCTATTCACTGTGCCAGAGGACACTTCCCTGGATTCGTCAGCACGAGGATGCCGGTGGCTTCCCTGACTTTTCTGAATTTTTGGAATGCCACTCTCTGGCTATTATGACAGAGATGTCCTCAGCATAGTGCCCCTTTAACTCCCAAGAATGTACGTGTATGTGGATGAAAAAAACAAATGATGATTTGTCTGTATGAGACCTTGAGAGGCATGGGGCATGAAGACAGAGAAGCTCAGCCGACCTTTGAAAGCTTCTATTCTGAATAGACAAGTGGAAGAAAGCACAAGCCAATTTCTCCCAAGGCAGCGAAGCAGCCATCTCTTTGTATACTTAGTTCTACAAAGAGATGGCTTTTTACATCTACATACTTTACGAATATTCCACATTGATTTTCACCTCCTGGGATGAGCTAAAACAGCATGGCTGATTCTAGATGTTCAACCCACTTCAACGAGGAGAGATTTCCGGCTTTTCTGTGAGATCTTTAAAGTTTTCATCCCTAGAAAAAGCAGTTTCCTTTGACTCTAAAGCGTACCCTGACTTGTGGAATCAGACGGGAAGCTGGTGGGTGTGACAGCCTTTGCTGGTCCAATGCTAGTAAGTCCCGTTATCTCCCCAACACGTGGATTGAGAATGGCCGGTGTTTCCCCGGCCCCCTGGTTCCGTATCTGCTTCTGAAGGATGTCTGTGCCATGCTCGCATGCGGAGAGAGCATGTAGCAGACTATCATGCTGGGAGCTGTTCCTAGAAATCAGTAGCCTGATCTCAGACGATTAGGAAGGGAGAGCAAGGCGATCTAGAAAACCCAGGGTACTTGTGCTGTGCTGTCCTGAGAAAAGATCAGCTGTCTTAACCCGCTGTGCTGAAGTCTTCTCTCTGGGTCATGCCTGAAAGCCCCAGGAATTCCCCTGGGCAGAGAGGGATGGATACGCCCCTGAAGCAGAGGGGAAGGGCGTGGGCAAGGGCGTCACGTAGCAAAGCCCTCGAACCCATGCAGAGAGGGGGAAATGATGTCAGTGGTAAAGCTCCAATCACTGCTGGTCAGTGCGACTTTCTTGGCTGTTCTGTCCAGCGCCACTCAGAGATCTTTGTTCCTGGCCGTCTGCTGCACGGCTCCCGCCCTCGCCCGTTTTACACGGCCATTCCTGTTACTCCATTGCGGCCAAAGAGAGGGCACGTATGCCGGCTCTGTAAGGGGGAGGAAGATTTCTCCTTCACAGGTGGAATTCTATTAGTTTAAGGAAGAGAAAGGGACACGGGAGCCCTGAGCAGCATGAATTACTAGGCTTGCGTCAGAATCCTGAGGATATCTATTTGGAGTGTCTCGGTCTCAAACGTTTGCACAAGTAGCATTTCAGAGCATGACATTAGACCAATGACCAACACAGACGCGTGTTGTAATGGGTGTGGATGTGCCATGCAGGGCCCGCTGAGAAGTGAGATGGGCACACACACGCATGCACACACAGACGTGTACGCACTCACACGCACGACAGGAATTTGTCACTAGCTCAGTTTGCCTGTATCTATTGTTGAGATCTAGGGCTTAGCTGTCAACTGGAGCAGATGGAAGGAAAATTAGCCAAAAAGTATAGCAGGGGAGGCGGTAATGGGAAACCCTGACCAAGCTTTTTTTTTTTTTTTTTTAACGCTATAGACCGATTGTGTAGACCATGGATTTAAACTAATGAGTCAACCTAGTTGCCTTGTATCAAATACTTTCTGTTGCTGCTCATTGTGTGTTTTGGGGGCAACAGCTACCTGCCTGCGTCACGGGGCTGTTGTGAGGTTGACTAAGGCAACACAAAGTCTTTTGAGCTCCTTGGAGAAAATTCACTGTGCAAGTGCAAAAGTATCATCACTGTACCATGGTGATGAGACTCCCGCCAGCTTAAACCAGTCACCAGGAGACTTGGGGCATGGAAGGAGAGAAGCCAAAGCTGTCCCAGTCTCAATCCAGGCAAAGGATGCGCCCTCATTCGGTGCTAATCCTGAACTGGAGATAAGCGGCAGTGGCCACAGACGGCTGTCCCGTTGGGCTCCCAGGCTTGTTTCCATGGCCCGTGCAGCATTTTAACAAATTTTGAATTGCTTGCCAACATTTGAAAATTGGGAGACAATGCGTAACAATCCTGATTTCTGGCTTCTATCAAAAAACGGGAAATTTGGCAAAACTAGGCTTGCGTTTCTACATGGCACCATTCCGCTGGAGGCAGGACGTGTCTGCCACCCACACACGGGGCACTCACTCGCTTTCTGGGTTATGACCACTCCCTGCCCTCTCGCACCCTGTTCAATGCGCCTACTCACACCGATCTCGCCCCATCCTCACAGAGGGGTTTGAATATGCTGCTCTTTCTATGGGTTCTGAGGTCCCTCCCCTTCTCATAGTCTACAAAGATACTGAGTTTGTAGTGCCCTCATTCTCCAAATTTAGGCCGACCCCCCTAACAGAGGAAAGGCCTGCCCGACCACCTCCTGCCAGGGGGGACAAGAGAACTTGGTTTCTCCCACTCCCTCCCCTTGCCAGTAATTCCACCTTAAAACCTCAAGGTTTTCTTACTTAGAGGTGCCCAAGCAGTAATCCGACTAAATTAGATTATAAGCGTCCAAAGGTTTTCATAATAAATAAAAACATAGCTATAGCTAAGAGAAGTTGAGACTTAATTAATGAGTGTTATTTAATGAGAACAAGTCGTGCCATATAGAGAGGATTAAGAGATAAATAAGGATAGGAGGGAAAATAAAAATTTAATGAGTTGCCATCTTCATTTGATTTAACTAAATTTCTTCCATTGTTGAAAATATTAACACTTATGAGGGAGTCGTTTGTGTATAGCCACACAGTTTGATACCTGACTGCTTTCTTTAATTTAATTACATTGTGTTCAAAATGAACTTAAACGGCCATTTGAAGTTTCAGACTTCCATCCTTACACTGATCTCTTGGGAAGCTGCGAGCCAGGAAGAGTGTTGAGAAACTGACCAAAAATTATTTATTGGCTGAAACACCGGGAAGGCTGTCTGGAGTCAGAAAACAGCAAAGTCTCACGAGGACGAAAATGCAGTAGAAGTCTAAAGTTCTTCAGACTGTCGCCCACTCCTTTTGCAAACCACTCTCTCTGACCTCTGCTGCCCAGGACCCACCCAGAGGGAGCGTGCAAGGCACCCAGGGCACAAGAAGCGCTCAGCCAGCGTCACACGGGCGGATGAGTACAGCAGCCGCTGCGTGGTGGGCAGGCGGCAGCCGAGGACGTGAGAACCCTGCCCTGGGAACTCTGCTGCGTGATTCTAGCGCGCGTGTTCCTGCAGCCCCCATCAGAGCTTCGCCCGGCCCGCCCTAAATCTCTCTCTGCTTTATTCTCGCTCCCTGTGTTCCCCCTTCTTTGGATCGCGTAATCCAAATGTCCCAACAAGCTCCTCCTGCAAGAGTGAACTAGAAGGAGGGTCCCAGGCACCCAGTTAATGCATGAGGTTTAGCACTCGGCCTCTCTTTTTGGGGGTGGGGGCCCCTTTCCATGCATGGGTGTGCGCCTGCCACCTGTAGCGCTTCCTCAACTGCTCCCTCCTAGAGGGCACATCGGGGAAACCGTGGTAAAGGCACGATGATGTGGCGTTTATGATTTCTAAGTGAACGTTTACGGAGCATCGACACCGTGTGAAGTCCTCGCAAAAGCAGCACGTGGGCAGTGCTTCTTCTGAATGCCAGATGGGAAAAACCAGGTTCTGAAGATACATAACTTGCCAAAGGTCACCCGACTTGCAAGTGATGGAAGCTGGATTTGAAGCCAGGCCTCTCAGGCTCCCGAAGTGCACGCATTTAATCCCTGTGCTACATATTTCCCCACACCAGCCCCACCCTCTCAATGCCTGATAAGGACTGTAGTAAAGTGCTGACAGTGTGTATTAATCGTTAGCAGAGAGGGAAGATGTTACATTCTGTGAACATCATGTGGGAGATTTCGAGAGTTTGGAGTGGGCGGTGATGTGTATTATGTGTTTTGTGCTGTTTAAATCTGGGTAGATTGTTTTCTGTGCTAGGCTTCTCTTTGATATGATAACATTTCCTGTATCAGACCCCCAGAGAACAGGTCTGTAAGTGAATGGATACAGATCTTCCTTGGCCCCATTAAATGGAAATAAAAAGTTAAATCAGTTCATATTCAAAGTACAGTGAGAAGTTGATAGCAACATGCTTAAGGGACCCAACTCAACTTGGCTGCATTCCCTAGATTAATAGGAAAAAGGTAGTTTCTCTACTGCTTCCACTATCTTCAATCTCTCTCTCTGTTCACAGGAATTGCAATCATCAGTGACATTTGGGCTCCCTGGGCTCGCATGCACCTAATGCAGAGAAACAATCTCACTGCCTGTTGCCAGGATGCTCTCTGCAAAGCAGAAGCCACCACTTTGAGTTTCCTGTCATTAGAGAGAATGTGTTTCGGATGCAGTAGCGTGACCGGTGATTGACGGTTTGCTAACTTGTTGGAATAAAATCAGGTACAAACGTTTCCTCTGTGCTTGTGAGGTGGTTATTTTATAACTGTTGGGGGCCCCCACCCCCTGGCATTATTTCTAGACAACTAGACAGGGCTGTCTGGCAATCCTTGAAGTCAAAGCATAATTTTAAAAAAATAAAGAAATGCAATTCACACTTATCAGAGCCCATCACTATGCCTTACAGCTCTAGACAGATGACCCTTTTGGGCCAAGTTCTAACCAACTTCATTGCTAATTTGACCAGGTGCTGCTGTGGCTAACCTTGGAATGTGTGGCCCAGGAGTCTCAGCAATTTTAATTTTTCTTGGACAGCAATGATGTGGGGCTTTCTGCCTCTAGAACGTTAGTTAACCCTTTCTTTCTCTGGGGTCTGGAACAAAAAGACTTTTGTGAGGAGCTAGCTGTGAAGACGATCGGGATCCTAACCAAGTCCACACTGAGAGTCAGAGTTTGGCTGTGGCTGAAGAACCTGTGAGCACCCTTCTCTAGCCCTGGGTCTATGGAGGGTGTCTGAGGGTGAGGGGACGTGAAGAAACACAAAAGATCCTAAGTGTCTTTTCTAGAGCTCAGTCCTGGGTCACACCCTGGACATATGGGAGATGAGCTACAGGGAGAAAGGAAGGGAGGGCTGTTTTCTCAAAGGAACGTGGAACCAGCTGATAAAGTGCCCCAATGGGGGGGGGGGAGTGTGGCACTCTCTCCCTCGCTGTGTAAACACAGCAGGGCTCGGGTAGAGCGGGCTCAGAGGCTGCTGGCTGGCACACCCCTGGCAGAGACCCTGGTAGTAGAGGGCGTACCGCAGCGCTGCCCTGAAGAGAATTTTGTAGGCAGCAGGCCTTGGTAAAGACACCAAGCTTGAAGACACGAATGGGCTAAACATGAGCATGTCGGACAACATCCTTGGAGACTTCTAGACATGTTTGGGGTGACACTGGAAAGTAAACTTTGCCATTGAGATGAGCCACATCTCATGTCACCTACCAGTCTCGTTTTGACTATTCACCCAGATCACTTGGAAAAGTATATACATGTCTGCTGAATTAATCTCCTCACTTGGCACTTGTTGACCAAGAGGAGTCAACCACGTCTTCGATGGTCTGGGATCAGAAAAAGAGTAACACCTCCATGGACCATGGAATGAGGTTGTTTGTACGGAATTCCACGGTGAAAGCTATGGGGAAAGGCTGAGCAGGCTCCTTCAGGAACTGACGACGACGACTACTACTACTACTACTACTACTACTACTACTACTACTAAAAATACCCCTGGCTGGTGGCTTTTAATTACTTCACAGATGTTGCATCCCATCACTGAGGACCAAGCAGGCCTCCTCCTTACTGATTACAATAAAAATATGTTTTTAGAAATGAACACTTTACTTAAAACTAGGGATATTTTTTTAATTAGAGGAAAGATTAACTAAATGCATTTTCTCTTGTAATTTAATCTATTCTAATTATCCCGAGAATGTTTATGATGAAATATTTAGCTTTCTCCTAGCTGCTATTTCGTGCGGTTCCTTCTTTATTACCCATGAAGGCAAAAGCTCAGAGATGGTCGATGACGCAGTGGGCTTCTGTGGGTATGATTACGATGATGCCTAGAAATGTATGATGAAGGGATTTGGGGGAAAGCAATAAACCCTGACTTTGACTGGTGGGTTTGAAATATGATGGTGCCCGGTTTTCCAAAGGCAATTAAGGCAAGCCTTTTAAAAAGAGCTTGTGAAATAGAATGCTATAAAAGAAGTGTGTTGGTGTAAGATTGAACCCCATTAGGCAGGCAACTTAGGAGGAAATGCAAAATCTGTTTCTTACATGAACATCTGTGATAGTGTGCGTGGCTCCTGATAACCCAGGAGATGAGCCAAGGAATTGCAAAGCATCTCCAGATGTTACCTGTGGGTCTTGCTCCAAGGAGTCGAGCAATTGCAGTGTGGGAGGAATAAGGGTAATTGTGAAGTTTATTGGGCTGAATAGGGACAGACAATCAATGAGAATTTTGAGTCTCCAAAAAGCATGTGTGCTACTAAGGTCAGAGTCCTGAGGAATGAGGTGGTGGAAGAAAAGGAGAGACCAGGACAAGGTGTCCTAAGAGACACTGACCTGGCAGCAACCCCAAATGTGACAAATGTGGCTTCTTTCTGAAAGGAGAATCGTATCCTTCCCAACTTCTCAAGAATGTGCCTGCGGTTCCTAGTCTGAGAAACACTAGTTTAAAAGAACTGAAATTGTATCCTATTGAATAACAGAATTCCAAATTAATACTTCAAAGGAGAAGTTTTTTTTTTTTTTTAAATTGCGCTTATTATAAAAACCAAACTCAGAATTAAAAACAAATTCTCATAGACCTCTTGGGTCCCCAGAGTATATTCGAGAGGTCTAGTTTGAGAATTTTTGGTTGAAAGTAGCAAGTCCTAATTTCACAAAACCCTCTATAACATAAAGGGCTGCTTGGTAAAATAAGTGGGCTCAATTCCAGGTAAGAAAGGCAGTTTGTTTCTCTGTAAGAACCAGGTACCTGCAAGTTATAGAATAAACCTTAGCGTGGAAAATGAATAATGGGTAGGTGATATTTTTGACAGGTCACTAATTGCTTGATGGATTGGAGGCAGATATGTGAAAGGGAGGTTGAAGGTAGCAGAAGTATCTTAATGAGAAGTTTATTTCGATAATCTTCCATTGCCCTTTAATTTCTTACTTTGGTACTAAATAACGATGGTGATGATTGGGGATGTTGATGATGATGATGATGATGGCACTACCTTACATTTATTTGGCTCTTACAAGATGGTGAGCACTGTGCTAAGTACTTTACATATAACCCTGTGAGGTAGGTAGTATTTAGTCTTCCCATTTTATAGGCAAAGAAACTGAGGCACACAGGAGTTAGGAAACCTGCTAGGATTTGGTCTCAGGTAGATGGACACAGCACTTCATTATCACGGTTGCATTGCTCCGAATCTGAGTGAAGTGGATACAGATAGACGAACCTCTAACCCAATCTCCTTCTATTAACAAACACAAATATAAATGGATAGAGTGGAGTCTGGTTATTCAGACTATGTAAGAAAGTTTTTCCGTGCACAAAAGGAGTCCCTAGGTAAACCGGACATCGATTAGAGCTGAGATGAGCAGATAGACTAACAAAGAGAGCACTACTATCTCAACAACTCAACAACACGGCATCAGCTGAGCGCACTCTGTGGTATCTACCCTTCTAATGTGAAGGGTATGTGACAGGAGCCTTGCTGGAACCCCTCCAGACCTTCACAGAAGAGAGAAAGTTTCGATAGTACTAGAAAACTATTCATGATTTTGCATCAAAGGTAATAAAATTCTGAAGATGGACAGGTCCTTGGAGATCATCTCATCCACACGTGTTCTAAATTCAGTCAATCACATATCGCATTCGTAATATTTGCAATATCTGCACTTTTATTTACTCAATATTTTCTTTAAATTTACTCAGGCCTAACATCGCTACCTACTTCCACCACATCCCCAAGCAGTAGTACCGGTATCATCGTGAGTTTGATGAGCTAGTTACAGTTTTTCCTAAAACTTAAAAGCCCTATATAACTATTCAATAAAATATATTTGTACACTAACGAAAAGCATCTCGTGTTTGTGGACCACACTCTGGAAAGCAATTATGTGGTCTAGCCCCCTCATTTGCCACAGAAAGAAACTAAGGCCAGGAAAGTTTGGGTGACTTTTTCAGGGGTACCCAGAAAGTCTGTGGCAGAGTCAAGCTTAGAACACAGATCTCTCTGATCCTCTGGTCAACTTAGTCTTGATGATGTCACAAGGACCAGATAGCAAGTGATGAGGAACTGCCCATCGCGAATATCCGAGGGAGCTCACATCTCTAGGGCCCTCCTGGCTTCTTTTCCCTTTGAATGTAAAGTCTTGAGTGCATAGTATGGGATCTCGGATCACAGACTCGGAAGCGACAAACACCATATACACTAGGGCTGTGTATCCCACTTTTTTCAACAGCTCTTACTCTTACATGTTTGACCTTTTTTTAGAGTCTGGATTCTTTCACAGGCCAACTCCCTTCTGTTTTTATTTCTACGTTTTTGTAAAGCCAGTAACACCTCATATCTATAGCTATTCCTGTGGCCTTGTCGCTGTGGGCCACAAGCTAGTACGTCGGCTGTATCCTCTGAAACATTAAGGGGATGGCAGAATGAATGCTCCAAGTCACCGTCGCCCCACAGGACTTAGGCTCCAAGCCTTCTGCTCCTCTTATCTATTATGATGGGAGCTCGTTACATAGGCCGATACTAGCAAATCATGTAGAAAGCATTACAAAAACTGTTCCCATTTAGACTACAGAATGATTGAGCCACAAAGTTAAGGGTGAGCTTTGTATCCATCTAGTCTATCTCCCAACTGAGCCGAAAGACCCTTTCCAAGATTTAGGCCGAGAAAGAAAACACTTTCATTGATGAGAATCTCACTACTTGCAAGGGAGTTTTTTTCCCCCTTTCATTTAGTTTTACTCTTTGTAGTGAGGTGAAAATGTATTCCTGGAACTTCTACCTTCTGGTCCTTGTTCTGAGTGTAGGTAGGAAACCTGGGCAGACCACCTGACCCAGACTCGGAGAACTGGGCACACAGCAATTGCCGATCTTCAATAAGAAGGCTCACATTTTGGCCAAATTGTAGGGAAATAAATCAGCAGTGGAACATCTTTTGTACTTCACTAAAAGTTTGTCCATAACCTTTAATGATGAAAGGCCATCACTTCAGGTTTTTACTTCAAAAAAGACGGAGCTCCTAGGATGGGCTCTGGTAAGAGCCCTCAGAGGGATAGGTTAATTAACCAATCAGAGAATTAGCTGTTTGGACAGACCTGGGGGTGAGGATGGCTTCACAGTGGCTAATTTCATCTCAACTTGATCTCACTGTGGATTTGTGAGAGCTCAAATGTTCAAGGACAATAGCTATATGAAAAAAAAGTTTCCATAACTTAGAACGATACTGGAATGAGATGCAGAAGCA
Organism: Eidolon dupreanum; assembly: GCA_028627145.1. Lineage (NCBI taxonomy): Eukaryota > Metazoa > Chordata > Mammalia > Chiroptera > Pteropodidae > Eidolon > Eidolon dupreanum. Next base: position 6,248,643 of record CM053515.1, read on the forward strand.
GCCGTACTCAGTCTGAAGTTGGTTAATTGTGACAGCCGCTTTCTTCCCAACCTGTTCCCTGTAGTTCTAAAGCTCTCTCCCTCTTGGACTGTGACCTGTCTACTTCTGATGACAATCACTTAATCGGCACGTCAGATAGTCGCACGGCTGGTTTTACCTTGGGTAAAGATTCATTTTCCTTATTAACATCACAAGAACCTATTTCTCTCCCCAACCAATTAAAGAGGAAAAATCGAAGGGCCCCAGTGAGACAGAGGGAAAAGAAAACTGTTCTGACTTGTGGCACTTCGCAGGTCACACAGCCTCACGCGGTCCTAGGATCAGAGCCCTCAAGATTCTGAAATGCAGCTGGAGGTCAGGACCACAAAGACAAAATAAACAAGCTGGAATAACCCGTACAGACATTGCTCAGTACCCAGGTAGCAACAGGTCACTCAGGGTCGGTGCCCCATGCTGGTGGGTTTATTCTGTGGGTGTGTTAGTTCGTATTATTTAAAATGGATGTCTGGGAAGTCCACATTCAGGAGATAACAGCGACAATTCTCAATTAGCATTCAGCTTCCCTCCTTGCATTCTCCAGCAACCTGAATGTCGGTTTCTCCCTATAACTGCCCAACCATTCTGCTCATCAAACATGCTAACACTACTTCATTTCTTGATAAGAGATGCTTATCTGAGTTTACTGTAGTTGATAGTGATTTTTGATCTATTCTATGGTTCCTTTATGGCTTGGTGTTGTAGCCTTTGGATGGCCTTCTGAAGTTCAATTCCTAATATTAACAAGGGGCGGTTGTGGTGGTGGTGGCTGTGGCAGGTTACAGGAAAAACAACCCGCTTTAGGATTATGTTTAGAGAATAAAACTATTCTAACTACACAATGTGCCTTCTGATTTATTCATAAGAGTAAACACAGTCTATCCAAATAATGCTAATATATTCCAAAGATACACATGAATTGTGGTTGATTTGGATTCAAAGCATATTTCTTATCTGTGCAATTCTGTAAGTTTTAGCCAGACCTTGTATTTAACTTGTTAGAAAGAGGTAATATAAGAATCATTGCTTGGTAGAATCTAGTCTACCAGTAAGCTCACTCTAACAATTAACATTAAAATGTTATATCATATATTTAAATCTTTAGCCATATGTACTAAGTTTCCAAAGGTAGAACGTATAATTTGGTTGAAACATTTCAGAAATGCATTTGGCCAAACATGGACAGACCCTGGCGATTCTACTTAACCGAGTTTTAGAAGTTCGTGTTTTTATCTCATCCTCCCCCTCCCCATCTCTATCTTGCTTTCTTCAGCAAAATAAATGTGATCCACAAACGATGATGTGAATTATGCAGTTGACTATTTGCAATAACCCTAAGAAAACGGCTTCACTATGACCTTTTGAAAATAGGCCGCAGACAACCTAAGTACCCCAACGCCAGCCACCCACCACTCTTCCTGACCCCAAGCCTCCCAGGACATTGCTTGCAGACGAGGTGCCATTTCATTCTTGTTTATTTTCTATTTTCAAAATATGGCACTTGAGGCTCAGCTTGGACAGGACCAGAGAGCCTCTCTTTCCTTTTTGACTGTCAGCATCCCTGAGGAGGAGGACTGATTCGGGGCTTGTAAGTTGTGGCATTTACTTAAAATGAATTGACAGGAGTGTCTGCTTAAAATAAAAAGGTGAAAACTCCATAAAACAGCTCCGGGGCCAGAGGTTGAAAAGGAAAAGAAGCAATTATGCACATACGGACATCTCTAGATTCTGAATAGCAAATCTCACCAGCCAAAGTATGTTTGGCTTCTTCTTCTTCTTCTTCTTCTTCTTCTTCTTCTTTTTTTTTTTGGTTGAGCAAACCCCAGGGAATGTAACTATGAGGAGACCACATCTATCCTACCAATCAAACCACAGAGCTCTAATCTCTTACAAGACAAGACTTTGCTGATAAAGGTCTTTGCGTTATATGATGAGAACTCATAGAATGACTTGCCCAGATCACCACTCTCTTCATTTTGGGAGCTTGACGTGGCATTATAAACTTGCATTTTCTCTGTGTCTCTCAAGAACTCATGTATCTTAGCGCATGGAGATGTGAAACTGGAACCAAACATGGAACAAAACACTTCAAGTGGCAGAAAGAACTTTTCCTAATTCCTGTCCCGTGTTCTCCTCACCATTTTCCACGGAGACTAAAGGTCATCTTCTCATCTCATTGTCAAAGGCCTCAGAGACACTTCAACTCAACTACAGTTGTCTCTCCACTCCCACGTGGTCATACGTGGGCCTCTCCCTTCTTCTTGATCCCTGATATTCTTCCAGCTGCAAATGGGATCCTTTCCCTAATGTGAATGCTGACCCAATCTCTTTTCTTCTTTTTCTTAGTCAAGACTGTGCAACACTCTAATTCAGGGTTGGCCATTTTTTTTTTTTCCTTCTGTAAAGGGGCAGATAACAAGTGGCTTTGTGGGCCCTGAGGTCTCTGTCCCAATTATTCAATGCCAAGACACAGCATGAAAGCTGACAGTACATCAACGAATGAGTGTGGCTACCTAATAACATTTGCTTATGGACGCTGAATTTTGCATTTTACATAATTGTCATGTGTCAGGAGAGATTTTTAAAAAATTATTTTTCAACTCTTAATAAGTGTAAAAATGATTCCTAGCTCATGAGCCAAGGAGCAACAGGCGGCAGGCCAGATTCGGACCCACAGGCCATGGTTTTCCAAACCCTGCTCTGATCCAGCTGGGCAGCCCTCGTGTGAGTTGTCTCGGAGTACAGATGGGTTGTAGGGAGGAGGGCGGCAGCAGGCATCACCGTGGGGCACTAACCCCTAGGCAGATGTGGGAAGGGGGCAGCCAAGGGGAGGTGAAGCTGCACTGTGCAAATACAGAGAAAGTAGGATTTTCTACCTAAAGGTTATCATTTCGCAAGAGCTCCCTTCTGGGGGGAGGCTGGGGGCAATAGAGGTTTTGGGGTGGGGAGTATTTAAATCACAGTGGGCATGCATCAAGAGGAACGTCCCTGAAGAGTGGAAGCTATTAATAAGAAATTTAAACTGTCTCGGTCGTGGGCTATGCACATCCCTTCCTTACAAGTCTTCTGAATTATCCCCCAGACTCTGCAGGGAACAGGATGGAAGTGGCTGCAGGGGGAGCAGGGTCGGAGCATCATTGCGAGATTGCAAAAACAATTCACTGCCAACAGACTGTCCCGGCAGGGTCCCAGTGCTATGGTTGTGGCCCGGATTGGCACGCTGCCCCTCGGATGTCCAATTAGATGGAACTGGGGGAAGTCTAACGCAGAGGGCACTTTATCTCTGCTTAACCACCCAAATGAACAGCATGGGAAACTGAGTTTGATCTCATGAGTCAGTCCTGGATAGGTTCCTAACCCCGTCTCTCACTCCAGGTGGCTGATCTGTGACTAGGGTTTTGGGGCGAGGACAGAGGGGGGCCTCCGACTTGATGGCTGGAATCAAAGTAACTTTAAAGGGGCAAATCAGTAGTTTGACTGGAGACGTCTCTGAGAGTTTTCATGCAAGCAAGTGGATTAGCCAGCTTGGCATGAAATGAATTCTAGATCTGACTTAATTAAACAACAAATCCGAAAACTGGAGGTAAAATGGAGCAGATCCCAATGGTCTGAGATATGTGGAAAACCAGAGAGCCCTGACTACCATCTCCTCAATTAAAGGGATAATTGGGTACGTTTAATCCAGTATTGTCGCACCCCAAACCACAATTAGTGACTGAAAACAAATAAAAACAAAACGGAAGAAACTTGAAAACTATTTCTCAAGAAAGAAAATGACCTTTAAAAAATAATCTTGGTCAAGAAGCTTATCTGCAGAGGTGGCTGAGTGAGAATGAAATAGGACCAGAGGGGGAGACATTCAGTGATGGGCGTGGTGATGGGGAGGGTTAGGAGCCCAAGGATGAAGCCTCGTCTTGGAACAAGAGGATGCTCGAATCTGTTACAGTGGCGCTTGGCTACCCAGGAAACCCGGGAGTCCTGCCTGCATCTGACCTTCTCTACAATAAGTGAGTTCCATAGTTGCTAGTAAGTGGGGATTGGGTGACCCAGTCATCTGGGAGAGCGTTCAGAAGGGGAGACTTGGAGAATGCAGTCTTAGTGGTACGTGAACCCTCCAGGCCCTGACGAGTTCCCATGCATGTGCATTTTCCCCACCCCGAGATCAGTAATTTGGATGGATTTTCTTATCAGGTCGTTTTCTTCCCCACCCGGAATTCTGGAAAGAAGGAAAAGCCTTTTCTAGTCGAGACCTTGCTTTTTCCCTCCTCTGTCCCCTTGGCGATTTGGAGAGGCAGCGGGAATGTTGGCGAGCACTTGTGTCCCTGAAGGAACAGCCAGTCGCAATGCACGACCATCACTATAGATCTACGATTTATGAAAATAAAGCAATATGTGCCTGTTTCGGTGCCTGTCGTTTGCCTACCAATGGTGCAGTGTTCACCATTCCAGCCCTCTCGGCATTCACATTTCCCATCTTTACAGGTCCCGTGCTCAATGCAGCGGGGGTGGCACACGCGCTGGTCACAAGCTGCGCCTGTCCAGCCCTCTTCACAGCGGCAGACTCCCCCGATGCAGACGCCGTGAGTGCCACAGTCTACTGAGCACACTTCTGGAAGAAAAACAATGATTACAGCTCAACACCACAGCTGGCGAAACCCTCCGCTGGAGGCCAGATCACGCACATGGTCCGGATCCCTGGAGCGGGCCCCGAGGCCCAGCAGCTCGGTCATCTTGGGAGGCCTTTCCCTCCCCTGGCTGGGTGCTAATCCATTGTTGTGCGTTTTCTAGAGCAGTGGTTCTCAAAGTGTGTCCCTGGACCGGCAGCATCACTGTCACCTGGGGACTCGTTAGAAATGCAAATTGTTGCGCCTTGCTTGGACCTCTTAAATTAGGAACTCCGGGAGTGGGCATGAGAAATTTGTTTTAACAAGTCCTCCAGGTGATTTTGATGCTCACTGGCGTGTGAGAACCACTGTTATAGAGCTTGAGATGAGCCCAGGATGAGATCAGACAGTGGTCACCCAGTTTGGAGAAGTTACCTGGGAGGTGCCCACTTGAAAAGATACCTGTGGATCCTGATGCTCTAGCCGGCTGGGATATCTTCCCCTGAGAGCCTGAACTGACCAAAGGCCAGCTGGGGACCCCACAGCTCCATCCCCATGATGACTACAGACCCAGGCTAGCACCTTGGTGGCAATGGTGACTGCTGTAATTGTGCTGCATTTACACAGCCTCTTTCTCAAAGGAGCTCAAAGTCTTTTGCGGTTGGGGGGAGACAGACAGACAGATACGTACTCTCTGGCGTTCCTACCTCTCATGCGAGGACAAGCACGTGCCAGACATTCATCCTTACAACAGACTACTGAGGGAGGCGTGGCTCGTCAGCCCAGGGGAGGGGAGACCAGACAGGGAGGGTCGGTGACCCACTCGGAGTCACATGGCATGGCGTTAGCACACTGGGGCCTTGACCCTTGGGCTTTTCCTCCCTGCGTCCTCTGCACAGTTGGGCCTGGACCACCAGCATCAGATTCGAAGCCAGAGTCAAGTGGGCTACGACATCTCAAAATAGCCCATTTTTTTTTTTTAACCGACTCTTTTTTCTTCCTGCAATGAAATATTCATTTCTTTCCCATTGTAGGCAAAGCTTCATATACATCCCTTTTCTGATTGCCATGGCAATGTGACAGCTGTCTCACTACCCAGAGGAAGGGGGCGGAACGCTGAGCGCCCGCCTGGATGGGCACTTGTCAGTGTGAGCGGAACCGTTCTCGGGAAGGCTGGGACCGACTTGAACTGCTGAACCGTTCCATTGTCAGGTCACTCGGGAGGTAAGACACATACTCTTAATTTTAGGAAAATAAAGTGTACAGCACAACTTCATCATTCTCCTGTCACCGGAGTGCTGCAGAGCTTTATAACGGGTCCGTGCAACACCCCCAGGGAGCCTCTTTTCTGTTTTATAGGATGTTCCATTCAGCTTGTCTGGGGCTGAATTGTTCTGTTTTGTTTTCTGGTACCTTAGGGAGTATACATAAGGAAATCTATAATGCAAATGAAAACGTCCCTGCAGGGCCCCTCATCCATTTGCAGTGATGGACCCAATGAGGCCCGGGAACCAATGCAGTGGTTTTTTTTTTTTTTCTCTAGGATCACAGCCTTCACAGCGGAGGAGAAGAAAGTACAAGAGGCACCAGAGAAAACCTCTTGGCTTACCAACGGAGCAGTCGGGACCCATCCAGTTGGGATCGCAGCTGCAGAGGCCGGTGTCGGGGAGGTAGGTGCCGTGCCCGCTGCATTGGTCTGGGCACTGGACCCTTGCCAGCTCACAGTTTAGACCGCCCCAGCCAGGGCTGCAAAGGCATTCTCCATTTACACAGACTCCATGGCTGGAGCATGTAGGATCCAAGCAATCGACTGAAAAAGATGAAGAGGAAGAGTTTGATTAATTGTGGGGGATCGGCCATGAGACACCAGCTAACAACTGAAGGGACCAGTGGGTCACCAATTCCTGTCCACTGGCAAGCAAATGGAGCAGCCCAGGGAATAGTGACGTGGTCCCTTAGAGAATTAAAGACTTGTTATTTGTCACAACACCAGCTCTCGACTCTCAAACTTGAAGAGAAAGTGAGAGAAAAAGAGGGGATTTCTCAAGCAGACTTGGGAGAAATCACATATAGAAATGCGTCATTCGACCTTGAGAAGCTTGTCTTTATAAACACAGGCGCTTAGGTGTGCCTTAACCAAACCGTGTCAGAGCTTCTGCGACTGGGACGTGAACACTGATGATGACTGTGTGTGTAGTACCGCCAAACTCAGTTACCCCTCACTGTCAGAGGGGAACAGAGAGAGGCTCGTTCTAACTCATTCATGCTTGGCTTCAGAAGGTAAGAAAAGATTAAGAAGAAAACCGATGAAATTGATAAATGAGTCACTTTCCTAATGGTTTTACTTAGGCTGAACCTAAAATGAGTTTTTACATTCTCTGAGCATACATCTGCTGAAGGGGTTGGTAAATGTGCAGAATGGAAGAGGGGAAGTTGGGTGGGGACATGGTCTCATGGGGGTAACCTGCCTACGGGGAATGCTGAGTGGACTAAATGCTGAATCCCGTGGCCATGGTGCTGACCATCCATCCCCCAGACAGTCAGTCGGACTCATTAATGGTCGGATTCTGGTTCCTGTTGCTCTTGCCAATTTCATGGTCTGATTGGTTGGCCATCTCAATAATCAGAGCGGATATACATCTGGTGGGGGACTTGACGATGATTATTCTGGAATCAAAGTGAGAAGAGGAGTCAGCTGCAAAAGCTTGTTCCTGAGGACAGGACATTTTGCATGAGAATGTGACCCCAAACTTTGGACATCTTCCAGCCAAGGGTTGATTAACGGCACTGTTCAGAAGAAGACTATTTTCCTTAGGTATTCCCAGGAAATGATATAATGCATTTGAAGAAGAGAGCACTGGACACTGGAGTTTAAGTGGCATATGGTGGCCTTGCAGTGGGCCTGATGTAGCCTTATGAATCAGAGAAACAGAGAGGTCTCATCACCGTATTAGACTAAGTCATATATCTCCTCCATTTTAACAGCTTGGATATCAGGCCTCTTGGCCTAAATTAAGGCATTTGCTTTTGCCATCACGTAGGGGTACGTACAGCCAACTTGAGACCACTTCAAATTCTTTTCTCAATGTGTTTTGGATCACACTGATAGTGTAATTCGGTCCCTCGTGTGTATGTGTGCCATCTTGTGGTTCAGATTCTCAGAGAAGATTTTGATTTCTCTCTTTCCCCGATGCCAAGATTGAGACATGCAAGATTTTTGGCTTCTAAATAGTTCATCATGACACTGAGATGGTAACCCTTAGGGTTCCAACTTTTTGTAGTGTAGCATCTTTTTATTTTTCTTTATACAAAATAATGGTGAGTTTTTAAACTGATGCTACACTGACTCTAAATAAGACATTATTTAGATTACCCATGCTCAGAATGATTTCTGCGGGACATCGGACTTGAGGAATTTGGGTTTATTAGAAACCATAATATTCCATGAAATTTCTGAAGAGCACCCTTCCCGAGGTAAAAACAAAAATTATCGACGTTAAAAGATATTTCTCAGGATCCCATTTGAATGGTTTCAGGAAGATATTGTTTATGGAAATCAGTTCAAAAGTATTTGAGCCATGGGAAAACAAAAGCTGCTGTTGTTGTTGTTGTTGTTGTTGTTGTTGTTTTTGGTGTTTTGTCTTTTGTTTTTAATCAGGAACAAACTCTCAGAAAGGTGATTTTTGGTGACTTAGTATTATTGAAGATGTTCACGATAACGTTACTTGCTCTGGTTATAATCATTTCAATGTTGAATTCAATTCATTGTCTTGGTGACTAGAACTCCTGACGATCCAAACCTTTCAGATACCTTCAACTATGCTCCACTCAGGATGCTGTAGCACACCTGCATGTGAATGAACTGAAAGGTTCAAACACGTAGAAGACGTTTACAAAGAGGTTGTATAATGCCGTTGGTGTCTCATGCCTGTCACAGTTAAGGGAATATAGTAGGTGTTCAATACACAATTGCCGTAAGAATGAATGGCTGACTTTGCTATAAGCATTTGTCGTTAATGGGAAAAATTTCCAGTGTGAGGGACTGACAAGAAAAATGGTGCTAATGACTTCTTGCTCTTGGGAAGAAAGCCGTGCAATTTGCAATTTGCAAAATATGAACTAATTCATTCAGAATCAACCTTTTCCATATTCTTCTAATAAAAGAAAATCCCTGCATTCTAGTTTTTATTCTGTCCCCATTTCTAATACAGCAAAATCTAAATACACACAAAAAATATCTCATGTGCTATGTGCCTTAAAAATTACCCTCCATCTATAATTAGCCATTTAAAATGTTTGGTGAGGCGCCAACAGCTAAGAGCTTTCAAAAAACCCTCAAAATGGTATCATAATCTTTTTCTTAGAAGGATGAAATAAAAAGTAATGTACAAAAAATAAATAAGTAAAATTGCATTCCTCCCTCACCGTCCCCCTCCCCCCAGATAAATGAGCTTTCTCTTCTTTATCCTGAATTACAGTTTGAAGGAAGGAGGAAAATCCACTGAGATATAATAGCCCAGGCCTGGAATGTCATCAAAAGAACCATTTCTCATATTTAGAAATATGAACTAACCCTTTCTCTGGTCAGTGATACCAGCAAATAGGCCCGTTGTGCCTTATTTATAATTACAGCAGCTGATGGAATGACTAAATTCAGACTTTAAGAGAAGCAGTTTCACTATGAATTTTAAATTTGGTTTCAATTTCATATGATGGTCTTGTGGCCACGTCCTTAGAGTCTTTAGCAGGCAGAAGGGACAGTGGCATTTTACGAAGCTTTATAAATAGAAACAGTGTTATACTTAAAAGGGGGACAGTGGCCTTTACCAGCTAAGTACCATGTGCCTTACACCACCAGCCCCCTGGCAGCTGAAATCATTAGAACTCATTTAGTCTTGGGGCCTCTATAGGTTTGACAAAAAAGGGTTGCGAATGCAATTTCTATCCCTAAGGATAAAAAAGGAGGTCAAGGAGTTTTACAAACAATATGTACTATAAACCCCTAAAGAACCATGAATTACATTTATGAAGTTAAATGTCATTGAAAAATGACTCAACCATGAAACTGACGTGAAAACATGGCTGACTTAAACTAACATGTCAATTCCTCTCTCACCACCTTCCACTCCCCCAGACATCATTGAATGAAACCTCGCGAATACATCCTTTCATTTTCTTGCGCGAATCTGTTAATAGTAAAACAATGTTTATGCAGCAAAAATGGAGGATGGCAACTATTGATTTCATTGCCATGGCCATTTCAGGGAAATTGTTTGAACGTTATGACTATGATGAATATCAGAAATAAAAAAAAAAGCTAAATGGAAGAAAAGTGCTGATCCAGACTTTTTGACTCCATTTCCTATTTTGAAAACAGCCTATGAATCACCTCAGTTCATTCTTTTTGGGTAGCAGAAATCAATAGATGGGATTTCATCCTTTCATAATGATCCACGTGGCTTCCTTGTTATGTTGGATGGTTAATTCACTCTGAACATTTAAATGAAACTGGTTGGGAGAGTAAAAAAGTTGAGAAATTGCTTGAAATTCCACTCATACAGATATGCACAATCTTTACTGGAGGGAAAAAATTCTAAGACAGGCAATGTCATTGCTTTAGCGCTTTTTTTTTCGCCAAATGATGTATGCAAAAGGTCATTTTAACCTTTCTCGTCATATTATTGGCCTCTCCCATGTTTTCAGTGAGTGTAGCTTTGCCTCCTGCAATCCATTTAGCTTTAAGAACTTTAACCTTTCAAGCAGGGTTATTAAATCAGTACTTCCTCCATCCAAACTTCCAATCTGGTTTTATGATGCAGACAGAGGGAGGCTACCTTTTGTAATAGAGGAAAAAATGAAGAGAGAGTTGAGCGGGTCAGGATCTGGGGGTCAGTCTTCTGAGCGCCATTAAGGGCACTACCAGTGATACGTTGAAAAAAATCTTAACAGAATAATGTCATGGAAGCTGACTCTTTGTAGCCATAGTTCTAAAAAACAATGAAATGGAAGATTTCACAAGAGGAGCGTGGGTGCGTGCGTGTGCGTGCGTGTGTGTGTGTCTTTAAGGATAAGGTACTGTGATGATTGGTTATTTTGTATAGAACCCTGGAGACCATAAGTTAATGCGATGGGAGAACAGATCCACCTGCATGTGGGAACTTGACAGCACCTGAGTCCCTCCTTCTCAGCCTGGCAGCGAGAAGTCGAGAGACAACACTGGCATAGGGATCTTTTCTGCAGGGATATTCTGGGTGGTCATCTCAAGCTGTTTCACGTTGGGTAGGCAGCGGACTTCCTTTTTTCCCCTTAGTTTGCTAGGTGAGTTGACACTTCTTTTTCCACTAGGAACATGAGAGTTTTCTGTGCAAAATGTTTGAGTTGCATGGGGACGTGTCACTGGGAGATGTGCTTGAGAAAAGGTGCTCAGATGGGAGACAATGACTGAGCCAGGTCAAAGGTTGGGCAGGAGGCGCAGGACCCAGGTTCTTACCTTCCTACCAGCTGTGGTTGGTTCTTTATATGGGGAGAACAGGTGGACAAGCAGAGACCACCTTCAGGAAGGGCATGTGCAGAGGGGGAGGCTGAAGGCAGCAGGCTGAGTTCACCTGACTTACAGGTATTACGACATGCTCCCAACATCTTAGTACCAAATAACTCTTCCGAGAGAACTAACCAGAGTAACGAGGACTAGTTAGAGCTGGCTTCTGAACACTTCCAGAGAGGTACTCTCTCTCCTTCCTCTTGCACCCCCC
>CM053515.1:6260534-6408961 GCA_028627145.1 Eidolon dupreanum
GCGTCACTCTCTGAAGAAACAACAATGAATGTTACTTATCTACTAGTTTACAGTCCATCTTTCTCCTCTTGGATACAAACTCCGTAAGAGTGGGAGATATGTCTGTTTTACTGAACACAGCATCTCGGGTGCTCACAGCAGTGCCTGGAGCATCGCGGGTACTCAGTGACAATTGCAATTGCATCATTAAAAACATTTAGGGCCAAAGGAAACATTAGCCGGAGTGAAGTCTATACCAACGCTTGAGTTTTGGTGATACGACTACTAAGAGGACATAAAGTTTTTAGGAAATTTTAGTAAGCAGTGGGCAGTGTTCCTGTATTTTGGTTCGCTGATTGTTCAGATGATACGAGGAAGTAACTTTGAAGGAGCCCAGGGCACTGTTTAAGTGATTCACATGTATTATATTCTCTAATGCTTATAATAACAGTCTTATTGCTATAAACCACTATCCCCACTTTGCATATGGGAAAACTGAGGCATGAAGAGGTTATATAACTTGCTTAAGAGTTGTTAAGTGGTACAGTGGGGATTTGAACACGAGAAGCCAGCTTCAGAGAGCACACCCTAAATCTCTGCACTGCGGGGGACTTAGTACACTGAACAAACAGGCAGCCAGTGCGTGGGGCTGGCCAGCCTCACTCATTCGGGGGGAGAGCAAGGTTTGTATTCTCTAGTCCCTGAGAAAGAGGAAGTAACCCATGGGTCAAGGGCGAGAAGGCCTTGGGTGATGTGATAGGATTCCTGAGTTAACCATCAGAGGGTCCGGCAGGAGAAGCTGTAAACAGAAACACACTTGGGATAAACAGCTTGCTTTACTTTTTGGATCTCATTTCTTTGGCCTGGAATATCTCTTTCCTGTTGTGGGGATGAGGCAGTAAGATAAAGACTGGGGTTCAGGGGGTTCAGGGGGGTACCCTGCCCCTGTGTAATGAGATGTAACTATTTTACTAATCATATTGGGGGGAAAACAGTCCTTTAACGAACTGCTTAGAGTAGAAAGTAAGAAACCAAGGAACTTGGGTGCAGGTGGGACTTTCTGGGAAGAAACAAAGAAAAATAATGTTTTTTTTTTTTTTTTGTTACCAGAAATAAGAGAGAGCTAGAGAAAAGGGAGGGGAGGGCAGACGACAGCAAGATGTTGGGGAACACCCAGGCCACAACGTGGCCTCGTTCTGTGACTCACTCCTCACACTCCCAAATCCAAGATAAAAAAAAAAAAAGAAAAAGAAAAGAAAGCACTAAGGAAATTGTGAAGGTGCTTGATGTGACAACATTTCTCATGGAATCCAGCACCGTTCCTGAAAGTCACAGGGCAGGAAAGCGATGGTCGAGAAGCGCAGGAGGAACGTGGGAAGACCGGGGGCGCAGAGACGCACGCGGCCTGATGTGGAGGGGCGGGGAGCCCCAGCTCACATCCGGTTTTACTTGGAAGGCCTTCCGGTCTCTAGATGGGGTTCATGGGAAAGAAATTGCTGACCCACAGCCCGCAAGCTTGTGTCATGACCAGGACTAATGTTACAGAGATGATGAAGGTAAAACTATTAGCTCAGTCAACACATATTGAGCACCTACTGTGCGCCTGGCCCTGCTCTGGGCACTGAGGACACAGCAGTGCATCGAATGGATAAGGCTGCTGCCCTTCAGGGGTTGACACTGCCGTGGGGGAAGAGAATGTCAGGGGGTAATGTGGACTCGGGACAAAACAGAAAGCAAACCGAAGACAACCCAAATGGCCGCCAGCAAGTGAATGGACAAAGAAGTCAGGGAACATCCAGGCAGCTGGAAACCTACTCGCGACAAAAGGAATGGGTCTCGGAGACAGACGACCACGTGGGTGGTTCTCTGACACTGTGCTGAGTGACAAAGGCCAGACGCAGACGAGCACGGGTTCCCTGTTTACAAAACTCTAGCGGGGACATGGTGAAGAGCAGGTCGCTGGTGGCCTGGGGCTGGGGTGAGGTTGGCGAGGGACACAGTGGAGCTTCCCGGGGTGGCAGCGCTCTGTGCCAGGACTCGTGGTGCTTCCTTGGACAGATCCAGTTTTCAAACTGCAGGACTCACACTCCACACTTAAAATGTACGCACTGGGCGGTCTGTAAAGCACATCCAAATGAAACTGACTCCAGTCAAATAAAGTAGGATCAGGGGATAAAGTGTAAAAGAATATCGCGTTTGAGATTCCCTCATGAGGAATAAGCTTGCTGAGGGCATGGTGTGCGGGTAGCAGCCTGACAAAAGCAAGGGAGGAGCCGTATAGATATCCGAGGAAGGAACATTCCGGAAAGAGAGAACGGCAGGTGCGAAAGGTGCAACACAGAGGGAGCTTGTCCTGCCTGCAGCGGAGCAAGCGGACCAGAGCGGTGGAGTCGGGGGTGGGTGGGGTGGGAGGAGATCGTTGCGAGCCTGCGGGCAGCGGGAGCCGGCCGGCGGGGCGACCGCTGGGCGACCGCTGGGCCCTCGGACGTTCAGTGAGCATCTGCTGGGGACGAGCCCCGCCGAGGACGCTGGGTCGCAGCGGGGAGCCCGGCGGTCTCTGCCCTCATCGAGGCGACCTCCACCACAAGTTGAGATTTCCCTTTAACACGACAGGAGCCCAGTGGAGGGTTTGCGGAGACCAAATGCTCTGATGGACGGTGGTGAAAGGTGAGACCAGAGCCCTTTCTGCAGTTAAGAGAGCTGCTCGCCCGGGTGTTCACTGTGCCTGGTCCCCTGGGGGCCCTCTGCCTAGGCCGTGGCTTTGGTGGTTGGCTCTTTGAAGCGAAACGGGTTAGAGATTCTGCCAAGTCCCTCAACTCTATATACCAAGGCTAAAGTTGTGGGTTTCAATTTTCAAAGGAGTATGTTTTTCAATGTCTCTGGTCTGGGAGGGGTCGGGGTAGGGGGAATAAAAAAGGAATAGAAAATGGTAAGTTATCGCAGCTAAAAAGGTAAGTCAGCACCGGCACTAGTACTGTGCTGAGCGCCCCAGCACCCCTCCTGCTCAGAGCTGGCCAGGGTGGGATTCTCAGGAGAAGCAGAGATTGACACCAAGGAATGAGACCAGGCCAGGGCCGGGCAGGGCCACTGCAGTCCCTGCTAGGTGGCCTCAATGCCAGTGCCTGCTAGACAAACGAGGCTCTGCCTTGTCCACCGCTACCGCCCCTTCACACGCATAGTAGGTGCTAAATAAATGTCGGCGGAATCCAGGGTTACGGGCTGCCTTTGGCAGAATGATGCCTCTCTCCGAAGACGGGGTCTCCTGGATGAGAACGTTAACCCTCTCACAGGACATTTTTGAGATCAGGGAGAAAAGGCTGAAAAACCCGTAAATTCTGATCTCCTATTTCCAAGACTTTCCCTCAGTCCATAAAAGCACGCGTTCCCAGTTACAAGGGTAACTCACGGCTTTGCGGCGTTTGGCCACTTTTTTCTTTTATTTAACATACGTTCCTAGCCGGGGCCGTGGACGCGGCTGTAAATCTGCGACAGTTCGACATGCGCAGAACCGCTGAAACTCCAGAGGGGCTGCCCTCCCCGGTCACCCCTGGCCTTGTAAGAGCCGGTTCTGAATGGAAAAGCTACATCCTCATCGACGAGCGATGGCTAAAGAAAAGCACAATTTCTAAGAAGAGGACAACGGTTGTGTGAAGCTTCGACACAGCCCATGCAATGAGGGGGCTCTTCACTGACTTCTGCTTGGAAATGTGTTTCCCTCTCTCTCCTGTATTTGCTTAACTTCCTTCCAAAGGCCAGCTCAGGTAAGACTCCCTCAGGAAGCCGCCCTAGAATCCCACACAGGTTAGATTTAGTGGCCTATTTTTACACTCTTAAATCTCCTGTACCTAACTTTTTAGTAACAGGAATAGCTAACATTGGATGAGCTCACACTATCACAGACAGGGATAGTTTCCATAAAAGATACGTGGCCTTGGCTCCAACAAATGTTCAGCGGACCAGTGCTAGCAGGAAGCATGCCATCTACCCTTTTCCATCCCACAGAGAGCTGTGCTTGGGCCAGACGCGTACTGGGCATACTGTGCCCCAGGAGAAGCACCCCAGCCCCTGCCACCTCACATATTTACAAAAGGATTGAGAAGAGACAGGAGTCACTTGACTGAGTTGGAAGCCCCTGATCTTTGCAATGTGGATTAGTCTTCAAGGACGACCAGCTAAAACTCAGACTGCCTGTCAGCCCTGGTTTCAGCCAGAGGCCTTGCCGTTCTCCCTGCAGAGACTGCAGGTTGCTAGGTTACCCGCGAGTGAGCTGTAAGGGTTGTAGACCAGACAGATTGATTGACTGATCTCCATAGGGTGCTTTCTATTTGCTAAGCATTATCTCATTTATTCTCACAACAACCTGATGAGCTGTAGTCCTCATTTTACGGATGACAAAACTGAATCTAGAGAGACTCATCCACAAACATTCCACTACTACATAGCAGAGATAAGATTCAAACTCAGACCAGGCCCATTCGCGCATCAGTCCTCATCTTCCTCCCAGAACTGAATCTCACGGGCCAATGATGCTGCTGCCATCATCGCCTAACCCATCAGGTCCCCATGTCCTCAAAGGCAAGCTGATGCCTTTCATCTCTGCATCCCCAGGCATTCAGTGAATATTTGTCGAGCGCATAAATAGAATAATTTTATATTTTGTCTTCCCACAAGGCCATGTACTCATCATGCTGCTTTTTGATCCGGTACTGGAGAAGGGTAAAAGATATTACTCTGAAGACCAAGTGAGCCATGGTGTAGGAGGAGTCAAGTTCAATGAAACTAATGAACATCTCAAGACTATTCCAAAATACACTAAAGCTCTGTCATGAGACCAGAAGAATGGAAGTTTGACCCCTCGGTGCCTTGCTGATGAGATTTCTTATTTTCTACACATTCCCAACTAATTGTCTTTAGCCAATGGTTTATCGAAAAGGTCACACTTGGCTCCTTTCCCTCCCACGATCAATAGTAGGGTCTTATTGTGGGCTGGTTGTGAAAATAATCAAGTGTATCGTCAAGGAGAGGAAGCAGACTGGGAATGTGTCCAGTCATGAAATGACTTCCCAAGCACTAAAGAGGAACAGATCATAGGCACCGGCCAGCTCCCCTCAAAGCCTGGCCTGAACCTTTCACCAGACAGCAGTGTGACCTTGGGCAAATTACTTCCACTCTATGAGTCTCCGCTCTCTTATCCCCAAGCCAGGAAAATAAAAGTCTCTGCCTCTGAGGGTCACTGTGAGTCAGACCCAGCTCATGGTAAGCACTCAATCACTGTTCGCTATTCTTATGGTTATTATTATTGTTATAAAAGCTTGACATATTGTAAATCTTTTGAGCTAGCAATTCCATTCTTAAGAATTCATCATAACAAAAGTATTAAAAAAATACAGGAACATATAACTGCAAGGATGTTTACTGAAGAATGATTATAATGTTGAAAAAAGGGGATTGATTGAAAAAATTTAATCTATGCAACGGACTACTTTTGAGGCATTTTAAATGAGTTCATGAAAGAATATTCAGATTTGGAAAGATGTTCCTTACCTATTATCAAGCAAATATCAGGGTAAATAAAGTATGTATGGTACGATCTTATATTTATAAAAATGATTATAACATGTGAACCAAAAACTGAAAAATATACTAAAAAATGTTAATGTTTTCTATTTTTCCTATCATCATCATATAGTGCTTTTATAATGAGAAAAACACAAATAAAAATTACCTTTTAAGAAATAATCGAACTTCTGTTTTATTTCTTTGGGGGCTTGTGGGGGCTTGCATTATGGATGCTTTGAGAAACATGATAAAAGCTTATATTGTTTTTACATGCCAGCGGGTTCCAAGTGCTTTATAAAGATTACTTCATTTAGATCTCACAACAGTGGCATGAATTGATGTGGGTAATGTTATCATCCCCATTTAAGGGTAAGGTAACCGAGGCACAGAGAAGCTGAGTGACTTGCCCAAGGTTATACAGCTTGGAAATATTGGAGGTTGAAATTCAAGAGCAGGTCAACTGGACTGGCCCTCACTCTTATGCCCACACTCTGTCTAGCAGAGCTGCACAGGTATTGCACAGCAAGTTTATCTAAACTTTATTTTTATCTGTGTATTTACATATTTTAAAGATTATATTTAAATGCCCACACTGATTTGACACACACAATAGAATCTAGTTATCTAAGGATATTTTGGAAATCATAAAAGGTCGCTTAAAAAGGAATGTCTTTAACAAATGGAAAAATGATTGATTAGGACTTTATGTTAAAAAACGAAACTCTATGAAAAAATTTATTAAAACCTCTTATTTAGGAAAATTCAGGTTATAGCTGCAGCTACACTCTAATTATTAGAACGAACACTGAGTTTTCATACAGACACAAAAATGTGACACCGAACATTCCGTTGTCTGTCAGCTTCATTGATTGCAAAACACATCCTGTTTTCAGAGATGTCAGAAGACGAGCATTATGTGCATCTTAGAATCGATGAAATACTCGAGAACAATACAGCGTCACTCTAGTTTGACTGGCATAACACAATCGAAAGGGACATTTCTGTAAACATATTGGATGTCTTTGCCAAACTTTCCAGGACTTCCTGTATGTGATTATAATGGCCCTCTTGGAAGTGCTGCTTGTCACCTTTGTTACTTCTCTCTGCTGCAGTATTTAACTGTGCCACCTTAGCCAGATCCACATTTACCAAGGCCTTCCCTGGGCCCTTCAAAGCAGACCATTGGCATCACTGTCACTCACTTAATGGAATTCCTGTTTGGGGCACTAGTTGTCATTTTCCTCCGTGGATGACTGTGTTGACATCGTATAGCAGGAAACTCCTGGAAATGACCACCCACGGAGATGAGACAAAGGAGGTGTCTGCTGTGTCCAGTACATGTCAGCTTTGTGACCCTAAACTCTGTCTCAGCTCTTTCGTGTGTAAAATGGGCCTGCTTCCAGTAGTACCTACCTCCTGGGGTTATTGTGAGGACAAAGTAATTCATGTAGAACAGTCCTTGGCACATTGTAGTCCTCAAGTAACGCTGACTTATTATTTTAACTAATGTCAAATGTGGAGGGGTCTCTGAGTAGAGAACATTTTTATAAGTGATCAGATGATTAATGAATAATTTTGTCTTATAACCACTTTTGTTTCCTACAAAACATCCTTACGGAGAGGGGCTTCAATGGACGTTTAAAAGTCATTAGTTTTTTTTGTGAAGATTTTGGAATAAAGCTTTTCCTACAATCTCTAAACGTGGATTTGAACCTCTGTAACTGTTGTTTATTGGGAAGCTTAAAGGTCGGCACTGGGGTTTCTTGGAATGCACCCTGGTGCGTGTCTGCTCAGATAGAGTCGTCTAAGCAACCGTACTGACGGGTCCTGTCAACCGACTGCCAGGCAGAACAGGGGCACAAGTTCATGCCAGGATGTTCACCCAGGGGTGCAATTTCAAATGAATATGTAACATGTCCCATAACGGTGATTTTTTTTTTTTAAATAGAATTTCAGAGCTTATTTTAAGTTTTGGGTGCAACTTCTCTCCTTGTCTATCTAAGGCGAGGGATGTGAGTAGTTGTTAGATAGATTTTTTAAGTGATTTAACCTTGAAACAATTATTTCCTAGCCTCTTTCTCGCCCGTGGATCAATTTAATTGAAGAGTAGTCACAGCCGGTAAGAAAACAATGAAAGAAAATACTTTTGCTGTTTGCAACTACTTGTACGTATTCACCGTGATTTTTTTCCCTCAAAATTGTGCAAACAAAACAAAGTACATAAATGAAATGAATATAAAGATCACAGTTATCCTCTCTAGCTATTCAACGCTTGTTTTACTCAAAATAGACGAGCTTGTCACAGATTCACTTAAAGAGAGAGATTACTAAAAATGAAGAAAAGTACAAAGAATATGGTAACAAATACCCATATTTCAACCACTCAGATGAATAAATGTTAATATTTTATCATATTTATTTCTAGTCTTTGTGTGTGTGCATGCACATGCATTGGAGATGGGAAGGGAGACTGCCTTACTTTTAAAGTTTTATTATAGATAAAAACAAGTACTTTCTAAATCTAATTCTCAGTCCTGTTCTCACCTATTCCTAGAGGTGCCCACCCTCATGAGTTTAGTGTCCTCTCGCTGTGTCCCTGTCTCTCTCTCTCTCTCTCTCTCTCTCTCTCTCTCTCTCTCTCTCTCTCTCTCCATATGTACTACATACACACACAATAAACAAATATAGAGATTAACATTATAATAATAAATATCAACTTGAACTATAAACTATGTTTATGCTAATAAAACTGTCTCTTTTATCCATTTTATATATGGGGTTCCACATAAGATTTCACTTGAAGATAAATGTTTTTGCCCAGAAAATTTGCAAAATGCTGAATCACAGCGCCTCTGAGACTCTGCTTGGTCTAAATTGTGACTTGGTGCTGCCTCCCTCTTATTTCTGTTTTCTCAGTTTTGTCTTTCTCCCCAAGTTCTACTTACTCAAGCATTACCCTCCTTGAAAAACATTCACAGCATCCTCCATGCACCCCGTTAATATCCATTCTCTTGTAAAATGCAAGCGCCCCCTGAGATTTCTCTTTGGCTCTGCTTGGTGGCTGCCCAGGAGGGTACCCATTGATTGAAGTGGCAGTTTCGGCTCCTGTTAGGATGCCACCAGGTAATCACAAAGGGTCTCACAAGAAAGACCTTTCCAAAAGCACTTTGAGTTCAGTACAGAAGAAACTAAGGCTCTTTTGGTTCACGAAATTTTTCTCCATACTTCAAAGAAGCTCTTTTGGAAAGAGAGGGTCTGAAAAACATGTCTGTAAAAATAATGCCTCCCTTCAAAGTGAAGTTAAATTGCTATGTGACATGCTACACAAGCTGACAGTCAAAGCCTGGTATTTCTTCCACAATAAGCTCACAGAACACAACTCCACAGGAAGGGAGAGGCCCAGGAAGAGCCCATCTGTCTCATGAGCATTGGGAGGGTGCAGAGACGGTGGCATGGTGACAGAACCACAGTACTGAGAACACTCGGGAGACCCAGTGTCCCAGGGACCCGGTTAGTGCCACCTCTAATTGAAACCGTGTACAGTTTACTTACTTGGGCAAGAGAGATGGGACAAGGGAAAAGAGAGTTTGTTTTCAAAGAAGACTCTGAATTGGGAAGGGATAAACTGAGCTGGCAAAAGCCATCACCGTTAATCGCAATCTATACATTTGCTTTTAAAAAGAGTCATTTAGGGGAATTCTGCTGATGAGGACACACAGAAGTGTTTGCTCAGCTCATTGTAGCTTGGTCCACATGTGCTTGATCTGTCATGTTTGGGTTTATTTGGTATGATCACGGGGTAATTTGTGGTCTCCTAGTTTCCTTCTATTGTTTAATGTGGGGATAGTTTTGCTTCCCATCCCACAGACACATCTGTGAGTGAGTGTGCACAGCCTAGTGTAAGGCACTGGGGCTGACAGCGTCTGCTTCTATCTTAGCACCATTCAGTCCTCCCTCTGATCAATCCTCTGGAGCTGTCAGCCTGCCCTAGGCTTCCCAGTTGCCTATGGAAGTCATTTGGCTCTTGGCTCCATCAGTCTGAGTGATGAAGTAGGCATTTTTAATATTTGCTAAACAGGACCGTGGAGAAGGTGAAGTCTCGGTGGGCTCTCCAGCACCAACTGCATCTTGTTGTCTCTGGTTAATCACGTACCTAATTTGCCGATAACTGACTTGTACTCACAAAGGGTTTCGTTCAACTTGATACATGAGTAGCAATCACTGGTGAGTAGCAGTCGCCGGAGAAACGTCAAACTAACCTGCACACTGTCTTCACCACCTGAGGTCCTGACTTGTTGCAATAGCCTCTGAGGTTTCTTTTGATGCTTAGCACGATAGTCAGGTCAGGTTATTATTCCTTTTGTAAAGTCTGATCTGTTTCCTCTCTACAACCGGGGTTGAGTGAATCCGACACTGTAAGATTTCAAAAATTTGGCAAGATGTTCTAGGCTTCCTTACATCCACCATCCCCATAAGAATTCAAGCTGGTAGGTTATGACTGGCCTAGATCAACCTTTTTTTTTTTTTTTTTGGTCCAGGTTTTAAAAAATGCAATGCAGGGTGTCAAAATGCTGCATATAATATCTACCTTTCAAACTGATGAAGAGGAAACAATGATAATACCCAGTTTATGCAAAGGTTCAAGTAAATAAAAGGGGCATTTACACACTGCTCCTGGTGGAAAATTTTCAGGACAATTTGGCAATTCATGTAAAATCTTTAAGGGTAACTTTTGGGAAAAGAATTAAGGCTGTATACAAAGACTAGCTGTGAGGACAGGTACCCTGACATTTTATTATAAGTCATTAGGGCTTTTCGTTGATATATCTGGAGCTCCTACTCCCAGGGACGTCATGGGATTGTATTTCCGGCCCCACTGAAGTTGGATATGACTTACTTTGGTCCATATGAGAAGGGCTCAAATGATATGGGTCACTTCAATCAGGCTGATGTTAGCAAAGTCCAATGTCACCCCAAATGAACGCACAAACAAAATAGGGTTTCCCAATCTTAGCACGTTCGACATTTTGGGCTGGGTAATTCTGTTGTGGAGGGCTGTCCCGTGTGTATTTACCAGCATCCTTGGTCTCTATTCGCTAGCTCCCAGTAGAGACCTCTTCTCAGGTGACAAGCAAACATATAGCCAGGCATTGCCAAATGGGTGGGGAGAAATTGCCCCTGGTTGCGAATCACTGATACCGAACAGACAAGAAATAGCCTCTGTTGTTTTAAGCCACTTGAATTTAGAGGGTTTTTTTTTTTTTTTGGTGATGGTGTTCTTTTTTTCATTTTTGTTCTTATTGCAACTGATGTGTTTTATTGTATCAAAAATACTACATAAACATTTAGCAAAAGGGGACTGCTTTTAAATTATAGATTTTTTAAAATTTTCTTCCCTTTGTTTATCTGTTTTAAAATTTTTTTCTTCAATGAAAACAATCTGTTCTTTAATAAGAAAAAACTAGAAAATTAATTTCATTTTAAAGAGCTGTAGTTACGTAATTGCCCATTTCTCCACAGTATTTTCTGGGGCCACCCAGAATTTCTTAGCATAATGAAACGCTTACAATGTGATATCTTTACACTGAGCTTTAGTTTGCAAAATGTTTTCTCATCCTACCTTTGTTGTTGTGTAATTACAAGAAAACTGTGAGGCAAGTACACAGGTAGACAGACTGATGCTACGAGAGGGTATTTCCAAGGTCGCCTGGCTAATGTGCAGCAGAGGCTCCATTCTCAGTCCTTCATTTATTCCAGGACTTTGTCCCCTGTGCCACGTTGGCTCTGGCTCGCTGCTTTGTGCCACTTTCAAAAAGTCAGCTGGGACAGACTCTGATTCTTGGGAAATTTAAGCAGAAAGGATTCTCTCTGTATTTAATATCCTTGGACATGGATACTAAACCTTGTAGGCTCTTGGTCGGAGATTGATACTCAATAAAATTTAAGCATAGCCATTTCATGCAACACAGCCAATAGAATTTCATATTCTTTCCCCTCCCCACCTCTCTCTCTTTCTCCCTTTCCAGCTCAAATGAGTCACCTTGGCTAGACTGCCAATCCCTATAGAACTTATGTTCCTTGATAGGACATGCCAATAGAAATGAAAAATTCTATAATGAGTTAGTCACCTATCCCTGCAAGAAGCTGAGCGCTGTCTCCTGGAGGAAATGTAGCTCATCAAATGGACATGAATGCATGTAATGACAGTGAACGGATGTGAGAACGTGTAAGGAGTCGTTTTTTTTTTGCCTTTCTTTCTTTTTTTAAAGAAGCGCCCCTATGTTGTACCTGTCTTGTACATTTCTAAGCATCTGCACTGTGTCTCGCTTACTTGACCCTCCGACACGTGCTAAACTCCCAAATTGGCAGCTGGACTGAAACCTAACGGCACATCAGCCCATGCCTATTCATTTCTCTTCCCTTGAAATGTGATGGGACTGTCCCTGGAGGGGAGCTATTTTGAGAGGATGATCACTAAAACAATCTCCAGCTTGGCAGGAGATGGACAGTGGTGTATCCACAAGAGAAGAAAAGACATTTACATTGAGGGTTTGAGTCTTGCATGTCAGAACAGCAGGGAAACTGGGTAGAGTAGGCTTCGGCCAGCTGTCCACTGTCACACAGTTACAGAGGCTTCCCGACTTGACTCGCTGTGATCACTGGCTTTTCCATATACTAGCTGCTCACAGCATGCAAGGGAAGGGGGATCACAGTTCTTTGAAACAACGTTGGGGACCCATTTTTATCCAGCCAAGCTCCTTGTATCTAATTGAGGGGAAAATTTTGCTCGCCTGTGTCCAGAGGGATGTTGACACTTGATCAAATACTGCCATTAAACAGATTGCACCACTGCAAATTCTTCCTTATGCTATAGTAGGATCAGTGGAGCCTAAAGGTCAAGGAGACCACCTCACAATTTGCAGGGTGCCAGAGCAGCACCCTGACACTGGCCAGAAGTTGCAGAAAGGCCTCGGGGATCCTACTCAGCTGAATTCCTCTCTTTCTCCTGAGAAACTCTTTGAAGAGCAGATGTGCTTTTTGCATCAGGAGTTCTGCGTGGTCAGGGCTGTTAACTCATTTCTGGATAATCAGTGCTTAGATCAACAAATATTTTTCTGGGTGGATGGATGGAGGTCATATTGATTACCACTTTCCATATCGGTCCCTATAGCATGGCTGTGTATGGTAATGAAAACCTCCACAGCCCTCCTTGCTCAAAAAAAAAAAAAAAAAAAAATTGTCCTTTTAAGTCCCTTATATCGACCATGTCAGGCTGTAAGATGGGGTTGCAAATAAGTTTCATCTTGAGAGCCAACAACTGTTAGTGGCTGCCTTCAGGGTTCTTTCTGTTGGATGAATCGGTGCACTGAGCTCAGTGAGGAAAAAGTACAGTCATTGATTAGCAATGTCTGCCATGAGCTGAAGACAAAGAAATGGTGGCCTCCTTGCTTTCTATTTGCCAATGGGTTTAAAGCTTTAAATTCTTCCAATTGAATTTTCTAGATGAATACCTTTCCAACACATTTTAAAGTCAGCTTTGACTGGATATAATGGGCGGTTAAGGATGTTTTTCCTCTCCTGGAGTATTTTCCTAACAGACTTCTTTACGTACTTGCTGGATTTGAAAGCAAATGAGGCGGGGAAACCTGACTTGGGTTTCCTCAGGAAATATAATTCTTACTGGAAAAGAAAACCAAGCTCTCTGGGTGTTAATTTATCCCAAGTGGTACATATGATAAAATCTCTACTAGGACAAATGAAAGGAGGGATTAGAGGGAAAACGATGAGATCCATAATGTAACCCAATCTCTTCATCCCCAACTCCGGAATAAACTCACTTTCCCAGTGCCAAAAACTTTCCAAGGAACTTAGTACAGGGAAGGACAGGGAGTCAAAGAGGGACAGCAGCTGAATTTTGTTTAGTGTCACACCACACTGTTCACGTACAGTGGGATGTCTCCTAGTGACACTTAACTAGTTAATCCAAGAACCAGAAGGCCTGAACAGAATGTACCCAAGGAGTCGCCTCCAGGTTTAGCAAAGCTGACTTCATCAGGTTGAGACGTTACCTTTTTTTTGAGATATAATTCACGTCATGTAAATCCCACCATTTTACAATTCAGTAGTTTTTAGTATACTTTCTGTGTTGTGTAACCATCACGGCTGTCTAATTTCAGAGCGTTTATAATATATCACTCCCCCCCGCAAAAAAAAACCCCATACTTACCAGTAGTCAGTCCTAATTCCTTCCTCCCTGCCCCTGGCGATCACTAATCTTCCTGCCTCCATGGATCGGCCTATTCTGGACTACATAAATGGAACCACATCATATGTGACCTTGCATATCCGGCTTCTCTCACTTAGCATAATACTTTCAAGATTCAGCCATGTCATAGCATACAACAATACTTCATTAATTTTGATGTTTGAATAATATTTCACTGTATGGATATATCACGTTTTGTTTATCCATTCATCAGTTCATGGACGTTTGGGTTGTTTACACTTTTGGGCTATTATGAATAATGCTTTATAACATCTGTGTACATGTTTTTATGAGAAATAATGTTTTCAGTTCTCTGTGGGTGTATACCAAGAAGCTAAATTGCTGGGTCATATAATAATTCTATCTTTAACTTTTTGAAGAACTGTCAAATTCTTTTCTACAGTGGCTGTACCATCTGGCATTCTCACCAGCAATAAACCAATGTACCAATGTACCAATGTTCCAATTTCTCCAACCCTTGCCCATACTTATTATTCTCCGTCCTTTAATTCTAGACCTCCTAGCTGGTATGAACTGTTTTTTTTTTGTTTTTGTTTTTGTTTTTGTTTTGTTTTTTAAACTCATGGTCTTATCAAGCATGGTCCTACCTGGGCGTGTGATGGTGGAAGTCCCCTTCTTATGTAAACACCGAAGAGAGCGTCCTTCCCGAGGGAGATGTTGAACTTTAAGAACTGAGGCTGACTGATATGAATCTGGGATCTCCAAAACACGCCTGGTGGGACCTCCTGGGTCACACGCCGCCCAACTTCTGCTTCGCCACTGTCTATGCTGCTGTTTTTCAATGACCAGGGCACTGGAAGACAAGAATAGAGATCAAGTTGGTGACATTTGTCTACATTAGTTGGTTCTACATTTCTGTTTAATCATATTCCAGGATTAAAAAAAAAAAGTATTAAGATTAAACTCATGGCAACTTTCTCTTTAAGTCACAGCTTAAAACATTTACGTGTTAAATCACAAAGCTATAAACTCCTACCCCAGGGCACCTAAAATGTTGGTATAATGATTTCTAAAACTTCTGAGGCTGCTCTTTACTGATCACATATAATAAGAGCCGGAGTCTGCTAAGTACATGTAAAGCTTCTGACAACCCCTAATGTGACTGAGATGTAAAAAGTATCATCAGGGGAGGGGAGAGTGATATTAATTTGGCACCACGTTGAATTCTTGAAGCCTTTAATTATTCTTTCCAGTCACAAACAAGTCCAATATACTCTGACATTTTCATAAATTAAAAAAAAAGCAACAGTAAACAAAAATTCGTCCCAAGTAAATAAAGTACAATAGAAAATGGGACTTGATCTCAGGGTGACTAATGCTGGGAGTGACCCCTTCCTTGAGCAGGAGTGGGGGAGCTAAGAGCCATGTGGAAACCACACCCCTTTCACGGTGACAGTGAAGTGTCTTTGCAAAGCACTATTTAAAATGGCTTATATGGCAAATATCAGTTACCCACAGTCAGCATCCTTCAAAATTTTAACAACAGCAGTGCCAGAAATATCTATTTTGAATGAGGAGTTTTGAGTAACAATAAACCACCAGTGCCTCGTACACTTCCAAGGGCAGCTGGCTTCCTTTGTGATCACAGAATTAAGGGAAAGCTGGGAGTTACTGGTAGCTACCCAAGAAAAGCAAATTAATTAATCTCTCAGAGGCTCGTTTTCCTCATCTGTAAAATGGGAATAAAGCCTTCTTGGAACCATTTGTGATTCCCTCAAAAGGATTCTTAATTAAAAAAAAAAATCCACCTCCCATCTTCTTGAGAACGTCTAAGTTAATTGAAACCAGATACAGAAAGAATGACAGACATTTTTGTTTAGAGGGTCTTTTCATTTTTCAGTTGATCACTCTGATGGCCTTGTGAATCTGAAAACTTCTTTGGCCCAGCGGGGAAAGCCTTGGAAACACTCTCCCCTCTGCATTGAGAGACGGATTTTTCTGAACATTTTATCTATATTTGGCCACTGCACATTGCAAAAGGTTTGGGTGGTCGGAGAGGTCATAAGGCTGCTGAAGACTGGTGTGAGGGTCAGTGAAGCTCTCTGACTTAAGAGACACAGCTCGCTTCCTATCTAGCCACCCTGCCAAGACAAGATTCATAAATGACCTTGGAGACAGTGTCTCCATCTGTAAAATGAAGAGGTAACATTTTTGGATCTCTGGAGGTTTTCTGTGTCTAAATTATAAAAGAAAACCACAGAGTGACTTGAGGGTCTGAAGTTATTATTTTTTTTTCTCTTTTATTTAAGAAGAGAGGTGATGATTCATTTGTGTGTAGTTCAATAGTGGATCAATAAAAAGTCAACGGGGGCTTAAAATAAAGTAGGAGGAGCACTGGTTTGGACCGTAAGAAGAAACTCTTGACCTCCAGAATAATAAAACTAGGGAACGAACTCCTCAGGGAAGTTTGGAAGCTTCCATCACATAACACCGTTTAGAAGAAAAAAAAAACAACTAATAAGTCCTGAGTGGCTCAGATCTTTGGATGGGGACTCAATGGTTGGTTCCGTAAACATTTTTTTATGTTGGTTAATGGTCGTGGACCACTTCCCTATAAAGGGAGGAAATACTGACTAGTACATGAGAGCAGAGACTCTTTCTGGGGTGAAACTGCCTTGGTTCAAATCCCAGCTGCTAAGTTTATCAATTCTCTGCGCCTCAGTTCCTTCAGCTGTCTAGTTGGGACACCATTATCATTTATTTCATTAGATTGTTATAAGGCTTTAATGAGTTAATCCATGAAAAGCTTTCAGAATAATTTTTGGCACAAAAGAAATACTAAATGAAAATTAGTTATTATTATCATTATTATTAATCTATAAGGCTCTAAGCCTAAATTCAGTGTTGTTTATTTTGCTGAAACAATGACAAGCCCAGGGGAAAATACTTATTATCACCAGTCGATCAGAAGCTCTGACTATTATAAATTGGAAACTAATTTGTACTTAAATATGCTGCTTTTGACAGACTCTATCCTGCCCCCAAATCAGGGCCTTTTGTGAGAAGGGAAGTAATAAAAAGAACCCAGTAAGAAAGAAAGGTAGTAAAAAAGACCCCTGGGGAAGAATAGATTAGGGGCCTCTGACAGTGACCAAAAGTAACCCCAGGAATCATAATGTGGCAATAAGTTAAAAAATGCATTAAAAATAAAAAAAAATTAAAGAAATTATTCATGTTTAAACTTATTAAGATGGGCTTTCCTTCATGTCTGCTGGGCTTTCAGGGTTGCTGGGTTAATGACGGGATATGAAAAAGAGGCAAGAAAGCAGCGCCCACAAGCCCACTAATCTACGGTTGAAACCTAAATGGCTTTTGATAATGTCAAGCCAAATGAGGACGCCAGAGCTGTGCGAGGGGGCTGGCCTCTGGACAGCCAGCCCTGGCTCTGCAGAAATTCGGACAAGGAGCTGTAGGGGTTTGCTTCTTATAGCAGTGGGACCCCACTGCTTTCACTAGATCCCAACTTCAAGACCCCAACTTCAGTAAATTAGCTGCTACCACCAGTGAATCTGAACTACTTTGTCTGCTATCACACCTCCCCCTAAGATTCCAGATGTTTCTCTCCTTCCTGTTTCATCCACCAGAGAGGCAGTGCCCCTGGCTGATAAAATACAGGCTCTGCAGCCAGATAGAACTGGGTTCACACCCTGGCTCTGGTTCTTCCGTGCTGTGTGACCGCCAGCAATTTGCTTAACCTCTCTGGGCCTCCATTTTTTTTTTTTAAATAAAAAGAGAATAATAATAATAGTAGGTATCTCATAGGGTAGGAGTAACAAATGGAAATACACAAAGAAGGACTTTGTACAGTGCCTAGCATATAATAATAGTAAAATAAATGCCAGCTAGTTACATTGAATTAAATAAAAGAATGAAAAACTACATGGGAAAGCATTTGGCTTTCTTTTCAGATAAAGGATTTTCTAAAAGAAAAACAATGTGTGTATATATGATATATATGTATGTGTATATGTATACATATTTGTATCTATCATCTAAATATCCATCTATCTATCTATCTGTCATCATCATCATCTACCTATCTACTTATCTACCTATCTACCTACCTACCTACCTCCCTACCTATCAAGAGAAAGAAGATAGAATAATTCTTCTGGAATTGTCTTAACTACGGAATAAGCTTAAATTTGGGACTCAGCATCTGCTCTCAGTACTGATTTTTGATGGGACCTTCTGGAAGACAATATGGTTGCTTTATTGATTAGCTTACTTAATCGATAAACCTGCTGTAGTGAGTAACAATGAAATTAAGGTCCAGGTCAACTGCACCCTCACACTGAAGCTCTCTTTTTCCTTATGCTCCTCACCCCTAACCAGAAAAACAGGTCCTTTCCCTGAGTTCCATAGCAGTTACACTTAACTACCGTGGCACCTGTTGTCGGGTACTGTAATTGATTTTGCCTGTCTTCCTACGTCTCTCTTAGTAGACTGTGCTTCCCGAGGTCAGGCAGAGCTGTGAATTCATCTCTGGGTGCTCTGTGGTTTGCACCTGGTGACCATGGGCGCTCCACAAATGCTTGTTGAACTGAATCGAGTTTTACCTGCCCATCTGATGGCATATTTTAACACAACCCCTGTAATTACTGGGTAAAATGAGAACCTTAAGGAAGATTCACTTTGCAAAGTTGCATGGAAGCTTTTTTTTTTTTTTAAAAATAATATTAACTTTTGAAAGCTCTATTGGAATATTTATAATTTAAAAGAAATTTCCTCATGGATCCTGTTGAAAATTCATGAGTAAAACCCTTAATTTATCTTTTGTGTAAAAGCTTATACACAAACAAACCAGGGGAGTTGGAGTGTAGTAAAAAAGGTTCTTAAAGTAACAACTGAAAGTCAAGGATTAATGCTGATACCTCATGACCTTGAAGCTTCTGTGGAAGGAGCAGGTGTGTAAGTGGACTATTTGGTTGAACTCCCATCCTTGCCACTAAGCAGCTGGCTGGTTTAGCTTCGAAGGTTTCAGTGTCCTTACCTACATAACAGTGGTTTGGATCTTTGGGGGTCTACTGAGTTCTACAGAGCGAGTTGGGTGGGTCACCTCCGGGTATATGCTACAAAGAATGTGTGTGTGTGTGTGTGTGTGTGTGTGTGTGTGTGGTGTTGGCAGGAGGTGGAAGGTACTTACACTTTAAAAATAAAACTCGATTCATTAAACATGTTATTGTTAGTGTTAAAACTAGTAACTTCTTTCAAACTAAATTCTCCAGATGTGCAACTGAATTATGCTTTTGCAAAGAGATGTTTCACTTTCCATAGGTATATTTTGTATATATTTCATATATCATTTTGAAATAATTTCAGATTTATAGAAAAGTTTTAAAAAAGTACAAAGAATTTCTGCATATCCTTCACTTGGATTCCATAACCACTATATCCATTTGCTTCATGTTCTCCCTCATATGTAAATACATATGTATACATTTTTTTCTGAAACATTGAGAATAAGTTACAAACAAGGTGCTCCCTTACCTCTAAATACTTCTATGTGCTTTTTTTCTGAAAAGCAAAAACATTCTGTTTTCAGAACCACTGTATAATTATCAAAAACAGAAAATTAACATTGATAGAATGCTCTAATTTACAGATCCTACTCAAATTTCCTAATTGTTACACTAATATTCTTTGTAGCAAAAGAAAACAGAGATTTTCTAATATACTTTCAAAAAAATCTTTCAAATAATTGCATATAACTTCTGTAATTTTAAAAAGAATGAAAATGAAAAAAAAAAAACCCACCTTTTTTTGTAAATACTGACTCAAAGAGCTAAGAAGAAAAGGTGGCTTTTGCCAATTGCTGCAGGCAGTGCTGGGAACCATCTTAGGGACTTTGTCCTTGGAGGTCAAGTCCTCGGGCTGGCGTCAAAGGATTGAAGGGCTGCTCTTGCAGGCCAAAGAGGACAGCAGCATCAGGCAAACTGACCTGACCCTGGGCCCCTCCGAGCCACGGCAGCAGCTGTTTTAGGACCACACACGTGGCTAGTCCCTAATAGGCTGCCACTGAGAGACAGGCAGCAAGGAAATAAAGTAACTGAGGTTTCTATCTGTATCTCCAGGGTGGGTATCCTCATACCGAGAAATTTTGAGACCTCAGAAGGCAATGTTGCACAGCTGTGCTGCTGGTCAACCCTGGGTTGGAATCCCAGCTCTGACAACTACTAGCTGTGTGCCTTTGGGCTAATCACTCCTCCTCTCTGAGTTTGCCCACTCATCTGTCCAATGGGGTTCTTCTGAGGGTTAACCAGGGTAACCTATCTAATACCTGGCTTGGAAGCACTTCTACAGCTTTCTATTCCATCGTTATGCTACCTGACAATAGCTGTAATTATCCCAGATTTGGAGGACAAATTTGTGATGGTGTAATTTAAAATATAGGCTGCTTTGGGTAGGCGCAATTTGCTACCATGGGCCAAGAGATGGAGTAGGGCTTTATGAAATAGGCTGTCATTTTCCAGAGCAGCTGAAATCAATATACAATGAGCAGTCAATACGTCTGCAGACAGGGAGGGACCCGTCACATGAATTAAGGTGCTATAGCCAGAGAAAACAAAGTCACAAGTTCATTCACTCCAAATTACAAGTATTGATGTGTACTTTATCTGCTTCTCAGGTAGAGACCTCAGCATAACCTGTGTCAGTGAAAAGCAACCAGACTTTATTTATTTAATAATGATTCATCATGTCCAAAGCAATGTTGGGTGAGTCATTCCTTCATACGTTCACGCAACAAATATTTATCGAGCATTTACTATGTGCTAGGTAATCTTTGGTCACCATCAAAGTGGAGGTGTATGTTATAATGCCATCATCCCTTATCTCAGCAGCCTGCAGCCCAGGGTCCCATGGGCTCCATTTAGGCTTGGATTGGCAGCATTAGGAAAAGAGCAAGCAAGTAGCCATTCCGTGAAAGTCTGGCCACCATCCTGGGGTTGTAGGTGGTGACCGAGCATGGTGTCCTGGCAAGCAGGATCGAGGCCAGCCCACGTCTCCCAGAGCTGCAGCTTGCATGTCAAACTTGCTTTTCTGTCTCTGAGCTCAAAGTGACAAGTGAAGATGTTGAGCATTTTGCCCTCAGAAGCAGATGCTTACTTAACACATGACGGTTCTGGCGGGTTCATCTCCAGCTCAAAGATGAGATTTCTGGGATTTTAGAAGCAACACTCTAATGATCAGTTTTACAGGAGAGCCCACCTCTACAGAGCACGGAAGATTGCTCATGTAAATGTGAAGCTATTGCCTATTTCAGAAACATGCACCTAAAATTCCAACCGGTTAAATAAGACTGATGTCAAGCAAATTGACAGCCTTCCATAGCCACATTAGGAGCTAATCATCTCAGAAAACGTTGCCATAATTCATTTATGGAAACAGCGAGACTATTCCCCAAACAAGTGATAAAGGGAATGGACTCATAGTCATAGCGGGGAAATGAAGCCTCATATTAATACTTGCTAAACTTAACTGAACTCCGGAGGCACCTTGGCATAAATCTGCCTTGCAGATTATTCTGCCTCACATATTTTTATCTATTGCAAATAAAGCTGAATTCAGAATATTGCTTCAGTCATTACACCTCGTTTCCATTTATTTGGGAATCAGGACAAGCATCTGAGGGTTCTGTTTAATCGAGAGAGGGGCAAAAAGATTCTCCAAAGGACATTAGATTCACTGCCTTAGACTACAGCTCCCCTGAGCCTTCACCTGCCCGTCAGCCTTCACCCTGTGGCTGGCTGGCTATTCTTCAGGAAGAGATTTCCATCTTGGGTGCCACTGCTCCTGTGATGATGTCTACAGCATCACACAGCAATAATAGTTTTTATAAAATCCTTCAGTGCCTGGGACCACAAGCACTGAAGGATTTTATAAAAGTACCGTAGCCTTTCATCTTTTAAAACCTCGATTTGTCGCCTTAGATAAAAATGGTCAACCCTTTGTCACTAAGAGTGTTAACAGATATTTATACATCTGACTGTTTAGGTGGCTTGCTTCTGCATTAATCTGTAGTTCGGTTCATTAGTATCATAGCAGCTAAAATTTATTAGGTGCTTACTACTTGCCACGTAATCTCTCAATATCTTTATGATTTTTCCTGTTTTTCAGATAAGAAGACCACAGAAGTAAAGTGACTTGCTTAAGGTCACACACCTCTTAAGTGGTAGAGCTGGGACTGAAAGCCAGTTCTGATCAAGACCAAAACTCACCTATCTACTACACTGACTGTATTCTGGATCCTGAGCTAAGTACAAAAGATACAGAAAGGTGTGTATTCATGCAGAGAGCAGAGACCAATCTCTGGGTGTTCAAGGCAGCTCTGAAAGGCAGAAGAGGCAAGGTGAGCAAGGGCAAATGCAGTGGGGTGGGGCGGGGGGGAGATTGGTTCTCATGTCAAACCATGAGGTGCCATGCACAATGGAACCTGTGCAGCCTAGAGCAGGGTTGCGGGTGACAATCAGAAGCTAAAATCCACCGACGCGAGGCACTTCAGTGGGATCCATCTGTAACAACGGTGAAACAACATGGCCTCCAAAATGAGGGGAGCTGCTATGTCACTACGTAGGCGATTGGTATACATGTCAGTAGACATGCAGCATCGTAACGATTGGCTCAACTAACGACCCCTTGCCTTTCCGGGAATTTTACCGACTTTGGAAAAGCCCTGTGTAGGGAGGTGATCATTTCGAAACCCTGGGCTGTGTTCACTGAGAGGCTGACAAGAGCCAGAGGAAGAATCACCAACCTTCCTACTAATCTGGCTCCTGGTACTGTGCACTAAGCCAACGAGTGAAAATCATAATGAAGTTTTTGCTGAAAGGGCAAGTGTAGAAAAACATGTTTCTAAACAGAATAACAGTCTTTGCCATTTTTTTTCCAACTTGCATACCATCTGGAAATCCTGATTTTTTTTTTTTTTTCAAATGGTAGGAAAGAAATGTGCTCCAGGCACAAATAAATGTTTACAGCTGAGTTATAAACCGAGAATGGTGGGGCTTGAAACAGGCTGGCAGAGATGGAACTCACGCTGCAGCAAGGCACCCAGGGCTGTCGCGAGCGGGCCAGCTTGTTTTCACATCGTCCCTTTCGAATGGGAAGTCCTGCTTCCCACTGACCTCGCGAAGCAAATGCTTGGGAAGAAGACTTTATTCGGGTTTGTTCTCATTCTTAGAAGGTAAAAAAAAAAAAAAAAAAGAGATGAAGCAGCACACAATTGTCCATCTTGACACACTGAAAGCGGTCTTTGCCTTTGGAAAATACAGAACCTCCTGAGAAGTGCCAGCCCACGGAGGCTTGTTACAGCACCAGCTGAGATGTCAGGATGATGTCTGTGACAACTCATATTCAGGCACGTCTTATTAAGTACCTGATACCACACACTGTGTTTTACAAGAGTTGTCTCATTTATGCTGGACAGTGGGCTGGTGAGGGGGTACCATTGTACTGATGAGGAATTGGAGGCTGAGGGAGGACATGTGACCTGCTTCAGGTCACACAGCTGCAAAGGGATGGAGCTGTTGTTTGTTGTTTGCAGCTGGACCAACCCCAGAGTCCTATTATTTTAGAGAACCTGTCAGTGTAAAGTTACTAAGAATATATTATACCTAACTCTTGGTCAAGAAAGAAAAACTGATCTATTGGAAGTTTATTCTCTTCTCCCTAGACTCCTATAATGTGTTTAATTACAGGAAAGACCAAGGAAGGTAGAAATGGGTTTGTGAATGATACAGAGCTGTCAGCAAACTTTTCCTGTAAAGGGCCAGATAGTAAATATTTTCGGCCTTGTGGGCCATCTCGTCTCTGTTGCAACTACCCAACTGCTTTGTTGTGGTGCAAAAGCAGCCACAGGCAATGAATGAACATGGCTGTGCTCCAATAAAACTTTATTTGCAAGAACAATCAGCTGGCCAGACTTGGTCCATGGTATGTAGCTTGCTGACCCTTGATATAAAAGATGCCTTGAATTTAACATGAGTGACAGGCTTTGAGAATGATCCATGAAATTCTACTTGGGAGTTTATTCTTTCTTAAGATCAGTGAGCAAATTGGCTACACACAATGTGCCCTTTAAAAGTTCCTGTATTTTTTTTTTTTTTTTTTTTTTTTTGCCTCTGGGCCTAGCCAATCAAATTGGATTCCCTTATGTTATCTGACCAGGTCAGAACACCGTATTGAATCTTTGTTCTCAAGGCTTATCTAATCCCAGATCTATAGAAAGAGCGCCGTGTGCTCGTGTAATGAAGATGTATGAGTTCATTCCTTTTAACATAGAAATACACGCAAGATGGTGAGTGATTCTGGCAGTCTGTGGACTCCCTTTTCTTGATGTGAAACCCAACCACCAACCACGTTGAGATTTAATTGAAAGAGAGAATGAAGGAAAAACATAAACCATGAGCAACGACAAATGGAAAAGGGAAGACAAAGGCCGAAGAACATGCTCTCCTAACTAATTAATCAAGGGCTTTGTTTCCACTAGCATCTCGAAGAGTGTAGGCTGCCCTGCCTATTAGCTTTCTTTCCAAACCCGAGAAGTGTAAATGCTCTAAGGAGCAGGTAATGAAATCTCTATTGACGTGCCATCTTAGATGGGACTCACGTGTCTGTGTTTTGCTTACATTTTAATTTGGTTCTGCTGGATACTTACCAGTAATTGCTTCATAAGATTACCCTCCCTGGCAATGTGTGGTGTATCTTGATTAAAACATTATCAAAGTGAAGGATTATTGTACACTGCACCAAAAAAAAAAAAAAAAAAAAAATGGAGGGGGTGTTATTTAATTAACTTATTGCCAATATTTCTTGATTGTCTCTTTGAAACACTGGAAAATTAGTTAATTGGAATTGATTCAGGTTATCTAAATGTATAGACCTGGGAGGCGGGCAAGAGGGAGGTCACTGGCTAAAGAAATTTAAACCTAAGATCACTTTCTCTAGAAGAGTTAGTGAAGTGTGAGAAGACTAAAACCTTCCTAGTAGTGTTTTAAATCAAACTTTACAGTAAGTTAAAGAAAAGAACGGATACTTTCAGCCA
This sequence comes from Eidolon dupreanum, assembly GCA_028627145.1. Taxonomy (NCBI): domain Eukaryota; kingdom Metazoa; phylum Chordata; class Mammalia; order Chiroptera; family Pteropodidae; genus Eidolon; species Eidolon dupreanum. The sequence continues at coordinate 6,285,404 of CM053515.1, forward strand.
TCGAAAGTGCACTGTTTTGGTGCTCAGAAGTGAGACGTTCCAAGTTTAACCTCAACTTTAAGCAATTTTTAATTCTCACCCTTTTTCATAAGAGTCCTACTGACAAAATTTATTGGACGACAATTTGGCAACCATTCTGTCTGCCTCATAACTCACTGGGAAAAATATCTGAACTGGTGATGTTATATGACTTACACAACATTTTTGAAAGCATGCTGTATCTGAGGGGGAAAATTCTGGTCTTTCCCAAGACCCCATGGAAAATATTTCTTCATTTGTTAGAGACTCCACGCTCTCAGTTAGGACTTGTTCTCTTGTGCTGTGGGGATGCTGAAGTAGGGTAGGGGATCTAGATGAAGCTTACTCACAAACAGGAGGAATGGCTAACCTTAATTTATGGAAGTTAATGCCTATCGGCCGTCCCCTTTTATGAGGGACAATACGTAAAAAGAGTTTGTATATTATTTCAGAGTGTATGCACACAGAACGGACACGCCTGTGCCCGATGACAGAATATACATATTCACTTTCAAAATGGATTCTGTATTCTTCTCACAGGACAGGGTACAGACTTATAGATTCAAGGACATTTACGGGTAAAATATAACAGAGACCCCTAAAGCAGGGTTACTCAAAGAACAGCACTGCCACCCTTCACTGTAGGAGATAATTCTTCCTAGGGCTGTCCTGTGTATTGTAGGATGTTTACCTCAGTCTTGGCCTCTATTTACTAGAGGCCAGTTGCACCTACTCTAATTGTGACAATCAAAAAAGTCTTCAGACATCCCCTGGCAGGCAAAAATGCCTCGGGCTGAGAACCACTGTCATAAAGGAAACCGAAGTTGCAGATGGTGTCAAGTACTGAAAGTGAGTGGATTAAAATCCGAGGCCAACAAATTTTGCTTCGGGCTCTTTGGTCAGTTAAGGCAGAACATGGTCAGTTAAGACAAAATACACTTTTCATTTTTAGGTGTAGTTTTAGTTGCCCGATAATGGAAAGCATATCATTTCATCCTCAGATAAAACTTTTTCATGCTTACTTAAAGGTAATTTAGTGTTATTATTAGGATAGATGAGATGAACAATTATTACAGACTGGGTAAAAAGACAAAAGAGTCACACTTGAAGCATTAGGACGGCGTTGGGGAGAAAAATTTCAGCAACATTAGCATCTCCAGATGACCAATGCACACCTCTAAGGGAAGATGAATTCTGGAATCTTCTTTGTGGAAAATGACTGATCTAAGGAAAACTCCAATGACCTTGTCCAAAGGGGCACAGGGTGCAGACCTGAGTCTTGATTTGTACCTGCCTACTTGTTTGATTTGGAGTAAGTTTATAAAACATCCTGAGCCTCAGTTTCTCTGAGATAATTTCCTCCCCTTTAGAACTGCTGAAGTTATACAATGCAAAGCCTGACGTACAATAGGTGCCTAATAAATGTTATTTCCTTTTCCACCTTTGAAATATCCCCGTGGGGTATTTTGAGACACGTGGGGGTGAATTGCCTCTGTGTGCCAAGAGGCAGAGTGGAAAATTCATCTCTCTCATGTGTGATTTCCACCCCGAATTAAACACCCCTCACTGTGTCACTGGCTGCTGTCGTCTTTTAATTGTCCCAGGTCCCCTCCTCCCCCTGGTTCTGTTTTCTCTCCTCCTTCTTAGCACTTTGTTTGCACCTTTTTTTTTTCCCTGCAAGAATACAGTTGCCTGATTGCTTCAACAAACATTTCTATCGTCCCCTTTATCCACTCTGAGAAGAGCAGCTTTGTCCCTCAGTTGTCAAAACTCATTTCTGTCTCCCCTGAAGCTGAGTCTTTCTCTTTCTTTCAGTGCCAGGTGGGGCTTCCTCCCCGGGGAGGCTGCATCTCTCCTCAGGAGAGACTGTCGTCTAGTGTGGCATGTGCTGCCTGCTGCTGTGAGCTTTCTCGATTAGGAAGGACTTGCTCCTGCTGCTGCTGTGGCCGCCACTCCAGCTGCTGCTGTTGCTGCCGCTTCTGCCCAGGCCTGGGGATGCTTTCAAGCAGCTCCAGACCGTGCTACTCGCTGCAGATAGCATAGGTATGCACATGGCTCCGAGCGGGCACCGCGCCAGCTCTGAGTGACTCTAGCCAAACACAGCTAACAGACAGGAACAGCAAACAGCTTTTAATGGGGGCACCTCAGAAAGGCAACACTTTTTTTTTTTTTTTATTACCCTTTCTTTTCCTTTCTGCATACTTTCCAAGGTTTGAATTAGAAAACCTGAGCTAGCTGGCGGCGAGAGCTCTGAATTTTCCTGTGACCTCAAGAGGGCAAGCAGCAGCTGTAACCTCACCTTTGCCTCCAGATGGCATTGTTGCCACATCATCGTTTCCTGGTAAGCCGGTCCTTATCCCATTGTTAAAGGTGTGTCCATCTGCCGGCTGGAGTTGCCAATTGAGTCCGAGCAGATGCATTGCTGCAGGAGAGACAAAGTAATGAAAATATGAATAGATAATTCAGCAGTGCAAATGTCAAGGGGGTGGGCCAGGTGTCTTTTCCAAGTAAGTGCCTTGTAAGGAAGCTGTGGGTTCAAAAGTGGCCTGCCCCAGGCTGCAGGGAATAGCTACATGCAGAAAGCAAGCAGACCTGGGTGTTCACAGCCTAACGGGGTGGGGTGGGGGAGAGGATCCCCATGGCGGGTCGAGGAGGGAGAAAGAAATTTAGCCCAGGCCTTCCAAGTGGTGCCACCGTGAGGGGAAACGCCCCTTTGGGGTCACCGTAAAGGGGATGTGCTCTATCGCATCTGGCCTTTCCCACGTCCTGGAGGCAGTTGTTCTCAGACTGCTAGTCCTGGGGAATTGATGAGGGCAGTTTCTCCCCAAGTCCTCAGAACGTAAGTCGGTTTCAAGACCAGGCTGCCCAGATGGGGCCGGCCGGCTGGTCTGCCGGCACCTGTACCGAACACCAGCGGCCAGCGGTGGCTGTGGCCGCACCGGTGCACGGTGAAGCCCGTAACCCCGTTTCTAAGTGTATAAACACTTTTCCTTTTCACCCCTTGTGGAAACAGCTTGGGAAGGATGGTGGAATGGGGTGCCATCCTGCAAATATCACAATTTCTCCTCTCTCTTTCTCCCTTACTCGCCCCCACCCACCGCCCCCAGACCACCACAGCTCAGGAGACCAGATCTCTGAGGCACCTCCTCGTCTGTGCTTGGGACACCAGCTTGTCTGCAAAGCACTTGCTTTACCCCTAGGTGCACCTCAAACCTCCAACACAAACCTCCTCTGGTCTTCCCTGTCCCTCTGTCTGTCCTAACTCCCTGCTTCCCAATTACTTTAGCAAACTCGGCACGTGCCTATCTTTGACGCTTCTTGGTGAGCTGTTTGCCTGGAATGAAAGGCAGATCTCAGACGATCTGCATTCTTTCCAAGCCCTCATCTAAGAAATGCTTCATTTGTGAATAACTAAGGAGTTCATTTCCCTGCATATTTTCCATCCAAACAATAATCGCACGACGTCTGTCTGGCATTTCAACCGGACACAGGCTGACGCCGTTGTTATGTTCCAGCGCTACAGGGGAGAAAAGGCTGTTGACAGGGAAAGGTTCTGAGTACGATGCCGGGATGAGAGGAACAATTAACCACAGGAAACACAATTAACAATGCTTAGGAAATTGTTCACACAGCAATTAATTCTGCATGCCTACCACCACTTAAAGTCAGGCTGCATTCTATTAAGGTTAAAAACCTATCCCCAAACAATACAGCTCAGACTGATGGCTGCAGATTAAGGTGGCAAGGTGTCCCTGTGTGTACGTCTGCTTTTTTTTGTTGTTGTTTTTTACACACTTTCCTAACTCAGAACCGTGTTGTTGTTTCTATACATTACTCTGAAGTGCAAAGCCTGCTACTGCAACTCTTTGAGATAATAAATACTAATAAGAGTAAGTGACATTTACTGTACACTTTCTGTCAAGGTAACATCTAATTTTCCCCCGCAGTTTATCTGTTATATGTAGGTCACTTACTTGAAGAGACCAGATTCTGCTGTCTCAAATAATGACATATTTTCACCGTACAGAGGTCAGGAAATGAGAACTAATCGTGGTTGCTTCAAGATAACGATAGCTTCTGATTTGTAATTACAAGGTGAAGGGAGGCAAAGAATTAGCTATTTTAAAATGATTTTTTAAAAAATCTATTACTATTGGGTTATCAGGGCTTGCCTTGAGCCGGCTTGCTGCTGAGCTAGAGATGTGTTTCTTTCCAGGGGGGTCTCTGTGTTTTAAGATAGACACCGAGAGGTATTACAGGTGCAGCTGGGGTCCGGGCCTAACAAAGCTTTGCTTTTCACCTCTATGAAGGGAAGCGGTGGCTCCATCAGGCAAAGATGACAACCTTCCCAGTGCCCCATCAATATGAAAACTTGTTGAAACGGCCCCCTGCTTACAGAACTCAATCTTGCCATCCCATGCAAAACCACAACCGTCAGTTTGCGGAGCATGGCAAGCAAACAACGCCCTAATCTTCCCGCACATAAAGAGAACATTCATGAAACCGATCTCCCTCTGTGTTCAAAGATGCCTGCCCTTCTCTCTTTTTGTTTTGGGTTTCATAGCATATCCTTAGTTAAAAAAAAAAAAAAAAGTATTAAAATAACTACAGATCGGGTGAGAAGGGTTAGGGTCAGAATACATGAGTAACTTCTCAGACGACCCCCAGAAGTGAAAAGAAAAATAAGAAAGTGAGATGAAGATGGGAAAAGGGGAGAAGCCAGATCTGCTGAGCATAAGCTCGGTCCTCCCAGCAGCAGCAACACGACACAAATGAAACTCATGTTTGGGCATATTTTTTGTTGTTGAATTGAACGTTAAGTAAATAAGTGAGAATTATACCGGGGTATAACCACCTTCTCTTTTTTTTTTTTTTTTTTTTTTTTTGGTGGGGAGAGTCTGACACAGGCTTTTGTTTGCATTTTTTTCTTTCTTTCTCAATCAGCTATTCCTTCTCTCTTTCTTGAGTAAAAAATTAAAAAAAAAAAATGAGACTATCTTTCTGACCTGTGAGGATGGACTGAAGTGTCCTTAGAATAAAGACCCAGGGGAGCTGTGAAGTAAATGAGTTTCCTGGCTAATGAGAACTCTGTTTCCTATTCTGCTACTGATTTGCTCCATAGCTGGGGCTGAGAAATCCATCAGTCAATCTCCCCCCTTACCTTTCATAAGGGTTTCCCTCTATAGGTAGAATAATGGCTGCTTAGGGACAGAGGGAGGTTAAGCATCTGCAACCCTGGAAGATCTCGCAGAGTGCCTTGAATGTAGAAGGCACTCCATAAATGTTTATTAAAATAGGTGATGACACATGGAGGGAGATTGAGAAGTTGGACTGTAGGACATCATATTCTCAAAGACACAAAAAATACATAATGCAGAGGTATAAAGAATGGGGTGAAATAGTGCTGGCAACAATATGGATGAGTTTGTAAAGAGAAGCTATTTTAATTATTAGTAATATCCATATCTGCTGCCGGTCCTTGACCCCAGTCTATGGCCAGCACTGTATGAGACTTTCTAAAGACATTAGCAAGACGCGTGGCTTACATGTGAGGTAGGTATTATCATAATCCCCATTTTACAGGTGAGGGAAGTGGTGACTGGGAAGCCTAATGACAGGAGGATTTTGGAATCGTGGGAGGATTACCATGGAGGTGGCTGACTGCTTCATATTTTAGCAATCTGTTTACAAATTTTAGTTTGCAATAGGATCTCAGCAAACCTGATTTCTTTCTTGCAACTCACTATGGTTGGTGAATGACCATCTTCTATATTTAGTACCCCTTCCTGAAGGGGTTGAGTTTTCTTATCTTGTTGAATTCAGATGTGGCCCTGTGACCTGGTGGCACAAACTTTGCATACTTTTTTTTCCTCTGCCACACAGTCAGCCTGGGTCTTGAGTACAGAACAGAATACAGAACGAGGAAGAGATGTCACTGTTGTAAGCCACAAAGAGTTTGGGGATCTTTGTTACAGCAGCATTCCTGAGACTACCTTGACTGATACAGTCACTTCCAAGGAAAGTGAGAAACTCCATTTTTATACATCAGAGCTCTGTGCATTCCTTGAAGTTAATTATTTATAGGGTGAGGATCCTTTCCAAAACCCAGCCAAAAAGAGTTAGGATATATTTAAGGTCACTCACTACATTTGGTTCTATAAAAGGCAATGCAAAATAGCTCTTTAAACATTATGTCATAGTATTTCCCATTGTGATCCACTCTCAGAATCAGCTTTAGAAAGCCGAGAAGCCTCAGAGTAGCCAGACTTATTGCTTCTTTATTTTAAGGTTTTGGGTGAACAGTGGCCTCAATGACTTCCACCCTGGATGTAGTGGGTGGTCCTGTCTCCGACTCCTCACAAATGCCCTAGCATCTCATCCCAAAAGGTCCTGTTCAGACCACCTTAGGGTCAGAAGTGAAATGAGTTTGAGAGGCTCTCTCCTTAACGTTACTCACCCCCGCTGGCAGCCAAAATGCACAATTTATCATGATTTGACAGGCTCTGCTCCAGAGGGACCCTCGGACAGAACAATGGGGCTCCACGGGTCAGCAAGGATGGAACAGGGAAAGGCTCCAAGTGGAAGCTTGTGTAATCCAGGTGGCGGCTGGGAAATCAGCCACTAAAAACACAGTCAGCAGCCAAAAGCTAAAAGTTTCTCTCTGGCTAATTGGAGAAAACTTTCATCGAGTGTTGAAAAGTGAACCAAAGCAGGATGGACAGACCACACGCAGATCCCAGATTTCAGCAAGAATAAGAAACAGACCTACCTGGAGTTGGGGGGATATTTTTCTTATTGAAGTTGCCTGTTTTTGTGCCAGGTGGGCTTTGAGAGAACTACTCAGAGGAGCCCGAGCGAAAGGGAGAGGCGTTGGTGGCAGGTAGCAGAATTCTCCAGCAAGCATGAGGATGGGAGATTACAGGCCTGGAGAAGTGGCAGCTTGGAAGAGGGGTTGTCTAAAATAGTAATTAGGGTATGTGTGGGCCCTGCTGGGTGCCACTTAGAACCTTCCATGTTCGTTGGCTGGCAGAGGATCAACCTGACAAGAGGGTCAATCAATATGTCAGCAACGCTTCCCAGCCAGCTGCTCAGCCCCTGCTTATCAAAGAGACCAAACACGGGGCCCATGGATGCTCTGTGTTTGCTGAGCAGGCCCCCAGGAGCAGGGGGTCTCTTCACACATCAGGCCTGTCGATATGTAACCTGAGGAAGAGATTGGGCTTTCCCTTTGAACATGGAAGGCTTCAGGCGAGCGGAGTTTAGGGAGTGGGAGGAGAGGGCTGGGCCTGCTGGGTCTAGTGGCTCAGCTGGGTCAGAGTCACGAGGGCCTTAGACATGAAGGCGAAGCTCCTTCAGAGACCGGGTAGGACGATGGGAAGGGTCAGGGCTGGGTCTCCCTGCTCCTGCATCAGCCAATTTAGTCAACAATGCCAGGGCTCCCCTGGGAAATGCAGCCACTTCCAAAAGTGCCACTACTGAGAGAAGAGGACCACAGTGGCATAATCAGGGCTCGAATGCACAAACGCTAACCTCAACTTGCACAGGCCATGTGCAGAGGCATTTTTGCAAGTGGTAGTGAGAATTAAGATGTGCAAATGAGCCTAATCAATGATGATGAGGACAATTAACATTTATTTTGGCGATGTGCCAGGTATTGTGCTAATTATAGTAATTGTATCATTTCTTCCTCTTTTTCTTTTCTTTTTTTTTTTTCACCATTCGGCAAATATTTATTGAGCACCTACTGTGTGTTAGGTGTGTCCTAGGCACCTAGAATAATGCTGTTTACAAAACAACTTCCTTGCTCTCAGGAAACTTACATTCTAGGGTGTGGGGGATGGGGAATCGAAACTTCTTTCGTTTAAATGTAGACTGGTCAGAGATGGCATCTGTGATAGGTAATGTCTGAGCCAAGACTGGAAGGAAGTGAGAGAGTGATTCATGCTGCTGTCTGGGGAAGAGCATTGGAGGTCGGAGGGAGCGCAGGGAGATGGGGAGTGGGTGCCCTTCAGAGACTTCACCTTCAACTTGAGTGAGATGGGGTAGCACTGGAGGACTCTAACGAGGATGACAGCTCGTTTGTTTCCATGCCCACCTGGTGAGGTGGTAGTTGAATCTACATTTTTCTAGATAAGGATATTGAGGCTCATGGAGGTTAGGCTTCTGGTCCAAGATCACACAGCCAGTGAGTGGGAAATCTGGCATTGAGACATGTCGCTGCAGAGTCAGAGATGCCAAGGCCTTGCTCTCCTGCAATGACTCACTCAGAGTCCTCACTGGAGGTCAACGGGCCCGCCGAGTTCTCCGGGTGAAGTGCTAGAGAGCCAGCCATGGCCAACCAGGGCAGGTGCGTTACAGAATCGCTTACTAAATACAGTCAAGGCTCACTCAGGAACAGACACCCTCCACAAATATGTCCTGGTCAGCAACCAGTTTGCTGTTTCACTGAAAGGAATCGCCATTGTCAACAGAAAATAATAAATCTGTTTGGCACCTTCCACATAGGCTGACTAACTAACGATCACTGTTTGGTGGCTTTTTCCTTGGTCACCGTGCATCTCACCCTTTGGGGATGCAGTAGGGGACGGTGCTCCTTTCTCAAAGAGGAGGGAGCCCACTGCAATGCATTAATAGTGCCTTTTTGTAGGAATCCTGTCAGTGACAAAATGACCTTCTGCCCCATAGGAGAGATGCAAACAAAACCGTGAAGGATAACATTCTCAAAAATGCTTTGCATCTTAAAGGACTTTAGACATTTTAAATCTTAAAGGAGTTAAAAAAAAAAATCCTTTTCAAACTGCCTTGGTGAAGTGATTTCTCTTATTTCCCTCCCACTGTACTGTAGGGCATTAAATGGAATGAATTTTCAAAGCGCTGCAGGGACATTACACCCACAAATCCCTTTACTAGCAATGGGATACCTGCATCATTCTCCCAGGAATGCTCTGGAAACTTCCTTGCCTGCATCCAACTTCCAGCTTGCAGCTTCCAAAATGGTTGCAAAGCGCATGGTGCAGGAATTAACACAGGAGAGGAAGGGCGAGTCACAGATATAATACCAGAACCCTGGCAGGCATTCACACCTCTACCTGCACTCTCTTCTCCTCTGGCCGTGGTGCTAAAATGGTCATGCATGGGGATTTTGTCTGTCACCCATATGTTCTAGTCCCTTGCAAAAGCGGGAAGGCTTTCTGTCCCCTCTTACACGTCTGCCATGAGAACAAGGTGACAGTTGCATGAGGCAGCTCTGGGACCAGAGAGCAGTGTGTTCTCAAGACAACAAGAATCCACATGGAGGGAGCAGCACATTAATCTAGTCTCATGACAGGCTCAGGATGGTACAGAGAATGGGAAGTGGTACAAAATTAATCAATTCTTGTGTTCAGAAGCAAAAAAAAAAAAAAAAAAAAAAAAAAAATAGGGCTCTTTGCAGCTTCAGGATGCATGGAGCCCCAAGCTCGTGCCATCCGTACCCCCGTGTCCCCTAACACCTGCCGCTGTGGTGCAGGCACTGCAGGTGGCGGCTGCTGACGCTGTGGGTGTGTCGTGTCTGCTGTGCTCAGGTGACCTCTAACAAGGCCCCCTGCTCTCAGCATCACCAGGCAGATCAATACACGAGACAGACACGCGCTCACAGCCACTTTCTGTTCCTTGTGCGGAGTCTCCTGAAATGTACCCTGGAGGACTGGAGATGCTGGTCCAGCATCCTATTGTCCACTGAGCCAGCTTATCCTCAGGCAGATAAACACATGCCTGGAGTCGTTCGCCACACAGCGTATCATTTACCACCCCAAACTACCCTGTTCCTGTCGCTATTTTTCCCAGGAAAGAAATAGAATAAAAAGCCTTTCTTTCTCCAAGAAAGGACCCATGTGATCAAAATACCTTTAGAGAATGATAATATCGGTAGGCTTTATTCAGCAAATAAATCATGGTCTGGGATTTTAAGAGCTTTTGTGATAGCCAAACACCTCCTCGCAATCCGCACACATGCACCTAACCGCATCTTTCTCCACCCTGCTCCCCCCCCCACCAAAGCTTGTCATTCCGTGCTGACAACCCAAACACAATTTGTCTTTCTTTAAGAACAGAAACGAGCAGCCTGTTAAAGAGGGGACCGGTTCACGAGACCACCGACTACAAAGGAAAGGTGACACAGGCTGCATGCAGCACGCGGCCCCCGAATCCTAGGAAGCAGACATTATGAATGTTTTAGAGGATAAGATGTCATATCGATCGGTAGATGTGCAACGTGTGCTGGAACAAAGAGGCAGAACTCTCCCGTGAAAAACAGCCTTCTGCAAGAGGGAGTGGTGAGGGGCATCGGGCGATGGCAATTAGGGTGCCGGTCGTACTTCGTTCCTAGGGCATGTTTCTTCCCTCGGCTGCAGCGAACAAGGGAAGGAGGCTCCACACTCGTTTCCCTTCCTGGGCCCCGGGCAGCCCCCAACATTCTGCTTTCAATGATCCTCTGACTGAGCTCACGGCCAGGCAACCTGAGACTGGCAGCAAAGCCAGGGTAGGACTAGGGCAAAGGACCCTATCCTGGGTCCCCGAGGTATATGGGATTCGGTCCCTTTGGCGTTAGAATCCCCATACTACTCCTCCTAAGCAGATGGCTCCCGTGCAAACAAATTTCTCTCTCCGAGTGTCACTTTCCTTAACTAAAATAAAAGCAACATTTTATAAAGTCGTGACTCAGTGTCAAGCAGTGTACTAAGCACTTTCTATGCATTACCTTAGATACCATTTACAATAAACGCAGAGGTGTATTCCCATTTTATAAATGAGAGAACAGAGGCGCTCCTGGGAAATCTGCTCCTACTGATCAGGCCGGCAGGTGGGGCGCCTGGCCATAGAATCCAGCACATGTGCTCAGCCTCATTCTCTGGCTCTATAATTATATCTCTGTGGGGAGAGGGGTGACCAACTGACCTTACGGGGTGTTGTCAGTACGATGGAGGCAGGGGTCTGGGGGTCTCGGACACACAGGAAGCACTGAAAGAATGTGTTTCACTTCCTGCTGGTCATGTTTGTTGTTAGGACAATGGTGACTATGGCTAAGTTTTACTGAGCCCTCAGATGTGCCAGGCATCAATGTTATGAAGTGTGTACATTATTCTCCCTTTATGCAGGTGAAGAAATTGAGGGTCAGGAAGCTGAAGTAACGATGCAGCTGGTGAGTGACAGGTGGGATTGGACCTGAGCTATGTGATACCTAACACCTGAGTACTGCTTCATCCCAGCTCCTAACAGGACAACTGTCAGCTCAATTCCAATACCAACGAAGACTGGGGGTGGGTTTTCCCCCATTTGCCCGAACCCTCTGTCAGAGAAACCACATCAGAATAGCAGAGCCACAAAGGTCACGTGGCCCAGACCTCTGCTGGACAGATAGTGACCTCGAGCCATCTAGGTCACCATCTAGGTCACCATCTTAGGTGAAATGCCTTGGTCTTGACCATCGATGACTGGCTAAGCCGGGACTGGACCTTGGTCTCTTGACTCTGGTGTTCTCTCTATTGTCCTCTTCCATCTCCTTAAAGACAGACAGAATTCTGAAGCCTATGTGCAATGCAGTGCCTTTTTAAAGAGGAAACAGGGGACTGCAGAGAATTCTTCTCTCATCTGTTTAAGACTTTTATTACTACTATTTGCAAGGTAGGGCATGAGTAAAAATGACCTGTTAATAAATTAGTCAACCAGAGAGGCATGATGACTCCTTCTGATCGTAAATTAATTATATTGGGGTTCTATGACGAATGACTTCTATTATAGAAGTTCTTTCACAACTAGCATCTAAAATCATCATTTTTCTATTTCTACCTGGACCAGGGATGCCATCCACGGTCAGTCTAGGTGTGTTCCCTCCTGCATGTGAACTCAGTAATTTTTCAGGAGAACTGAGTTGAAGAAGTAAAGCTATCGAGTAAATCCTAACGTAATTCTCATTTTGACTTGGTCATTTGTTCAGCGAGGCCAAATTAGCACATGGGGAGGCTGCCAGTGTTCTTTTCAATTTTTAATTTCGACATGGTTCACTCAAGGTTTTTGTTTGTTTGTTTGTTTTTTTAAACTGAGAAATAAAAAAATCTTGTATTAGCAAATTTGGCTTGATCTTTCTCTTAAATGGTTTTTAGTTAAGTGGATTTCACCTACCTGACCTGAAACAATTTCAACTTGATTCTGATGGAAAGAAACTATATGTTAAAAAAAAAAAAATTAGCTATGTCTCTGAGGTCCATATCATGTAGTGGGAAATGAAACTCCGAGACATACAGTAGTCCTAATTCTCTGATATGTAAATATCAACGTGGTCAACTTTTTACTGGGAGAAGGTGAATCTGAGGGGAAAAAAAAACTTTATTTTTGAAATGCAAGCCACCTATACCCACAGAAAAAGAACTACATTTTCCTCTGCAATTAGATAAATGACACAATTAGACTTATTCTGAGTTTGTGACAGTTTACTTAATAGAGCTAATTTCAGGGGTTTTATGTGACACTCAAGTCCCACACATTTCTTTCCTGCTAAAGGTACACTTTTCTCTCAACAAGTAGTAGCATTATAATCGCTGAGGCCCTTTGGCTTACACAAAGCACTGCAATTGCAGCAGGAAGACGGTTCATAACTAACCTCCTGCCTCCCTTCGGCTCATGCTTCTCACCCCCCACAACTCTCGGGAAGAGCTCAGTCCAGCTGTACCCCAATTCATCTCCAGCGAGGGGTTGTCGTCTCCTCTAATACCAGCCTGGGAGAGAGTCTCCCTGACCCACGTGTTTGAAACTCAAGAAAGATGAACATGTTTGTAAAGTCCCCCAACTTGTTTTCATTACTTAGCTCTTTTAGGCTTAAGTTTCTAACTACGTGCCCTGCTAGGCTTACTGATTTCACTTAATCTTTCCTTTAAGACACTCCAAAGGTAGGTATTTTCTTATCCTGATTTTACAAGAGAATGAGGCTTACTGCAGTTCTACTACATGCCTAAGGTCAAGGTGGCCAGATTTTTTTTTCTCCTTAATTTGTTTAATCTGGAAACTCTGTCGAATTCCCACACTTAGGACTAGATCTCAGAGATACCTCTGTCCTCTGCAGCCCTGAGAACAGCCTCCGAAATAAACGTTGCCCTCAGACCCTCTCGGCTTTGCTCCGGCCTGTCACAGTGAACTGTCCATGGTGACGTGAGTGGGGTCTCTCCTCTGAGCTTCTGTAATCTGCAACTCTGAATGTCGTTTGCATTCTGCTTCTCGTCCAGTAGAAACATAACAAGAGCTTCATGTGTGACTTAAGATTTTCTAGTAACCACATTAACTAAGTAAGAATAAATTTAATAGTATGTTTTTAACCCAGTATATCCAAATTCTTATCAGTTCAATATGCAATCAACATAAAAATCATTCATGGGGTATTTTACACATTTTTTATTTTTTCTGCTCTAAGTTTTCCAGATCTGGTTTGTATTTGATGCTTAGAGCATATCTCAATCCAGATGCTAAATTTTCAGTGGTGTAAGAGAAATGTGGTCCTGTCAAAACCAATAGAAGTATGTTAAACAGAAAAATATTTTATATTGCTTCAGTTTTTACATTGAAATTAATTACAATGAAATAAAGTAGAAAATTCAGTTCTTCAGTCTCACTATGTTCCAAGCACTCAGTGGCCACGTGTGGCTGCTGGACAAAGTGGTTCTAGACCATGTGGCTTAATGGGGTTCTTCTAGGCTCGATTCCTCCTCCATGCTCTCGGGGAATTTTGTATCCCCACCTCCTATAGTATTTATGGCTTTACATGATAATTATTTATTTACCAATCATCCTGCCTCCTCCCTCCCCCAAATTCTGAGCCACATGCCCCTTGAGGGGTGAGACTGAGCCTGCACCCCCCCTTTTAAAATTTGTCCCAGTGACCAGTATCAGGTTTTGGACACACTTGTGTCCAAGAAATATTTACTGAATGAAAGAATGGCTTGACAGTTTCTGTTAAAAAAAAAAAAATGCAACGAATTGAGGTCTTATAGTGTAGCAGGCTAAGAGTAATAATGATAATAGTAATAAATAATATCTACTGAATTCTGACTTTGTGCCAGGCTCTCAATTACTATCTGATTTTAAGGCCATTCTCATTTGATCACTCAGCCCCACAAAATCACCTTCGAGGCAGGAGTATCACTCTCATTTTCCAGATGAGAAAACCGACGCGTAGAGATTAAATAAGTTGCCTACTCTCACACAGCTATTAAGTGCCAGAGCCAGGAATATGCCGATGTTTCTCAACCCCTCTGCTAGTGTTTCCCTAACCTCGGTCATCACTGATCATATTCATGATTTTGACTTAATCTGACCTCCACTGGGGCTGTTATTTCCTTACCGCATTTTCAAATCAATCCTCGCCCCCTTTGAAAACTTTAACCCATTTAGCCTCATCCCCAAATAATATTTGTGAAATGGAAAGCTTGACATATGAGTTATAAGGTTTTGCGATGCATTAAAATAAACATGTAACTATTGAAATAAAGGTTTGCTCACGCACCACACACAAAGTCACCCTGTGTGTGGCTACCAGGGGTGTGTCTGCCATTCTTGGGGAAACATTATCCTCTGGTAGGTCACATCTATCTTATAACATTTGTCTTTTTGTTCCCAAAGACCCGCCACTGTTTTTGTATTTTCCCTGCCATCCGCAGTGGTCTAATAAAGAAAAACGCCAGTAGTAGAGGAATGGGCTGGATGGATGGCTCCCGTGCCTGTCTTTTCTCATTATTTCTAGCTGTATAAAAGCAAAACACAAGCAAACCCCAAGACCTAACCTCCCACCTCCTCCACCCGGAGGGTTTTTCTTCACTTCTTCATGGCCAGAGGACAAAGACTGCTTCAGAAAGGCTGCATCTATGGGGTCAGTCCAGCCTGCTGAGAGCTTCGCCACTCCAGGCCAGGGTGATGCCAAGAGAGTCTGGAGTTTTAGACTTCAAGAGCCTGCGGGAGGAACTTCCATAGTCCAGACGGCCACAGATGTGTTCCTGGGC
This sequence comes from Eidolon dupreanum, assembly GCA_028627145.1. Lineage (NCBI taxonomy): Eukaryota > Metazoa > Chordata > Mammalia > Chiroptera > Pteropodidae > Eidolon > Eidolon dupreanum. The sequence continues at coordinate 6,300,445 of CM053515.1, forward strand.
ATCCCAGCTCCGACTTAACACATTCACCAGCTATCATTGAGCACCCACTGTATAGCTAGACACTGCAAACTCTCAATGCAGTTTTCAATAAGAACGATAGCCAACACTAATATAAGTACTTACTGTGTGCTACACACTGTTCTAAGAACTTTAAATATTTAGGCCTAAAATTGTCACTTTTTTGTACGTCAAATATGGTAGAAAAACACTAATTTCACATGGTCTAACTTAAATATATTAATCACTCAATACAACAGTTCTAGAGACAGATACTTTTACTCTACCTGTTCTAGCTAAAGAAGCTATGGGAAAGAGAGATCAAGTAACTTGCCCAAGGTCATTCTGTCAGTAATGGTAGAGCTGGGCTTTGAACTTGGGGACTCTGGCTCAGAGCTCTTAACTGCAAAGCTTTCTGCCTATTACAGTAAAAGCACCAAAAAAGAATGCTGTACTCTGCCTAAAGGCTAGACTGCATTTTAGGTGCACTGTGGTTAAAATATACTTCTGTGGAAATAATAGAACAGGGTGGTGAGAGTAGCTTTGGAACCAGGCAGACCATGCTTCAAATCCAGGTCCCGGCCCTGGCCCTTAGTATCTGTGAGGCTCTGGCAAAGTTTTTTGTTTTCTGGCCTCTCAGACCCTCAGTTTCCTCATCTGCAAAATGGGAATGTTAAAACTCCCTATCTTGCAAGGGGGTTGCCACATTAAATGAAATAAAGTATGCGAAGCACTTAGCTCAGCTTGACAGAGAGCTAAGAGCTCAACAAATAGCAGCTATTATGTGGAACGGCCAGAAATAACATTGTCTGTCTGGAGAAAAATCTCTTTTAGATTCTAAATAGCCAGGCTACAAGCAGATAGCCCATTCCTAAGCTGGAGATGGCCTGCCTTCCGAATTAAAACCACAGAATCCTACGTAGGAAAAGACTTAGGGGTCATCCCCTCCAGACTCATTTTATGAAAGAGGTTACAGCAACCTGCAGGGGTCACGCACTTTGGCCGGGAGGCCATGCGTCACGATTGAGAAGCACAACTCCCTGATCTCATTCCCTTGAAACTGTCCTTTCGGAGTGATGCGTGGAGGGGCCTCAGACCTGCTGGCCTGGCTCACACGCTTCATGCCCGTGTGATGTCAGTGGTACCACTAGGGGTGGGTGGGCGGTGCAGTTGGGATGAGAAAGGAAGGTGAGTGAGAGCAATGTCTTCTGCTTTTATCCTGCTATCTGCCGATTCAGGGTGCTCCCACCATTAGCCCTGATTCTGCGACAGGGCCAAGGCTTGTGCGGCAAGGGAGCGCTCAGTGAAAGAACGTTCCCTAAGCTTCTACTCTGTGCGTGGCGCTGAGTTAGGCTCTGGGGTGTCGTGATGACGACGACATTGCTCCCCTCGACAAGCTCTCAGTCAAGGCCGGTGGTTTCAGGCTGCGGCTCCCAGACCAGCAGCATCAGCATCCCCTGAGGACTTGTTAGAAATGGCGATTATTGGGCCTCATTCCACACCTACAAACCAGAGACTCAGGCAGGTGGGGCCCAGGGACCTGAGAATGAACAAGCCCTCTAGGTGATTCCGATGAATGCTCAGGTGTGAGAACTGCTGGTACTGAGTGAAGTATAGCTGACAGCAATTAGTGAAGAGAATGCGAAGGGAAGGAAGGAGCCCCTCTCGTCTGTTTCCACGAAGGCGGAGGAGGAGAGCGAGCCCCAACACCGCCCCCCAGGTGCCCCGAGTCTCTGCCCACACGGGGAGGGCGTCAGAGCAGCTGGGAAGACGCAACACGGAACAGGGATGTGTCAGCCAAGATGGAAACATGGAGGGGATGCCAGCCAGACCCAGACGCCGGCCAAAGTGCAGTGCGGAAGCCAGTGACGTGCCGGCTCAGCGTGTCTCCTTTTCCTTCCAGTACCTGCTCTCCGTCCATTCTGCCTGTCCCAGACGACCGGCCCTCAGAGAGACTCACTGTCACCTCCAAACGTAGCGGTGTCACTGTAGGGACATCGCCTGGACTCCCATCCAACTCTCGGAATTCTGGTTTCCCCACTGTCAGCCACTTCAATGGAATTTTAAAAAACCTGTCGGAACTTGGTACCCGAATTCATCCACAGCCCTCCTCACCACAGAGTCACATTTTCTACCGTTAATGGATGTGCAGTTACAGGGGAGACTCATGATTTAAGCCAAATATATAAACTCTAAGGGTTTAGGCACTGCGTCAGTCAGGGCAGGGGAGAGATTTTTAGAGAGAAGACGTTTTAGACAGCGGCTCTGAGATGGCGTGAAGGGAAGGCTCCTTCCTCCACCCTCTGGGCAGCCCTAGCTAGAGGCAAGTGGGCCCTGGGGGATCACTGATCTGCCTAGCAGAATGACTGTCCTCCCTCCCCCCAAAGCCGGACAGGGGCATCTGACTCTCAACACCTGCCTGAAGGCACTCCTGTGCAAATCCCTTTTTTCCTATAGTCTGTGAGGCTGAACTTGGGAGTTTGAGCTGAGCAGCTATGTATTAGCTTAGGACCATTCTTCTGGCTCAGCTTGACCTAGCTTAAGCCAAAAAAGGAACTATTTGGGGGGCTGTTAAGATAGCTCATGGAAGTGAAGGAGCACCCAGCCCATCGGCCTTCTCTGTATTCTCTGTCAATGGGGTTTCTCCACGAGGGGTGGGCATGGCCACAAAGAATGCCAGACTCATCCTCCCACCTCTTGGGGCCACCAGAGAAGAGAGTGCCTCGCTTTTCCAGCTTCACTTTCAGTCAAGGACTCTGGTTACCTCAGCTGGGGTCTTTTTAGGACCAATCGCTGTAGCCAAGAAGGGAAGAGAACAGAGTAGACCCTGTCTGGGTTCCAGGGTCATTTTTGTGCAGAAGACACAAAGAGAGTGTTGACGATAGGCCTGGCCACCCAGTCAAATTGCCAGATTAGCTAATAAAAATGTAGGATGCCATAGGATGCCAGCTACATTTGAATTTCTCATGCAATATTTGGGACACGCTTATCCTGAAGCATTATTCGTTGTTGATCTGAAACTCAAATTCAAGTGGGCATCCTAACGTCGAAGCTGGCGATGCCGTCACCAAGGGAACTGGTGTGAGCCGGTCAGGCTCCCCTGTTGTGTCTCCTACAACTTGTTTTAAACTGAGAAGAGGTAGAGAGTCCTCCACGGTCCTCCACAATGCACTGCCCATGCCCAGCAGTGCCCCCGGCCCCTTCTCCACGGAGCGTTGAGATGGCCCTCTGCCCAGCCAGATAAGAATCCCTAACAGACATCTACACTTTCCACAAGATGTCAAAACTGCCTCGCTGTCTGGTGTGTAAAGCATATGGGTGATTCTTTTTATCAACCACACCGAATCCTGGGTGGGACCTGAGGAATTTATCAGAAGATTTAGCTAGGATGAAATTGTGATCCCATTCTTGGCAAGCTCCCTGGAGACATCTGATATTGAGAGAGTCAGCGTGAGGCTTACCAGCTGGTCTGAGCCCATCTCTGAGGCTGGACGTCAGTTCCCTCCTCCTGTAAGGCTCGCTGCCTCCAGTTTGCAATGTCTGCTCCTCCCTAGTCTTGGCAGAAAGTCCGGAACCCCAAGCTTTCTGCAAGCTCCTTTTGCGCCAACAGTGTTGATTCCTGTAAATATTTACTAAACTTGCTCTGTAGTCAAGGCACAGCCATGTTTTCCCTTCCATCTGAAAGGAAGTTTATTGCACAAAGTAATAGGTGATGTCTGTTACTACCACATAAATCTGCTAGAGTACCTATGAGCTGAACTTCCTAGAAGAAACAAACGGTTGTTATTGAAACATTCCACACAGAGAAAAACGACAAAACCAGAAACAAAAGCCAGACAACAAACAAAACTTATCCAGAGATTTAGTCTCTGTTAGAATATTTAACGCAAGATAGAGCCGCCCACAGCTGAAGTTCAATGGTATTTCCTAAAGTAGGAAAACCAACCAGTTCGACTGTATTTTTCTTTAGGCAACATTTATTCTGGTGAGGAGAAGTGACTTTTTCAGCATCAAGTATCCAAGAAAGAACGCTGAGCTATGGGGTAGAGCAGCGGCCCCCAGCCTTTTTGGCACCAGGGTCTGATGCTCCTTTGAGAATCTAACGCCTGATGATCTGAGGTGGAGCTGAGGCGGTGATGCTGGCTCTGGGGAGTGGCTGCAAATACAGATGAAGCTTCCCTTGTTTGCCCGCCCCGCCCTGTTCACCTCCTACTGTATGGCCCGGTTCCTAACAGGCCATGGACCAGTACCGGTCCACGGCCCGGGGATTGGGGACCCCTGGGGTGGAGTACCAAGCTTGGACTTAGGATGCACAAAGCTAGACCAGGGGCAAGGTCAGGGCTAGGCAAGATTTTGAGCTGAGCAACTTTTCCTTTGTGTTCTCCAACCTGGTAACAAAAAGTGAAGGAACCTGACAACTCTGGATGGATTATTTGATAGTTTTAGTGAAACAAAAAGCCAGTCCAGGGGCCTCTGGGCAGCATGTCTGGATTCAGGGGAAGACTGTATTCCTTCTTCTGGGAAGGCTCCGGCACTTAGAACGAGCTCCTTAATGAAGTGCCGGTGATCTCAGAGTTGACCTTCAATGTCCTTGCCACACAACCCTGTGCTTCCTACCAAGGTCAGGAGCCAGCTGTCATTGGGTGAGGGGGACTTGGCGCTCGACAGCCTTTCTGGGAGATGTGATTCAGGGTCCTCTCGTGTGTGCACGTGCACGTGTGCAGCTAATTTCTTGGCAGTTGTGCGTGTGACCACTGTGTCCGTGGGAGGGATTATCATTTTAATAAGTGGTTTTAGCTAATTAGTTTATTTTTGCTGAGAGGGTCCCATTCCGCACTCCTAATTCAATACCCTGATTTCGTACGGAAATAGGAAGGCCGATTGACCCTCAAATGGTTGCTGAGTGGTTCATGTGCATTGGTTCTATCTGGGGTGGCTGCTGTGTATTCTGGAAGGGCAATGACTAGGTATGTCTCGTTCACTACTGTACCCCCAGAACCCAGTACGGTAAAAGCAGTCTTTATTTACCTCTATCTTTTGCCAAGCACAGTGCTAAGGGCTATTCAAAAACTATCTCATTTCATCTTTCCCAAACTCCTATGAGACAGGTATGGTTACTGTGCCAATTTTATAGGGAGGAAACTGAGTCACAGGGAAGCTAAGTATTTTACCTGTGCTCACGTAGCTAGTAAGTAGAAAAAGGGGTTGGATCCTGGGCACTCTGAATTTTGGAGTCTGTTTTCTTACCTTATACTAGAAAATAATTGTTTTATAAATTAAGATGTGGGTGACCGATAAGAGTAAGACTAACGTGCTTTGTTTCAAAACCATGGCTTCCAATCTTAGTCCTCGGGCCCAGAAGTCACACAAATTCCTCTAAAAGTACCACCCGTTTCAGCGTTTCTCCCTGCGACTCAGGTCTGTGACCTTCCAGACCCTCCACTGCTCATTCTGACTTCGCCCTCCAGAGTGTGTGTTACTCCCACAATTCTACTGTGCGAACTTCCTGTCATGGGATCGCTAATCCCCATGCCAGTGGATGAACGTTTAGGTGGACACAGCTTCCGCTGGCTCTCTGCCTTCTGAGAGGGGTCCTCAACACTCAAAGGAACCGGGGGCCAAACCGCCTCGCGCAAGGACACGCTTCTTATAGACTGTACCTGCTCGCGCTGGAGACCCAGACGAGCCCACCTGAGAACAAAGAAATATAAGCGCTCCAGATGACAGTCCTCCCCGGGCAACCGGACAACTAATCTGAAACGGAAGTTGTGTTTTTCTTGGTTCACAAATCCACTCCCCATTGCAGGCGGGTCCCCAACCCAGCCCTGAGAAAGGAGTACCATGCCCTCTGAGCTTAGATGGGAGCTGTCTCGAACAGGGAGATCGGATCCCAGCCTCAGCCCTCACTGGCTAGTTGAGCCTTCACTGCTGGTCAGCGCTATTCGTATCTGTGGCAGTTATTCTAGGTTAAACATCTTCTGGGTGGTCTCTTTATGCCTCTATGTTTTCATGTATGATTGAAACGAACAAATCTCGAATGGTGGAATTTCTGCCAGCCCACAGGACACGTGCTTCGCTAATTCCATACAAAAAGGCAGCCTGCTTGATCCACAACCTGGTGTCTGCTCTTTAGAAATCAATGCCTAGCCAGTAAACACGAGAACATGGAAGAAAACTACTGTTTTCTACTTTGCTCCCCAATCACACCACATAGACCTAATCCTGGAGGCTACTTCTGGCCCCTCAAATGCCAATTTTCAATTCTTGTTGGAGATATTCAGTGTTCTCACTCTCATGTCATCCGTTAATGTCCATTATCAATTACCCAGCACTAAGACACATGGGGGCGGCAGGGGGAAGAAATTCTACTTTCCAAGTAAACCGAGTCCCAAAAATCGCTATTGAAGAGAAGTGTCAAACACTTTCCACTTTAATCATTTTCAAAACTTTTAATGAATCCTCTCTTTTAAACAAATAATGTCATTAGCATGGATGCTATGCAAATGATATGCAGGCCCTGCATTTGTTTGGCTTTCTCAAAATTGTTTCAGAAACCTGATCACATCAAATATTTTTCAGTTTATGCAAAACAGAACCTCCCAATACATTTTTTTTTTTGAAGAGTACGTAGTTTTTCATTTGCATGTTCGTCCCAAGTGGTACATTTACACTTTGAATGTAGGATTAACAAATTTCCATGTCTGTACTGCACTTCGAAACGTAATCATAAAGAAGCTACTTTCCTATGCCAAGGGCCTGCCGCACCTGAAATCGAATGAGCCTATAGGTACACCTGGATGCAGGTGTTCAGCACACAGAGGGCGCCGACGAAAGCTCTTTTGCCATAAAAAAATGCCATTTTTGTAGTTAGCGATTTTATAGTGTTCTTTCGAAAACCAATCTTGGGTCATCGTGGAGGATTCGGGGACAAGAATACACACTGTCTGCAGCTAAGAATCATTCGGGTCCCGGGACCCACAAAAATGCATCTCAAACGCTCCTCCAGACTGCTCTTTCCCAGTCTGGCAGGCAGGCCTGGCAGTACCACCTTCTCTCTGTCAGTGAGCAGTGCTGTGGCTTGAGAGAGCCATGCATGATCACACTGACTGTAGCATCGACAATTTTTTTCTTAATTGTCCTGAGATCCTAGAAAGGAAACAAGCGTCTGTGCTGACAGAGGAGCTCAGCGTGAACTCTCATTTTTCACATGGAGCTAATTAAAAACTGAAATTAGTTAAATATGGAAATGACACTTGCAAGCACTTTAGTAGAATTCTGGCAAAATCCCTCTGGAGTGCTGTGACATTACCTGCTGCTTCGAAACTCCCCAACTGAATTTCACAGTTAAAAGGCTGAGCAAAGGGAAAGTTATTATTGAGATTTCGGATTCAGAATGTGTCTGTAAAACTCCAAATTAAATTTCACGGCTGGCCCTTGAGTGGCTGGTGATATGTAACGCAGGCCAATGGAGTGGGCCACTAACAATGTCCCTGCAAGCAGATGCTCCAATTAGGTACGGTACTATGGGTGGCATAGGTGTGACCATCAGAAGGCTAACGCGTGGATTTCTTCAGGAATCTGACTCAAGGCGCTTCACACACACCAATTCCAACAAAGAGCCTAGGCTCATCTCATGCATGGGTGGGATGGGGCCGACTATGAAAATCCAGCAAGTTTCTTGGGGGTAATGAGACATGCTTCTCACATATGGATCCTTTTTATGGGTTGGTTTCTGTTTCAATAAATGTGCAAATGTACATAAATGTGCATAAACATATATGTAGATAGGGGTATATTTATGTGTGTGTATGTATGTATCGTCCTCTACATATGTATATACCTTACAGGCATTTCTCAGTTTTATTCATCATTGTGATACTCCCTTGTGAAGTAGGGAGATCCAACAGCCCGAGTCTTAGGGGGAAGCGAGAATGGCCTTCTCTTAAAATCCTTGGTAGAATAAATAGCCTTTCCAAGTGGACAATGAAGAAGAGAGACTTTGCAGATTCGTGGAGCCAGATCCCCATCCAGGATGCCATGGTCTCCCTTTACAAGTAAAAACAGTAGCATTTGCTCAAGGGCAAATGATGGTGTTTGTCTACATCTGCATACGATTTAATTAAACCTGCCTACGTGCCTGATGGCCCTGGATGTGTGGCAGACTATTTGGGAAGTCCAGCCACTCTCCAAACAACTGGAGTGTTGTGATTTTATTGTTTTTCTGACACCCCATCCATTTGCCCTTGAGGCATTCCCTCCTCCCTGGACTCTGGCCATGAACGAGGCAGGCGCTCTGTCCCCGCCCGCCTGGGCAGGCCGGCGAAAGGGGCCAGTTCGTGCCAAAGTCGGGCCTGCTCCGTGCGTCGGCTGGCAGGGAGCCGCGGGCGGGCCCGGCTGCCAGCTCCACGCTCCTCTCGCCATCGCACTCCGGCTTTGCTAGTCCGAGGCCTGGAAACCATGGCGGCTCACCCAGCTGGATGGGTGAAAGGCTGCAGCTGTACCATCAGGCTGGCTTATTTTTATTGAATTTTGAATATCCAATTTCAAAGCAATTCAAATGAATTCGCCCAAGGCCGCGGATCAGTGTGGCTGCCGACACTCTCCGGCAGCAGGGTTTCGGAGTTCATATTTCTAAACAAAGGCGAGATTACAGAAGCTTTCCTTGTCAGGACAGCGCCTCTGAAGAACCCTCCCTACCAACTCTATTAGGGCACACGCAGACAGCGGTGGAAGCTGCTGAGCTAATCCAGGTCCCTCACTATTCAGGCGACGGTGGGCAAGCAAACTCCTCCCACTGATTAAGAAAAAAAAAAAAAAAAAAAGACAGGGAGCTGGGGGATGTTTAACAGGATGCAAAAGGATCCAAGACACGGAGGTTGGCACGGGGGTAGCGTCGCCTACAGACTGCAGGCTGGTTGATGCGCAAAAGGACAGCACAGAGAGGACAGAGTGGCCAGAGGTGACCCCGAGCCCCTGACCTCAGAGGGCGAAAACAAGCATTCGGGAAATCAGGAACAATTCTCAACTCTTTCTGTAACAGTTGTGTCTCCCCCACCACGCCCCCAGTCGAGATGGAAAATAAAAACAAAGAAACACTATACGTGCACCCGTGTGACTGAACGGATGGCGGGAACCTTCTTCTCCTGGAGTCTTTCTACCAGCTCCAAAAACCTGTCTTCCCCCACCCCTGCCATTGTATTCTCAGCCTGCTCCACCCATGCCCGGAAGGCATTTATTTCAACTGCACAAAGCAAAACTTAACAGGAGCGGCAGAAGGCTGAAGAGTTGTGGAGACAAATGAGCCTCCTGAGAAAACGCCCCCGACGAGACATTCGTGGCCTGGGGTGGCTGGACAATCACAGGATAACCTGCTCTGATTTCTTTCCGTAGGACTTGAGATACATGTAGGGCTTGGCACTCATTGAAAACTGTTTTTAAGAAGCCTTGGGACAAAACCAATTCAATAACTATTGATGTTCACAATCCGTCAACTCTTTTCCACAGGAGTTAAAAAAAAAAAAAAAAAAAAAAAAGCAAAAAACAAAACTTGGGGCAGAGAGCAGGTCGGGATAGGGAGCCTCTCAGAGCAGAACAGACAGCTTCACACATCTGCTTCCTGGGCACAGGGCCCGGGGCAACGCTTCCTCAGCACCCTGGCCCAGCCCCAGGGTAGGTACTAAGTGGATATGTTGGAATAAACACATGAACAAAGGTTGTCTTTATGTCACCCAGGGTGCAGCATGGATTTTAGAGTCAGACTCCTGATATTACCATTTAACTGTTACACAGCATTGGATAAACAGTCTCTAGGCCTCAGTTTTCCCATCTATAAAGTGTGTTTGGTAATGAATTGTTTTGAAGATTGGATGAGAAAAGGGTCAGAAAGGGCCTGTTACCATTTAGAAGGGGTAGATCTTAACTCCTCTTCCATGTATCAATGAAATGTCTCCACCCTTTCTACCTGATCATTTCTGTTCCCCTTACATCATTCTATGGGGTTTGCCTTCAAAAAGAAAAAAGAATAGTTTGAATATGTAGAAGAGCCTTTATTTTTTGAAAAATTTTATAATTCTTCAAAAGTGATTATTTTGCCTACTCAATGTAGTCATTATTGGGGTGTCTTTTATGAACCTTAAATGCATACCGTGAATGAAGGAGCCATGGTTTTTTTCCTTTAAGGATTGGTTCTATAGGTTCGGATACAGAGTAAAAGATGCAGAACCCAAAACGCGAAATAAATAGTATTGGGATAAAGGGAAAATTCCAAAGATAGAAGTAAAGGAGGCTGGAGATGCCAAAACCTCAAAGGCTCCAAGAGCCTGGGGATGCTGAGTAGATGCTTTTAGAAACCAGAGGTAAGAACGGCTACCCATAGGTCACTTCCCTGTAGTGTGCAGCCCAGCCGGTTTTAAATCATTTGCTCCTCTGAGCAAACAGTGCTGCTGGTTAGTTATCCAGTAGATGTTTTTAATTACAAGCTCAAAAAGTCATTCTGTAGCCCTGAAACCAGTGCCCTCATGCCTAAGAAGTGCTTTTTAATATTTATACATCTAAAGGGGGTTTGCCCTTCCAGACACAGAAAATCATTAGGAAGGCTTCTCGGGAGGATATAACTTCGGTCAAGGTCATGTACAAATCTAAACTTCAAATTTCCGCCAACGCTTACCAGTAGGTGCCACTTTTGTACCACGAACCATCCCTAGCCCTCTCTCGACTTTATTTCTAGGTTATCAATTTTTAAACAGAGAAAAGGAACAAAAATATGCTTGTGAGACAATTCTGAGCATATAAAAGTTGAAGAAACTTTTCTTTTTTTCCTTCGTTACTTGGCACATCTATTTAATAGAGCTTTTTTGATTTTTACTTTTTTTCTTCCAGCACAGCAGATGAATGGGCAAACCAAGGAAACTGCACTCAAAGAAATGTCTTGTAACAGTTCTAACTTTGGTTTGGCATGTCACCTATCTAACGATATCAGGGAGAGGAAATATTCTGTCAAAGCTGTGAGCGTGGAAGGAACAGCTTGGACCAGGTCCAAAGACACACAGTATCTTAGCAACTTTTGAAGTTCAGAAAAACCAACATTTCAGTTTGGGAAGCCGGCTGGTGCAAGTCTCATCCTCCCAACCATGAGCCACTGAAAGACACACCCCAAGGTGGAAATGGCGATCGTTTCGAGGATCTCCTCAGGGAAATAAAATAAACGACAATGCTCGACCCCTCCAGACACACATAAAACAGTGATAACCAGGTAGGTTCAAACATCTCATGATTGTCGGAGCATATAGAAAGCATAAAATTAACCTCACTAGGAAGAAAAAAAAAAAAGCAGGAATCAGACACTATCTATTCCAAGACCTTCTCTAAAAATCAGGGTTTGTGCCTCTGCCTTGTGAACATAGATAGGGCTTTTCAAGAATCTTTCTCATTTATCTCTGGAGAATGGAAGATTCTCATTTACCTCCCATTAAAGATGCTTGGGGATCATGTTATAGCCCCTCACCCTGTCTTTTGTAGCTAAGTGGTGAGTGTGTATTTGGGTGGGGTGAGGTCTAAATGAACTTGACTAGGAAGCCTACATATATTCTCAACATTATCCCCTCAACCCAGTGTTGATTGTTAATGCTAGCAATCTAATTCTGGATGCCCCAAAACCCAGCCCTGAGGACACGCCTGGATCCTAAGCCTCAGAGACGCCCCAGCACACAACTGTCACATGAGTAAAACTCCATGCTCCCACTAAAGCCTAGCCCAGGTTATCTGTACCTTGACTGTTCCTTGCTCTTTGGCAATTAAATCACCAGGCAGGTGAAAATGTCATTTCTAGTGAAATGAAGAAGTGGGTGCTTTTTAAGCCTTTTGTTTCCTCTAATACCTATTGTCCTTAAAACATCTTTCAGTGACAAAATCGGAAAGTTTATTAAATACAATTCTACTATGTTCTTTTGCATTACATGTGTGCAAATAACTCAGGAAGTACGTACGTTGTCCCAAAATCTCCAGCATCAATCACCCAGCCCAGGGGACATGCCGTGACGTAACAGATGTAACTGAATTATAGGAACAGGGGACTTCCTCTATTAGCTCCCCTGTTTCCAGAGGCCAGCCCCAGGGTGCTCTGTCCAGGATGGAGCAAAAGTCTGGTCACTCTGATGGAGTCCTGCCTGCTGTCCCTCTCCTCTCTCGCTAGATTCAGTCAATGGCCAAACCTGGCCATTGAACCTCCGGAAGCCTCTCTCCTGTCTGCTCTCCTCCGGGCTTTGAAACGGCCTCCTCAGTTCGCACTGCCTCTAGTCCTGGCTCCCTCACTTCACTCTGCAAAGCTGCCAGACCGCTCCATGCCCTCCTCCGCTCAGAATTCTCAGCAGGCTGTGCGCCACTTCAGAACCAAATCCCCACACACATTTGTACGGCACGAAAGGCTTTGTCGTCTACCCGCCTCTCTCCAGTCCCATCTCCATTAATACCTCGGCTTCCTGTATGTTTTGCTTGAGCGTTAATGACACAGGGTTCTCCACGATGCCATGCTTTCCCAGGCTTCAGTTGCTGTGCTTGGTGTTCTTTATTCCTGAAACGTACTTCTCTTCATCCTTCTGCAAAACTCCTATGCGCCCTCCCAGCTAGAAGCCAAATGTCATCCCTCTCTGAAACTCTCCCTGATACCTTCAGATAAAGTCCTCCTTTTCCTCTCCCCTCTTGCTTCCTACGAAGCAGAGTTATGGCCTCCTCTGTCTTGTGTTCTGAGTGATCGTTTGCATGTCTGCCTTCCCTCTGTGTGTGAGGAGGCTCTGATGGAGGGCAGCGACCTCGGTCAGCCATCTCTGTATCACCAGAGTCACAGTACTTAGAAGGAAGGATTCAGTAAATGTTTGTTGCATGAATGCATAAAGGACAAAGTCAGTCCTCAGGAGATACCCTAGAATCAACTCAAACTTCAGAATAAGCCTTAAAATTAAAATAGCAATGTGGGGATTCTCTCACCTAAAAAGGCTTCAGCTGCCAGGCTAGCTCTATTTTCAGAGCTCTGCTGCTTCCTTGCCTCTCTTCCCTCCAACCCTATTCCTTTCTGGGGCTTTTGACTCAAGGGTCTGAACAGAAGGGCCCTCCTCCTGCATGAGGTGGACAGCAAGTCCATACCTGTAGTTACTTCACCAATCAGAGACCCAAACTGTCATCAGTGAAAGAGACCCAAGGACAGGAGCCAATCCGATTCTTTTTTTCCCCAGGCTCTATTTCCCTGGAAACACTTATTTCCTTATTTCCTTATGATAAAAAAGAGAGAGAGAGAGGGAAAAAAAAAAAAAAAAAAAGCTCACATGACCATGTTAAAGCAAATGTTTAGAAAATATTTTTGAAACATTTGGAAGTAATTTCTATTCACAAATTATCTTCATTCACAAAATGAAAAGGCAAATTATGTGAGCTGGATAAATTGAGAGAGAGAAGAAATCAGCCTTAATGCTGGGAGCAGAAGAGGAATAGGGAGAAAAGAAAAAAGAGAAAGACTAGTAATTCTTGCATTTCTAGCGTAAGTAGAATTTTAAAAACATCGAACGTGTATTACTCCTATGCATGCCACGCAAACTCTAAGATGCTGGTGGGCAGTCAGTTTCTCCATGTGGCAGAAGAGAAGGTTTGAGCTAAACAAAGGCATGTCTTCCATTGCTCAGCAGTGAGGGAGTTGGGGCTCACAGTAAGAGGTATGAGAGAAGAGGGAGAGTGAGAACAAGGTGGGAAGATGGAGAAGGAATGGAAGAAAACATGTTAAGAAGAAAATGATGGGAGGAGCCTAAAGATTACCCCAGCACCAACACTGAATGGCAAAAGTGACACGAAGAGCTTTGAAGCCGTCCTCTGCCTTGTGCTCCTGACATACGAAGTCCCTTTTTCAAGTAGCCACAACTGAAAGAAACAATCGGAATCATCATTCAGCCAACGGAGCTCTTTGAGCCTTAGGAGGGTGAACTCACTGAGGGCTCAGAGGCTCCAACTCTGGGCTGAGCGCAAGAAAACAGGCTCCCAAATGTCCCGATGGGCATACTGCTTTCCCTGGGTGTGTCTTTCTCTACTCAATAAAAATTGAATAACCACAAATGTTATTCAGAAGTGATCTGCTAGTCACATGCTAGAAGAGACCCACCAGCCGCAGCTGGGAGTGAGAACACACACCATGCCAAATAAAATGAGTAGAGAACATTTGTAGAACTCAGACCACTTCTCAATGGGCCCACCACGAAGGGCCCAACGCACACCCTCAACCTGAAGTATCATCCGTGCTCAGTAAACAGTAGCTGCTATAATAATTCCTTTCCTTCTGATCTGAAAGAGAGTAGATTTTATCCTCAGGAATAAGGATGAGAAAAATGGGAGGGGACTTTTCTTCCCGGCCTTTTGCTGATTCAGAGAACAACAAGCGGGGAATGCTCACCGCAGATAAGAAGCAACTGTGACAAGGACAAATCCCAAACAGAAGAAAGCCACCCAGGAGAAGTCACTTGAAGTACTCTCATCTTCCAGACTACACAGATTTCTCCTTGAGGCATGGCACGTGGAGTAAGCGCCTTAGTCCTCTGTGTGGAGTTCATTCCGTTTCTGATTCTAGAAGCTTCTGTCAGCTCAAATCAGAATCACTTTCCTATAATTCTCTGCGGCAGTGCTGAATGCTATCATGGGACGGGCACAATGTTTGGAGACTCACCACCCAAGTGCCTGCGTTTACTAGCTGTGTGCCTTGGACAAATTCTTTCCCTGCCTGGGCCCGTCTCTGCAGTTGGAAAATGTGGATAATGATGCCTGCTGTTTACCACACAGAACCACGAGGTGCCACACGGGCTTAAAGCACTGCTTGCCTTCGCTCTTACGTCCTGCATTGTCTGTCTCGCCTTCAGGAGGAAATGAGAAACCTGCACAATTACCTTTAAAAATACCACATTTCCCTCCCAGTCTTCCGTTCTTCATTTCAGAGGAAGCAGCCTTCTTTTCCATGCGTGCTCCTTGTGCAGGAGGAGGACGCGAACAAAGCCCCCGACGAGTGTAACTGGCTGCTAAGGCTGTTTTATGGCAAGAGGGATCAGCCGCAGGGCTGTTTAGCCAGAGCAATGTGCGGGTATAGCAGAGGAAGTGGCACCAGTCCCCACGGACGGATGCCAGGCCCCCCATGGCTGATGAGGGCAGGAGGGCAGGGTGGGCACGAACCACTTGGCCAACAACGGCATCATTTCATTTTGTTCCCACAGAACCCCTCTTCCCCCCGGGGATTGTCAGCTCCAGAACCACAGTCACTCATGATTGAGCAGAAGTGAGGGGCAGGACTGGAGCCCCCTGACACCCTACTTTTGCCTCAAAGGTGGCACGTTTCAGTTTCTACACAAGTCATTTGCCTCAAGTTTGGGAACTCTTCCACTTCATTGTCCCATTAGGGCAATTTCATTTTTTAAGTGAACTTCAACGAATGATGAAATTCTCTGCCCAGATGGCTCTGCATTTGAAAGAAGAAACCACCATGCCCAGTGCAGAATGAAGTGTTTTATTTGTGATTCTAAGGCAGCAAAGGCAGCTTTTGAGATAAAAGACATTTTTTTTTAAGCTTTAGGAAGATCAACTTGCCTACCCTTATGTGGCATTTACAAGCAGGAAACTTATAACACCAGTGCTGGAGACAGCTCTGGTGAAGACGGCCTATGGGATAGTTAAACACAGGGACTCAGAGGTCAGACTGCGTGGAGCTGAGACCTGGCCCCACGACTTACGCATTTTGTGATTTGCGGGAAGACATCTAATTTGTTGTGCCTCTGTTTTCTGTAAGATAGAAATGACACTAGAGCTGATCTCATGTGGTGGTGGTAAGGATTAAATGAGAAAATCCATATGAACTGCTTAGCATATATAGCAAATGTTCAAAAACATTACCTATCATCATTACTAATAGGGTACCACGAAGGATTCAGAAGGATCCTGTGTTATAGGTTGAGTTGTGGGGCTCTCTCTGCACGAAGATGTTGCAGCCCTAACCGCCAGTATCTGTGAACGTTACCTCATTTAGAAGTAGATTTCTTTGCAGATGATCAAGTTAAGATGAGCTCGTTAGGGTGAGCCGTCATCCAATATGGCTGGTATCCTCAAAAGAAGGGAGAATTTGGCCACAGAGA
This sequence comes from Eidolon dupreanum, assembly GCA_028627145.1. Taxonomy (NCBI): domain Eukaryota; kingdom Metazoa; phylum Chordata; class Mammalia; order Chiroptera; family Pteropodidae; genus Eidolon; species Eidolon dupreanum. The sequence goes on from CM053515.1 coordinate 6,316,590, forward strand.
CAGATAGGCACGCAGGGAGAATGCCATGTGAAAATTGGAGTTGTGTTCCCACAAGCCAAAGAATTACCAGAAGCTAGGACACAGGCCTGGAAGAGACCCTGTCTCAGTGCCTCCAGAGAGAGCCTGGCTCAGCCAACTCTTTTATCTTTGACTTCTAGCCTCCAGAACTGTGAGACAATAAACTTTGGTCGTAAGCCATTTATTTGTGGTACTTGGGGATAGCAACCTTAGAACACTAACACACCTGCTTTCGGATAAGTATATAAAAGAGATTTCTCAGAAATAGCTGTTGTATCTATTTCTAGAAAAGCAGAAACTTAGCTTTTGAGTGTAAAAATCACTGGAATAAGACACCGTTAGCTTTGGATTGATCAGATAATTCCAACCTTCTTCTTCCCTGTTACCTCCAATCAAAGAGCCTAAAATAACTTTCCTAGACTCCCATGAAACAAAGGACAGACAGGCGACACAATTCTAATTAACAAAATTAATATTGGACTGGGAAGTGTTTGTGAGTGTGTGTGTGTGTGTGTGTGTGTGTGTGTGTGTGTGTGGTGGGGGCAGGCTTTTCCTGACAAAAAGGACAGAAACCTGAATCTTTCCCTTCCTTTTTCTCCTCTCCTTAAAGGTGAATCTGATGATGTCTGGAGCTGCATCTCGTGACAACAGGGCAGCAAAACCAACAGGAAAGAAACCAAAGTGCTGGGGATGCTGACATGCAGAGCGAGGGAGAGCAACACAAACGATGCCCCTTCCTGCCGACCTCGGACACCCGGCCAGCTACGTGAGGGAAACAGAGCCTTACATTTTTAAAGCTGCTGTTCGGGTTTTATGGGGGTTGTTCGTTTTTGACAACTTAAGGTGACGGCGCCCCTCACTGCAGCATTGTCTCGACTGACCGTCCTGACCAGGAGTTTGGGCTCCCCTCCTCACTTTCCGTTTTGAGGCGTGTTTCATTCGATCTCTCATTTTTTTTTTTTCCCTGCCTGTTCCCAATCTTCCCACACATCCTGACACGGAGAACTGGCTAAGGAAGGTGCCATTTTCCATCTCTCAGGACAAGGCGAAGGTGCAGCTCACCAGTGTTTGCAAGGTCAGAGGGATTCGGCTTTCCTTTGTCTTGGAAGTGTTATTATTAGGGTGGTTGCAAGGACCTCTGGGAGAGATGGAAACACATAAAGTCAAAGTCACTGAGAACATATTTATAAGTCGATGGCAGTACACATATTGGTGAACAATGGACTTTGAAGTTAAACAGTTCTGTGTTTTGAATTTCAAATCCCGACCACTGACTAGAGCGTGACCATGGGCAAGTTACTGAGCCACTATGAATCTCTTTCCTTAAATATAAATAGGAAAACTGAGTCACTGGGAAAATTAGATCAGATATTAAATGTGTAGTTTCTGCACACAGTGGGTCCCTAATAAATGGCTGACTTCGTTGTCCTTTTTATGGAGAAAAAAAAATCAGTGGTGATACTTTGGGAGACGTGTACGTGCAGGGGTACTTGTCATTACACCTCTTCAGTTGAACCCTTTCGCTGCACGAAGTTGACCAGTTTAGTTAAATAACTTCTCAGAACTTCGCATGACAGCTTGCTTCCATGGAAGGGATGGAAGACTTTGTGAAACAGAGGGATAAATGACATAGAACCAGTGCTGACTCACACAGGGCAATATATGGGTCTAAACACATTTCAATTCTGGTGGTAAAGAGAAAAAATAGACCTGGAGACATGATTACAAATCAATTAGAGCAGGATTTCTCAACCTTGGTACTATCTACATTTTGGGATGGAACATTCTTTGTTTTGAGGAGCTGTCCTAGGCATTGTAGAATGTTTAGCAGCACCTCTGGCCTCCACCCACTAGATGCCAGTAGCATCCCCTGGTTGTGACAACCGGAAATGTCTCCGGACATTGCCAAATGTTCCCAAGGGTGGGGTGGGGTGCACCGAGTTAGAGAAAAGGGCGTCCTGATGTACAAGAGTCTCGCCGGGTAAGTCTCACTGGGGTTGATCTGCAAATGGTCCCCAATGTGCTATAATCCAGTATGATGTGCAAAACAGCAAGAGATGAAGGGAAGTAATTTTGTACATCTTTGCACCCTGACCACCTCATTCACGAGCAGAGGTTGAGGTGACTGGACTCCATCCAGACTACGGAACAAGAAGTGATCATTTCATCTGTCTGTGCCAAGGATCTTCAAATCGAGTTGGTTTAATGGGTAAAATATTTGATATACCGTAAAAAGACCCAGTGGGTTCCAATCCAGCCTTTTCATACTAATGACAATGACGACCAAAAGTATCACTGGAAGAGCAGTTATAAAAAGGAAGTAGAACCTGAGAAGGAGTCTTGTCTCTGTTTTCTAGCCACCCCCACCCCACCCTACCCCACACATGGAGGGGCGCTGTGCCTCTTACATGGGCAGCACTCGTGAGCCCTGTGCTCACCTCACACAGAGAGGATGAAACATCTGCTAATCAGTGTAGGTGTGGAATGGGGCATTAGCATTTTACTCACGTTCTCTCCACTCCCAATAATTTTTAAAGTGTTCCCCATGCACGTTCCTCCTTATCCCTCATTGTCACTTGCTTACAAAAATGCAGTCTTGCAGTTGCTACTCATTTATGCTTCTCTCAGGATCTTTTGGGAAGCCCTTGGTCTTGAGATTGTAAAACACTGTTCTAAAAGACTCCGCCGTATAGACCACGAAGCACTGAAGAGGATAAAACTTGAGGAAAAGGCTGTTCTGCATGAAAATATTCATACACATTAATTCATTATACACTCGAAAAATGACAAGTTGGTTTGCAAGAATAGTGTAAGATGTTCTCTTACAATTTTACTCATGGTTAAGAGCCTGTTCACTCTATTCCAAACTCCACTCTAAACTTCTCCTGGGTGTCTTACAACTCTCATCCAATCTTTGAGTTCCAAGAGCAAATTCTTTTGTATTTTAAAGAGATTTTGAGAGTGTCGTCAGCTACGGAAATGCTATTAGACAATAACACCATATTCTCCTGTGATTATTCTAACCTGGCTGAGAAGTTGACTAAATTTAAGTGCCATGTAAAATTATGCTCCGCATTTATGACTGAGCTATGAGCTTGTTGGAAATGCATGCTACGACTAATGATCATACAAGACGTGACATCCAGTCCCTGTAACTTCTCTCCCGTCACAGCGTGGGGAGGCTGCAGGAAGACTTCCAGACTTGAGGGGTGGGCTTATCATAGTATTGGGGTATTGCTTCTCTTGCGGGGTGAAGGGGAGCAGGTGAGGGTCTGAGGTCAGTCTTTACCCAGCTGAGACTGGAAATGGTTACTGATTTAGGATTCCCTCATGACCAGCACTATGGCAGAAGGGCAAAGGCTGGACAGAAATGGGATGTCTGGCTTCATGGCCAAGCCTTATCTCCTGCTTCCCTACAGCAGAAAAGAGACGAGAAGAACTGAGAAGGATAAAGATAAAAAAGAGAGCACAGAGGCATAATTATCTACTAAATTTAGGATCATCCACATAGACAATGCATGTAATGCAAACTAAAGTGCCTTTGGGGCCTAAATTATCTTGGTTAGTTTGGAAGCTAATTTGAAAATTCCCCAGGTAAGCATGCTGTTTTATGCTTTACTTTGGGCACCTAGCATCTGAGAGGGTACTTCATGCGCTTCAGTCAAATGTTAAAGCATAGAAAATAAATTGAGGCTTCAGTGTGGTGCAGAGGGAGGGTGGAAGGGAGGAGGGCAAAGACTCCTTCCCCGATGTCTAGCCCTCCCTGCCCGGATCCATAAACCCATAACCAGCTTCATCCATCTCACCCTTCAGCCTGGGTACAGTGAGTCTGCTTCATCTGCAGAGACACAAGAGGCTGCATTAGTTTTCAACCTGCTCATACAGTGAATATGTAGCCGATTTATCATAATTTCCAACCTGCCTCTAACCAGCTGATCAAAAGGCAAGTTTCTTCTTTGAAGATTTTCATTTGTAAGCTTCGCTGCCCCGAATCAAAAAGGGCAATGGTCTCAAGTCCCAGGACCACGTCCTGAATTTGGAAGGCAGGAGCCTTCAAGTCTTGGAGCGCCTTTCTCTATTTGTAAAGGGGCATGTGGAATTTCAACATACATCCTGATCCCTCTTTTTGGATCACAGAATTTGCACTACATATAAGCACTATGGGATGGAGGAATTTCATTAGCCATTTAGAGTTTAGTTTTACCCCATTTGGGCTCTTCTTTTTCTCCACAGACTTTTATACAAAATCCAAAGTGAATACCTCAGAAGGGGTCTTGGTAGGTTTTATTGGATCAAAGGGCCCTCTCGTAATAAAGGAATCGCATACAGAGATTGACCGAGTGCATTCAAAAAGAATGGTTTCTCACCGACCTTAGTAGAAAATTACACACCGATATGAACTATTTTGGCCAACCATGGTTTTAGAGAAGTTCATGCTGATTTAAAGATGGCGGGCTAATCTTTAATTCTTCAGTTTCCTCATTCTTGAAAACATTCCTCTAGCGATCCAGGTTAGAAACCTGAAGGGCATGTTAGATATATCTAGCTTCTTCATCTCCAGAGTCGGCATGAGACAGACTCTCTCACAAATTGCTCTTTTCCTCTTTGGAAGAAGTCTCTCCCAGATTCACTCTGTGTCTGTTATCTGGGCCCTCACCAACTCACCCACCCATTGATTACCGCCTGAGCCTTTCGAAAAGTCTTCTTGTCTCCTGTCCCATTTATCAATCTATCCTGCATCCTCAATCAATTAGCGAATAAATATTTATAGAGTGTCTACCAGGTAATTGACACAATATCATGTCACGGTTTTGTCGTATTACACTCCCGCTTATGAACTTAAAGCACCTCCCATTGTCACATTAATCAAATCAAACCTCCCGCCAGATTACTAAGCCATCTATCATCTGCTCCTGCTCTACCTCACCTACCGTTTCTCACTGCCCTTCGGCAGGTCTCTTTCTCCTCACTGGCTAAGCACTTCATTTCCTCCTCACCACAGCCCGTTCGTTCTGGCCTCTCATCTTCCCTGCTGTGAGTTCCATGTCTCGGGGCTTCTCAGCCCATTCCTTGTTCAATTTCTAACCATCCTCCTAGGACTGGGTCATCCTGATTTATCCTCCGCTGTCATCCCCAACTCCTCCAGCCTTTTGGGAGGGGAGGGTCTCTACTTTCTCTGAATTTCAATAGCCCGACTCCTGAAATGCAACTGAGCATCTGGGTATGTTCTAGAATGAATGCACGAAGAGTGACGATAAGAAAGATATCAATACCTACTTTAGAGTTTATGTAGAAAGATTACGAAAAGGTCCATCGTTGTGATGACTGCTATCAATCATTTCTTACAGGTGAGAAAAATAAGGCTCAGGGCATTGAATCGCCTTCTCCCCCAAAACACATAGTTTGGCAAAGGTTGAGATTTGAACCTAGCTTTCTAAACCAGAACCAGGGCCTTCTTCACTGGACCCCTCTAATGCGCAGCCAACCCTTAGAAGGAGGAACTGTTACAATAACAAATCAGCTTGCCTGCTCCAGGTGAACAATAATTCTGGCCGTATGAAGTTTCAATGAGTCATCGTTTGGGTCAAGAAGGAATGGAGAGGCGGGACATGCTGTGTTGACAATGTGTGAAGCAGAAAACCTATCTCAAAACTGAGAAACAACTGTCCTGATCATGGGTGCCCTTCTAATCCTGAGTCCCCCGCTCTTTCTCAAACCCCTATCGAAACTCGTCTTTGAAGACCCCGTGGTCTCCTTGGCCACCAAGGGGTGGGGGGGGGAGGGGCTCAAATATTTTCTTAACTCTACATCTCAGTCTTCCAAGAAAGGGAGGCCTGAAGTCAGTGTGTTGACTTTCGAGTTCCTCCAATGAACAGTTGAGTTTGCTTGAAATTAAAGAATAAAACTTCGTATGATGTTCAAAAGGAGATACAGCCGTCCGCGTTGGTGAGCATTCCCGGCTGAAAACACCATGGCGACCGCCGCCCCAGACCACGCCCATTTCTCCATCCCCGGCTTCCTCACAGAGCTCGGCAGGCACCCGGGTGGAACCCGGCTCAAATTGCAGCTGGTTAGCGCAGATGAACAGAAGTTGAAGGGGAAGTGTGTGGTAAACAATGACAACCCTGACTTAAGCGGGAGAAAGAGACCTTTCTCCCTTTAGAACAAATCTCCATTTCAGGCTGCCCGTGCCTGTTTGACTATTACCGGCTAATATGACCGCAGGAGAAGATGCAGCTGTGGCCCCGGGAGCTGGCTCCACAGCCAGGCCCAACATAATCCTTCATGTAATGAAAAACCTCTTTCTATTTCTGAGGCCTCACCGCTCCTCATACTGAAGAGCCTCGTGCCTGTCACACATTTATTGAAGCTTATTACTCATCTAGGCAGCGGGCCCCAGTTAGTATTTGGAATTATATTTTAAATCGCAATTTTTCCATTATTTATTTTAGGATTCCCCGGCGACGGTGAGAGCATGTCAGTGTTACTCTCTGTGCGCTTTCAAAGGCACGAAAGCCCCAAATCAAAATTCGCTTCTAGGCAGAGAACCTTTATGCACGTGTGAACATCCTGCAGTCGCGACACCACGGTGGCCCACGCGTGCTGGAGCCTCTGGGCTCCACGACCCCGGTCCACGACGGAGATGCTATGCCTCCCCAGGCAGCACTACCTTAGTCTTGCCGGGGCCACCGGCCTGATTCCCCCACCTGTCACACCAGGCTCTTCTCCTTGGCTTTTGAAGATAAATGGACCGTCTCTTGGGATGCCGGGAACGAGGCTGTGAACAGATGGGCTCAAACTATAGCCTCATCACCAGTAGAAAAATAAGAACTAGCTTAATCTAAGTCAGAGGATTATCTGAACTGAGCGTGAAGCTCAAGCTTCCACTTATTCACCAGGCCAGTGGTGAGCGAGTGGTTCTTTCTTCTGCAGAAGCCGGTGGAAGCTATAACTCTAGCTACCCATCTGCCCTCCTCCTCCCTTTACATTCCCAGGAAAAAATATATCTGTACCATATACACTACAGTTACTCAAAGGAATGCTTTCCTCTTTTGTGCATGCTTGCTTTTTCTTGGGGTACTTAACTTTTTTTTCCTCTCTGCACGTAGAATATATTTTGCCATTAGGATCTGCATGCCACTTGGCCTACCTCATGAATGAGAATCAGCCAAATTTGATAGCATTCGCACAATATAAAGAAAGAATCCTTTCTGTTTTTCTGCAATTCATACCTAGTTGGTTTTCATGTCTGGAGGGTCTCTCTATATTTCCACCCAGACAGATTCCAGACCAGCCCTTCCAAGAAGACCCCTGCTGTGTATCCACAAGGGTGTGACAACAAGCCCAGTGCTGTTTCAGGCCACTCTGGGTATCTTCTCAATTAGCCAGTTTTTTTCTTCTGTCATTTTGTTTTGTGATACTGTGGGAGACACAGGCACAGTAAAGTTTTGGGTTAGGGGCGAGGCAGCAGTAGGGTGTGATGAAGAAAAAAATTACAAAGGGCGTGGGCAAAATTAGCCAGGGTACTTAGACATGCAAGTATGAAAGAGTTCTGCCTGGGCTGCCGTGTGATCTCTCTCTCTCCTCTCTTTTTTTCCTTCCTCTTCATGTATTAGCAGCGTCCTCCCTGGGTGTGGTTGGTACACAGCTTGTTTAATAAATCTCTTAGTCATACAAACATGACAGACAATTCTTTTTTCTTCCTTCAGGATAAATTTAGTCACAGATATTTCAGTTGGGTCCACTCTCCCATTTGCCTCTGACATTAAAACAAGCCATCAGTATTTCACTATAATACGGAAAGCACTGCTGGGTCAGCTGACCTTTCCAAAAGGCTTAATTCCTGTCAGTTTTGAAGAGGAGAATAAAATACCATGCAATCAGCGTCCACATCCTTACAAAAGAAATGGAGATATTTCCTCCCAGACAGGCCAAGAGCATGAGTCCTTATAGGCAGCATTTTCACCCCAGCGACCTCTACCCACAGAACCGAGCTGGAGGAGGGGGTGGGGGAGGAGACTTGGGGAGAACACGCAGATTGGCAGACCACGAAATTTTTTAAAAGCCCCAAATTAAATTAACTGCAACGTATGTATTTTCCTTTTAAAAAAATTAGACTTGATGGAGCAAGATAAATGTGGACGTCCCTGAGGATCCTTAAAGGTGGAAGGAAGGTACGGAGTAGGAGTGTGGAGGGGGAAGAAATGGTGACACTCGCATCTGTGCAAATGCAAACAAATCACGTGAAAGAAACAGGACCGGAAGCTGATTTCCTTAAAGTCAGACCAATTTACCTGTCAAAAAATGTATTAAAATGTGCACATATTAAAAAATGTTCTTCACCAGAATTTGGGACAGGGGCTTTGGGAGTGGTGGTGCATGGAGGCTCCATTTACACATGTGCCAACTAGAGGGGCTGACCTCCTTTGTCTTCTCGTCCCCGCCCCACTCCCTTGCCCCATTGCCACCAGCCGGGATTTGGGTAAGTAGGGTTGCCATCAGTCTGGGAATATCCATGTCCTGTTCTGGACCAAGACTTGCCCGATTAGGAATCAGGAACCTTTCTTAAATGCCGAGAGTTCATACATCTATTGAATTTGGGAGCTAAAATTGAAATGTAATCTCAAATACTGCCACTGAATCTTCCTTTACACCACGAAGACAGGCAAAATTAGGCATAGAAAGGATCTGGTATAAAATAATTCTCCTCACTCATGTCGTTTTCTGATCAAGACTGAAAAGAAGACATTAGAGAATGCCTTTGCTTGATTCAAAAACAAATATACTGGCTCCCTGGCTTCAAGGTCATTACAAAGACAACACATCTGAAGACAAAGAGCGATTTCTAACCCCCAACTTTCAAAGCTCTCCTGGGAATCAGACACATTCATTCTTTCCATCTCTTACATCATTTTTGGTAGCAAAGATCGTAGCAGAATTACATGGATATCAATTAGACACAAGAGAAATCAGCCTTAGTGACAAATAATTTTATAGGAGGAGGTATTTTTAGAACCCCCTCCTATGTATACACTTTATTTGAAATATAGATTGATGTTCAACATTAGACACATTACTCTCATCTATTAGGCAAGAGCCTGCCGTGTCTGTAAATTCAATTTCCTTTATCATGGTAGCTTTCTGGTTTATTTGGATAAATGTTGAGCTGTCCACTGTTATTTATCTAAGTAGCTCATGAGGGAACCAAAAGTTTAATGATGTAGGATGAGGTGGTGAAACAGCACCTCCAAGCAATTCTCAAGGATTACTTTTCATCTCATTACTTTGGCTGGACTTGTATGGAAGATTACATGTACTGTGCTATGCTGGGGGTCATTTTTTTCACCATACTTGTGTCTCTTAATTGTTCCATGTTTTGCCCTGCTTGATATACAGGCATCCGACAGTTTGTGTTGCCAGTTAATGTTTCTAATTGTTCACAGCTTCTTATGCCTTTTCCTTATATCTCATCTTAATGTCATTCCACTCTTAGTGTTTTATTCTTTTTTCTTTGGCCCTTTACTCTTCATTGTTGTGATACCAAGAAGTATAAGCTAACCTCAGGCCAGCTTCTTGATTCAGAAGCTTTACTGTTTTTAAAGTACATTTGGGAGGAGAAAATGCCTTCATCTGACAAAAACAGGTTGTATAAAAATAGACACAAATCTCGATTTCTTATTTTATAATGGTTAGACCACTCTACGTTTCTAGGGGGAAAATGGATGTCTGACCATTGATTCATACCAATGAGTTAATAAGAAGAATTTTAATATAAAAGATCCTGTTCCTTGATGGATCTGGAAAAAAACGAAACCCAAATGCTTTCTACCACCCTTGTGTATGCCTGATTCACGTCACGGCATGGGTCATTTGTGTAAAACATAACTTACCTGGGCTCTCTAAGCTTTCCTGTTAACTACACTTTTTTTTATGGTGTTGCTCGTTAGACTCTAGGTCTAGGAAAACATTTCAAGCAGAAATGTCCTAGATTCTGAGACTGGTCAGCAGATTCCAGCACAAAATATGACTGGCCTTTCGCCCTAAATAAAATGCCTTGCCCACTGGAAAATGTAAATTAATATAATAAATTTAATGATTTTTAAATTAATATAAAATTGATAATATGTAAAGTTAATATACAAAGTTACAAGATTTTTTTTTTTATGAAGAAAAAGTCTTTGACCCACAATTCTCTTGAGATTCAGGATGTCTCAAATCTTATTAAAAGAAAGTCTAAACACATGTATTCTAACTCAGCTAATGCCCCAGAAGTCTACATTTGTAAAATTCGGGGCATAAAATAGCCTTAAAACCAGTTTTGAAAATGCATCTAATTCAAAGGCACACTGAACTTCCTTGAAAGTGTCATCTTGTTTATCATGGCCCGAAGAACAGAATGTGTTTGACACACTGCCACTTCCCTTTCCCTGTGGAACATAGGCAGGTTGAATGCAAAGTTCATTAACGTGCCTCTAAAATGCTCACGGTGTAATATAGGTAAGCAAACCGACAGAATTGCATCATGACTGCAAAAGCAGAGGCAAAGTTTGTAGAGTCAGGGTCCCTAGAGCAGTACCATCATGTTTGCACAAATTTTCCCACACATGACCTAACACCACTGAAAACCCATCCCAGGAGAAGGGCCTTCCCCAACAGCTGCAAAGAAAGTCACGATGAAAGAAAGGTGCAGATTGGAGGCAAAGCTGATCCTCCCTTCTCATCTCTAGCTTTGGTTTTTAAAATAAAAGCCCTTGAAAGATGATACACGTTATGTATCTTATCAATGTCTTTCTCTTTCCAAGAATGGAAGACAATATTTTCTTCAGCAAAAGCCCTTTTCTTATCGACGTGTAGCATAGTGTTGTTATATTTTCTGAAATGTTCTAATATTTACGTATTTATTTAAGGCTAAAAATTGATAATATGAAAAATGTAATTAGTGGAACATGCAATACATTATCCTTTTTTATGGTAATTTTAAATATGCTAATACAGTTGACGGACCATTTGCTCTCCTAATGTATCGGATCTTATTATGAGACATCAATTTAATTAATGATTTATTCGATGAGAAAAGGGCTCAGGCAAAAGTTCTGGGTGTCTATTCTTAACATCCAAAATATGAATTTTCTATACAGAAATTTTCAGTAAAGGACACAATAAGTCTGCTTTAAGGTGACCTTAAGAGAAATACAAATGTTTTAAAAGTTCGTTTTTGGGTCAAGTTTCTTCTGTATGAGGCTACAAAGCTAAGCAGGGCATTGCAGAGCACAAAAGATTCTGTATGGCTTGTGTACACAGACCTAATTCACCATATAATAGTTCCTTTCTCTACTTGGTGCCTTGTAGCAATTGCTTTCATTTCTTAGCACATCCTCATTTACAGAGAAGCAGCCAACAGACTTTCAGATTTATGCCATTATTTGCTTCTTCACCTTGAACTCCAACTAAATCCTGCTATACTTTTGTAATGTGAGTGCCAAATGGTGGCCGTATGCCAGACACAAACACTTCCCAGTTTCACTCAGCTAGCTCTCTCGATTTCAGAAAATCAGATTCCTGCTAGAGGGCTTAAATGTGGTGCTTACACAGCCCCCCTAACTGTTCCTTTGCCTAAATGCTTTCTAACTTGGAAATGCAATTTGGGAACAGAGGCAATTACAGCATCAGGGAACATGAAACTTTCCTTCACATGGGGGAAGAAGTGAAACTAGGGATCAGGGATTCGGGGTACTTAATAATGCCATGCACACGTGGTACAGGTCAGCCCTAACCTTAATCAGCATTCATTAATTCAGTAAATGTTTATTGATTGCTTACAAGGTGCTAGGTACCCTCCTCGGGATAACAAGACTCGAGAACCTGGTTTACGCTTCTCACTGGACCTGGCCCAAGAGTGTGGTAACCAATACGATAATCACAGTAGCTCCATTTAGTTGGGCTTCTATTGTGTGTAAAAAATGATATGAAAAGAGCTACTTTAAAATGGAGCTGGAGCTGCCATCCCAGAGCAACTGCCTTGCATGTTTTATGCCTCTGACCTTCGGAATGTTAAAACAGGGCCTGGGCCTAAAGCAACATACCCCAAAGAGCTGTTTGCAAGGATAACGAGAAAGCAGATATTATGACTACTGAACTGAAATTTAAAAACATTGTTTAAATTAGTGTCACTATGTTAGCTTATCTGCACCGTAAGAAACATCTTCCTCCTGTTGATGTAATTGGTCCCCTTTCTTTTCTCATAAATACTATTGCTTTTGTCTCCTAATCAAAACACTGTTTGGGTTTTTGCCTGAATCAGTGCTTCCTGAATAGCTATTCCTTTTTTATTTTTCTTTTGGATCTCAAAAAAATGCTTGCTACCTCATACTTTGGCCTTTTATTTTTAGGTTATCATGAGCTAGATTATCATGATTATCATGATATTAGATTATCATGAGCTCTCTAATTCTATGACTTGTATTTTTTTTTAACATCTTCACATCTCTGAAATAAGAAGGCACTTCTTAATTGGTGCTTGATTACAATTAAGGCCAGGCAGGCAGCACATGGTGTGACCGTGGATCCATCTATTCACATGGTTGTACATCAACCCAGGTAGTCTGTGTCTAATTCTAAAAATATGTAATAAAAATTATAAATGCTAAGAAATCATGCCATATTTTAATTGATAACTTTTCCTCCCCTTGGGGACACACACAATAATGACACTTCCTATATATGATGACATTGGACTTGAAGAAAAGTTATATGCATATATCATTTCAATGAATACTTGAAACATCCTTACAAGCTAGAAATTATCCTTTTTTTTTTTTTTTGGATGAGAAAACTTAGGTGCAGGAAGGTTAAAAACAAGCCCATGATTGTATGGTCTTTAGGTATACCTATGAGAATTTGAATACAGGTCTCTCTGATACCGAAGCCCATGTACATGCTTTCCATTACATAAACCTGCTTCTTTTCTAACTGACAAGGCAAGGCAAGAAACTCTGCGATTTTGTTACAGGTAAAACAGAATGAAATCTACTTATTTATAGTACGTTCAAAGTCATGCCCCGAATCCTAAGTTGTGAAACAAGTACAAATAAACAAACAAAAGAAAGACTTAGGAAATGGGGATCTATGGGCTTGGTGACCACCCTGAGTGATCCGGTTAAATAAACAGAGTGTGTGGGGAGGAAGAAGACAATGTCACAGCATCCCACTACTGCTTCTGGTCCGAGGGCTGCTGGAGAGAGAACACGTACAGAGGAAGTCCAGGATAGAGGCCTGAATGGTGACTGACGGGACAGAGAGGTGATGAATGCTCCATACTCATTCGCCAGGCTCAGCATCCCAGCTGGCAGACAAAACCAGTACCCTGTCTCCCTACGATGGTCCTTGAGGGACTCAGGGTTGCAGCGACTACTCATTCCTCTCTGGTTTTGCATTAAGATGCTCTAGAAAGTCGGGACCAAAAGTTGCTTCCTCTTTCTCATCCACCGAGTTTACCTGTGAAGGTGGAAAAGTCGTGTCTCGGCTGACTACCTTGATTTCTGACAGGTGTCTTAGAAGGAAAAGCAAAGGCACTTCACCTCTGGAAGTAGAGGAACTCATCTTTTCTGAATGTCAAACACGAGGCACAAACATCGCCATGTGGGCGGCTAGGTGATGGAGACCTACCTGATGACTAAATTTACTTTCTGCAAATTGACAGACCCTTTGAAATCGGGTATACGATTATGAAATGGCAGTGTCACTGCCGAAGACTCACCGGTGTGTGAGCGCTGACAGGACTTTATTATCTGGTTAAGAGCACATTAGCATATCTATTAGATAAAAACTCCGCTACTAATATCTGAACAGATAATATGACTGGTCCCCTGACTTACTTGTGGACAGCTTTCTTTTCCTTTGTGTGGCTCACTATTAGGTCTTGCTATCTGGGGCCAAGGAGTTGGATGGCAATGTTATTTGCTGGATTGTTTAGATTTAATCATTAGAATTTTGCCCTTTAGATAATGTGAGGTAAATATGTGACTTAGAATTCACATAGGAGGGGGATTTAGCATCTCTCTGGATAGTCAAAAGGCAGTCGAGTTTGAGAGAGGACCGATATTCTTGCTAGGCTGGGCTCTCACAAAGCATGCCAGGTAAGTATACCATTCTTGTCATTTTCTGTCATTTTCTTTATGTTTCCCCCAAACCTTCTCTGTTCAGTGAGATGAGAATACACAAAATAGCAGCTGAGAATGCGGGATTCAACAGTATGAGTCTCAACATATCAATTTTCAAGTACAGCAACTTTAAACACATTGTAGGCTTTTAGTTTCTATAGAAAATAATCTCTCATTGTTTTCAAAAGAAACTGAAAGCACCCCAAATTACCACACTTTTAACATCCTGACATGTTGATGGCCCGCGTTCTTCCCAGATCAAAGTGAGAGTGGCAGAAGACAGAGCTTTGAGCGGCTTGCTTAAAACACGCTATTTCATATTTGGCAGGAATTACTGTAGTTAAAAAAGACAAGGTGACTTTCTAATATATATTTGTATTTTAGTTTGGCAGAGATCTGAAGAGCTAAAAACTAATTTAGAATGACATAAACGCTCTTATCTTTCTCTCCGCCCCCACCCCCCTTCCCAACCAACCACGCAAGGAGTTTTTGACAGAAACTCAGTGTAGGTTACGTATTGTTCTTAAACTCAGAGTGATAGTCTGAGTCCCGTGGAACGTTGAACCATTGCGCTGACTCTCATCTTAGAATTTCTACGATTAACTGGATTTCAACAGCAAAGTCACACATCACAAGCATCTTTCTTCCTTGGTGTGGGGTGGCTCTGCAAAAACTTTGGTGCCTTTTAAGGAAATTAGATCTATTCAACGTCAACCTAGGACAAGAAAGTACTTATGCCATTCAGTGACACAGCACAGTTATAACCTGTCGGAAACCCTCAACAAAGAAGGCCACCAGGTCCTGAGTCATTTTTAAAAACAAGCAATGGTTTTTGCAGATGAAGCTGGAGTAACTGAAGATTGAGGACAAATGAGTCCATGGCAAGACTACTAGGCAATCCTACTCTATCTGTGAGTTGGAGCACCATTTAATGCAGTCAGTTAGGATGGAAATTTTTATTCTACAGAAAATTTTTGACGAAAGAGAAAAGTGGTTTGCTTTTTCTAGTTTCAGGTTTGGGTCAGAAAGTCAGATGTAACTATTCATTATGAAACAGGATTGCAGTGTCAAAAAAATGCCAATCATCACTCCATTTACAAGGGACATACGGTTGGACTCTTAGTCAGTTTGAAAATAATTTTTGGTAAAGGTGGAAATGCTCTGAAAAAGGTAATCTTAGGAAAAGAACAGTTACATAATCAGACAGGGGTTAGCAAATGGGGGCCTGTGGGCCAAATCCAGTCTGCAAACTGTTTTTATGTTTGTATCTTTTCAACAGCACAGGAGCTAAGGCTAAGTTTTACATTTTAGATGGTTGAAAAAAAAAATCGAAAGGATAGCCTTGAAGAACACATGAGAAGTATATAGAATTCAAATTTCAGCATCCACAAACAAAGTCTCCCGGAACACAATCACGCCCATCTGTTTTCTTATGTCTGTTATGTCTGTGGCTGCTTTTGCTTTACAATGATTGGTTGTGACGGAGGAGACTGCGTGGCCTGCGAAACCAAAAATATTTACTATCTGGCTCTTTACAGAAAAGATGTACTGGTCTTTGTAATAGATCGTATTTAGGAGAGCTGGTCAGGAGACTGAGAGGGAGACAGGGTTTCTGTCCACTGTGTTAGAAGGCGATTCAGGAAGGAGAGAAGCCAATGACCCTTCCATACTAATGAGGATAGAATTAGAAAAGGAGAATGATGCTATGAAAAGGGCCGTTTAAGTTTCATGCAGTATTTGAAAAATATGGCTAACTGTGATTAGGAGCAAGTCATCAAGGGAAGGATGCTAGACTGAAATTAGGGGACCATGGGCCTAATCTTAGCCCTGCAACTGACATGCCATGTGACTCAAGAAACCTGAGGCCTGAGCATCAACTCTTGTCAAATGATTGTAAGATGCCAATTTTATTTTCTGCTAGAGGGTATATTGGGGGCTGGGGGTATGGTTCAAATTTAATAATGATATAAACATGCTTTAAATGGAAAAGCTTAGAGTTCTAAGCAAATGGAAATTGCTAACCAGTTACGGTAATGTACACTGTGAGGCTAAAAACAGTATAGCTGGCATAAAACAGGTGAGGCACTCTACGTTGGTTACAAATTCAGAAACTTAGAGGTCTAGAAGGATTTCTGGTATTGCAGGAGGTGAAAGTCCTTGAGGTGCCTGAGGATGTAAGACAACTTCGTAAGAGGGAGGCTCTCTTGCGTTTCATAGCCGAATTCTCATAAACCAGTATTCCCTAGGAACCATCTGGGCTATGGCTTGAGTGATGCACCAACTGGTCCCCTAGTGGAGCATGAAGCTTCTCAGGATAATTTATTCCAGGATGTTTTGTACACTGGGAGAATCTGGCATAGGAAGCATCTGATAAAGATTGCCGACTCCGGCTGTGTGAGCAGGAAATGATGGGGGGTGGGGGGTTCTCCCTTAAGTTGGTAAAGGCCCACCTCTTCCAATTTGTAAGAGAGCTGGCATTCTTCTGCTTTGACATCCACCCACATGCTGGATCTATGGGAGCACTTGTCATGGGGCTGAACTCTTCCAGATTACTCATTTCTGGAAAGTCTCCTCTTGATGAGTTTGAACATGCAAGAAAGATAATTTGAGCTATTTGTCACGGTTCCTGGCAGGTCAGGCCAGAACGCAATGCCTGTCTATAAATGTCCTAGGGCTGATGCCTCAATTTCAAGACCTGTCATGTACGAACCAGAACGGGCTCTGGTCTTAAATGCCCTGGTCTCCTTAACAGGAGGGCTTCAGTTTTGACGCTGCCCGTCTCTCCTTCCCTGATGGCTTATTTCTAGAAAGGCACAACAACTTGTTGCTCCCGACAGCATTTCTCTCTGTGTTTGCAATGCACTGTTTATGCCCCTGCAGCTCTGTAATTAATAATATACTGCTTTTCATCTTCAAAGTGATTTATACACATTCATTAATCCTCACCATACTTCGGAGTTTCTGCCTGTAAATAACCATCATGCTCCCAACGTTTTACTTAGGAAACCAAGACTTGGAAGGAAAACGACTTTGTCAAGGCTAAGGAGAAAGGGATCATTGGGGTCAAGATCAGGACTCAATATCTCGACCCCTCAGCATGCTTGCAGACTGTCATCACCTTTGGAGAGGAGCTGAGAGGAGCCCTACAGCTCCATGCTCACCGCCATTACTGCTGGGCAAATTGGCTGGTTACATCATTCATTTGGAGCCATAAACTATTCTTCAATACTCCAGGGTCAAAGCATAATCTTACCTAAAGCATACATAATAGGAAATGATGGATTATAATCTAATAAAGCATCCTAAGATGCTCAGGTCCAGCTCCCGGTAGCCTCTAGACTGAGGATAAATATGTTTCCTAATCCATCACTTACAAGTTACACACCCGATTAAAACATTAAACTCTTACTATACAGTCTCCCATTTATAGGATCGCCCTACAGAAAGCTATTATATTTTAACTATCAAGCTCAATAAATCAGGCAGTCGCCATCTCTCTCTCTCTCCTGCCAGTGGAGTAGGAGGTGCACGGGGGATGGTGTTGGCAGAGGCCGGCAGCACCTCCCTTTCAGTGTCTGGGCTCTCTGTGGAACCCACCAGCCCCCAGAACATTAAGCCTGAGAAGTGAGCTCATGGACCGTTTTTGAAGTTTCTGACACAAAGTCAAATCATGCAAAGACCCCGAAGGCAACCAAAGGCAATTCAATTTGCTTCCACTGAGCCCCCCTAAACAGCTATCTGGGGAAGCCCACAAAACTACCTTTAACGACACAAAAAAATTCTACTCAAGTGCTTGAGGGTGTAACAGAGGCCCTACCCCCTCCCTCAAGTCAACCCATGACTCCATCTTCCAAGAGGTAAGTGAGAAGTAGACATAACTTTAAATCAGGGGTGCGTAGGTGTCAGACCTTAGTCCCAACGTAGAGCTGGAATTGAGGGTGCAAAGGTTTTTTGCAAAGACCCGGACAAACATGGTGCCTTTCCCTGGAGTGTCGATTTGCTCGCTTTCGGAGGGCACTCCTGAGAGATGCAACAGGTAAGGAATGCAAACCTCCTCTTTCTAGATTAAGATGAGCACAGCGATATCACGCGAGAGTGAAAACGTCACATTGGTTTTTGGCTAGAAATGGTCTGCTTTGGGCAGGGCCCCCGATCTCTGGGGGTGCACGGTCACCCTTCCTTGCCCTTAGGCAAGCTAGGGTAGAATGGAATGGGAACTCCTGGGCTAGTCCTTCTCTGGCTGCTTGAAGAAGCAGGATGAGTGTGAGCCCCCACCGCTGAGGGAGAAGGAAGGCCTTATGTCAGGAGAAGGGGCAAAGCCAGAATAATCAGGATTGCCTTTTTTTTTTTTTTTTTTTTTTTTTTCCTTACAGGGGAGGGTTTTCAGCATAAGTGTTGAGAACTGTTTTGGAGTTGGCTTCTTTTTTGTGGGTGGTTTATAGGTTTGCTTTGCCACATGGCACAGACCGACTAGGGAGACCTATCATAGCCGCCCTGAAAGCGAGCCAGAACCATCAAGTGTTTCAAATAAACTTTAACAAACGTCACTGTGGCCTCTGCTGGGGCCAGGAGATCCGCCGTTGGCAAGCTCGGTTTACAGAGCAGCAGCCCTGGGGCTGTTTGTGGGAGCCAGGAGCGGTGAGCCGGTTTTGTGTCCAGCCCAGAATGCTCATATGCACGTGGCACCCTGCCCCGAAGCTCTTGGCACGTGCTGCTTTCCACAGTCACATGGGCTACACCCCAAGGATGCAAACCCACATCCTCGGCATGGGAGGAAAGACGCCACAGCAACTTCGCCGGTCTGCCACCCTAAGTCATACCCCGAGTTCCCAGAAGCACAGCTGGCGTGGGAGGTGAACCTGATTCAGACTGAGTAGCCCCTGGTGAGATTCGAGTTGTGGCTAAAGGGAGAGAGGGAAAGGAGGGGACGTGGGCAAGCCCCGCTGTGTCTGGGTGACTTGATTCTGTACGAAGACCTGGCTGGATGCTCAGGGCTCTCCAGCCCGTTTCTGTGCCACATACGCTAGCTGCTTTAGCTTTCCTCTGAATCGAGATGTCCCCAGGCGTGCTGACCACTGCTCTTCATCTACTCAGCTTTTGGCTGATGTTAACCAATGCACACGAATTTCAAGAGCACAGACCTGGGTGAAAATCCAGTAATGGAGGAGACCAAAAGGCTACTTTGGGAGTGAGGGGTGGGTTTGTAGGAATGACAACTTTCCGGCTTATCTCTATGAAAGAATACAGTAAGGATGCTTAAGTTCACATCTGACAAATGTCACTGAGAATCACGAAGGAGAAACTCATCAGATTTAAATGGGTTTCAGGAGGGAAAAATCACTCCCATCCATCACTCGTTCTTACGTCTCTCAGGAGTCAACAAGCAAACCGGACAGACAGCAGAGGGCCTCAACCTTCACAAGACCGGGGTCCCCCTCTCCCCCACTCCTCAGAGCCAGGGCCGGCGAGCAGGCTGCCGGACTCACCTATGAAATACGCCAGCAGGATCGCCAGGAGGAGGGCCGTGGCGATGGCGGACAGGGCAGCACATTTCCAGCTGCAGTACTTGGAGGGCTTCTTCAGCTTGAAGGCCTTCCTGGAGAAGGTGTTCCGGGGCAGCAGGCGGGGTGGTGGCGTGTAAACGGTTCCTGAGGTCAAAGGGTATCCTGGGGAGGAGCTGCTGAACAGAGGCGTGCTTCCGGAGGAGGTCTTAAAGAGGAAGTGCCTGCCAGGAGAAGGGAGAGGGTCAGGGTGGACGTGGGTGGCTGCCAGGGAATGTCCAGCTGCCTTTGCTTTCACTCGGCTTTATATATTCTAGGGCGGTCCTAGTCAACTACCCGACCCGGCCTGTCATGGATGAAAGGGCAGACGTTACATCTGATGGTGACATAAATGGATTCCATAAATTCATAATCATTATATGCTTTCGCATATACAACTGGATTTTATCTTCCACAAAAATCCTGCCAACTATTTGAAGCAAATATGAAAACCGACTGTTCATTACTTGGAGATGACAATGATGATGGATTAGACACTACTATTTAAAAGCACTTGAAATATATTGTCACAACTACTTACATACTAAATATTATACTATCCCCATTTAAGATGTGAGAAATCAAGCTTGGATAACTTAAGCAACCGTCTAAGGATTGTCTCATGCTAAAGTCTGTGCTCTTAAGCGTTACCCTCACCTGTCTCCCTTGAGCCTCTGTTCTGGGCTGTTTCCCTTCTCCATCCTGCTTTCTGTTTCAAGACCACCTCTTCAGATCATGGGATCATGGCTCTTTCTTTGGAAATATCGTTGCCCTTGGTCACTACAGCTATGATGTGACAACAGAGTAATGGTGTCTACTGTTGACACCTAATATAACCCTTCCTTGGACTCAAAAGACTTTCTTCAAGGACACCTCAAGGACAATCAATTCCATGATAGCAGATTTTCTCTCTTATGTGTGCCATTTAGAAGACTTGACATGTGACTCGCCATGCCTTGTTTAAAATGATGATGTGTCTTCCAGGAAATATGTACCAGTGGACTAGAGTCTAAGTAGCTGGAGGCTGGGGACTTTGTCTCATTCTGTAACTTGTTCATCTTCATGTGTCCAGTACCCAACTCAAACTTCCGCATGTAGGAAGACTTTAGTGAATGAGTGAGTGAGTGAATGTATGAATGAAGTTCCCTCATTGTTTTGTGATTTTCACTCAGCTTCAATTCTAAGACTCCAATCTGGCTGACTCTAAAAGCTCTCCTTGGACCTAGTACACCACACTGCCACTGTACATTGCGGTTAGCAGGCTCTCCCAGCAGGATTCTGAGGCAAGATCACTGGTATTAGAAATATTTCTATCTAGGCTGCTTCCAGACAAAACCTTGAAAGTATTTTCAACCTTGATGAAGATCAAATGAGCCTGATATGACTAACAATCATGTCAGAAAATGAGCATCTGATTAGTGAATTATTTAACATAGTGAACACTAAAATAAACAACTGATATTTAAACGTTATTTGTAGTATCAGTATGTTTGATGACCTGAATAAAGCCAAGAGGTTTGATTCCATAAATAAGGCTTTGTATTCCTTGTCCAGCAGCTCTCTTTGAAAGCTCCAGATTAAAAGTGTCTTTTGGAAAAGGAGGAGGCAGTAGGTGCAGTGTTTAAAGGCAAACTTTTGGAGCAAGATACACCTGGCTTGGAGTCCTGGCAGTGTCATTCTTGGACAAGGAAGCCCATGGAAGGTTCCTAATGCTGCTGTTGAGAGTCTCTGTCTGATATCCTACCACAGGTTTGGTGAGGACTACATAAGATCGTGTAGGAAAAGCACTCAACCAAGGGTGTGTCTCAACGTAAGTGCTCAGTGTATCATGAGTAACATTTATCATTAACACAAGGAGCCCGAAATATGAGTTTTAATTTAAAGCTTGGCAGATGTCAAACAAATACCTGAAGAGTTCTCCAAATCGCTAAATAATAGTCCACTGCCTTATAATTAAGCTAGAACATATGTGTACCAGAAAGAAAGATGGGAAAACTCTGGGATTTGATTTAGAACTACTTCAAATTTATTTCTTGGACAATTCTCCAAGACTGTGTAGTGAAAATAGGAAATCAAACTAAAGCGAAGGAAAATAAAGACATTGTAAGTCATCACTGAGGTTTGAAAAATATGTGAACTCTGGTTCTCACTCCCAAGGAGATGTCACCCATTCCATGGCTTGAGCCATCACCAATACAAAAGAAATCTCCATGTTTCCATTTCTATTTAGCCCACCTTCATCCCTGAGGTCCAGACCACATTTTAATTGTGCACTGAGTATCTGTGATGACATTACCTAGCTGATTGAACAAGTAACATCCTCCCCCACCTCCATCACTTTGTGTACTCAAGAATCTATTCATACACTTGGTATGATATATAGATATGTATTATATATTAATAATCTTAGTATGAATAATCTCTCTTCCTCAAATTAGACTGTGAAATCCTTGACATTTAACACTGATAGCTATTACTCTTAGTGTCTCCAGAGCCTAAACATCGGTGCCCCCAAATCAGTCATATTGTGGACAGAATCAGTAAATTAGAAACAGGGATGTTTTAGCAATGTGAGAGAAATCACAAGATGAAGATTAAAAAGTTCAAATTGGCTTTGAAGTTATTTTTGATGCATTCATTTATAAGAAGAGAAGAAATGGCTATTGTTTCTTATGTATGGGATTGCTTCATGAGATCCCCAAATTGTCCCCTTGACAATCCAGTCTATTTTCCACCCTTCCTTCTAAAAAAGGAATCCAGATTATGTCATATGTCATCACCTTTCTATCCCAGTGAAGAAAGAAAGAAAAAATAAAGAAAGAAAAGAGAAAGAAAGAAAAAAGAAAGGCAGAAGAAACAGGCTTCTAATAATACAGAATACGTTCCGAAGCCCTGCGCACAGCCTATAATGCCTTGCATGATCTGTCCGCTAGCCGCCTCTCCAACAGACTGTTCTACTACTTTGTCCTCTCATCGGTTACATTGTCCTTCTGCTATTTCTCATCGTATCACATCCAACACATTCCTGCCTCAGAGCCTTTGCACTTGCTGTTCCTCCTGCTTGGAAATATCTGCAGAGCTTGTTCCTTCATGTTGTTTCACCTCTCTGCTCCTGTGTCACTTTTCCAGAGAGATCTTCCCGGGACTCCTCACCTCTTTGCATCTCATTTTTCATCCCATTATAACGGCTTCCTTGTTATTTTTTCATTATACATGTATTTGCGTATTTATTGTTCATTTCCATCATTAGAACTGAATTTCTATGAAGTTAAAAATAACCAGGTGTTTCGTCTGATTTGTTCAATGCTCTATCCTAACATCTAAAATAGAGCTTGGCACATAGTGGGCACTCAATGAATCTTTGTTAAATGAATGACCTACAACCTTCCCAAGGCAAAAATGACAAATGCTAAAAGGACAATATTGTGAACGTTTTTTTTATTTTAAAATTAGAATTCCTTTTGTCACATTGACTCTTGCTTTCCAAACAGATTTATAAGTTTGTATGTGCACATACAGACAAGTGTCTATATTTACACCTACAAGGCCAGATCCCTCCACTCCACAGAAAACATAACCTGTCTATTTTTCATCACTACATTAACCATGGCAGGATGTATCTCTCAGGTTGTTCGTTGATATTGCAGCATCTGTGATGATCGAAGCAAAATGAAACCCATTTAGTTATCACATTTCTTCTTTCTAGTTTCTGGTGCTTAAAATTATTAAACCAAAGTACCAAATATATGCAGACTCCTGTTTCTCCCATGATATAGTTATACCCTGATGCCACAGATCTTCAGAATATGAAATTCAGCAAACGAATATAAAAGGAAAGATTCTAAAGAAATCACCTTCAGATTGTGTCCCATAAATACTTGCTTTAGGATTTCTTGAGTGCTCTGTAGAAAAGTACAAATTCTTGGCTCTATCCAGACCCACGCCTAGGGTCTGGGAGCAAATCCCTTAGGAAGCTTCTTAGGTGATTCAAATGTTTGTTCAAGTTTAAGAAACTCTCTCCTGGCTGTTTTGACACCTTTCACTGTGTCTGACTTAGGGAGAACCCACTGGATGGTTACTGGATTTATTTTTTTAAATGCAAGTTTTAGATGCTGATGTCTTTAGGGGTAAAGTGTGATGAAGTCTAAGTCTACAACTTATTTTCAAATGATTCAGCAAAAAGATCTTTATCTCTCTCTCTCTCTAGATATGGCAAATGTGGCAAAATGACAGCAATTGTTGAAACTAGGTGGTTATTCCTACGTAGTACCATTCTTACAACTTTTCTGTATGTTTGGAAATTTTCATAATTGTGAATTGAAAAAATGTAAGCTCCGATTCACCCAAGGATTGCTCTTACATGCTGCAGGAAACAATGATAAATAAAATGAAGCAAGACACACAAGTAATGGTCTGGCCAGATAATCATTGGGAAGACCAAGAAGGCTTAGGGCAGCTGTCCCCAACCTTTTTGGCACCAGGGCCCGGTGCTCCTATGAGAATCTAATGCCTGATGATCTGAGGTGGAGCTGAGGTGGTGATGCTAGTGCTGGGGAGCGGCTGCAAATGCAGATGAAGCTTCACTGGCTTGCCCACCGGTCACCTCCTGCTGTGCTGTCCAGTTCCTAACAGGCCATGGACCGGAATCAGTCTACACTGCAGGTGTTGGGGACCCCTGGCTTCAGGGACTTCTGATTTTTCCCTGAACAGGTTACTACACCAGCATTTCCCCCTCGGGGGCCTGCTCAGTGTGCTCCGATGAGGCATTCATGATGTCCCATCCGAACTTCTTCCCCTGGTCGGTCATGGAAGTAGCTCTGCTCAGGACTCCAGGCGTCAGCAAAAATGTGTGGTTTCTAAATGCACTTGACATTTTTCAAGCACAACTCAATTGCTCTCAGAATTGGCCACTTGTGTCTCAGAAAGGAAAGGCAAATGAGGGGCCCCCAAAGTGCTGTCCTTGGAGTTTGCTAACACTCAAAGGGATAGAGGAAACCAGTCCTTGATGGCTTACAAAAAATAAAAGAGCTTGCACGCTTCTTTCCCAGCCATGTGGGTTATCAGGCTTCAGTCCTCACAAGCAGCATCCTTCCTAGTACAGGGCAGGGAGGGGCTCAGAACGGCCATCGAATTGAGGAGTTGGACTGAAGAAGGACGGTCGCTCTGCGTCCTCAGCCTTGTACCCTAGTTCCCAGTGAGTTCTTAAGAATTCAGTCATCACCACTTCACCCTAGACTCTCAGTCTTTTGGTAAATGTCACCGCTTTTCTCATGTGAAAACAAAACCATTTAATAAAAACTGAGACAGAGCATGCCTGGCAGCCATTCTCCTGGGCATTTTACAAAGCAGCAAAGATGTGCATTCGAGGCAGAATCTTGGCGAACTAGGCTTTTGCTTCAAACCAGTTTAGAAAATGAAGAGCACACATTTTCTCTGACGAAACAGCCATGGAAGATTGTAGAAAGGAGTCTAACTAACGAGAAACTCATGCATAGCATCCATGCAAGAAGAACCCC
The DNA here is from genome assembly GCA_028627145.1 of Eidolon dupreanum. Classification (NCBI taxonomy): domain Eukaryota; kingdom Metazoa; phylum Chordata; class Mammalia; order Chiroptera; family Pteropodidae; genus Eidolon; species Eidolon dupreanum. The sequence continues at coordinate 6,341,823 of CM053515.1, forward strand.
ATCAATTCAAAATGCTGTGTTATATTATTCTTATGTGCTATATTTTCTTATGATATAGAAGGAGCTTGACGAATCTCAAGTAGAAGCTTTGAGAAGTGGTGGTTGGTTTAACTACTTGAGGCCCCAACAAAAGATTCCTCTTTCTTTGTTTTTTATTGTTTGTTTTTTTGTTTGTTTTTTTTTGTTTTGTGCTTTTTTTTTTTGTTTTTTTTTTTTTTAGAGTCAACCACAAACATGCTTGCTCATTAACCTCAAAATGTTCCAAAGAAAGAAATACATTCAACCCCTTGCCACCGAGTACCATTTTCCAGCATGGAACCAGTGGGATCCTAAGGGTGTTCTCCTTGTTTTCTCTAGGTTTGGCTTCACGCCCAGAGGAAATCCCAGCAAGTCTTCGAAACAGAAATGTACTACACAAATAATTATACTTCCTCAGGTCCAAAGGTCAAGTTTGTATGTGTGTGTATGAGTGTGTGTGTGTGTGTTTTCCCTCTCTCCTCCTCTCTCTCAGTCTGTATCCCATGATCTCATCACAGTTCCCCATTCGGCTAGCCAGGACAACGAGTAACTAACGGTGTAGACAGGTCTCTTTTGCTCATGGAGTCACCTGCAGCAAACGTTCTCTCTCAAACCCAGTGAGAGCCTTGAATGGTCTCCGCGTAGCACCGTGTGCAAAAGAGCTGCTCTGGTTATCAGGGACACCAGGTGTTGATTGTTGTTCTACCGAGAAAATTGACCTCACTAGTAAATAAACTCACAGGCACTCAGAACAGCGGATGGAAATATTGATACACAGCCCATTAATCCCTAAAGGATTTTTAATGTCATACATGCCATTACGGAAATATGATAAAAAGCTAGCGAAAGGATAGAGGCAGAAATATACCAGGAGTGGGGGCGTGGTGATCAGTGAGGGAGGTCCGGTGCGCCCGAGAAAAGGCAAGATTTTCTCCCATTTTACCAGTAGTGGCCATGCCCTTTGAAGCATCGGGTTTATTGTCTCTAAAGGAGTAAGTTTAATACAGAAGCAGCCTATAAAGGGTACTGTGGCATGTGAAGTTACTGTAATTAGGTTTTCAGGACTTATCATAAAACATTTAGCTGGAGAGAGGTTAAATAACCACCACACTTTCGGGCATCATTACTGTACTCTTCCATACGAGAAGAAATGGTGGTAGAAGAGCAGAAACGTGGTGGGTGGGTTCCTGAGAGACACGCACAGAGAGACATGGGATGTGGAGAGAAAGAGGGAGAGAGAGAGAAGTGTACAGGATGAGGTGGAAAAAGTGTGAGAGGTAACGAGGAAGATGGCCTTGGACATTGTGCTGCTCAGCCACTTCTTGAACAGCAAAACTAAGTGCAGTTTCAAGTATTCTGCCTTTATTTTCCTGTTTGTGAACATAAAATGTACACATTTTAAAAATCAAGTACATAAATTAAAAAAAATACAAAGCAAAAGTCTCCTATAGTTTTGAGAGATAGACTGGTCAACATTTGATATTTAGAACCAGACTTTTCCCTACGTATAACATTCCTTTATTTTTATAATTTAATTATATTTGAAATCAACAGGATCAATCCGAGGAGGCGGTATCAGGCTCATAGATTCTGGACTTGGACAACCAGGGTTTGGATCCTGGTTCTTATACTTACTACTGTGTGACATGGACAAGTTACACTGCCTCTCTTGATCTTGGTGGCCTCACCTGTAAAGTGAGAGAATGCTAGTATCTAGTTGACTGGCTTGTGAGGGGGATTGGTGAGTTTGTTTACGTGAAATGCCTCCCATTGAGCTTGACGTCCAGTAAACCATCAGTAAATGTAGCTATTAATCACTTGAAGTCAGGAATGGTGTATATCTTGATCTTTACTACATCTTCTTGACCTAGCACAGTGACCAGCTCATTTAAACTATCTGTTGAATGAGTGAGCTGTTCTAATTAGCATAGTGACTAGAGCATTTTAGGCAGCCCCTCCCCTCCAAAATGATTTTATTAGGAAGGGAAGGGATTGAAAATATTACTAATGTGCTTGCTCTCTTTGCCAGCTGGGAATTTATGGTTGGGTTGAGCAGTGGACTGTTGCTTTTAAAACTTAAAAAATGTTTAAAAAAATTGCTTCTTCCCAAGTTTGAAAAAGAAGCCAATAACCTAATTAGTATAATTAAAAGCCCATTTCATATCATGATTCCCTAAGCTTAGACTCAAACCAATTTTGATTCAGTGAAAAATAGGCTTTCAAGGTTTCTGATCCCTGGACCTTTTAGATCATAGGGGACCATCAGTGCATTTGCATATGCCATGAACAACAGGAAAATCCTCTCTTTTGCCCTCTTCAAAATTTGCAGTCATGACCAAAATACGCACAGCTGGAATAATTAGCGACTCAATTTATTGCCTTCCGTTTTTCTAAATAGACGCTTCGACTCTTGATATTTAAATAGTGTCACACTGTGATATAACATAGCATTTTTCATGGTAAAACTTTTTTTTTTTCCCTCCCCAAGAAATGATATACTGCTCAGTGTGACAGGCACGGTCTCCGGAGGTCACTAAAGAAGCCTGATGCTTGTGAGCGAATCCATTTCAGAGTCTTTGGGATGAGATGAGGAGTCTTTTTTTTGTTTCCCCCCCCGGAGTTGTTAACTTGTTGACTTCTTTTAAATTAATTGGTAAGAGTTTTGATATAGTAGAGGAAAAAAAGCCCAGAGACTTCTGACTTCGACTTTAAACTTGACCTTGACTTCCCCATACAGTATAATATGGGAGTGTGGAGACAGCCATCTCAAACAGACTTGTATCCGTGCTCACAAGCGGCCGCGGATGGATGGAGAAAGAATGCACGCCATTAGATACAATCAACGAGCAGGATGATTTCCCCCATCGCGTTTACTGCCTGTACCATTCAGAGTCAAAGAATTTTCGAGCTGGAAGGACCCTTAAGATATGCCCCTTGGTCATACTTTGTTTCATGCCATTATATTTGTCCTGTGTATTTGCCTTGTCTCTCCAGCCAAATCACAAGCTTCTCAAAGGCAGGCCCCATATCTTTTGCTTCCTAGTATTTTTCCTCTGTTCTTAGTAGGTGTTCACAAACGTTTGCTGAAAGAACACACGAGTCATGTTATAGTGGAAACTGGACAGGCTTTGGAGTGAGGCACGTCTGGATTCAAATCTGAACTCCACCGGGAAATGTGTAATATTAGGAGTTCATCTCCCTGAGCCCCAGATGCTGCCTCCAAAAAATGGGTGAACGACAAAATCTACATTACAGAACTGCTGGAATGGCGAAAAGGGATGATGCAGACTGTGAGCACAAAAGCTGGCCCACGGGAGGTGTTTAATACCTGCCTGTATTGTATTTCCTTTGTCCTTGGAAAGGATATCTAAAATATGAAGTCATGAGTCAACTAATATTTATTGAGTACATGGATACAGTGGTGAATACGTCCTTATCCTCATGCGGAATTTCTAATTGGAGAGACAGACAAAGTAAACAAAATTCAAATCTAGGTAAACCACAGATGCATGTCATAATTATAAATTGTGAGGAGTGCCATGAGGGAAATGAAGAACTAAGAGAAAATGTGGGACTACATTAGTGTGGTCACTCCCTTCTGAGGAGATGACCCAAAAGTGGGGAGGGACTGAGGATAAGAAGCAGCTAATTATGCAGGGAGTCATGAAAAAGAGCATCCCAGGCAGAGAAACAGCATGTACAAAGGCCCAGAGGTGGAGAGACCTTATTTTTGAGGATGTGAAAGAACAGTGTGACTGGAATACAGTGATGCAGGGGGTGAGCGGCAGGAAGAAGAGGTAAGCATGATGGAAGACTACATTATGCACGCTTTTGAGGTTACAGAATCTGGATATTAGTCCTAATACAAGGGTTTTAAATGATGACATCTCTTACAAAGGAAGCGGGTTTAGGAGCATTCGATCTCAAATATTATTATGGTAGGATAGACCTAAGGGGAATTCAGTCTAGTCCTCATTCTTGAAAGTTTTGGTTTTTGTCTAGAATATTCTAGCTATCCCTCAGTATTGTACCTATTACATTTTGATATAGTTAGACATCTTAAATTTAACACGACTAAAACACAACCCTTGCTTTTCACTCCAAATAATCCTTTTCCTTCAGGCTTCATCCATACTGCTTAAAGAAGTCATCTCTTATCAGCCGTGCAAATGCCATCTCCAGGAAGCAGACTCAAGAAGAAAAACCTGCATGCAGGAAGTTTCTGAGCAAGTGCTCTTGGGAACAACACCTGTGAGGGAGCGAAGGCTGCAGGCTGGGTGGAGGGCGAGACTGAGCTGCGATGCTGCTGCAAAGGGCCCTAGGCCCGTCTCAGGAAGCTCTGGAACCAGGGGGGCTCTGCAGACTTGTTCCAATTTGGGCTGAGAGGGTGGGGCCTTAACCTCCCCTGGACTAGTCACTGGATGTGGGCTATCCCCAGGGGTGTAACCTTAGGAGGGGTGGCTCTCTTCAGTTGAAATCCAAGGCCAGAGAAGAACTTGGCCAAGATCTGTTGGCTGTCAACATTCCCAGCACCCGGGGCAAAATGTAGGCTCCAGAAGCTGGAGGGTGGCATCTGAGTGGGTGTGGTGCCATCTACCTCACGGGGCTTCACTATGGCTCCCATTCGTTCCTCAGACCCCATCCATTATTAGTTGATTTCCTCTCTGCCTCCACATGTTCGTCCTCTTCTTCCCTGTTATACCTCTGAATCACTGTACGCCTGGCCTACTGCATACAGCAGCTTCTAAACAGGTCTCCCTATTTTCTTTGATCCTCACATCCATCCTCACAAGAACCAGTCATTGTCTACAGACACAAATCAAATCATATTAATGACCTGCTTAAAATCTTCCAATTCCTTTATAGTTGGAAGCAAGCCAGCTCCTCACCGTTGCCTACAAAGCACCTCAGTATGATCTATCTCATCTCTTCCTGGTCTCCACTCACTCTGCTCCTGAGGCATCCACCATACTTTTTTGCTATTTCTCAAAAAGGCCAAGCTTCTCCCCATCTCATGATGCTCATACTGTGTTTCCCTAGGTCTGAAAAGTTCTTAACTCAGAACTTTGCATAGTCCCTCCTTCTCAGGTCTTTCAAGGCTCTCCTCAAAGCTCACCTTCTCAGAAATGCTTCCTTGATCAGTCTTTGCCACGCCATTATTTTATCACTCTATCTTGCCCAAGGCTGCAGCCTGGGGACCGCCCACTTCCAATGACAGGTTGTTGCAGAATGCAGGGTGATGGTGGTGGTGTAAAGACCCTGCCCTCTCATCCGGTCACCACCAATCCCTTTGAGGAGCTAGCTCATTCGTTTCTTTGTTTCTTGTTGGCTTCCCCCAACCGCTCGATCCCCAGCCCCTGAAAAAGTCCACATTTGATGCTCCATCAATTTTTAGTAAATGAATAAAACATGAAGCAATCTAGATCTGGGAAAGTTTATGTTATACTACCTGTAGGAAGTGATGAATTTAAATTCTGCTGTGAGATGCAACACTTCTATTTATTTATCCTGTAGTGTCCTCTTCAAAGGATGCCCTGTCACTAAGTTTTCAAGAATTTGATAAACAAAGACCACGTTTTCATTATACCTATGTATGGTTATTTAAAATCCTTCGGGAAATCCTCATCTTTCAATTCTGAGGCTTTTAGCATATTTCCTGAAAGCCTTCCCATTTTCTTGATCTTTTAGTTTGGGAATCTCCTCAACTTTTCTGTCATTCTTGAGGCCGATTAGCCTTAATCCCATGGATTATTTCCTCTGAGAACACACAACTGCTTTGGAAAATAGTGGGACAATGCAATTTTCATTAATTTCGAAGATGCTACTTAGTGATCCTGTGCTTTTTGCCACCCTCTCTTCCCCTCTTTCCACAGCCACCCAATGGACATGCACATTGAGGCATTAGCTTTACACTCATTCGAGGGCCAGTTCCTGGTTTGTAACTAGGAGCTCAGAGATAATCTTCCTGTAAGTCTGGAAGAATTTGTGGTAAATGTACTTGCTCATTATCTGTCACATCTCTGCCCACCTACAGAGCACTTTATCTGCATGGGTTTGGTATCTCTGCAAACATGCAGATTTCATGGGGCATTTTCTCTTCCAAATCACTTTTAATATGATAAGAATGGTTTTCATCTCTGACAAATCCTATATTTACCTCCCTCTACCTAGGGGAGAATCCATTTCTCTTTCTCTCACACCTCTGTAACAAAGGAGTCCTGCCTGATACACCTTTCTTCATTTCCTTATCTTTGATGCTTCAGAGACTTCAGGAGTGTCTGAAGAGTTATGTTTACCATGATGTAGGGTGGGGATCATGTTGACAGTCTTCCAGATCTTAACATATTACTTACACACCTGGTTTTCAAGATTTTAGTAAACGAAGACCATGTTCTCATTATGCCTACACGTGGTTATTTTAAATCCTTTGGAAAATCTTCATCTTTCTATTCTGAGGCTTTTAGCATGTTTCTTGAAAGCCTTCCCATTTTTCTCGATCTTTTAAGTTGAAATTGGATCCATTTACCACTATTAATCAAATCACAAGTACTGATATTTTTTGTAGTTAACCATTTCACAACATGCTTTGGGAATAGACATTTGTTTCCCCTAGCATCTTTCTTGAACAAGATTAGAGCAGGAGGTGAATTCTCTAACCTATCTTGCCGCTCCCTTGAGGAGACCTTTCATACTGAGAGGGACACAGTGATCCTTTAGCTGTTTTCTTTTAATTAATTAATTTTAAAAGTTTTTTTTTTATTGAGGCGAGAGTCACATGACATAAAGTGAACTATTTTAAATTACAGTTCAGTGGCATTTGGTACGTTCGTCATGTTGTACGAGTGCCACCTTTGTTTTGTTCTGAAACATTTTCATCACCCCGAAAGAAAGCCCTGTGCCCATGAAGCAGTAACTGCCAGTGCCCCTTTCCTTACCCCCAGCTCCTGGTTACCACGAGTCAGGTTTCTGTCTCTACAGATTTCCTTATTCTGAGTATTTCATATCTATGGAATCATTCAATATATGACCTTTTGTACCTGGCTTTTTCCACTTAACATAATGCTTTCAAGTTCATCTCTGTTTTGACATGTATCAGTACCTTATTTTTTTTTATGGCTGAATACTATTCTATTGCATATATATACACAATATTTTGTTTATCCATTCATTCACTGATAGACATTTGGGTTGTATGCACCCTTTGGCTATTGTGCATAGTGCTGTAGTGGACATTTGTGTGTAAGTATTTTTTTGAGCACCCATTTTTTATTCTTCAAGGGATATACTAAGGAGAGGAATTGCTGGGTTGTATGGTAATTTCGTGTTAAATTTTTAGAGGAACCTTTAGCTGTTTTCTACATGTAGAAAATGTTGATCAACATTGAACTCCTCAGCAAGGTCAAATTCTGGTTAGCCCTAAACATTTCATTGATCTCCGTGCATCCTACACATCCCATGTTTTGGAAACTGTTAATGAATTGTAAGCACATGAACCATCACCAAGAAGCCAGGTAGTAATAGTCATAGAAAGAGTAATAACACTTCATGTCTTACAAAATGTTTTAACACACCCATCAGGAATGAGGTTTTAGTGAGAGACTACTGGGGTTTATCATCTAGGAAAGCTACATATCATGACATTTTTATAAAAAAAGATTTTACTGTTAGTGCATATTCTGAGCACTTACTCACAGGCCCAAATATTGCAGATAAATGAGACTGGGTATAATGAATTTCACCATTATAGGCCGAGAGAGAGAAACTGCGTTTTATTTCAGAAAGCAAAATCACAAAATCCTTTTCTAGAAAGGGTCTGAAGACAGTCTAGGCTTCCTACTTCTGTCATGACATCACATCAGAGAGGGTCTGCCATACAAAATCTCCAATTTTAGATCACCAAGTGCATTTGCATATTACTAGCTTTCGGTAATGAAAGCATTCCATGATATTTGGGAAATACTGGAGTGAACAAAATTAAGGAGATTGCTACATATCTTCGCAAACCTCTAATATCTTAAATATCCTAAATATCTCATTACTCTCTATATAATACTAATCATTCTGCTAACTTATCTGACCACATACATTTTAACCTACCTATCTTTCCAGTCTTAAAACTGGTGTCCCATGAGGTACACCTTTGAGAAGTGCTAATTCAGTTCCCTCTATTTCTGAATGAGCATGCAAAGAACGAGAACTGAAAAACAAGCTAACAAACAACAACAACAACAAAACCCCCAATAATGGCTCTTTCCTAGATTTTGAAGGTTTTATGACTAGTCACCAGGTAGAGGGAGGAAGGATGGGAAGGAAGAAGAAAGGAAGGAGATGAAGAGGAGAAGGAAGGCATATCTATGCCATAAAAACTAAGAGGGACAGGTTAAATATTTTATGGGATTTCTTCAAAACTTACAAAAGAAAATAAAATCTATTTATCTGAATTATTGCATAGGTCACAACAATTCTTGAGTCATCAAGGCAATCTTAGATTGCTTAGGGACTGTAAGAGGAAAAAGAAAACAGAAAAATAAAGAAAAATACTGTGTGGGTTTTTTTTTTTTTTTTTTTAAATATTAAATGTACTTCTTTCACATCAACAGTGTGTAGAAGTTTCTAGGATTTAAGTCTGGGCTCTGTTCTTTTTTTCCCTTAAACCTCAAATAAAAGATGGTTATCTTTAATACAATTTATTTTCCCATTTGCATTTACATCAGATCCTTGAAGGCATAAGCAAATATAAGAAGACCTATCAGTGTATTTACCCACGTTTCTTCATATGTATAATATCCATAGGTACAATATTTTCTTCTTATTTAGCACTTTTCCCGAAATGATATAAGAGCTCTTCAGGGATATTAATTAAGCTTTATAGCAACCCTGGTGACATGTCTGCCTGCCTACATATATCTGTTGGACACTCAGAAATTAATGTTTTGCAGAAGTGTGCCATTTAAGTGTGTTTGTAGGCCAGCCACATACCCACTGATGATGCACAGAACAGATCCATACATTTCAGTCGTCAAAAAATGCCATTAAAAAAGGCAACCGTCATTTAGCATCGACACGTAAATACTGCCACAACACTTAATATACTCTCCAGCAGATCCTGCAGCAGCCTCTCTGTCACAAAACAAATCCTAGGAAAGCGGGTTCTGAATGCCTGGCTTCCTTGGAAGGCTCCTGGTTTCTTAAATGCTGAGTTTCCTAGGGCCCTGGGCAAGGCTTTGTAAGAATGCAAGTGTCAAGGAAAACTGTCATGCATGTTTGGCTCAAGTACCTGAAAAGCTTGTCACTGCCATCTTGGAAGTCTTGACGAAGATGCAGTTGGACGGGCCGAGGCACAGTGAATTGAAAGCCGCCTGACAGGGAGGTGGCACGCTGGACTCAAAGGCAGGTACCCGCCTTCAGGCATTTCCTTTGCAAGTGGCAGAATTAAATAAAACCTAAAGGAGAGTGCGGTCTGGGGAGGCTGCCTTTGCAGACCTCTCAGAGGCTTGGACTTGAACTAGTATCACTTTCTGGCTCTTAGGTTTTGCTTGACAGGAAGTTAAGTGGTTACATGGAAATCAAAGCAAGGTCTGCATTTCTGTGAAGGCAATGGGGAAGAAGGAGTGGATGGAGAGGTCAGAGGCTGGGAAGGAGGCAGGTCCGGGCTAGGGTCAGGCTGGGACAGCACCTACTTGTTCTAGGAGGCTGGATGGGGGCAGAGGTTAATGGGTGAACTGTTGGCAGTATGTGAGGTTTAGAGCCTGGTCGCCCCACCTGTAACCCCTCGGCCTTGGGCAAATGACTTGATGTTGGTGAATCTGTTTCCTTGTATGGAAAGTGGTGAAAATGACTGAAAATATTTCATAGGGATATTGTGAAGATTAAGTGAGAGATTCAGTACATTCTTGACATTGAGTTGACCTGTAATGAATGGTGGCTTTTACTTTTATGGGCGTACTACCAATGAATCCCACAGGCTGCCTACTTTAAGTATGTATCTCTTTCCTTTTAGTTCTCCCCACTTCCTTTCTTCTTTCCATCTTTCCACTCTCCCTCCCTCCTTCCTCCCTTCCTTTCTTCAATATGGGATCCTTTGGTGAACTGCAGTGAACTTTTAGTTCTTGTCATTCTGATATGACAAGGTCTTCCCTCCCCATCCCTACAGAAGTGACTATAACACACTTTTGCATAAACCCCTTCACAGGTTCCTCATCCCACACAGAACAAACCAGAGGGTGCTTGACTGGGCCTAGAGGGTGTCCCTGACATGGGCCACAAGACCTTTCTAGCACTGTCTCCTGATTCCCAGCCCTGCTGATCCCAATTGCTTTTCTGGCTTTTTCTTAATCTCTTGCCTCTATCTGAAATGCCTTTCTGATGGGGGAACTCCCTCTTTTCCATCAAAATGGGACACAGATACTACTCTTACCAACTAGACTTCCTTGATCTGGTAGATGTAGGTAACCCCCATTTCCACATGTTCCCATACAGTCCCCCAAATTTACATCTATCTTACAATGCTTTATACTAATATAAATATTTATACTAATATAAATCATCTGCTCAGCTGTGTTTCTCCCACTAGACTGTAGTTTCCAGAAGACAAGGACCATATTTTTTTCATTCTTTACCCTCAGCACCTAGTAGGACTTCCATAAGTGTTAGCTGAATTAAGTTGAAGTTCTATGAACACAGCTGGTAATGGGCTTATCAATGGGAGGTGGGAAAGACAAAAATCCTTATTTAGCATAAAATCGGAGATTCAGATAAAGAAGTTACAGAAGGCTGGCCTGAGGGCCTCTTATTGACAGAGCCCTCACATACTTCTTTCACAAAAGAGGCTGTCTTCCTCACCAGATTTTCAAGCCCTGGACCACAACGCTCTCCTGTCACAGACCGATGATGCTGCTGTACTAGGCATTTCTCTTGGGGACTCAGAAACTTGACTAAGTTATCTTAGACATTCTTATAATGTTCCCACTAGGTAGGTAGCGGCAAGGTAGATGCAGAGAAGAGGTAATTGTAAACATTGCTGAATTATAAGTGAGAAGACAAAAGGTGAGGTATCTTGAACCATGCAGGCCATACTGTGGCCGGGTTTGGGAACACAAAGAACAGGCCTAGAGCTGGAACCAAGAGAAGCAAGCGAGGCAGATTTCCCCCACGGCTATATTTTTTTCTCATACTCTACCTGGCATGGAAGAAAGGGAGTTTCCAGAGTATTCGAGTATTGTTTAGTACATTTACCCTTGAAAAAAAACATCCTTTCAATTTTATGTTTAAAATCCAACACCGTTAACTTCAGCGCTCTTATTTTAAACCCATAAAAGAAATTCAGGCCATTAAAGATGGGAGAATAAAGAGAGATTGTAACATTTGAATTGAGATGGACGTAATTTGGCGCAATCTATCAAAATTCAAAAGGCACATTATATATACCCTTTGATCTAGCAATTTCGCTTCCAGGAATTTAACTTTTAAATATAATCTTGTAAGTATGCAAAGAAAGATATATGCACAAGACTCTTCATCACAGTTTTGTTTGTAATAGCAAAAACCTGAAAGCAATCTAAATGTCCATCAAGAAGAGATTGGCTAAATAAATGGTGGCATTATGGAATATAACACAAACTTTAAGAAAGAATGAGGTATGCCTACATGAAATTATCTGAAATGATTTCCACAATATCTCATGAAATTAAAAAGGGAAGTTGCCAAATGGTATATATAATACAATTCCATTTATATTAAACTAACAAAAATATGCTCAGACATTCATAATCATTTCTGGAAGCCTAAAAGAATAAGCCTTCAAGTGAGATTTCCCTGAAAGTAGGAATGGAGGTGGGGGGAAGAGAATATTACTCTGTACTTTTTTCTTTCTAATTATTGAATGTTTTTACCAAGAGAATATACACTTTTATAATGAAATAACTGAAAGATCAAATCTGTTGCAACAAGTGTTCTAATTATTCAATTAAATTCTTGACCATTCTTTTGCAGAAGGAAATGGAGATAAAGATTCTTTACTAGATAAATAGGTACCTGAATCCCCCAACCACGCAGGAAATAGTGAGCCAGTGGCCTGCCTTCTTGCCCCACTTGGCCATTCAGAGCTGGGGCCTTGACGAGTCATGTGGTCCTCTCCTCATCTGTAACATAGATGTCGGACTACGCAGGTGACCTTAACGGTGGGATCAAGGTTGAAAATTCTGCATCTGCACTGTCAAATGATTTCCCTTTCTTTTAAAAGATCGGATCAACCTAATTCTTGTTGACCTTGATTCCGTCTCATCATCTGAAGTTGGGACCAACTTCCCAGAGAACAGTACATATATTTCTGTATGTATTCTTCATCACGGGATCTCTCTCTCTCTCTCTCTCTCTCTCTCTCTCTCTCTCTCTCTCTCTCTTTCTCTCTCTCCCTCCCTCGCCTCCTTCCTTCTTCTTCCTCCCATTTTCCTCTTTCTCTGCCTGAAATAGCCCTTCAGCTTTAGCACTGTAGAGAATTCTGCCCTTCTCCCTTTTCCCCAAAATGAGTGGTACTGTGAATTTGAAGATGCACGTAATAGGCAGGACACAAAGAGGTCCCCATCGCACCACTGCTTTCATAATTCCAGATAATGCCCACAATGGGGAAAACTCAGAGAACAAAGCATACCCAAGCACACACTGAATACACCCTTCCTACCTTGTTCTCACATCCATGCCAATGCCACACACACTATGACACTGACATTTTAGGTGGGTTTAAATGTATGTGTGATTCCCCTTCCCCCTGCTGCACTGAGCCTTACTACTTCTAAATATCAAACTAATTCACAGGAGTGTAAATAGCAATGGGCATAATTATTGTCATTGGAACATGTTGAATTTCAAGACAAAACTTTTTGTCTAATGAAATGTAGAACTATTCTGATATTATCTACATCGTGATCCATTATGGAGCAGGCTGATCCTTGCAAAATGTCTTACCTAAGATTTTTACCTCAAAGAGGATAAAATGCATGGCTGAGAACAGGAACTTGGTGCATGGAGTTAAATGTTTCCCATTCATAGTTTTATTTTTAAAAGCAAAACCAAAAATTCTTCAATTTCAGAAAGGTAAAACTGCTTCTGCAGACATCTTCAGGAAATGGGAAATGCATCGAGTTTGCTTTGAGTTAAATTTCTCATCATGAGCCCTCGTAAAGAGCACTGGATAGTAAGACAATAAATGAACATGTTTTAATTAGAAAAAGTGGAACCCAAGCACTTTTGCAGGAAAGAAGATGATAGCTTAAAAGAGACATCGAGAGACTAATAAAAGTTAAAATGCATTAAGTGGCCACAGTGAACTCAAAGGTAAAGTTGTGGGACGTTTGACAAGTGAACCAGAGAGGGCGATGAATCAGAAAGGGGTGGGAATTAGTCAGTGGAACTTATCCTTTCTGTGTTAGATTAGAATCAGCTGTAAACCTCCTTCTGTGCCCAGGCAAGTGAGATAACCCAATGCCCTGAAATTCCTCCACTTCTTCCCTCCAAACTGCGTGCCTCCAGAGGGGAAAATCACTGTGATAGGCAATAAGAGAAAGCAGCTGGCTGGGAGGAAATTAGCATTGAACTTGACCTATTTGTTTAAATTATTAGTATTTTCAAATGGTCTCCCAATGTCATGGCATTTGGTTATGGCCACATCCTTCTTCCCTCCATCAGGCTTTCTATGGGCACGTGATCCTGGTCTAGTCGATCAACATGGCCTCCTCTCCAGGCCCTGTTGCGGGCTTATGACTCTAGTTGGGCTCAGTGACACTCATCCAAAGGAGAGCTGTTGAAGTGTCAGGAAGAAGAAATCCTTTTTCTGTCAGGTTTCCTAGCTCTGAGAATCGTTCTCACAAAGATCTCACCTAAGGAGGCCTGCTGAAGAAGGACGATGGGCAACAGAGAAAAGCAAGGCTGAGAGACAGACTCCTAATGCCTGAGTTTACATCCTTGACTCCAGTTCTGCCAGAATCTTGATTCTGTCCCAGACCCTTCATCTTCCTGAGTTTCATCTTCCTGACATGCCCGAAGGGGACAATGGTATATCCCACGGGGCTTCAGCTCACGTAATGTAATGTCAAGTGCCTAACAAAATACTTGGCACGAAGTGGGCATTGAGGGGCAGATGACAACTAAAAACAGAAGCAAAAAGAGTATTGTTTCCAGGAAGTAAAAAGATTTTTAATATGGCCACAATTTTTCGGAGGTTTGGGAGGCTTAGGCAAACAGTGGTAGGATGCCAACACACTAAGACAGCAGAGTATGTGTCGCTGATCAAACCCGTGTGGGTACAGCCCTGTCCGGTTCCCAGAGGACTTTTTCATTTCTTCTCTCATTTTATGGAATTGGCCAAGGTGGGGTAGATGCCCCAAGTGTCCCAACGAATGCTTAAATGGGCCTGATCTCATCCTGTGCCTCCTTATCCCATCTTCCCAAGTACAGTAAGAGGCTCTGGTTGATAAGAGATTAAAAGTCACTAAGATGAAGCTTTCCGTTTCAAATTCTAACCTAAGCACATCAATGCAAGAAGAGCAACGTTTTCCACCTTCTCTCAGTGAAGGGTTTAAAATCCATTTGTTCAAATAATTTTCAAAAATTAAGGCTTTTATCCTCATAATGGTTGGTGTGCAACATCTTTCCAGACTAATTGTGGAGAAACGGACTCATGGATGATCATACCCAATTGAAGCTTTAACAAACTGAAATACGATTTTAGTGCAATCTAACAAATGAAAGATTCATTCTCTTTTGAAATATAAGGCGTGCACAGTTAAAACACTGATGATAGAAGTCGAAGGCATTTGCTGATTCTTCGACGAACTGTTTTTCTGAGCAAGAAATGATTCTATCAGGAATTTAAAAAACACACAATTTTGAGAGTAATCCTTTGTGGTTAACATGATCACGACCTCTGAAGATGGATATTTGCAAACAAGACTCACAGAATAGCCCGGAATCACTTGGTGGGTCTTGGCGGGGGTAGGGGGGGAAGGAGGGGAGAAACTGTCTTGAACGCTCCCCTATCATCTAGAAAAGGCAGCCTCAGTTGAGTGAACTGGCTGAGTGCCTTGTGACGGATTGCAATTCTGGGGACAGAAGATCCCGACTCACAAAGGCAGGCAAGGCCAAGACTAATAAATCAAAGGAAAACTTCAGGAAAGTTTCAGAGCCTGCTCCTCCTGCCTGGGAGAGCTGCGGCCGCCTTATCTGGCTTCTGTGGAAAGGAAAGGGTCACTGGGAGCCAGAATTAGCAAAGGACTCGCGCTTCATCAAGTCTCTCCCTGTCTGGTCTGAGCCAGATAACATCTCCTCTGGGAAGACTGCAGGAAATGCCCCAAGGGGATGACAGTTGATATTAGCTGAATGGGTGAAAGAACTCAGACAGAGATGGAAATATTTGGCTTTTTTCAACTGTGAATTTAACCCAAGAGTCTTTTTTTGACATTTACAGACTTAGGGCAGTCTTGCGCTTACAAGGCATGACCACCAGGTGGCCTCAACCCATAATTGGGTCCCCATGGTCCAGGCTGCAGAGGGACGGCTCCTTTTTTTTTTTTTTTTAAGTTATTTCTACCTACGGGTTTAGCTGTGGTAACTTGCAAGTAAAACGTTCAAGTCCCCAAAGCTTTAATCATCTTAATAGGGCTTTCATTTTATAGTGGGAGCCAAATTTAAAAAGAATAGTCTCTCCTTGGATACCTCTACCTTTAAGGATGCTTCCAGGCTTGCCCACCACGCCGAGGGCAGGCTGCAGGGTCTTAACCAAGAAGCGATGCTTGTTTCTTTCTTCACACACCTTGTAATTTTCACGCATGCCATGATGCTTTATTTATTTTTTTTATTCATGGGTTTGAGTGTATTTAACACTACAAGCCATAAATTGCAGAGCAGTGGCTTAGACTAGGCCATTTTCCTGCCAATTGTCAGAAAGTAATGTGGGGTACGGGGTGCCCCTCCCAAACGGCTTTTTCTTGACAACCCCACCCCTTGCCTCTTGCCTCTATCCAACATCTAACCCCTCGTCTCCATCTGCCAAGGAGGCAAAAAAAAAAAAAAAAAAAAAAAAGACACAGCCTGGTTCCTCATTGGAGAACTTGCCTATTGAGCAGCTCAGTTATTGAGATTAATCAGCTGCCAGTTTCCAAGGAAGACTAAGAAAACCACAAAATTAAAGTGCAGAGCAACGTGAAATGCTGCTGGTGGCCAGGCGGGATCATGGTGTCAAAAAGGCAAGGTAAAGCTATAAAATAAGGCTGAGCTTGAAAGGCTAACCTAAAGGTCTCATTAATTTCCATGTTGCCTCTGATGAGAATTTAGAGGGGGCATAATGTTTTGCAATACGGAGAAATCAAGCTGCCTATTGATTTGAAAAGTGCTTGAATGCCTTGGTTCACTCAGAATGAATTCTAGTTTTAAACCTCATTCGAAATCGTAAAAAAAAAAAAAAAAATGGTAAACAGGTTACCCTGGTTTAATATTCTCAAGATTAAGCCTGGATTCTGCCAGAAAATTAATCCTTAAGTAGAAAAACCAATCTGAGAACAAGTTTAGAATAGTCTTCAGGTTCAGCACGGTGAGGATGTTTCAACAACTTCGTTGCTTCTCCGTGAAAACCTTATTTACTTAAGGTCTTGCATCTCGATTTCCAAACAGTCACTACCAAGAAGGCCTCCGGAGTAGGCTAACGTTACTTCATCTTGAAGACAAAATGTGTGTTTTCTGAAATTCTGATACCAAAATCAGATTCCTTAGATGCTGCTCACCAAGCCCAATGTCCTCAGTCTCTGTCAGTGTACTTTTTACTACTTCCTGCTAACAGGTGTAATGATGACCCTCGAAATACGACCATAATGGTTGGCCCTCGCACCCATGGTGGCTTGGCTTTCTCCTACCAGTCTGGCCAAGCCCTGTTTGGAAGATGGAAATTCTATAAATCACGGAGCTAAAAAGGTAGCAGTGCTTCTAACTTCTGGTGTGTCGATTTGCTCTCCTTTTTTCTAAGGTGCACAGCACTAAACCTCTGTGAATCGGCTCACACGCATACTATGCGGCCCCCACCAGGGAGCAGCGAGGCCTCAGAATTACCATCACAGGTTGCCACCAATCCCACAGAGCTGCAGAGAAGGGTCCCTGACGTCTTGCCTGGCTTATGACTTTGTCAGTAACTAAGTCTATGTATAGTAACTGGCTGGAATTCATCCTACAGGCTGTTTCTTGCTTTGAGTCACTTATAATGCACCAACTTCACCATTTCTAGGGCCTAGGCACATTAATTTGCTTGACATCAGGATAAGCACAGTTTGTTTTGTTTTGTTTTTCTACTCCCAAAGCCACATTCATGCTGTGGTTGAGAACATGGCGTTTGGAGTCAGGTAGACACTCAGGGTTAAATCTCAGTCCTGCCCCTTACTTATTTGGAGATATGTAGGTAATTTAACCTTCTCAGCCTCGGTTTATGTTTATTTAAAATTGGGATGGCAATACACACACACACACACACACACACACACACACACCCCCCAATAGAAGGGTTGGAGGGATTAAATGGGATCATGCACATAAAACTAAATGTCAAGTGAAAAGGATTTGATCAAGAAAAGTTGTTACTCACAGACCTGTATGATCATGCAGAATAACTATTAAATTGAACAAAATTTCTGCAGAGATTTTTTTAAAGAGAAAAATCAATTGCTGAGAGCTTCAGATGCAGTAAATACGCCCTTATTTGTAAATGTAGGAATTTCTGTGTTACAACTATTCTTTTTGAATCAAAGCAAGCCTGGCCAATACGAGCTGCACTTTATTCTCTTACTGCATCATAGATTTAATATGTCTAAAACTAAACTTTTGTTTTCTCAATGACATCACTCTCCACTCAACCTCCTATGTCAAAAAACTGGTCTTCGTACGCACACCTACCTGATCCACAGCTCTGCGTTCTAGAAGTCATTGATTCCTACCGATTCTACCATCACACTATAGCTCACATCTGGGAGTGCTCACCTTGCCTGTTTGGGAGGAGAAAGCCCAATGGCTATGGATGCTATTGCTGCAGGGACCCTAAGGGAAACCATGCTATCTTTTATCTTAACCATCACAACAGTCTCCAAACCAGACCTTTAGTCTTGCTGTACCTCCCGCCCTACTCCTCATCTATTTGCCATCTGGCAGTTACCATTGTTAAAAAACAAAACAAAACAAAACATGTTATTGTTTTATTTCCCTCTTTAAAATGCTTCAATGACTTTTTGCTCCTCTTGGGGTGGAGTCAAAATCTTCTATCCCAGCCAAGCCTTGCCTCGCCCTGCCCTTGCTTGTCTTTTTACCTTGCTTTCCCTTCCTGGCATCTTAATGTTTCTTTCCCTAGCAAGCCCTTTTTTTTTTCTTGACACCTAGAACATTCTTTAAGTCTAATTAACATATACTCATCCTTAGGGCTGCACTTAAATGCCAGTTTCTCGTGGGTTCGGTTTCTCTATACCTCACATGGCGCTTACTACTTTTGTCACTGTAGAGACACGTGTCTGTGTCTAGTCATTTGTTCATGGTCTGTCTACATTCAGCCTAAAATCTCCGTAAGGGCAAAGAGATTGCTTTTCTTTATTGCTGAATCCTCGGTGCCTGGCACATGGTTGGGTCTCATAGATGGTTCTTGGATGAATAATGGATGACCATGTTAAAAAGTGAGTTGCAAACTTGTTTGTAGCTTGAAGATCTTGATGGTTAAAATTAGGGCTGCTGGTATTTCCGGGCAAAAGTAAACTCAGAGGGAAGTTTTGTCCTGCTTAGGGATTCTCTTTATTGACCTGCTGCTGAGAGAGATTCTGGGAGAGAAGCTTGCTTCAGCAAAATGCATAAAGGAAGAAAAGGTAGGGCCTGTCACTGAGCTACTTTCTACTGCTTTAGACAAGAGAGGCTGACTTCAGAAACCCTCAGAGAAGCAGCTGGCTGAGAAGATTCCTGATCCTGTCATTCTCATGAGAGGAAGGGGTAGGGGGTTGACATCGACCAAGAATTACAGGTGGACTTTGTCCTAAGACCGTCTGTGAGGTGGCTGAGAGAAAGATGGGGACAGAGTGATTTTGTTATATACTATGTTACAAAGGACAGTGCAGACTTCTTGCCATTAATTCCTTCGCCCCATGTTTGTTTTTCTTCGATTATATTATGGTTTATACATGAATTGACTGATTTTGGTAGTAGAAATTTATACTCATCATTTATA
This sequence comes from Eidolon dupreanum, assembly GCA_028627145.1. NCBI lineage: Eukaryota > Metazoa > Chordata > Mammalia > Chiroptera > Pteropodidae > Eidolon > Eidolon dupreanum. Next base: position 6,361,075 of record CM053515.1, read on the forward strand.
GGATTAACAGTGATACAGAATTTTTCCTTGTATGCTTTGTCTTGTGTTTAATTCCTAATTTATACAGTCCTATTTTTCTGCCTATGCCGACTCAACCAGCATCTCTAATTCCACTTGTCATAGGAAAAAAAAATGGAGAAAGTACAGTCCAGAGAAAATCTAAGTGCCTCATGAAGACAGATGGGAACATCGACAAGCAATGCAGAGAGAGCAGGGCTTGCTCCTCACTGGTCTGCAGAAGCCTACTGAACTTGGTTAAAGTCTCTGGGGGTAGCAGAATGTCTGGCCATTATGTCCCAGAGTTATAAAATCCTTCTGTCACACCAAGAAGTCTGTATTAAGGACAGTGGAGGTAGCGAGGCTATTTGTAAATTCCTATTGCATTTTAAATATTGGTGACTACATCATTGTCAGCCTCAAAAATGTTTTGCCTTTAATGGTTCCCTCTCCTGGATGTGATTAATCGATCCTTATGTGATATAAAAAATAGGAATGAGAATCCTAGTATGGCTTCACGTCTGTAAAAGAAGAGCTCTCATATGTACACTTTCTTTTCTGGGTAACAAAATGATACTATTAAACTCACGATGTTTCATCATTTGAATGAGTGAATTTGTTCAGTTATATAGTTTCCAAGACTATATGAAAAACTTGTGGGGAATGGGAACTAATAATATGCTATAATCTTGGACTTTTTTTCTGCTTATCAACTAGGTAAACTCTTATTCATCCTTCAAAACCCTGCTCAAACAGCTCCTCAGCTGTGAAACGTTTCCTGACTATCTTGAGAGTCAATCACTTCTTCTACTGTACAATCCACTGTAACTTTTATACTTCCATTATTGTACATACTGCATTATCCTTTAGGTACCTATCTCCACCTTTAGATTGTGTGAGTTTTAAAGGCGGGATACACATTTTAATCATTATCTCCTCAGTACCCAACATAGCCCTTGGTACACATGAGGGACTCAGGAAATATTTACTAATAAGAGACTGATTGAATAATACTTGAAAGAGAAACATAAAGCTCAACACTTCTATTAATTACTGCTAAAGTGTTCATACATGAGACCAATTGCACATCCAAGTTATACGTATTCAGTTTCACGGACGGAGTTTCAAATATCTGCTGACTTCTGCACCCAGTGTTTGATTTCTGGTAATAAATAGCCCCATCCCAAGGGCATTGCATTCTCTAATTCTTGGCCCTTGAATATACCAATCAAAGGACATGCAGATGTTGTCCTTGTTTGTTTTGTCCTTCTGATAGGCTTCAAGGTTTTGGCAATCCTCCCCAAGTGTTGTCTCTAATTCGCCTCCTCCAAAAGCATCATTGAGAAGCCCTCATCCTTGGAGAAATGCTCAATATTCAAACAATCTGAGGAAGCATGCTACAGATCAGATCACGAGTTTTAGGAGAGCTGACTTCAGGAAAACAGGAAGGTGATGTGCTTGCCCTTACTGGTCCTCTCTGCTAGATTCTTGTCAAGTGAATAATTTGTTACAAATGGTTCAAAATAAATCCCTTGGATAACCAACTGATTACATCAAAAGTTGGGAGATGGGAGATACTTTTATGTGGGATATGCATTCTTGTCGCCAAGGGGAAAACCTTGGTGAGGAGCAACCTCTTTGATGGTCCTGCCCTGGAAATGTGACAATTAGGGCAATAAGTGTAGGCTTGTGCTATTCACACCCATTAGACAGCTTGCCACCTATTTTGTGTGTAGGAGCCACCAGTTTCCATCTAATGTGGCTCTACCATAATTTACCATCTCCCTGAAGCCCTAGACCTCTTGCGAGTTACTCTGTCCCTGTTACATCTATGTTCTACATCTTTAAAATGCTAATAATAATGGTTCCTTCTGACCTCCTTGGACTTCTGTCAGGCTTGAATGTGATAATGCATGTAAATCACTAATGTCAGGCACACACAAAGTGCACAATAAAAACCGGTCACTCATGGTGATGGTGTTCTCATTGCCTTCTCCACCTTCTTTCTCTACAATAGCTAACACATTTCTCCTCGCCTTTCTCCTCCTCCTTGTCCTTCTTCATCTAGTCCACTCTGTGTAGCCTTCATGTCCAGAAACTATCCAATAATAGTCTGTTAATGTAAAAATAGGCTGACTAGTGCCCACCATACTCTATGGCAGCTCATAAATATAAGGAGGAAAAGACAGAAAATCTTATCCATCCTTGAAGACCACCATCAACTAGGAAAATATCCTGCACCAAACCTGGTAAACCAGTTGGCTTTCAGTCTGAAAACCTTCCAGCAAGGCTGTTATTAGTGGTTTATTATATCAGTGCAGATGTTTAACTATACTAATTATATATAATACACGTGTGTAGTTTCTACTGACTTTTATTTTAAGCCTTAAAGATTAAGATTGTAGGTAAGGTTAAAAATAACCTATAATCCTCAGAAAATGAAATATATTAAAGTTTGGAGTGACTACAGTGACAATGGTGTACAAACTATTCATGTTCAAGATCTTATTAAAACAAAAAAAAATATTATAGGTAAGAAACAAAATACTATTGAGTCATAAAAAAGAACAAATTCTTGCCATTTGTGACAACTTGGATGGACCCTTGAGGGCATTATGCTAAGCGACATAAGTCGGACAGAGAAAGACAAATACTGTATAATCTCACCTAGACGTGAAATTTAACAACAAACCAACCTCACAGAGAAAGAGAGAGCAGATCCGTGACTGCCACAGGTGGGGCATGGAGGGAGGGAGAAATGAGCCAAGGGGGTTAAAGGGTCCAAACTCCCAGTTAGAAAACAATTAAGTCCTGGGGATGTAACATACAGCACGTTGACTGTAGTTAATGAAACCGTGTTGCATTCTTGAAAGTTGCTGAGAGAGCAGAACGTAAAAGTTCTCATCACAAGAGAAACATTTTTTCGTAAATGTGTTTGGTGATGGATGTTAACTAGACTTATTGTGATCATTTCACAACATATACAAGTCTGAAATAATTACGTTGTACAACTGAAACTAATATAATGTTCTATGTCAATTATACCTCAATTAAAAAAAAGGACCTTTCCTATTAAAGGTGAGAATGATGACCTAAAACAAAGAAAAGAAAAAGAAACAACATGCAATGATATGGCTTGCAAGCTTGTTTTTCGGCTCAGTGCAGAAAATTCACTGGCTATTACCAAAAAAAAAGTCACAGATAATGCCTGTCTTTCTTTGCGCATCAGTTATTAAAGTTTGAAAACAGTGCGAGAACTCGTTGAAGGGTCAGGATCAATCAGCCCCTTTCTCTGTTAGTCCTTCTAGATAAGGAAACATTGACAGTTGGAGCACACAAACCATGAAAACGTCTGGGGATGGAGCAAGAAGGATATGGCAATATCTGGCCAACCCCCTGGCAACCGTCGCTGTCAATCACACCCCGGCCCACCCTGCTGTAACCCGATGCACCTTCTCTCGGGCCACTGGTGGCACGGGTTTGGAAGCCCAGGAGCCATGGTGGGAAAAGGGCAGAAGCAAAGGCAAAACCAAACGAAGCCAAACCGGAGGTCGCTTTGAACCTCTGCCCTCCCAACGTAAGTGCTGCCCCTTTCTTCTTGTTTGTTTTCATACATCACTGTTTGCCCCTCAGGCATCAAGCTGCTAGTGTGTACAGGAGGGATTAAAGCGAGACTGCGTGTTGGATGAAATATAAATTAAAATTATACTTCCTTCAGTCTGGAATCAGGGATGGTTTCTCAAGGTCTCCCCAAACACTTCGTTTCAAATGAGTCTTCATTTATTACTTCAAGAAAGGCCAAATGCATAATTTATCAGCAGCTTTCAGTCAATATATCCTTATAAGCATGTTTCCCATGAGCCTCTGAGTAAAAATATGTTATGCTAATTCTATTAGTTGGGTACACAAGAGCTATCTAGGAAAGTAAACAAGCATTAAAAGGAGACACACGTGAATGGAGAGATACCTATCAACCTGCCATCTTCCAGGGTCAGATGACCAAGGGGTCAACAAGGAGGTGATAAACCTGTCCCATCATTTATGGCAAGATTCGCTCCCCCTCTGGCCCTCTGAGCCTCCCGGGGGCTCTGTGTGGGTGACCCGGGCAGGGAGGTGGAGCACGATCAGCGACAGGGACTTACCGGGTCTCCAGTGGCACGTTGCTATTCAGCACCCAGCTGTCCTGAAGCTGGACGGACTCGGGCGTGGTGGCCAGGTCATTGGGCGCGGGAGCCGGGGCGTGGATTTGGCTCCGCCGATTGGTCAGGGAGTTCCTGTTGAGGGAGTTGGCGGACGAGTGGTGATGGGACAGCGTGTGGTTGTGAGGCGGTGGCAAAGGGGGCCTCAGGGTCGCCTGGCTGTGGTGGTTCGGAGGGCCTGGAAAAAGAGGAGGGAGACGTGACCGTCAGGGAGTCCGGATTACAGCTGCAGACGCTCTGCAGACCTGCTGAAGAGACCAGAACCAGAACCCGTGTTGCCAACTGCTGAAAGTTTGCAAACGAGAGCAGCGGTTCCCGACATTTTTGGCACCAGGGACCGGTGCTCCTAGGAGAATCTAACGCCTGATGATCTGAGGCGGAGCTGAGGCGGTGATGCTGGCGCCGGGGAGCGGCTGCAAATGCAGATGAAGCTTTGCTCACTGGCCTGCGGCTCACCTCCTGCTGTGTGGCCTGGTTCCTGAACAGGCCACGGATCAGTACCAGTCCATGGCCCGGGGGTTGGGGACCCCTGAACTAGAGAGACAGATAAGACAGCATAAAGTATCCCAGTGCGGGTTACTAATAAACAATACCCATTCATTTATGCCTTTATCCATAGGCATCAAATGAAGAATGAGAAACTGGGTTAGCAAACGCGGGCTGGTGAAGGCCGACCAGTGGAATTATTTGAAACATAATAATAGTGCAGTGAAAGTAACATGCCATTCAAGGCTGAACATTGCTGTAACAAGTCCCTATTCCGTCTCCCGGAAAACCAGTATGCCGCACACATTCTTTGAAAATATTTCCTTTTCTAAAGATAACAAGAATGTGTCCCACTTTAAGCCAGAGAGAAGCAAAGTAGCTGCAGGGGTCAGAGAGGAAAGTGAAGTGGGCCAGTTGTTGGGCTGCAGTGACTTAGGGAGGGTCAGGAGCGACCTCACTCAGGTCCAGGCCTGAGTAGCCACATGGGGTGAGGGCTCAAGGCAGCCCGCCCAGTTTTTCTAGGGAAGCTAAAGATCTGGACTTTTAGATAAAATTTCCTGTTTTTTTGAAAAGTTGACAATTAACTAAAAAAAATGTGTGTGTGTGTGTGTGTGTGTGTGTGTATGTATATACATACACACACACACACATATATATATAAACACATTGATATATATGTATGAAATCTTTTTTTAATGAGTCAGTAAACACACCTGTGAGCCTGCTCGAATCAGCGGGCTGATAAAGTCTCTCCTCTGAGAGATGAACCCTGAGGACCCGGTCTCTGAAGGAGGTCAGGGTTGATGTTTCCATGACCTTGACTCCGAATTGCTTCCTGTTTTCTAGTCCTGAAAGCTCTATCCTTGTGGGGGGGAAAACACACAAAGAACTGTGCGTCGCCCCTTGTAAATATGACCACAGATGACGACTCCACGCAGGGTTTTCCTAGCAACCCATTCTCAAGCTACAGAATAAAATATTTTAAGCGTAATGAAAATGAAAGTAGTTCACTATGCAATGGAAGCCTATAATTTGGTTTTAATGGCTGCTGAAACATGACTTTTGATTTGTGTCCTTTGAGAAAGTTTATTTTCTGAAGCCTCCAGTCAGGGTTGGCAGCTCACCAGGTGACTGCCGAGCCTTGTCATTTTGGCCCCTGCCAACTTTTAAAATCCTCAGCCCCTGCTGTCCTGGCTTTAAGAAGTTGGCTCAAGTCATTTAAACAAGCAATTTGACACAAATTTCAACTACTTGTCTCCTTATGTGGCCAGGCTACATCTCCAAAAGGTGTAATCTACATTCCATGGCTCCTGTGAAGCCTGCAGATACATTCTGAGGAAAAGACAACATGTCAAGAAGATACTAGGTTTGGAGAGCATCATGACCACAAAACCAAAAAAGAAAAATACGGCGGAAAGTGGTTCCTCGAAGTTTGCATCTCTGGGCTGAAATTACTTGGGATTTTTTTTTTTTTTTTTTTTTTTGGTGTTCAGGAAAAGACAACTAAAACTAAAACCTAGTGGGGAATGCCACAGATTTTTAGTTGCACAGATTTTAAATCGCGTCCCCCAAATGACCCTGCAATTCATATTTTACGTTGTGTGCCACTGACATTTTAAATATATCTTTGAGGGAATTTCGTAGCCATAGCAGGCCATTATATTTTCTTGCATTGTTGTCTGGCTAAGTAATGTATTATTATTTAGTTATTTAGCATTCGTCTGTCTCACAGGAGTGGAAAGAGGTGAGGAAAGGGGGTGAAATGATGTCATGATGATCCTTCAGGGATGCTGTCCAAGCCCCTCACACACGGCTAATGAATTCTCATGCCTTTCCTTCCCCCCTCTCTCAACTCCCATCCAAGTGGTGTCATTACTCTCCATTAGTTAGATAATTATGAGACTTGCCTCGGGAAGATGAGCTGAAACAGTACACAAGTGAGAACCCACCCGTCCTGGCCCCAAGCCCTAACTTTCCATCCCCTTCTGCCTCTGGCTTCCACTCTCCAGCTCTGCAGACCACACACCCTCCCAGAGTACAAAGAGGTTGTGTGAGGGATTTAATTCCCTAGATGAGATACCGTAACCCTCCTTCTTCCTGTCTGTTCACCCCGAGCTCGGGGTTTTTTTTTTTTTGCTCACCCCAGCTTGTGTGGCCCTGCTTTGCGCATCTGTGTTCCGTGTGGGCGAAATTCCTGTGGTTGCCTTTCTGCTGATGACATATCCAGGGGTGGTGCCGAGGTGGGTGGGTGGGGGATGGGGGGGGGAGGAGGCCCTGACTTAGGTGCTGTGGGGTATGTTCCAAATAAAATGGAGAGTGAGTGTCCCAGGTGACTGGAAGAGATGTCAAGCTCTCTTTTTCATTCTCTTAAAGAGAAGACCTAGAGCTTCGTGGGGGGTGTGGAGAGAGGAGAGTAAGGGAAGATGAAAGCGCACATAATTCTCCACTCACCCTGCCCTCCTATGAAGCACCATGCTATTTCACTGCAAATAAATCAAATTATTGATAGCAACAACAACAAAAATGATCCAGCATCCTTAGTATTGGAAGATGCTTTCCTCATTACTGTTGTTCATTTCCACTGTGACATTGATTATACTTGCTTATTTATCTATCTATCTGAAAGTCATATTTTCCAAATTAGCTAGAGGAGATAGAAGACGACGACGATTATGATACAGTGTGCTAAACGCTACCACGGGGTCTATGCAAAGGGATGTGGGAGCATCTAGCGGGGGGATTCAGCCAGTACTTAGTAGGTAAAATCTCAAGAACTGTGTTCAAGGATTGGGTCTGCCACTTTCAAGACGTGTGAACCTCGGCCTGCTGTCTCAGCATACTACCTGCCAAATGGTGAAAACAGCGGCAACTACCCGTAAGGTTGCTGTAAAAGTTAGAGGGGAAGGAAGAACAGAAACTGTGAAACATGCTACCTGATGGCTGGCAAGTTCTCAAAACACGTGCATGGAGCGCCACTCTGTTCTTCTGGAAATGAAAGGATGGATGAGACTCAACTAAAGCTCTCAGGAAGCCCGGATTTAAGGAAGGGAAGTAGTAGTCACACACTGGCTGCCCCAAAGTGAGTATTACCAAACATTCTAAGTCAAGATTTTTTATAGTGTTCCAGATTTCTTATTTCTCTTGAAAACGAAAACAAAACAAAGCCTCCGAGTCTATCCCCTCGTGGCAACCACTGAGTAGAGATGAATGCCATTGTGTGGCTTTTCTAGTTTGCCAATCTGAACGATCTGTTACCTTAATCTGCCCAGAAGTCCATGTTTATGTTGCCCGCTGGTAGGCATTTACGCTTGTGACTGCTGTATTTTGACCTCAGTATTCTGTGCGGGTAACGTATCTCTAACGTAACAACATTGCTGCTACAACTACTGATCTCAAGCATTTTTTGCGTTTTTTGGTTTTCATTATGGTCATCCAAAGTGCTTGCTGGATGGAATGGTTTTCCATTTCAGAAATGCAAACAACAGCAACAACATGCCCTACTGTGTTCCAAGAAGCCAAATTACATGACGAAGCCCTTCTCTAAGGCAACCGATGTCTTCCATCTATGGTGAGACAGAAATGACTAACTCAGCTTGATGAAGAAACCTTCATGTCTACTCTGTTTCACACATTTATCAGGTTTAATTAATGTGCATATTATTAATGGCTCTCCTATTACATAAATATGAAATCATACATTAATACAATTGAACCACGAATAACTATGTAACAAATGCTGACACAGTATCAACCTAATACGTATTCTATTAGCAGGCAAAAGGCAACTGTCATTAAAATCACAGTGCTAACCTGTTATACAGCATCTGATTTACCTTGAACTGAGAACCAAGAATTTATTTTTAGGTACGGTGTGGCTTTTAGTCCTGGGATTAAGGAGCTGTATATTTGTTTTTTCTTAAAAGCTAGGGCAGGGTAGGTGAGAGTCTTAGCAAAGATAAGTGAATGCATAGAGAAGGTGTTTCCTGTATATTTAAAAATTAAGTGCTTGAATGTGCACTTAATTTCTCCTGTTTGCTTGTTTGATTATGTTTGCTTGAAGGGTCTCTGCTTCTGTGTTTTCAGATTTATGGCGGGATAGCTTCCAGAAATTTCGATCTCGACAGGGTTGCCATTCACATATTTTGTCCTTCCTGAACAGAAATTGGTTGACAGTGGAATTTCAAGAAAGAGAAAGCAGAGTTTCTTGGTTGGGTAGCAATATCAAGTCCAACAAAGATGTGGGGACCGTAAAATCTTGCAGTAGCAACTTCCGGGTTGACTAGACCAGGGGTGCTCATATAGCATGTAGAAACAACCAACACCCACACTGTAAATAATGTAGAAAGAATTTTCTTTGACACTAAGGAAGCACATTCTTAATAACTGGCTATTACTGTTGCACTCTTTCTCAATAGACAGCCGAGGGAGTTTATTTAGGCGGGGTCCGCCCTTGCCAAGTGGGGGACAGATGAGAGAATGAGGGCAGGGATGAACTAAGACAGCCCTGTCTTACCCCACAGTTCACTCCAGTTTTTCCTGGTGATTAAAAACGATGATAAAAGATATGAAAGAAAAAAAAAAGCAGAGGCCTGCCTGACTGCTAATAATTCACTCATTCGTGAAGATGGCGTGCCAACTCTTGGTCTTTAAAATTTTCAACCCCTCAGACCCCGAGAAGATGGATTAACCACAAACTCTCTGCCTTCTATCAGATTACATCTATGGAGCAAGTTATATCTTGACAACAATTCGAAGATGCTAGCAGTGGGGGTAGTGCTGGTAGAGACTGGAGTCTCTGGTTGATGAAAACTGGCACCAGGATGCCTTGTTCAAATTTGACCTTGAATGGGAGCCAGAGGAAACTGGAGGTGAGGATTTTCAAGAATAACAGCCTCTGCTTAGAACTAAGGAGAGACAGGCTGGTGGTCAGCTCTGAACCCCTGTTGGTCACGTGCTAACTGTTCGACCCTTGGAAAGCTGCATATTTTTTTCTGAGTCAGGTTTTTCATCTGTAAAATGGGTATCGTTAATTTTACTTCTGTCATATGGTAGTAAGGAGAATCAAATGAGATGACCTATAAGAAGCCTGGCATAATTCTTGGCACTTAGTAAGCTATTAATAAATATTATTATGGTATATTATTGTGTTATAATTAATAATACTGATAACAGTAATTACATACTAACAACAACCACCATGGCTCGGGCAAATGATGAGGACCTTTTGGAGCACTCCAGTTTTCCTAGCTCTTTGAGCAGCACCTTTTGGAGGGTGATTTCAAATTAACATATGGAGGCAAAATTGCCAACCTCAGACCCCAGCCCCCACCTTTATACTGTCTGCAGAAGGGCCCAGTGACAAGGTGAGACGGCAATGATATAGGCAGTCTCGAGAGCATCTAAGCGTCTGCAGAAATGGACCCCAGGATTCAGAGCTGTTGTATTTCCGCAACCTAAGTGATCAATGCTGATGATGACATAATAGTATCGAGAATAATTGCTATGAGTTAAAAGGCGCAAAAGCCACGCAGCTTAGCCAGTGGGAGAGCTGCTATTTGATCCCAGGGTCTCTTCCCCCCACTCTGTTGCATGCAAAGGAACGTGAGGCCCCAGCGTGTACTCACACAGGGAAGGAACCAGGACCCCCACCCTGGTTCACACATGTCCTAGCAAACAGGAAAAGCCGACTTGATTCATTTCTTTGCACGTTGGCTGAAACGGCAGGACCAAATCTTGTGAGAAATTCGAGGGAATGGCCTACCTCCAAACTCTGCACCTCACAATGCTGACTGGATCAGGAGAAATAGGCCAGAACAACCACACTGCAGTACAGTCTCTTTTCTGTGCCTTCTCCAAACTTCCTCCTCCGAGCTGCAGCCCTGGCTCCCATACCCCATGGCATGAGGGATGAGCAGCAATTAGGTCTGCTGGAGGCAGAAACAAGGGCGCGCTCAGTCCCAGCTCATCCTGCCTGCTTTGACTGGAGGAACTTTGCCAACAGCCTGGGGTGGAGGGGTGGGTGCAGATGCAGCCTCCTCCTGTGTTTGCAAACAGATGGAAGGAGATTTATTTATTTGTCTCTAAGTACAGGGCACTCTGGACACACTCAGCTTGTTCCCTCCTTCCCTGTCTTAATATCTCTTGAATGATTAGTCCCCTAAGGAGCAGACTTTTATTTTTGATTACTGACCCAAGTATGGTATTGCTGGCTTCGCAGGGCAGTTGACTGGTCTGCAGTTTTTCTCGGATCTGGCTGCTATTATATGAAGCTGAAGCCTTTTTCCACATTTTAGAATGAAGGCGAAAAAGGCAGGAAGGATGCAGTGAGCCACCGTATGTCCTCTCTCTCATCTCCCGGCACAAGGCTACAGCCCTGGCCAGTGTCTTTCCACCTGGCCCACACAGTGCTGGATCAGGGGTCCTGTCCTCGATGGAAAGCCCCCCTTCAGCCTGAACAGCGCGCCAGAGAAGGAAATGGCTGTGATCACTCATAAGAAATGATCTGTAGTTCTCTTGCTTACACAAAATATATGACCTCAGAGGAAAAGCATTCTGAGTGCATCCACAACGACACACAGACCAACACTGCAGGGCGGAAGCATGAGGTTTACCGTCAGAAGGAGCAATCATTTGTAGGCTTAGAGACCAGAGTTTTGTCAGCTTTAAAAGCATTGGTAAAAAGCTGGGGTTTAGAGGAACATCTTAGATCATATAAGAACAATAGCTCCCATTTAATAAGCACCAGCTGTGTGTTAAGCACTCTACATATTTCACCTTAAAACTTATAACTTTGAAAGTAGTATTGTTCTCCATTTCAAAGATGAGGAAATTAAAGTGCAGGAAGGTTAAGTGATATAAGTTTTCCTCTTGGAATTTTCCTTTTAGCTGTAAGACATCTGCGCCCCCCTCCAGGACTGGGTCCACCTCTTGTGACACTCGGCACGTGGCTTTATCCTATTTTCAACTCTCCTGTTTTCCCTGATACATGCTGAGCTCTACCAGCGCAAGGATCTGTCTCTCTTGTTTTCATATCCCCAGCACAAGGCTGCAGTGCCTGGCGCAGAACTAGTACCAAATGGCTGGATGAATGAATGAATGAATGAATGACCAATAGAATGAACGAGAGAAGTACTCCTGTTCCTGGGCGGTTATGTTTAGAGAGCCCAGAGCAGGTTTCTTCCTCTGTTCTTTGAGCATTCCATTTGATTAATGAAATCTGGCGAGTCCTCCTGTAATTTCTCAAATTTTTATTGCCCTTAAAGGGCTCTTTAACAGGGAGAGAGCCAGACTTGGGGGGAAGGTGACTTTGATCTCCTCTGTTTTTATCTCTTTGTTTTTTCCTGGCTCTGTCTGACCAGCTACTTTTTTTTTTCCTTTTTATTGAGATCTAATAAAACTCAGCTTTTTAAAGTATACATTTCAGTGACTTTTTAGTATATTCACCAAGATGCGCGACCATCACCGCTGTCTCATTTTAGAACATGTCATCACCCCTCAAGGAAACCTCAGACCCATTAGCAGTCACTCTCTAGTCCCTCCTTCCCCTAACCCCTGGCAAATACGAATCTACTTTTTGTTTCCAGGAATTGACCTGTTCTGGACGTTTCCTTTAAACGGTGATCCCTATTGCCTTTTCTAACCAAGATGTCTGTCGCAGGGTCACACGGGAACCAGAGTGAGATCTCAGACAGGACAGACACGCTCTGTACCTCTTGAAAATCTTTCCCTGGCACTGAATCTGGTCCTTCACAGATGCTTTGGGCCAAGACCCCACTGCTGTTGATATTTGTCAGGCGGAGATGGTTGGGTGAGGGCCATTTGGGAGCCAGTTGTGTACGTGAGGGTCCGAGGGTGGTCCTGGAATTTGTCCCAGGGCTTCAGGCGTGGCTATAATCACCGCAGAGAGCACTCCTGGCTCCGGGAAAGCACAGCCCACCCCCGAGTGGGGGCTGAGTCAGGTGCCCCAGTGAATCAGCTGCCCTTGAATTACAACTTAATAGTGATTGTAGGTTTGGGACCATCCCGCCCACATGGGACAGGTTCTCACTGATGATGGGTCAGAAAGGGATTTTAATCATAGATACCACATCATTTCACCGTACCCCTATACTATACTCATTTCTCGCTTTCTTGAATCATCTGGAAAATATCACTTGAGATCAATGTCAACTCCATTTAGCTACTTTCCAAATGACAAAGACAAAAAAAAGAAAAAAAAAAAAGACCACTTGAAATACTTGAAGGGGCTCTTTTAAAGAGAAGATTTTATTGCAAAGTTACATCTGAGCGGTGCCTATCTGAGCATTTCAATAAACCTACATTACCCTGGGTATTTTGACATCCTCTGGGAAAGAAAAGCCTATCAGTGGAAAGTAATGATTTTGGGTTTTTCAATTGCCCTAAGGATCCTGACGATGCTATTAAGACCCATGCTCTCCCTATCGAGAAGTTTAGGAATGAAATTATTAATATGCCCAGACGTTATGTTGATTGTTGCGCTGTAGCAGAAAATACTCTCTCTGTTATTTGAGCTGCATTATCACTTTCCCAAGCAGAGAATTGCATCAAAAATTTAAACTCTCATTCCAGCTCATCGCATAGCTTTTCAAGATCTTATTGTAAAATAGGCCAGGCAAAATTTGGATATTTCCCTACCCATGAAAAATAATGTGTTCTTCAAAGACCAGCCTACATTTTTTTTTTTTTTTCTGAAAAATGAAAATCAAAGAGGAATCTTAGTCCATCAAGATGTCATTCTTTAGCTCTTTAACTAGGTTTCCCTTGGGGTGTTTTTTATTCTTTTTTTTTTTTCTTTCTTTGAGATGGTCACAATGCTTTCCCCTGAACACAGGAAGGGGATCAAAACAAAGATGAAATATGATTTTGATTTCAGATTGAGCTTCTGATGAACAGAATGGTGGGCATAAGCTCTGATGTACACCATTCATTAATTCCAAGAATGACCGATGCATATCAGTTAAATGGCAAGGACAGGATAAAGGTTCCTGGAGCATTTTCACTTCAAAGCTCAGCAGAATTATTTACTATCTGGGTGACCTTTTCCCCAAATCTCTCATGGTACATGCCTTATAGTGCAATGGAACAAAAGTTTCCCCATACTATATAAACAGAAGTCAGCTGAATGTCAGACCTTAAACTGCATCTGGTTTCATGTCAAGTGACAGCTGATGTAATGGGATGTATAGGGCATAGTGCTGGAAATATTTTCAGGATACCCCTTCTGCCTTCAAAACACACATGCATGCACGCACACATGCGCACACACACACACACTTGCACACGCATGCACTCATGCATGTGTGCGATCAGGTAATTACACAAGAAAAACAAATATCTGAGAGCTTCCTACAGAAGCATAGCCTGCCTGGATTTCACGGGGCATGCATTGTCTGAGAGCGCCCTCCGGATTTCCTTCGTTATGGCTTAGTGGTTTCTTTCAAAGCTGTGTTAGAGTCGCTTTGCATCTCCCAGTGAACGTGGACCAGACACTGTCAGTGGCCCTTCTTAGCATGAAGTGTGGACAGGGAGCAGAAGTACCCAGTGCAGAGCAGGGAAAGATGAGAAGCCCCCTACTCCCCATCAACCGGAGGTGGTTAATAACCATTCCTACTTGGTAGAGAGAGTTTAATGAGATAGATGTGGAAAGTGCTTAGAAAATACATTAGAATTAGGGAGTACTAAGGAAATGTCAGTATTTTTTGCCTAAAGAAATGAATAAAAAAAGACCCCGTGGTTCAAAGATTATTAATTTAATGACTTAGAAAACTTTTTGTTGCCAGATAGTTTAAAGGTAAATAGCACCATTAAGAAAGAATAAGGGTTCCTTTTTCCTACTAATGAGTTATAGGAGCTCTAGGTCTTACAGAATATCAAAATAATCAGTGCTCTTACTTTTTACCTTTTGCAACTTAAATACACTAAAATGAAACCATCTGATGGTAGGTAATTTGAAAGGCCTTATAGTAGCTTATTTTTTTTTTTTAACCTTTTATACATTTTCTTATTGCCTATGAAAAACCATAAAGAAGACCTAGGTGTTCTTGAATCCTGGTGTTTCTATTTAGCATCGGCCCCCATTTCACGTGAAAAGCCTCTGGTAAAATCAAACCTTCCAAGTTCCTTTTGCTCACGCCTATCTATGAGCCATGCAGTTTGCTCTATCATTGCAATTCACCATTCGGCAACCCACTGAGGTCCTGAGTTATTCATCACGTTTTGATGGTTTAAGTCATGAATTAGCAATTTGTTTCTCAGGCCTTCTTGGGTTACTGAAATTTTCTAGTATTTATCATCTCAAATGGGATCATTCTTAATCCCATAACAGAGAAAGTGAGTCATCTCTCTCGTGAAATAATCAGATTTGGCGGAGAAAATAATTTCTATCTCTAACCCTGTTTACCTGACACTTTAATAGTGTGGTCTGGGAAGGCTTCTCAATAAGACGATATTTGATCAGAGACCTGAAGGGAACAGAGAGAGGGCCATGCCAACGTCTGGGGGAGCAAGGTTTCGGGCAGAAGGAAAAGAACAAAGACACTTTAAATCTGGGCTGTGCATAGGGATTGACCAGAATATCAGCCTAGCTTTGTCTCTTTCATTCCGCTTTAAGTCTAGTTCTCAAAGGAAGCATTGAAGTAAATAGGAAAGGCCCAGATCCTCCCTTGCCTTAACCTGATCGGGGGCTGAGCCAAGCAGGCTTCTGCCTCAGGCCCTTTGCACGCCCCATGTCTTTGGTCCTGGCATACACATAATTGAGTGACTCACTCCTTTAACTGTCTGCAGGTCTCAGATCAAATGTCACCTTTTAAGACTCCTCTTCCTAGACAACCTCAGCAGTCTTATCCTCCTTATTATGCTTTCTTTTTTCTCTAAAGCTCACACTGACATATTGTTAAAAATTGTCTTTTTGCACTAGAGAGTAAGTGCCTTGAAGGCAAGGATGCTGTTTTATTCTCTGCTCAATCCTTGGCTTCTGGAACACTTAGCAAATGCAATAAAGCGTTGTGGAATTAATTAACTAACGAATTAGTTAATTAATTCCACACTGAGACATATGGCAAGAACAAAGGAGTCGAAAGGAGAGTCTAAATTCTAACAACAATGAATATCTTTCATAGGGGCTGTTGCATGGTATCATTGAGACAAATCTCAGTAGCTTGAACTTGACCAACATTCGAGAAAAAAAAATTACTGTGGGCTTCCTTGCCAAAACACAGCTCTATCTCATGCAAACTGTAGCAATTTTTTCTCTTCTTAGAGCAACCGAAACATGACAACAAATGCTTTACGAGCAGAAATCCCCACAGAACTAATGATGGCAGAGGCCTCTGACATACCCCAAGTGGGAATAGACACATTTCACTTCCAAACTCTAACAGGATCTCTTGTGGCTCACTATGCCACCTGCAAATGTTTGCTTTCTATCACGAATCTATTGTGTTATAGAGTCCTCACTGCAGGCCACTGATTCACCTGAGTACGGTAAATCCTGGTTCATCCATGTACAATAGGTGATACAAAAGGCAACTAGATCCGGCAAAGAAAGAGGGCAGTACTGAGGAGAGTCTGCAAATCAAAAGCAAGATATATGGAATTCCTCTTCCTCCAGGAAGGCTCTTTAGATTAGATCAGATGACATTCAATGACTTCCTAACTGTGCTAACAAGTGTAAAAGACCTTTGAAAGTTAAATGTTTCACTTTTCTATGCAAGTTTTTATTCTTGTTTCAGCTCATGTATAAAAATTTTGTAAGGGCCATTATGACATATTATTCTGAAAGATTTTCAGATATGCATATCGTTAAGCTGAATATGAATCTTTCCCTCTCTCTCCACCTGTCTTATCTCTCAAGGCTAACTCACTATTCTGTTGGGTCTATATCCATGTGCTAGGGGTTTTTTATTGGGGGGGGTTGTTTTTTGTTTTTTTGTTTTTGGCTGGCATCTCCTTTAAAGGATCCTCCAGGGCACACGGAGAAATTCATGAAAATGTTACTTATTACCTGTGGAGAGAAACTATAACATTTTGGTTGGTTGTGTTTTCACATGAAGGTGGTATTTATGAACTGTCTTCTAGGTTTAATTCTAGGTAATAGAGCATGGCAGATTGGAGCCCTCTACCATGTAGATGGAATGCATGTGCTGTATTGCTTTCCTTGCAAGGCTCACACTTGGAATTCCTGCTCTGGGTTCTAAATCACAGCAGGATGGCACAGGTGACCTTCGGGATACTCTTTGGACACATAAGGTAGAGTGAGATACTGGATTCCTGAAGTGAAAATGGAAGTGGAAGATACAAAGAGGTTTCCTCACTTGGGTTTATTCCAATTGTCCAAGCTCCACTTATCTGCACATCTACAAGTATGCTGAGCATCATCGCCTTGACTCCATAAATGACAGAAAGACCCATTATTTACATTTTTCTAATTAAAACACCTGTAGTCTGAACCAAAGAAGAAACCAAGAATTGAGAAAAGAAGGCAAACACACTTTTTTTTTTGTCTTTGTCATTTGCAAATGAATAACTGCCAGAAAATTTAAGGACTGTCTCATTAGGGCCCTAAAAAAATAAATGACCTATGAAATTAACCAGAAGCAGCGTATAACAAAAAGAGGGTATTATGCTAGAATATTCTTTTGACAGACACGAATGCTAATCAAAATGTCATGATAGGAATACTCATGTATTGCTGGTAGGGATACAAAATGGTACAGCCATGCTGGAAAACAATGCGTCAGTTTCTTATGATGTCTTACTTACCATGCCACCTAATAATCCCAATCCTAGGTATTCACTCTAGATGAAATGAAAGTTTAGAGCAGATCGATTCATAATCACCCCAAACCGGAGACAACCCAGATATCCTACAGCAAGTCCATGGGTGAACAAAGCAGAGTAATCTATAGAATGGATCACTTCTCATCAATGAAAAGATCAACTATTGTTGATTCGAGCAATGACTTGGCTACGTCTCAAAGGCAACAAGCTGAATGAACAGAGTTTCAGAAGTTTATACTGTATGACTCCATTCATGTGGCCTTCTCGAAAGGGTAGTGAGAGAACAGCTCGGTGACTGTCAGGGTTTGGGACTGGGATAGCGAGTGACGGCAAAAGGAGAGCCCAAGGGAGGGTTTTGGGGTGACAGAGCTGTGTCACAACGGTGGTGGCGGTGGCTACACAAATCTATACCTGTGTTAAGACCCACGAAACTGTACACGATAAAGGCAATTTTACTGTGTGGTAATGAAAAAAACACAATAGAACAAAAATTAAACATCTCAACGAATGCGAAAAGCAGGTCGGAATTATTTGGCGTTGATGGGGGAAGAATTCACACCAGAGCAGTCGTCATTTCAGGTGGGGAAATGAGGCTGTTCTCTGAAAAATGAGGGAGCAAACCAACCCCCCAGCTTGAAAATATGTTTTCAACATATATATATGGCATTCTTTAAAAATAAAAATAAAAATAAAAAGCACACAAAAATGGGATCAACGTCCGTGTAAAATTCCTATCTGGGATAGCTTTTGTATTTGAATTCCTTGGTATACCGCTTGCTACAGCTCGCGTATCTGTTGCAAGCTGCTTCTGAAACTATACTGCGTAAAACAGAGAAAGAACGGCTTTGCTTTTGCTGCTCACTGCTGTCGGTCTCTCTACTGACACTCAGCGCAATCCATATAACCTTGTAGAAACATTAACAGCACTACATTATTCATCACAATAAGATTATTAGTTGATGGGAAACAAATTACAGAGCTTCACAACCTGTTCTACTTCCTGAGTGCACACGACGCAATTTTTCATGAATGGAAATTGCTACCCAGGGAGAGAAACTTCTGTTTGTCTTATGAAATTTCTAACAGTCAAAGGGGTTGATTCTGGGAGGGAAAAAGTACAGTGTAATAAAAGAAGAAACGAAAAGTTTTAAAAAAGTATTTAGAAAGAACCGCGAAGGGCGCTCACAGTACAGCAACTTGTCATGAGCTGGGGGAGGTGGAGAGAATCTTCCTGTTTTGTTTACTATGATGGCACGGCTCTGCATGAGGCCGTGGCTTTATTGGAAAAACACTTTTAGGAATGTAGAGAACACCAGCAATGCTGAGCGTCGGCCTGGCAATCTATGTGGCCATCTGAAACGGCTTGGCTCGTTCCGGTCCCTGTGCTGTGAATGCCACAACGAGCGAACGCCTTCTCGTCTTTTCCATCTCACATCCTCCTGAAATACCTGCCCGACCACTCTCTTCTTCTGCAGGTGGCACTGATTCTTCTGTCTTTCGGGACCGCCAGGTACCACCTACAGATGCTATTTTCACACGTCCCCCCTCCCACTGTCCTTGTGCCTGTGCATGAGGGACTGAGCCCCGGGTCCAGCGTCTGTTATGTGACGGGGTGGGGGGAGCAGCCACAACTGCTTGTTGGTAAAAGAATGAATGAGAAGGGATATCAAGGTTTCCAATGGCAACGGTGTAACCTGGGGAAACAGGTGTGCTGTAATTAGCATAGCTGTCTGCGCTGCTCCGGCACCTGTGACCCACATCAGCCCTGTCCTTCAGAGCCCCAGGAGGCTGCTGATGGATGGGGCTGAGAACCAGCGGAAAGGAGAGGGAAGTACAGAAAAATGATACTGCCTGGGCTCACAACGGGGAGTGTGGCTTACAAGGGCTCGTCCCCAAAAGGGGATGAGGGCAGCGTGTGAGGAGTGAGAAATCTAACGAGGGGAATGTAGGCACTGACAAATGACTCCGGACGCCCCGTCGCACCCGCTGCTCTGCCTGGCTCCTCTGCTTCCCTCATTTTTTAGTGCGGTACACGTCTTATTTCTTCTCTCCTTTCTGGGTGCACTCTTTCCCTGGCTCTGTCCTTGTCCCTGAGGTGTTCTGACCTTCCCCACGATCACTCATGAGGACACGGCTAAAGTGCCAGCTCTCGTTTTGATATTTCCTACCCCTCTTCTTTGCTTCCGGTCTCAGGGAAAGTCAATAAAAAAGCCATCGTTCGGCCTACCTGGACGACGCAAAGGCAGTGCTGCCCACGCCACCGTCTGCGTGACCACACAGGAAGCTAAGGTTCCAAGGCTCTCCTCTGTCGCAACAGCTGCCCGTAGAGCCGAGGACACAAACCCCCGGCCCTGGGAAGCCTCTGTGGTGCGGACTGAAGTCGAGGCTCCCACTCGGTGGAGACCTTGTCTTGAATGAAGACACCTCTGCGGGAGGGCGGGAAGGGGCGGCAATGCCCACAAGCCCCGAGTCGGAAAGGCGGGAGCAGCTGTCTTTCCCCGCAGGAATCACCCCGCCGGTCTGGTTAATACCCAGAGGCTCTCGACACTTCTCGTCGCCCCGGCCAAATTCCCTCGTCCCAATTTCTCCCTCTGAAGCAGCCCTTTCTCTGTGTTACATCAGTGGCTAGACTTGTCATCAGGGCTTGTTTTCCAGAAGGAAGTAGCCCTTTTCGGGTGCTTGCTTGTAAGGGTCACAACTAAGGTGGCATGTTCGCTGGGTTACTTTTCGGTAATAAGATAAAGGACGGTTTGAAGCCAAATAGCTTGAAAGAAAATTTCAGGAGAGAAAATTGGCATCTTTCCCCTTCTTCTAGGAGAGGGTCCGGTTTTCTGAGTTAAGTGAAATGTCAGCGTTGCACGTGACCTCCACGCTCCCTTACGCCCACTGTTTGAGAATAAAACAATGGGATAGGACGCTGGAAATTCAAAACATTGGGTAGTTTAGAGTCAAATCTCATATAATATTATGTGGGCAGATTTCACTATTCCAGAAAACAGCTTTTCTCAACCTGACCAAAGAAAGTACTCCAGGAATATGTGCGCCAGGAGAACCAGCTCCTGGTAGGCCTGGTTCCTCGAACTGGTTTGATAATTTCCGATCAAGTAGCATCTTCCATAAGGAGCCCTCTCAGATGCGTTTGCCATATCTTACTTTTACGTGGTCTCCTCCAGCCCTTTGTGTGTGTGACATGTATTTTCATAGTTAATCAAAAACAATAATGAGGATAAGACTTATAATACTAGTAGCACTCATTTCGAGTCGGGTTCTGTGTTAAGAACTTTACTTACTTAATACAGAATCATATGCAATAATAAGATGTTTACTTCCTTGACACAGAATAATAGTATGATTATCTAAGGAGGGTAATTTTACTTAATTCTCCCAGTGACCCTAAGTGAAGGTGCCCATTATACAGATTAGGAGACAGATTTAGGGAGGTTAAGTACCTTGCTTCAGGTCACACAGCTGCAAGGGAGAACCAGCCCAGGCCGTCCGACGCGACAGCCCTGGCTCTTCATGCGTGGTGGGTCACGAAGGTATCTTTCATCTCACATTATTTGTAAACGAAGAGGTCCGAATGAGTGAACTTTCCAGATAAGCAAAACTTACTGTCTGCAAGTGCTTAGACATTTTAATTTTAACCATGATGTGTGGATATATTAATTTGAAATTGGAAGCTAAATTTGGCTGCATTTTTAAAGAGAGCATAATGAGCATAATTCAACATTTAATTGATGACTGAAAACCTATTAAGAGCAAACATAATTGTACTTCGCAGTCGCATAGCTCTGTATCTCCTTTTCATTTATTCTATCTCCTTCCTTGGGGTCAGGCTGTCAGATGTCAATCTCGGGGTTGCTTCTGCGTCTACTGCTCTGCTCTGTACCATTACACACTTCCTCCCTTTTTGTTGTCCATCTCTTAAGTTCTAAATTTTACGAAGTCGTATTTATTAACAATTGCACATTAAGGAAGAACAAACATGACCTCAGGTGAAGGCCTAATGAGGTACAGAGCAAAGTCTTTCTTAAATCTACTTTGAAAACTTAAGAGAGCATTGTGAAAACTCACTTCTCAACTTGGGGTTATAGTCTAGAGAGCCAGCGTGGCCAAGGGCCCGTCAAGAACACTCACTATGTTCCAAGTTGTTACTTAACTGGCTGTACAGCATTTTGTTTTCCCAGCTGAAATATAAAACTGTAGGTTGGAGATCACTGTATATTTTGGAAAATGAACGCTTGCCAGTGCTCAGGCTAGGGCTGTAAAGGTAAGAACCTCCACTCTAAGAGTTTAGAGGTCAGCTCTTTTCAATAGACTGTAGAGGCTGATATGGGCTGATGAAAAAAGGGGTGTTGGCCTTTGGGTTGGCAAACTATGGCCCACGAACCATATTCAGTCTATGACTAAGAATGTTTTGTACATTTTTGAAGAGTAGTTACAAAAAAAAAAAAAAAACAGAATCTGTGATAGAGAATATAGGTGGCTTACAAAATGAAGCCCAAAATATTTTCTATCTGGTTCTTCACAGAAAAAATTTGCTGACCTCTGACCTAGTGGATGAGGGAAGTCTTCCTGGAGGAAGCGGTACATGAGCCATCTCATTTTAAATTACTTCAGTCATATACAAATAGGTATATTTGTTTATTATGCGTATTTTATGTTTGTTTGAGTAAAAGAATGATGAAGCAAACAGGCATAATCGATAGGTTCAATTAGTCTTGATCACAGACTATGGTGCTGGCTCATTCTGCTGGGCTGATACCTCTAGCAAACACAGACTCTCTCTAAATGAGACACATCAACATTAGCTCATTGGAGAAACGACGGAGAAAAAAATAAAATAAAACATAAAGCAAAGAAACAATCGAATTTTCTTACACGGGTTCCACATTACATCCAGTCAATCTATATACGATTGAGACATTCAAATATGGAATTATGGCAAGAGACGTACTGCTAGACGTTCAAGAAATTACACCTCACAGGAGTTAACCCTCTCTCTTCTCCTCCCCACCTGCAAGCAGCCTCCCTCCTTACGACTATTCACCTACACAGCCCAGTATGAACGGTGGTAAAATCGGCAAACATTTTTCTTCTCCGGTGTTTTATATCTCGCCCACTATTTGAAACAGAAATGTCACATTGCTATCTTTAGAACACTCACAGAGTTTCAACCAAAAACCCTGTAGCTGACGCCCTAGACAAAAAGTGAGGAGATGCAGACTTCACTGTTGGAACAGCCGAAGTAGCAGGAGCTTCAAAACAGCTCTCAGTCTGTGATGGGGAAAAGGCAAAGGCGGAAAGGAGCAAGATCTCCTTTCCAACCACGGTCAAAACCAAAGTTAAATAATCCAGCTATTTCTGAAGCAATTAGCAGTATGTATTATTTCCCAACACTCATGGGCAGAATCATTTTGAAAAGCAGTGCTCTTGACACGTTTCACTATAAAATCAATTACTTTTAAAAGCAAGAAGCTCATTCTCCACCCCAGGAACATATGATCCACCACCTGCCTCTTCCGAGAGATGCTCTGTGTGCGTGTGTGTGTGTGTTTTTTTAATGGGCTTATAGGATTGGGATGCTCTCCCTTCTGGTGTGATCGGCACATTTCTGCAGTCATTTCAAACTCATCCTTACATATCTATGACCATTATGTGGCCCAATTTACCAGCATTCTGAGTCTACACCATCAGGAAACTTTCATCTGCTGGTAGGAATTAAGCTTCCCAAACCTGATATGATCTTAATGATCAGAAGTGCAGTCTTGCCCATGTTCAATCTCTAACATAATAATAAAGTTCGGTAGCTCCATTTCAGGTGAGAAGAAGCTGATTCAGGGAGATGCTGTATATATCTGTTTGCATAGCAGAAATCAGGCCTGACTTGATTTTCTTAGACATTCTTCCTGGAGAAAATGTTTATTTTCATCAAAAGCAAACACTTTAAAAGTTTCTCTCATGACTGATGGTCACACTGGCAGGAGACCTAGGCCAATTACAAGTGGCAATATTTTTCAAGGGGCAAAAAGTGCTATTTTATTTCCAGAGCACATGGTGTAAGGCACGGTCAGAATGGTGCTGTATCACTTTGGAATCTTTTGCATTTTTGCAGAAATCAAAGGGATATAATGCCTCCCGGCTAAGGCTGGCACTCACCAAGTTGTAAGCCTTATGGAACTACACGAGATGATCCATGTATCTCTCAGGAAGTTTTTTTAAACTGGCCATATCTACCAAACCAAAAACAGTACCTGGCCATTTTAAGTGCCATTTAATAAATTTTCAGTATGGTTCAAATAGTGAAAAATCATGCTTTCTTTCCAAAACACTTCTTTCTGCTCTAGGAATGATCTATTCACTGTCAGAAACTGGCTAAGCATCTTGTTAAAAAAAGAAAAGTTAAAACCACAATAAGATACCACCTCACACCCATCAGTATTATTGCCTTCAATAAATCAATAAATAGTGCTGGCGAGGATTTGGAGAAAATGAAACCCTTATTCACTGTTGGTGGGATTGTAAATTGGTGCAGCCACTATTGAAAACAGTATGAAAGTTCCTTAAAAAAATTAAAAGTAGAGCTACTATAAACAATTCAACTTCTGGGTATTTATCTGAAGAATGCCAAAACACTAATTTTCTATAGAAAAAGCTACACACCCCTATGTTCATTGCAGCATTATTTGCAATACCCAAGATATGGAAGCAAGCTAAGTGTCCACTTATAGATGAATTTGTAAAGAAGCTGTGGTACATATACACAATGCAATATTACTCAGCCATAAAGAAGAATGAAACCTTGCCATTTGCAACAACACGGATGGACCTAGAGGGTTTTGTGCTGAGTAGAGTAAGTCAGACAAAGACAAATGTCATATGATTTGCTCATATGTGGAATCTGGAAAAACAAAACAAAACAAAACAAAATAAATGAACAAACAAAACAGAAACAAACTCATAGATATAGAGAATAAATTGATGGTTGTCAGATGGGAAGGAGGTTGGGGGGATGGGTGAAAAAGGGGAAGTGACGAAGATGCAAAAATTCCCAGTTATAAAAGCAGTCACGGGGATGTAAAGCACAGCGCATGAAATGTAGTCAGTAATATTGCAAGAACTGTGTATGGTGTTGGATGGGTACTAGACTTATCGGGGTGATCACTTTGCAAGTTACATAAATGTCTAATCACTATGTTGTACACCTGAAACTAATGTAACATTTCATGTCAACTATAATTGAAAAATAAAAAAAAATTAAAGAGCTAAGTGAATTCAAATTAAACCATAGGTCAGTTGTAAACAAACCACAAAAGTCAGGATTTTTGGAGCTAGCCTGGAGTCCATGCCAAAAATGCACCCAAAAAATTCCTTTTTTTTTTTTTTTGAGTCTTCTTTAATTTTTCATACAGTGCCATGAACTTACTTGTTCCCATCACAAACTGAGAATTTTGTGCCTAAAAATATATCAGCTCCCTGATAAAAATTAATCGTTAAGAAATCAGTATTTGTGGGGCTGTCTCAGGTCATGTCAAGACTATCATTTAAGTTACCTCTGAAAAAGCCTCCTCCATCTGAGGTAGGCCAAACCCCATCGATCTTTTTATGTCTCTGGTCTTCTCTGGAAGAAAGTAAAAAGTGCTATTTCCCCAGAGCACAGTAAAGAGATCTGAGCATGCCTCTTCTTTAAGCAATAACCATTAATATGGGTTCCGCTTGCACCAGACATCTGTAATGCTTTGGGCTGTATTTTCTGGCATGATAACAGTGTTGTTTTGAGAACTGGTGCATGAAGAGGACAGAAGGCAGAGAGGCAGAGCTGAACCACTCACTTGTGCTCCTGTCTAAGGGACAACACGCTTATCTTGCAGGAAAACATAGCCCTGAGCCACAAAGGGAAGTTTCATAAATCTTCTCCCCACTGACTTTGTCAGTCTCTCTCCTAGCTTGTGGCCCACGGCTGACCTTGATTAGAATCCACTCTCCCATATAAAGCGTCAAAGGGGTCTAAAATAAGATCAGTGAAGAACATCTCTCAGACTCCTTCAGGTCCAGACCCCAGTGTCTTTGACAACCCATTCTGTGGGCAACCTTTCCCGAAAATGAACCATGAACCAGAAATAATGCTTACGAAGTTTAACAGACATTTACTGAGCATCTGTTTTCTACCCTGGCCTGAGTTTGATGCTAAGAACATAGTGATGTCTAAGATTTTAATATCAGTCTTTGAGGAATCTGTAGTCCTATAGGAGGGACAGAAAAACGTCAACAGAACCTGAGAAATGGAAAGAAAGGGGAGTGGGCAGGCTGTTTTGAAAGCATCCTCTTAGGATAACATGATTAGAACTCCCAAGTTTTTGCATGGACTCAGAATTTTCGAGAGTAGGGCAATTTCTTGGGCCATCGAGGCAGGCTCTAATGTCCTCTCAGAAGCATTTCTGAAATGCTCTTAGAAAAGTCTAGGAATCACCCTGCCTTTCTTCACACATTCTGCCAACACGCATTTAGTGTCTCTTATGTGCCCTGGGAAGATGCAGGCATCTCGCCCACTTTCAGTTATCACTGAATAATTAAATGTGTTGCTCTTCCCATTATCAAAGTTCCTAAAGCTCTAGCTATCTGTCTGAAAATCTCTCTCCTACAGCTCTAGTATGGTGCTTGGGATTACTTTAGGAATTTCCTTTAAGAGCCTAGAGGAAATAAATACCTTTGTAAGGTGTTAAAGCTTCATGTTACCCGATTAATCTAATTATCACTCAGAGTCTTATCAAGGCTCAGGGTCCTGAGGGCCTGAGAAGTAGATCTGGTAAGTTCTGACGTTGGAGTGAGAATGAAGTGGGGACCACAGGCTTTTTGAGTGGTTCTTAGAGGAGGTAATGAGATGCTTAAAGAACAAATAAGAAAAGACAAAGGTAATTTTTCACACTTGTCTGAGAATCATACTAACTTCCTCTCAAGAAAGAGGAAGAGGAGAAGGAAGAAGTTGTTTAGCAGTGATTGACTCTCCTTTCTCTAAAATGGAACAAACCATATCAACCCATCTCCTGGACATCATTGGGCATAGTGCGATATTGGTGACATGCTTGCTAAAACAAACAAACAAACAAACAAGCAAACAAACAACCTCAGCCTTCCTAAAGTACACCTTAATCACCACTGACTTGTGTAACTGAGAACATCAGCCTGACTGTAGCAGAGATTGGGCTAAAGCAGAACCCACGAGGCTAGGTGTGTTTCCGAGGGGTGTGGGCAGGTGCCAGGAGACAGGTCAGCGATGAAGACCCAGAAAGGCATCCTGCAGTCCCAGGCACGCCAAGCCAGGCGACACCAACCTCATTCCAGCTGATGGAGCCCCTCATTCTCACTTCCGTCCAAGCCAAGAGCGGCCTTCCCAGAGGATTTAAATAGGATTTAAAACACCCCAAAACCAGATTCTGATACTGCACACATCACTTGCTTTCCCCAAATGCAAACTATTTGCTCGAGGAGGCATCCTGCCCTCCCTCCTTCCCTCCTTGCGTGCAGCACACACGAGGAAGCCCTTGGTATGGATTGGGAAAAAAAAATAAGGATTGATTTATGCACTTAAGGCCCCCAAGGGAGTGACATAAACCCAGTTGGTGTCCTTGCATGCAGGAGACTACATTAGCACTACTGCATTACCCAGGAGATGTGCAAAATCGCATGTGGCTGACACCTCCCCCGACTCAGCAGCATGGATGCCTCACAGGCACTATTTGTTCCGCAGTGTCAGTGGGATAACGGAATGTTCTGGAAAGGGGTTCCTCGTATTGCATGGCAACTTTGGAGTTATAAGGTATCGGGAAGAAATGGGGAGTGACACGGAAAGTTTTGACTTTCGGCTGATGAACTCAGCGGACATTTCGTCATGAACACGCAAAACAGAAGTCAGAACAAAAATGGAGAAATCAAACAAAAATTAAAATGAATTTACAGCTAAAACTATAAAACCCGTTTTCTCTCTCCTTTCCCATAAACTGTGCACACATACATACACACACAAACACAATGGGTTACTTATAGGGAGACAAAATTCAAACCCTAAGCTGTTAATAGCAAATGTTTGTTGTTTTGTTTTGTTTTGTTGTTTTGTTTTAATTAAAACGTCAAAATTCAAGATAATGGTAGATTCACATGCAGTTCTGAGAAGAAGGCAGAGATCCGGAGTATCTTTCATCCAGTTTCTCCCGATGGCAACTAACAGCTTGTAGAACGACGACAGTGTGATATCACGACTAAGGTTGACCCTGACAAGGTCACAAACACACAAGACTTCCATCACCAAAGGGATCCCTCACAATGCTCTTTATAGCCACACCCACTCCTCTTCGACTCTCCTTTTTAAAAACCAAGGAGAACTTCACACATGTAAATCTTAAGCATACAATTAGAAAAAGTTTTGATAAATATCTACACCCATTGAACTGTCAGCTCTCTCAGGGGATAGACTATATCCAGCCCAGAAAGTTCCCTGTGCCCTGTGCAGACAATCCCCAAGCCCTCTGGTCATGCTTATGATTTCTACCACCATACATTAGTTTTACATGTTTTAAACTTATATAAAGGGAATGACAAGTATGTACTATTTTGTATCTGGCTTCCTTAACTCCACATAATGTTTCTGAGACACGTCCATGCTGTTGTGTATCTCAGTAGCTCATCCCTTTGTATCACTGAATAATATTTCATTGTCTGATGCGATTGGAGTTTGCTTATCTATTCGCTTGTGGGCGGACATATGGTTCGTTTCCAGTTTCCAGTTACTGAGAATCAAAGCGGCTATTAACGTACATGCACAGATCTATTTTTGGACATTTATTTTTATTTCTTGGGTTAACACTTAGGATTGGAATTGCTGGGTATATGTTTAACTGAATAAGAAAATGTCAAATTGTTTTCCAAAGTGATTATACCAATTTACCACCACTGCCACCACCATTGCCGCCACCATGACCCCATTGTATATGAGGTACTCTACATCCCAGTCAGCCTGGTCATGTCAGCCTTTAATTTTAGCCATTCTGGTAGGTGTGATATGATACCCAATTGTTTTCTTTCTTTCCACCCAAGGACACGGCAGGAAGAGGGTCAGGAGACACATTTCGCAATCAATCCAATGTGTGGATTAGACGTCTGGTCAGGCCTCAGTTAAAGCCCCAGTTTGGGCATCTAGCAGGCAACATCGGATAGGACACGCAACCTCAAGCTCTCCAGGTGCTTCTAATGCAGGCGGTCCCCAAACTTCACTCTGACAAACAGTCCTGAGGAATAAGTGTCATATGTTTCTGATGTATGCATTCAGTGGAGTTTCTTTTAGGTTACATGGAACACTCTATCCACATTTTGGTTACCTTGAGTTGAAAGAAGTGTTAACCTGTGTCATGAACTCTAAACATTTTACCCTTTTTACGCTATTGCCAGGAGAGATAAAAATTGGCTGACGGGTCAGACCAGCCAGTTGGATACTGTCGCCTACTCTGCATGCTCCTGTCGAGAAAAACAATGTTTGGCTCATCAATGGGCATCCTATTGACTCGCCCGCATGGTTCCTGGCAAGTGCCCAAGGACAGAAATGAATCAGAACTGGTCCCCGTGACACTGAAATGGGAGGCAGTAAGAGTGCCTTGCCTGTCATCTGTGTTAGGCTAACTGAGCTCAAGAGCGAAGAACCAAAGCCAGATGAAGAGGGTGTGGAGCGTTTTCAGGTAATTCTGCCGATCCTGCTCACCTATAAAGAATATGTACAAAGACAGAAATGTGACTAAAGTTTTGATGTGGAGAGATGCTATCATTGGATCCCTGAGCTAAAATGAAGCATCCTTTTCTCCATCGGGTACATCCAGAAGATGAGAAAACAGAAACGAGGAGATGTAGGACTTGGGCTGTCTGTTGGCATACTCGGCTGGTCACGCGTGTCAAAAGAGGGCGTCGTCACACCATAGGGAAGACCAGAAAGCATTCAGATAGACTTTCCATGTTTTCTCTGACATCTTTCTGCTGCACAGTCACACCTCATGTCTCTATGTAGATACACGTACTCCCTCAGAAAGCCTGACAGAAAGATAGTGGCCAGCGAAGAGAGTGCTATGGGGGAGACAGCACCGTGCGGTGAAAGTAACAGGCTTCCCACCTGGGCGTTCACTCCCAACTTCCCCACTTAGAAGCCACAGGTGGGAGCTGTGTGAGGACATATTAGCATACCCACTGCCCTGGTTTCCTCATCTGCAAGATGGAAGTTATAACATGAATGTTACATGGCTGCTAGGAGAAATGAACAAGCTGATACCTGTGGAGGTTTCGAAACATGCAGTCTGAAACATTACTAGGACTCAAAGGTGGCTTAAATCTGACAACAGACTCCATGAGGACATAATTCTGGATTGAATCCACCCAAGCTGTCTTTTTACCTCACTGGCAGAGGTTCTGAGACTATATAGGTAATTTAAATTATTTATGCATTAATTAATCCTATTTCTATTCAGATGCAAAGAGGGCTGTTGGACATAAAGGTGGCTGGTAGACCAGGTGGTATCCTTACATCATTCCCTGCCTTTTCATATAGCTTTGGTTAGTGTATGAGAGATAGGCATTGGAGGAAAAAATGTCTTAAACCTAACAGCAAATGTTAATACCCAGTTTTTTAAACCTGTGAGTCATTCTATTGTCTCCTTCTTCTTTCTTTGTTCTGGGGACATGGCAGGAATACAAAGCCTGATCTAGAAGGGTGACAAACAAGCAAGTGAAGTGCTTGCTGATCTGAAAGTAGAAGAAGTGAAGGGGACAAGTGCTTATGCTTGGGTAAGGCAAAGGGAAAGGCTTCAGGGCTGAACCAGCTATTGAAGGATAGGTTGAAGTTCACCAGATAGTTCAGGGAAAAACAACGTCCTAGGCAGTAGAAAGAGTATAACTGGTGAGAAGCTGAGGGTGGCTTGGGTTGTTATGTGTGGGCACGGAGAAAGGAGAATGAGATCAAACAGGGATGTCAGGTGGACTGTGGGGGCTTTCTACAGACTTGTCACTTTCTTGAGAGCGGAATGCATTGTTTTATTTGCCCTGTTTCAGCATCTGGCACAGGGCCAGGCAGAGAAAAAAATGTGGTTGGACTGGGTTCTAGGAAGATAGTAGTGATTAAGAGGAATATGGTGGATAGACAGGGGAAGGGGAGGCTGGAGCTGGGGAGTCTAGTTTGGAGAGTGTTTTTCTAGGTCCAGGTACAGATGATGAGGTCTGAACTAGGACAGCAGAGTGGACTTCAAGAGCCAGAGGAACAGTGAAGAGATACCATGGGAGGGAAGCGACAGAAATGGGAGGTCAACTGCATATGTGTCTTGAGGGAAAGGAAAGAATCAAGGATGGTTGCAGGTTTCTAGCCGGGAGACTCAAAGGGGAACATATTTTAAAAGAACCTAAAAAACCATTTGTTGGTCTGCCTTTTCTCTTTCCCTATAAAGGCATTTCTCATTTCGTGATTTATTTTCTTCTCAATATTCCTATCTTTCAATCCAACGTGGCTGCCTCCTATCTACTAGCAATTACGACTGATGGGACTTTACTGAAGTGATTACAAAGTCAGACAGATATGGGTGTACTTATAAGCACTGAGAGCAGGGGGAAGTTATTTAATCCTCTCAGTCTCCATTTCTTCATTTGTAAAGGAGGGATACTACTTCTCTGCTCAAGGGGTGTCTTCATGAAGATTATATGGGGCCAAGTATTCTGCAACCTTTGCACAGCGTCTCATTCGTAATAAGTTTACAATGAATGTTAACCATTGTTTTTATTATTTTGTCATTTTGGTTTATTACTGTTATTATTATTATTATTACTTTGTTCATGTCACATGGTCATTAAGCACACTTTCTGAGATGCATTAAGACCTTCCCTCTTCCTTTCAGGCTTTCTGTCTGTGATTAGCAAGATTCGACTTTAGACCTGCACTTTTCACACTGAAGCACACACGTACATCGTCAGGGGGTCTTGTCTAAGTCAAGATACAGAACCTAATTCTGGGGAGTGGCATGAGACACTCTATTTCTCATAAGCCCCGGGGGACTGCTCCCGTGCTGCTTCATGGGACCAAACTTTAAGAAACAAGGATCTAGATGCTCTAGACAATTTGGAGAGGAGAACAAAGTGAAGATTGTTACTAATTTCGATATTTTAGTGCACGTGATATATGTTGACCAGGAAACACTTCCTTTCAGAACAAATAGCTTTATTGTAAGTTTACCCTTGTTTCCCTGTCTTTGCATTTAACTCCTGTGAATGGGGCCAAGTGAAGATTACCTCGTCTTTTGAGACTAAAATATTTGAAAGCAAAGTGGGCACTAAATAATAAATTCTTTATTCTGTACACAGCGAATGAAATCCTTGCACATTCAAATGTAATAAATATATTTCTCAAAGTCTGTTCCATAATTTATCACACAATTTCTCTCTCTGCTTACTGTGGCTTATCATGATAACGCCAATTGGATAAGATGAAAACGCTGCCAGTAATTTTTAATATGATGGTGAAATCATATATTTTCCTAGATGGTTGATTTGATACAAGGCCTAAGTCCTGGTCCATAAATCTTTGGATGTTTGAGATCTATAGTAATTTCACATTTAATCTATAGTCTATCAATACATCATCAGGACCTGAGAAACGATAAAGACGACTTGGAAGATAAGCATGGGTGACAGTGGATAACAAGCTATTTTCAAATACATTTACAGACACAGGACCCTGGTGAAATAAGTCAGGTGGATTTTATTTCCCCCTTTATATTGTTGATGAATTCTATTCAACTTCTAACTTGCAAGCGGGGCTCCTTTGGGGGTGTTTCTTAGGCATTGTGGATGCTGTCATGCCAATGGCACTAAATGCAAAGAAAACTGTTCATTTTCTGGGAATTTTATTTACGGAAAGCCTTGTAGCCAAGTTTCAGGCTCTCCCTCAGGTATTCATCTCCTTGGTGTTTAGAATTTTCCCAGGGCTGGGTATGAGAATCTGTGAGTCCCGAAGGCTGTGACTTTGCTTTATTCACTACTGTACCCCTGGCACCTAAAATAACATTGATCCATAACAAATATTTTTGAGTGATTGAATCTGGGTGTTTAATCCTCATTTATTTGTCAGAAGCCACCAATAGAGTCACTTCTGAAACAGCATTTTCGCTTCTTGTTTATCGGTGTGAACCTGAATTGTGAAGCTCCTCCCAGTTCCTTTCCTATCAGATGGACCCTTCACAGGACAATCCTTGGATAGTGCCAGACTCACACACCTAATGTTATTCCTATTCACTCCACTAGGATGCAAATGGAGAAGACGTGTCCACCTTTACATCTCAACAGTAAGCTGTGATCCCGGACCTAGCCAGCAGAGCGGTCTTTCCTATTTCCTTCATCTCATCGGAAAAGATGAGTGCTTTAATTTTCCATTTCGAGTCGCCACAATTTTGTGGGAATTTAGGAAACGCACATAAACTCGAAACAGAAAGGTTCATGATGTTGACTCCCCTAAGAGCCTTTGCTGGACGGAGATCGCCCATGCACTGATAGGCACTTGAAATTTTCAGTTTCTTTATCATAAACTCCTCACCGCTGACTACCTCCTATGGTTTCCTGTAAGGGGGTTTCAGAATGTCACACAGAGAAACACGGCATCTTTCCAAGTAAAACTTGTCCTCCTAAGTTTCAGGCCAAGGTTGCTCTCAGAAAGCATTCTTCTCCCAGGCCAAGGGATCACTTCCTACCTCTCCCTCTGGGAATCCAAGGGAAGCCGAGCTGTTCTCCTTCACTTAGAATACAAACCAAGGAATAATGTGTCCTTAAACTATAATTTGCTTGCATTCGGCGGCTTCCTATCCACCACCACAATAGTCCTCTATGTAAATCAGATTTATTTATTCATAGGCACTAGCATTCCATTACTTTCATCAAAACCAGTCAAGCTGCATTCAGCGGTTTCTGCATTCTTATAAACTAACTGGAAAAGCAATTAACATTCACCAGCACTTTAGATAGTGGGGAGAGGGTGAGGGTCCCCACCACACTCTAGATAACACGACCTCTGTAGGCGGATGGTGGTGCAGAATGACTGCTCCTCTGTGTCGAGGGAGATAAGAGAAGTGACACAGATTAAAACAAATTGTTGATCCATACCAGGCAGAAGCTAGGGAAACAATAGAAGTAAAAGCATAAATGTCAATTTGGGATGATAAAGGATACAATCTAAATGTAATATGAGAGGCCCCCAGACAAAAGCAAGAAATAGAGATTGCACATTAGTGAAGTATCAGAGTACTGGAGCGTTATAACACACACGCACACGCGGAGTCATATGCTCCTAGCATACGAAAATACAAGCAGCCCACTGTCGATTGCTCAGCAAACCCAATTATGAATTAACCCGCTGTTGCAGAAATCCTCTCAAATTATGCTCATTTCAAGCTGCTCAGAAGAACATTTTGTCCCCGTAGTAACTTCCCGTCCCATATTGGCTTCATTCTCCTGCTCCTTTTTCTTCTAAGTGCCTACAGGCTAAACGCACGCAAGGAAAGCGCTGCTCTGGTTGTCACTGTCACAGGAGGTTCTGGCCAAATGCTCACTGGTCTCTCTGATAGAAAGATTAAGAGTGAGGTCAGCCTGCAAGGTCACCCTCTCAGCTTCCAAAACCCTGGCACCCGGCTCTTCCCTCCCTCCCTCCCTGGCGGTGTCCTGGATAAGTCAAGACCGGAGAGTTCATTCCTAATTACTCTAGTGTCATTTTGAGTCTTGCTTTTCTGGGGACCAAAAAAAAAAAAAAATCCAACTGCGGGCTCAGCTGTGGCTCCATCTCATCTAATCGCTGCAGCTTGCTAATGTGGCAGGCTGAGCTTGGGGAGGGGTGGTGCAGGTGGCAATGTGTCCCACCATCCTCTCAGACTAGAGAAGCTTCTCAGTCCTGATGGGCCTTAAGTGTCGGGGTGGTTATTAATTACTGGAATGGTCAGCACGATGCAGTGGGGACCCGGGAATTGTCACATCTTGGAAATATTCTAAGCTTGGCCAACACACCTCTGAGCACTTCTTTTTAAGGACTAGTGATAACTGTTTTTATTCCCTCAACATAACTATTATGCTTTAATAAAAAAGAGAGATATAAACAAACCCTTCCTTATCTCGGATGCGATGCCAAAAAGGCATATGGGAACCAACATCTTGAAAGGCAGGCTATGTGTTGTGTCACTATTACTTAACCTTCATTGAGTGCCATCTTGGTGTGAAGTGTTATACTAAACGTCGTATATTGGTAAATGGCAGCTGTTGTTATTACTGTCTTCTATAGCCAATAATAATAATGACATTAATCACAGGAGTTAGAACAGAATAATATTCCTGTGGTTACAAAAAAACTCACTTTACAAAATAATTTGTCACAAGGTTACCTTATACAGAATTTCCTCAACATACTGAAAATATTATTTAAAGTCAACTCAATCTACTCTTATCTATCTATCTATCTATCTATCTATCTATCTATTTACCTATCATCTATCTATCATCATCTACCTATCATCTATCATCTATCTATCTATCATTCATCTGTCTGTCTGTCTGTCTGTCTATCTGTCTGTCTGTCTATCTATCTATCTATCTATCTATCTATCTATCTATCTATCTATCATCTCTCTAGATTAGGTTGAAATGCAAGGCAGCGTGCTAGGCCCAGGGAGACAGACACGAGTGAGATGCTTTGCAGTGAAGGTTTCTCTCGTCACCTGTCACCCTACCGGGCTATGAACTTTGCGGAGCACACACTGTGTCAGGCACTGGTTGAAGCGATTTACGTGGATATTTATCATTCATCCCCGACACAAATTCCCCACTTTATGGACAAGGAACCTGAGATTCAGACAGGTGAGGTGACTCTTGAAAGGCCACCAGCAAGCAGGTGGCAGGGCTCTGCCCCGTGATCAGCCTGTTATTATACATCCTTCTTCTCACTCCCTTATCTGAGGTGGAAATACAGTCCTTAAATGTGCTAACTATTACAGAAAAATTCCCTGCCTTGGGATAACCTGACTGTCCCAATTCACAAATGACGATATTGCGACATATCTACTGGGTTTACAGCATTCCAGCCCCATGAGTCCCAGAGACTCCAAAACCTCATCAATAAAAGAAGTGTGTTCCTCAGGTTGTCTCTTTCCCTTTGCTTAGCTTCTGAGGGAATGTTCTCTTGGGCTACAACTGGGATTTGCCAACCATCCTGGGTTCCATTGGTGACTTACTCAATGAACAAATGTCTTACTCTTTCTCAGTTTCCACATCATCATTTAGAAGTGAGGGATGGGAAGGAAGAAAACAAAGCTCCTTGGAGAGAATTCTTTCTTTCGGAGAATTGTCAGGTGTGTCTGATGCCTGGAAGCATCCAAGATGGGCCTTCCGGGGTTTGAGGGGCGTTGGCACAACATCTCCCCACAGGAACAACCTTTCCTCCTTACCCCCGCCTCCAACTCCTTCCCTACACACCCCCACACCTGGGCCCTGGGCAAACAAAGTAACTCGGCTCCGTGTTTGAAAACAACAACAACGATACCAAAAGGCGAGGCCCACGATGCAGAAATCAAGGCCACAGCAAGACCATTACACGGACAAAGAGGGAAGCCTGGCCAGGGTTTTGCTCACGCTGCCGAGAAGGAGCTGAGCTGCAAGTCAAGGGCAGTGACCGCTGACAGTAAGTGAGGCCTCCCATGGATTTTCTCTTTCTCTTTTCTTTTCTTTTCTTTTTTTTTTTTTTTGTGTTCCCGGCCTCCCTCCTGCTCAGGAAGAGCCTAGCTCTGCACACTGGCACCTCAGCCTTTCAAGGTGAACCTCTACTCCTGGAGATGTGCTTTCTGGCAGAGGCTGGGGGAGAAGCAAGGGAGGGGGTCAAGATCAAAGCCGGCTTTGAAGTGAGTATAATTTTTTGGAACGTTGCTAAGAGTGTAACACACAGTTCGGCAGGAAATTGGCTCTGGAGACGGCTTTGTAGTTGCTCCCCAGGACTGACAATTTCCCTGACCTGGTGGCAGAGGCGTGGGAGCCGAGCGGTGGGGAGACGAACACTGCTGACTCTCGTCGATCTGATTTGAATTTTTTTCACCAGGCAGGTCCTGTAGCTCTGACTCGCTGAACAGAAATGTAGGATAATAAAGTCTGAGACAGACCCCGAGAGGAACTGGGGCTCTTTCAATGGATTCTGAGCAGGTTCTTGGATTGAACATAAAGAACAGGAAGGATAGTTTGCTTCCTGTGGCAGATGGGAAAAAGCCACGTAGGAGCAAAAATAGCGACTCTATTATCTGTCAGACGCTTAGGCGGCGTGGAGCGTCGTGTGATAACCCACAAACGGCGCTTAGCGCAGTGCCTGCTGCATAGCAAGTGCTCGACGTATGTTTTTAGCGTCTTTCGTCCTCCTCAGAAACCTATAAATTAGATATTTTTTTCACTCCTTATTTTACAGATAAGGAGGGAGATGAAGTAACTTCCCCAGGGTCAGTCAGATGACGTGACGGCGTGGGTAAACCCACCTTTATCAGGACCTGAACCCACCTTTTTGACGCCTATACGGTGCGACTTGTATTCAGGACAAGAACAGTTCGCAGCAAAGTCCATTTTGGAACAATGAATGCCCTCCAACTGAAGAGAATTCTATCTTTTCGTAAAGCAACACCCCGAGTACGTTTTCCTATGGGAAAAGAAATAGCGAGCAGGTGGCCTTTCTCGTTGGTACATGGGCTTCTCTCTCAGGGTTGCCAGGATGGTGCAGGGGTTCTGGTCTTTTGGCCTCTGCTTTGCATTTCTGTTGTCGTAAGGGGAGGCACTGGAGAGTGGGGATTAGCTGGATAATTGGTGAATCAAAGCAGGGGAATAAGAAAACGTGCCTGGGAAAGTGTGACCCAGCCACATGCTTCCCAGATCAGCAGAGCAATGGAGGTGGCTAGCAGGGGTGGAGGGGAGATAGGGAATTCGTCATGGAGCAAACTTCACGGAATAGGAGGGAAAAAGAGACTTCTGGGAACGGATTCAGACACCTTAAATGAAAGCTCGGTTGGGACGAGATTTGACCACATGCTGTCAGGGACTGAATTTCTTCCTCTTTCTCCTCTCTGTCCAACTCCCTTCTCACTTGCTGTGGGAATCAGAAGTCCCTTGAATGGATGTGCCTTAAGGAGATAGGG
Source organism: Eidolon dupreanum (assembly GCA_028627145.1). Lineage (NCBI taxonomy): Eukaryota > Metazoa > Chordata > Mammalia > Chiroptera > Pteropodidae > Eidolon > Eidolon dupreanum. The sequence continues at coordinate 6,398,768 of CM053515.1, forward strand.
TGGCTGGACAGAGGTGGCCTGCCAGTAAGTCCAAAGAGGACACGCACACTGCAAGTCACTGTCTGTTTTACTTGATTACTTCCATTGTTTCAGTCTCTCAAGTTAGCAATAGATTGATGCTGAAAATATTCAGCATCTTGAAGTCGATCTTAACTCAAAGCTGGTGATAAAGGGATGGAGAAATGAGAACATGTTGTCTCCACCCCCCGCCCCCGCCCCGATTTCAACTGTGGTGCCAATATCCTGTCGAGAAACGGATAAAAAGAGCGTCTGCATAAATAAATATGCTTTGTAACAGCACTTATTCTTCCTGCTTGGTATGAAAAGGCAGTGGGTGATAGTATGTGAAACTTACCGCTACTACCACCACTTTTTCAAAGTTGAGAAAAGCCAGTGATCTTGGGCACAGAGTCCACACTCTGAGATCTTGTGCAAAGAGGACAGATTCTACCATTAGAACAGGGTTGAGGCTCCAGGTTGCACAAGGGAAAGAGGCAGGTGGAGGCAGAGTTAAAGTACTCCGCCAGCCAGGGAGCGGGGAGCTCGGGTGAGTGCCCTGGTGGTTCTCGACATCACAGCTGGGATACGCCATCTTGCTGAGGTTGCCTCATAGTTGTGCCGGAATGCAAGGATGCTAATGAATGAATGCCTCCGGGCCTTCTAAGAGCTCTCCCCTCATTCATCACTTCATGCCTGCCTGAACATTCCTTGCTGCTTGGCCAGTCCTGGTCCACCCGGGAACGCCCTCTCCTTTCCCTGCCTTTGCCCAAGGTGTATCAGCGGCTGGCACAAGGAATAATGATGAGCAGAACGTGTACACCGAGTAAATCACCTTCACTCTCAAGAGAAGGAAGAGGTACCTTGGACTTCTATGTTCAAAATCACAGTGATCTAAAATCACCTTATGCTCTAGTCCTTTCCTTTGCTTCAGATCTTAACACCTAACTCACCTCTAATTCATTCCTTGGATACCTCCAAAATCATTCTGCAATATATATATATATAATTTCTTTTTTTGCACGCTCCTGAGATGCTAAGATCTCAGAAGACAGAGATAGCAGACTTGTGCCTGCCCTTAGGAAGCTCACTGTCTGCAAAAGAAATGTACAGAATCATACTCTCACTCACTCACTCACTCACTCACTCATTCACTGTCCCTTCCCACTCCCTTCGTATAATTCATTCCACATCTGTTTATTGAGTGCCTCCTTTGTGCTAGCACTGGGCTAGTTGCTGGGGATCCAACAATGAACTAGAGAGAAATGGTCACTGCCCCCAAAGAACTTCATTCAAGAGAAACTTAAAATGAATCATTCATGGATTGTAAGCCACCGTGCCTGGCTGTAAATATTTCTGTAGTCGGATAGTGCCCCTGGAGGGTAAGGAAACTGACTGGCACAAACAAAACATTAATAAATATTCACTGCATGAGTGGCTGTTGGAGTCGACTGCCCACTGCTTCCTGTTAGTGCCCCCAGGACCCACCATGGCTACCTCCCTCGCTGTTCTGATGTCTAATATGGACCAAGTGCTCAACAGATATTTCTTGATCTCATTAGTGTTCCTCACCTCGCTATCCGCTCTCACACACGCATTGCCATTCCTGTGAAACAAGTCCCTCTGACAGTAACGATTAAAACCACAGGCAGTGACATTCATCTCAAGTAAAACATGATACGATTGTCCCTTATCACAAAAGGAAATACAAAATCGCTCTTAATTCCAGAGATGGTTACAGCTGGAAAAAAAAGTCAAACCTTCTAATAAGAAGTTTATATTTTGAGCTCTTAATAACAGGTTTTTGATGCATAAACATGCTTTTTTTTTTTCCTCGGGTTTGTTTAACCAAAAAAAAAAAAAAATGTATTCATAAATTGCACAGTCCTCAATTTAGCAGAGATCCAAAGAGAATCTGAGAGTAATGATAGGTTCTTGCTCTTATGAATTTAACTGTGTTGCCATGGATTTATTTATTTTAATGTAACTTAAGATAAATTATTCCTCCATAAATATAACTCTTTAGAGATTCAGAATATTTCGTTCTGTGGAACGACACAATTTAGTATCAGTATTCAAGACAAAGGATACTAAACATTCAGAACTATCTGCCCATAGAAGAGTGATTGTATTATAAAGGCTGTTTTTTTTGTTTTTTTTTGTTTTTTTTTTGAGGAAAAGAACATGAATGCAGTTATAAGTTAGAGGATTTCAGTGATGGCTGTTTTTGTGCAAGAACAGTTTGGATCTTGGAATCACAAAGAAATGCAAAGATGTTGGGAGTTTTTCTCTCAAATAGAACCTACTCTGTGTGCCCTTATTCTTCTTTTTGTAGTAGGGGAGGGAGTACTAAGAACATATTTTGAAGAGGCAGTTATAATAGGTTTTGGCATCCTGGCTATCCCAGGGAATCACATCTGGGAGACTACTATTTTATGTGATTATTGCCCTGAATGGCATTTCATGGAGCATGCCAATCTGATTGATTAGTAGTGTCTGCTTAGAGGACTGTTGAGCAGTATTGGCAGGCTGCATCTGTTCCCAGCAGGAAAGAGGACTGTGATCGATTAGGGATGTCTGCCTTGGGTGTAAGAATGAGAAGTGGTAGCACGTGTGCTTACTATCTGCCAAAAATGGATAGAATTCCAAAACCAGAAGAGAAAATTTACATTGTGTTGGTATTGCAGACAGAGAAATTAAGCTACACATTGAATTGGGCCAAGTTGTGATGGAAATCAAAATTGAGTCCTGTGGCAGTCCCAGAATATGTCAGTGGTCAGTAATTATATAATTATGAGCTCAATCTGCTCTTCAAAATACATATATATATAGAGGCACAAAATCTTTCATTTTGTACAAATGTAGTTTATGCTAGAAAAAAGCCTTGTCATAATTACAAAGCCGGGGGAGAATTTCAGAAGGCTTAATTTCCCCTAACTGTGTGAGTTTAATAGTCTTTCATTCCGCCCATTATGTGCTATCCTAAATTTATTTTTCTCTACAAAATAAAACTATTTATTCAAAATTCTGTTTCTAACTTGCATAATAAAGTCCAGACATTTGGGTAATAATGCAACACTCCAAACTTTGTGTTCAAATCCCGAATGTTTATATATGTTTCACTTAAAACGTAAAATTCTAATCTTTGCAAATACAGATGTGATGACTGTTAAATGAAGGTTAGTGCTTCAGGCTCCATGAGAATGTATATACTAGAGTTTACACAGTTACAGGTGAAGGGGCATAGCTGAGTATTGACAAAGTAAATCTCCTTAAGGGTAATTTTACGGTGACATTGCAATAATACTTTTGATAATATTTCATTCCCCAAAGAAGGGAGATTAAACACAAGAGATTACATTATGCAGCAGGACAAAGGGAATGTAGCTAACATTTTGAAAGTAGGCAATGATCAGAGATTCCTCCATTAACCATTCAAAAGTTGTGAACTCTGACACAGGCTAAAACAAACTAAAACACAACTTCTGTATGGCATCCAAGACTTTAAAAATTGTGCCAGGAGTTTCTAGTTTGTTTTCTCTTTTCTCTTTAGAAAAGGGAACTCTCTCCCTTGTAAGAGAATAAAACTGGTTCAAATTTTGTTTTAAAAAGAAGAGAAAAGAAAACGAAAATATAAAACTCAGCAGAAATGTCACACTGAGGAATCATAATAAGCATTACACATTATTTAAGTCATGCATAACCGCTAAAATATATGACCCCTTTCCATGAATTGAAAGGCACTGTATTCAGCAGATTATGGGCCTCAAATGCTGAACTAAGGGAAGCTCCTAAGATGCCCATGCCTTGTAGACCTCGAGATTAACTCAGATCCGTGGTAGCTTTCTCTCTGAGCAAGCAATACACGATGCCTGGAGACCTGCCAAGATCTTTCTTTTCTCTTTTGTCAGGGGATATTTGCTGAGAACATATATGCTGGGGATTGTGCTGGGAAGAGAGGGAGGAAAGAAGGGAGACAGAGAGACAGAGAGGGAGAGAGGGGAAGAGATGGGAAGGGAAAAGTAGGAGAGTGAATACTACTTTCTCCTCTAAGGATTTACAGCCTACTGAGCTCCTGCCAGTAGTCCCCCGACAGCAAACACTCTTAGGCTCATCTGTTGCTAACAGAATGTGTGGTTCTAACAACAGAAAGTCTAGAACACAGTGATTCTGAGAACCAAGAATTGGCCGATGAGATTGGAGATGCTCCAGTCAAAAATGAACTTTAACTTAGAGACAAAGAATTTCAGCTCTAGAAGAAACACTTAAGGATCATTGAGTTGAACATACTCATTTTATAAATGAGGAAATGAGGCCTATAGACAAATGATGGCTCTCTTGTGGCTGTCTTTCTGTAGGACATGGTGTCTTTATGCGACGGAGAACTTCTTGTTTACCTGAGGACCTCAATGTCACTGATTCCATCAGTTTTATTTAAGTTAGGGCGGAATCATATTTAAAAACTGGTTGTATGGCTGTTAATACAAAATTGGTGATGCTTTTATCTCTGTGGTGGGAGAAGATGGAATAACACCTCTTCCTGAATTCTTAGGTCTATAAATATGTTACGATAATTTTCAAAAACATGTATTTCCATTTTCAGGATGATTTAAACAAACTAAAGTCTGCAGGATCATCTTGACCAGAAAAAAATTTTTTTGCCTACTTTTATTTATACTTCTTTTTATAACTGAGTTGGTGTCACTAGTGATGACATCTGAAGTGACTACATTCAACTTCTGATGCAGTATTTTCAAACTAGGGCCTGTGAGTTCTTAAAATGGAGATATAAGCATCCGGAGTATAATAGCTCTGATTTATGCTCTCTCAAATTGATAAGTCTTCTTCAGTTTTGATTTCATCTGCTGGGCCATCTAGGAAAGAAGGCCTACTTAATTGAATTCTATGTCAGCTCTCAAAAATATCTACTCCCAATCTCTCTTTTTCTAGCTTTCTCTTCTCTCTCTCTCTCTTAATCAAAGAAATGTAATACAGCCAATCAGCAGAGAGCCTAAAAAAGAGAAATAAGAAGCAATAGGGACACTCTTCACGTTGGACACCCTCACTGGATGACTTTAGATGGAAACCAGTGTGGAAGGTCCCCTGGGGATGTGCACCCTGCCCGGCCGGGCCAAGTACCCTGCTGCTGGCTGAATCAGATGGTCCACATGGAGTCAAGATCGTGCCTCTTAAGCCTCATTACAACAGGCCGAGGGTAGCGTGGGTGGGGGGAGGGGCATGCAGTTGACCGTTTCCAAATGCCGACCTTGAGTAGTTTTGTCGAAGGAGAAACTGAGGGGTTTGATCACGGCCACTGAGTTCGGGGCTGGTGGGTCGTGACACTTGGGCAAACAGGTGCACAGGCTAATTGCGGGCTGCTTGGCAAAGTCCGCGAGCTGCCAGAGAGGGGTCCTGCGCGCTCCGAGCTCCGAAACGTTCAGTGATTTGATTGTTTGGCACCACCCACAAGAGGCTCGTAATTGCATTCCTAGAGCACTGGCTTTCTCCAGAAATTACTTAAGACACAGCTTAAGTGTTAAATCTGAACTGCGTAATGTGCAATTGAGGGTTTTTATTTTATTATTTTATTTTATTATTTTTTTAAAAAAATAACCTCACTCCTGGCTGCCTCCTCGTAGGACGCACTGACAGGTTCAGTGGGGGATCTCAGGGCTGGCACACATTATAAGTTATCTCCTGCAGGGTTGGCAGGTGTGAGCTATGTCAAATAAATTTATTACAGTCTGTGCTAATAATGAAAATTATAGAAAAGCTAGATGAAAGTGCTCTACAGCCAGCTAATTTGAAGCTACCTTACTAGACAATAACAAGCTCCTAACAGTTTTTCCTTTAAAAAAAAAAAACACTAATTATGCTTAATGTTCCCTGTCGCATTAGCTTTCATGGTAATTATATTTCAAAACTTTTGCAATTAGGGTGCAGTTAATATTGTGGAATATTGCAATTATTTTTCATTGTGACACCTCTATTGAAAACTGGTGGCATAATGATCACATTGTTCAACTAAATCAGAACTGTAGAAATATGGCAAATGAACCAATTACACATTATTATTTCTAATTACAGATAATGTCATTTTCTCCACTTTTATCCAAAAGAATTTCTCAAAACACAGATATCCCGAATTCTCCTATTTGTAAGACTCTCTCGTTTTCTCATCCACATACTGGTATAGTCTTCTATTAGTACCTTGAAGGCTAAATTTAAAAAGGTCTCCTAGGGATTTCTTGAATTTTCTTCTTCCACCCCCACCCACCTCCTGTGGAGTTTTAAGTCAGATGCTTACTCTCACTGAAAAATCTCAGCCTTGGCCAGGCTACAGATAGCACGCCTCCAGGACAAGCTGGTGTGAATTTAGTCTCTCATGATCATCATTCATGATGGCTCATTTTCATTCATTCAACAGGTCTAACCTCTCATCCCAGTGAAGATTCATTAGCAGTAACTCGCTGTACCCCAAATACATGCTGAGTAGCATCTCTTCCCCTCATCCATTGCAAAACGATGAGGTTGAAATGTTGAATTTTTTACCTATGTATTTCTAGTGTCTTGACTGACAAGGTTTCTAGCAAACAGTTATGCTTGGGTTTAGGATTTTTTTCCCTTTTTCCCCTAATATTCTTATATTTTTCCTCCAATATTCATTTTTTTCCTCTAATATTCTTATATTCTTTCTAGCAAACAGTTATGCTTGGATTTGGGAATTTTTTCCTTTTTTGTCTAATATTCCACCCTAATAATAATCATTGTGATCAGGGGGTCATTTAGGGACTCAACATCTCCGATTTCAACTGGGATGAAATGCTGTCCAATTTCCTTCTACAACCATATCCTGAGACATACAGGCCAAGTGTAGTATCCAGTTTTACAGATAAAGAAACGAAAGCTTAAAAAGTTGCCAAGACTTTATATCTAGGCTGTGACCATCGCACTGAGAGGCATTCTCCTGGCTCTTACTCACCCTCCACACAGTTGGGGTGACCAGCTGCTTGGGGTTGCCCGGGATGGAGGGGTATCTGGGATGCTGGGGTTAGTATCAGGACCATCCCTGGCTAACTGGGACAGTCGTCCACTCTACCTACAAAGAAAACTTACTTGTCTGTGAACTGACAGGAACACACAGGTAAGATGCTTTCTATGTTGGGCTCCCTTTCAGTTCTGAGTTTTCAGGAGTAGACAGACATACAAGTGGGAAAGGACGAAAAATGAATACAAATGGCCCCCAAACCTGGATTTAATCACCTTCTTGACCTACCTATTTCCCACATACTCTGCAATCCCTGAGTGGGGGAGGGGCTGGGTATTCCCAGCTTAGGTTCCAACACCTTGCTCTGTATCCAGCCTGTGGTAGGGGTTCAGTACACATTTCTGAAACACTAGTACTAATATTCATAGTTCATGTTTACAGAACCCTTACTAAATTGCTTTGCTAAGTAACTTTATTTCATACACGTATCAACATACTAAGAAAAAGTTGTGCTACTTTTATTCCTTCTGCACCAATGAGGAAATCAAGACATAGAGAGTATAGGTAACAGTGTCCCAGTTGGGTATTGCCTAGGTAGGGTGTGGGGGAGGCAGCTGGGGACACAGAGTTGACAATTCTACAGCTCATACTCTTGACTGTATGGTGACTCTTTGGTAAGAAGGACTGCCATGGCTTATCCAGCCCCCTGGTGGTTTTGAGTCTCCAAGATTTCTAAGACGAAGCATCTAACTTACGGGAAACAAATGTTCTATTTTCCTGCCTGGGGGACATACAGGGACACATTTTTCCAGGCTTGCCCATGCTCATGGGATAGCAGGAAAGTTCCCTAGGTATGTAGCAATGCCTGGAATTTCATTATGATCTAGTCTTAATTAAACCCACGTCTCTGAGAGCTACTACGATAGCCTCGTAACTCGTCCCCCTGCTTCTGTTCTTGCCACCCTCTGATCCTTCTCCATTCAGCCACAGGGGTCTTCAAATTTCCTTAGATCATGCTGTACCCAGCTTATATCCCACCAAAAAACTCCCAGTGCGGTAGAAGCAAAACCTAAACCTCTTACTATTGCGTGTATTGGAGCTTCTCAAACTTTGATGAGCAGGTCCATGAACCACCTGCAGGTCTATCTGACGATATGCCTCTCCTGATTCAGAAGCTCTGGTGCGGAGCCTGAGTTCTGTGTTTTTCATAAGCTCCCAGACGCTACTGGTCTGACCTCCACCTGCTTTTCTATCTCATCTCAGGGCTCCCTCCCCTGGGCTGGTCATATTCTAGCATTTTCTTCTAATTCAACACAACCAAGAGCTTTCCTGTCCTGGGGGCTTTTCCTGGCTGTTCCTTTGGCCTGAAAAAAGTACCCCCCACTGCCCTACCCCCAGTCACTCAGTCCTTGTTACACGGTGACCTCAATTTTACTTGTTTTAAAAAAGGCACCTCTTCTAGAGCCTTCTTCCCCCATTCTATCTAAGTAGGTATATTTATGTTTTTCTCTGTCTCAGCATCTGCTACGTTTCCCTCATAGTACTCATGCTGGTAATCATTATATTTTTATTAATCCAAGAGCTTACATTCCCCTTAGAATAGAAGCTTTATGAAGTCAGGGGCCACACCTCTCTTGGGTACTGTTAGGCCCACAGTGTTTAGAGAAGTACTGGTTTGGGGTAGGTGTGCGATGATTATTAGTTGAATGAAGGCGCTATCTAGTCAAATGGTGGGTTTGCTTTACATCGAAACATTCATGGGAATTGCTACAGTTTGAACTGCATTTCCCTCAGGCTGCCAAAGCTATTTTTCCCACGAGTACAGAATAATATGTAAAAATGCCAGATTTGTTTTCCTGTTCGGAACAAATACAGCCAACCTAAGTGCCTCGCTCCTTTCATATAAACTGGGGGAGTACAAAAGCAAACTGTCACACACGATCACTTTCCAGGCGGCGTTGAAGCATTGCAATATGAAAACAGGTTCCCCGTCGTAAGAGACAGACAGTGCTCCAAAACATTTAAGTGACATCGGGTCTCAGTCTCGATGAGTCGGCTGCCATACACTTTATTTATACAACTCATTCCATTTCTCCAAGGAGTTTCACAACCATCTTACCAGTTTTCCCCTTGAAGAGGTAACTCCACAGGAGGGATTTATCCTCCCATGCTGAGGCAGTCCCAGAAAGTGAGTTATGTTACCTGCGTCACAGAGGCAGAAGCAGGGGGGCCAAAGAGGCTGGAGTGGCCTTGAATCTGATGTCTTGAGAAGGGCAAGGTGATTAAAACGACAAGGCAACCAAGGGCACCAAAGACAGAGGCTGAGATCTCCCCTCCAGCCATGAAGATGCAGCCCTGGTCCATACCGGAAGTCCAGCACTTTCTATACTTTGCTGTGAGCACTCAGATTTATTAAAGGTGAAGAGTCTGGTTCATCTCTGACTCCCATGCAGCTTCTTGGGACAGATGTCCACGCCTATGCACCTCACCCCCACAGCCCACTTCCCCCTCCCATGCGCCAACACCCAGAACCTGCTCCTAAAAATCTACTGCTTGTCAGCAGAGCAACTCCTTGGTCTAACTCAAGACGGCCTGAAGAAATGAAAGGGGATTCATTCTTCACAACGAACCTGCAGAATAGGAAACAGCTTCACACATGCACTGCTGACGATTCCTATGCTGCTACAACGTTACATGGACAACACACGATATAAAGTTACAAAAAGATCCATTGCCTATGATCTTATATTTATACTCCTGCAATTTTATTCTAAGGAAATAATTATAGAGACACAAAGCCATTTTTATATAAGGGTGATCTTTGCGGTGATATTTTCTAACACGAAAAAATCGAAAGAGCAAAACTGCCTGAAAAAAGAGAGTAGGTCTAAATGAATTGTGACACATCTGCATGATAAAATAACATTGATATGGTGTTTCAGAGTAGTATTTAATAATATACAATGATATTAATAACTTGTTTTTGCAAGCAGTTATGAGCATGCCCGTCATGGAGCTAAGCACATTATTTGTAATACTCATGTGTTCTCTCTCGCAAGGATGCTATGAAGTGGGCACTATTATCACTCCACTTTACAGGTTAAGAAACTGAGGCCCAGAGAGATTAAGTAACTACTGAAGGTCACACTGTTAGTAACAGTTGCAATGTAGATTCCAACTCAAACAGTGTGACGCCAGAGCCCAAATTC
>CM053515.1:6409461-6517208 GCA_028627145.1 Eidolon dupreanum
AAACCAACCTCTGTCAGTCTCATCTATCTAGGCTCGTTTGCAATTAATTCGCACAGCCAAATTATACTTCCAAACATGGGAAAACGATTTTTAAGAACCTCGCGTTTAATAAACCATTACCCCAGTTCCCAGGTTTTACTTGGGATCGTCAAAGCAGCCCTAATTATGAAACCAGAGGCCAACACAGAGGTGCTCGTGGTCGGCCTGGGACGGTTCCTTCTCTTGCCTGCTGCGGACATCATTTAACCTCTCAGTACCACTGTTCCCACCTTCATGATGCACGGATAATAATCTGGCGCCTGCATACGTGTCGGTGGCTTCATGTACGTACGGTGCTTTGATGATTTAAAAAAAAAAAAAATTGCTCGGGAAGCACCAACACTGCCTTGTAGCTCTTCAGCTCCTCACATCTAAAGGCTTCCTAACGCACCAAGGCGAGGCGCCTGCCAGCGTGGGATGCCTCCAGGGCGAGATCGCTTTCCTTCCCCCCCCTTCCTTTTTTAGTGGGTTGAGGGCACGGACGGGAGGATGCTGTAAGACGCCGTATGCGGTCCAGCCATTTCAGGTGTGAAATGAACTTTCCTTGGCACCAACCCGAATGTGCCCTGAGCTGCAGCGTGAACTAAATTCAGGCAAGTGAGCCAAGGGTGCGTGAAGGCCCGAACTGAGCCCGCCTTTGCGCCAGTGCGTTTGGACAAGACCTTTCCAATCAATCCAACGTGCTCCCTTTTATTTAATTCTCTTTGTTCAAATGTCAACTTTTTGTCAGAATCGAGTGCCGGGCTTCCCCTCCATCCTGACAGGAGCTTGCACACTCGCCTGGTGACATTCTCTCAGCGAAGAGAATCCGCGTCCTGTGGAGGACCCTGTCTGGAGCAGGCGGGGAGATATTTTCACCCACCAGTACAGAGGCTTTCGGCCCCTGCTGGCTTTCCCACCCACACACAGTGCTGGGGTCTAGATGGGTCACGCTGGGTTCCACAGACAGGACAGATGTCTGCAGTGGGGCGGTCCTGAGTCCGCATCCAGGCTCCACGACTTGTTCTCCGTGTAATCTTGTGCAAGGTTCTTACCATCTCCGTGCCTCAGTTTCTTTGTCTGCAGAACAGGGACACCTAAGACTTCAAGGATTGTTGTTGAGTTACTGTAAAGCACTTGGCCAAGAGCCTGGCTCATGATCGGTGAATCCTAAACACTGGTTGTTCTTGTTGTGATCCTTATCTTTATGACTTTGTAAGCTTGTTTCTTACCTGACGTACCTCACCCTCCTTGCCTGTCATTACCATCTGATGCTGTTGGGGACAATGTTTCCTACACCCATCCCCCAACCCACTCTTCCTTTAGCTTTGATGATGCTACACTGCGGTGGCTCTCTCCCAGCTCTTGTCACTTTTTCTGTTCTTCCCTTCCCTCCCCTCCCTTCCCCTCCCCTCCCCTCCCCTTCCCCTCCCTCCCTCCCTCTCTCTCTCTCTCTCTCTCTCTCTCTCTCATAAACATTGCCGGAGGCTTTGCCCTCAGACATTTTCCCTCCCATCCATGGACCCCCTCTCTCAGCAACAACGTTCTCTCTTAAGGTTCAAATGTCACTCTGTGCAGATGTCTGCAAAGTCCCTCTCAGTTTCCCAGGATCCGTTTCTCATTGTCTCTTGTTCCCATCATTTTCTCTTCTTTTCCATTTTTTCTTTTCCTTCCATTCTTCCCTCCCTCCTGTGCCTCCTCTGTGAACTCCAGACCCAAACTCTCAGTGGTGTGCTGGGCATCACCACCTGGGCAATCCGCAACTTATCAGAGTCAAATGTCCCTCTACCTCATGGCAAAGATCTCCTTTCCTCCCAAACCCCATTTTTTTTTTCTTAAGAAGGGCCTGACAATATTCCTAGCCATGCTCAAGAACTCAGAGCTAGCTTTGATTTTTCTTTCTTTTTTTATTCCCCCACATTCATCTACTATAAAGGTTCTGTAGCTTCTTTCCTGACAAGATCTGTGGCATCTCCCCCCATCCCAATGGCATGGCCCAAGGTCAGGTTCTCCTGACTTCTGAGAGCCTGGCCTGCGTCTTACAATAACCAGCTAAGTCTCCGCGAGCCTCTAGTCCCTCCCCTCCACTTGTCTTACACCTGCTGCCAGGTGAACCCTTCCACAAGAGCATCCAGGAGTTTTTAGATACCTGGCTGCCGGGATCCTTCTGGTCCTATCGCATCAGAATCTCTGGGTTGGTCCCCAGGGGTCCACATGCTTTTAAACTCCCGAGATGATACCAATGTTACAGCTTAAAGAAGACAGCTAAGCCAGACCAAGCTACTAGATCAGTGGCTCTCACACGCTAGCATATGTCGGGATCATGGGAGAGTGTGGTAAAGTAGAGACTTCTGGGCTCCCCCCTACAGTTCCTGGTTCTCTAGGTCTGGGGAAGGGAGAGGAAGGGGTGCTGAGGATTTGCGTCTGTAGCAAGTTCCCAAGAGCTGCTGATGCTGCTGATACAGGGTTGGGGCACCAAACTTTGACAGTCACAGCACTAAATAATTTATTCTCTTTATTGGAGGCACTTGGAAGTGAGTTCATTGAGAGGAAAACTACCCTTCATTAAGTCTGGGTAGACTAAGGAGTCCGAAGGAATGCTGCAGCAAAGGGCTCTTTGGAAGAGAACCCACATGACTAGATTAGCAGGAGGTGAGAAGAAATCAGGTCTTCTGTTCACAATCGCCCTGTCTCTCCCATTACTGTGCCCGCTGTGAAAGGGGCTTAGTTACTCCCCACTCTCATCCATGTTTACAGTGGTGCCAGGGGCCCAGCAGACACACACACACACACACACACACACACACACACACACACACACACACACACACAAAGACTGGATTGCTCCTATGTGCTTTGCTTTACCAACTCAAATTCTTAAGGAATTTCCTAGGCTCATGAGTTTGCTTTTCTAAATCTGATTCTCTCCTTCCTTATCATCCTACCTGTATGTATGTATGTATGTATGTATGTATGTATGTATTTTCATCTATCATTTTGCTTCTCAAATAAGGACCCCTGGACTAGCCCTAGGCAGCTCTCACAAAAGCTGCAAAGAATGTGGAAAGCAACAAGGCTACCCTGAAATGTCACCACTGGAAAGAATGTGGTTTCTCCTTTCTCATTTCATTTAGGTTGTAAAGGTAATTCTGACCTGGCATGCAGATAAATTTGTGTTCAACATCTCCTGATGGGGATCAGTGTAAGTAGCATTCCTCCCCGAATTCTTGAGAGTTTATAGTAAGAAAGGAAGATGATGAATATAATCTGGAATGGGGTTTATAAATCTTTCCCCCCCTCTTTTCTAAGCATCTGTATGATAACCAGCTCTTTAGCTAATATTGTCTTGTGCTGGAATGCAAAGTTTACCAGAGCTGTCACAACTGTGAGCACTTTATAATTATAAGAGAAAGATGAGACTCTGAATTCTGAGCAGGAAAAAAAAAAAAAAAAAGGTACTAGAAGCTGTACCAGTTCAGCTAATGGCACAAATGAGACTTAAGAGCCAAATGAAAGAGTAGAAATAGCGTGGGTCCTCATTGCTTGCTAAATTGGGGGAAAAAATCCTACAAAGCTAAATGACACCAGCTCATCAGTCAGTCCTTACTCATATTCTAAAAGTGTGGATTAATCAGGAAGAGAGGGGAGAATGGAGCAGGGCTTCTGCCTTCCATTCTTTGAAGCATGATAGAATGATGAGCCGAACATGATAAGCCTTTCTGCCATCGCAGACCAAGCGAGTTAAGCTCATTTCGGGTGGTTATGAAGATCCATGCAGCAATTATTTAGAGGCCTGCACACCCATCCTTTAATCAGGCTGGGGAAATGCACATGCGAGCTGTTTTCTGGGTGTTTGGCAAGGAGGAAGAGGCAGGCATCACTCTGAAGGCAATTCCTCTCCAGCAGCCTTTCAAGTTTACGCTTCTTGGCTCCTCTCCCTGCACTCTTTGAGGTGAATCGGAGAGCCATCTATAGAAACACCCATGAAGTTCTTGAGAGGTTGATGATGGGGACCCGCTTTGCCTCCCAGGTCTGACTCTCTTACGGGAGTTTTCACCAATGCAGCTTCTGTGATTCTCCCAGTGAGTAGCTTCTTTCCCTCTATGCTGTTCTAGAACTTTCTTTCTATGTCTTGATGCCTCTTAATAAGGGCACATTTTCATCACAGTATTGGATTTTAGATTGTAAATGTTTTCTTCCTCTTTCTAAAAGAGAGATTCAGAGGTTGAGGGTTTTTTTTGGTGTTGCCCCATCATCTACCGTAGGCTCAGAAATATTCAGTGAGTGAATGCATGTCCGGACCAATAGCAGATATCACAGATTTGGGTCTAAAGCCACACACCTCAGCCATGAACTCTCTTAATTCTCTGACTCCATGGTGTGCAGACAAGGCCCTCACACCCAGCCATCCCCCCGTCTCCTGTATCTGGATGCATCCACACATTGGCCTTCGCATCAACATTTCCAGCTTTGCCCAAACACACCGTGTTCCTGCACATGTCCATGCCTCTGCAGTAGCCTTTGGCATTTCCTGAATCCCCACCTGCCCATCCCGGCTGACTACTAATCACGATTTAGGATAACAGTCAGGTGCCATCCATGCAGGGAGAACACCCCCATCCAGCTCCAGCCCAGGGTGCGGGGGCCTCATTGTACCACGTTAGCACTGTATCCACGTCGATCACAACACTCGACCGACTGCATCGCGGTCATCTGTTTGCTTTCATTCTCCTTCATGCTGCACACCTCGCTCTGTGTTGCCGCTAGATCAGGCCCTCCCTGCAGCCACGGGCCTGGTCGCAGTCATCTCTGACTCTCTGTACACTGTACGTGTCGGTAGATGCTCAATAAACCGTTGTGGAATTGAAAGAAATTAGTTGTATCATGTGAAGGCAGTCAAAACTACCCGAAAGAGTCTTCAGCTTCTTAAGCCTCTGATAATGTTATTACAAAAACATGTTAAACAGTGATACTCAAGCTTTAAGCCAGTGGTGCTCAAAATGTGGGTGCCAGATCAGCAGTATCAGACAACACCTGGGACCTGGTGGAAATGCAAATTTTCAAGTACCACATACGGAATAAAAAATTCTGAGACAGAGGCCTTATGTCTGTATCTCACAAGCTCTCAAGGTGATACTAGTGCTCACTACTGAGAACCTTTGCTCTGAGTGGTTAGAAGAAATATTTTGGGAAGCAGGATATAGCAGTGGGAGAATCAAGGCCATTGGATTCAAGCAGTAATGGCTGAAATCCTAGCTGTTATTCTTGAATTGATGGGCTATGGTGATTTGGTCAAATTAGTTAAATGCTGTGAGGCTTATTATTATTATTATTAATCAATAAAAGGCAAAGAGACAAAAGCAAGTGATAAACTCATCATGTCTAGTACAGTGTCTGGTGCATAGCAAATGTTCGGCAAGTGTTGGCTCCCAACATGTATGCCAATGGAGATTAGTCTCAAAAATGTCAAGGAGAAAAAGAAAGGGAAGAAGAGGTAATAATGCTGCCTGGTCTTAGAAATAAATCGTCTGTTCTTCTCTTGGAGATTCTCCATTCATGTAAGAATACTGAATGCTCTGAGGAGTCTTATAACTTTTTCTTCCCAGACTTTGTTTGATCCAAGCTTTTCTAAGTTTTCCTTCCTTCCTTCCTTCCTTCCTTCCTTCCTTCCTTCCTTCCTTCCTTCCTTCCTTCCTTCCTTCCTTCCTTCCTTTCCTTCCTTCCTTCCTTCCTTTTTGGGGGGAGTGGGGTGAGAAAGTGGTAAAGAGAAGGCAATCCCTTAGCGTCTAGTTATTTAGGAAGAAAAACCAAAAAGAACATCTTCACCTTAGATTTGAGTTTTGGATTGTTTGCTTTTTACTTGGTGTTTTAGAAGAAGAATACCCTCAAGAATTTTCTTACAGTAACATATTGAATATTTGGAAAATATGAATAGTGTTTAGCAACCATACAACAGGTATTTATTGAGCACACACTAAGTGTCAAAGGCTCCCTTGAGTGCTGAGGATAGGAGACGAGAAGAGGAGAACAAATTTGGACTAGGAAGGCCTGTGGGAGGAGATATTTGAGCCAAGCGAATGAATAGGTCAGCCATGGGGAGGTGTGGGGTAAGATCTGGGCAGATGGCACAGAAAGAGCAACATTGTTAAGGGAAAGAGCTTGTTTTGAAGAATGCGAAAATGTTTGGTTGCTGCAGAGTGAGAGGAGGAAATGGGAATGGAAAAAGATACAGTTATGAGTGTTAGGCTCTGTCCAAAACATATCACCTTAGTCACCATAAATATTCTGGATCTTATTCTAAGTGCAACGAAAATTTATTTTACGAAACATGCTGCTTTGGCCTGATTTTTAGACATAAGACTTTCCCCCTATATTCTATATCTTCATTGGTGAAACAGAAACTTCAAAGACCAAAACAAACAAACAAACAAACAACAACAAAAAACAAGTATTTCCCTCCATCCACCCATCCACCCATCCGTCCGTCCGTCCGTCCGTCCGTCCATCCATCCATCCATCCATCCATCCATCCATCCATCCATTTAATAGTCATTTCTGGCTTCTAACATGCCAGGCACTGTGTAATAAAAACAAAGACAAATAAAACGGAACTTCTTCTTTTAAGGTATATATCATAATAAAGTACTTACAGTATGAAAGAGGCCTGGTAGAAATTATGCCCGTTTCATGAAATTACCTTGTCATATTTCTCAGGTAGTCAATGTGCATTCTGGGACTAAATGTTTGGATAGAAAGAAACACCCCGGAACTCTAATTACTTACTATATGCAATGTATTATTTTACCACATTCAAAAGTATGCTAAGCAAACTCATTTGGATCCTGATTTTGCGTGGAGCACAGATACTAGGGTAATTAGAATTCAGAGCTGACACATCAAGCTCAGTTCCTCTGTCACCCATAAGACCGAATCTTGCTCAGGGGTTGATCCCATACTTGAGTGATTGTCCTACTACATGCTTTTAAAAGCCTTTGGAAATTATTTCCTTCTTTATTTCATTACCCGATGTTTTCTTTCCTCCCCTCTAACACTTTCTTGAAATGCCTCTTATAAAAACCTTTTTCTGTTTCCCGTGGCAAAGGAAAGGAAGAGAAATACTAGCGACACAGCATATGCTAAGGTAATTTAAGAGTTGTGATAAGCCAAAAAGATAAGATAAACAGCCCCCAGAAACCCACAAAGTTAAAGAGGTTTTTCCTTTTTTAAATAAGTCTAATTGGACACGGCGGGGGTCTCAATCAGTGTGCCTAGTTGTTTTACAAGTGGAATTTTCCACTACAATGTAGGTAGTTAAAGTGTGAGCTCAACTTCTCTGAAATTGCTTTTCTCACATCCGTCATCCAAGCCGGAACTGATAAGATCAATTTTGGAGGGAGTAGGGCCATGGAAAGGTAGGTGCCAACCCCGAACCTGAGGTATGTGAGTAGGTTTTACAATCTGCCAACTCTCTTTGGCCTGAGTAGCTGCTGAGTTACCGCCCTCCCATGTTGAGTTTCTCTTGTGATTATCACAGTCTGCGAGTTCTGGGCAGCCTAACCCCAATTGTTTATGAGAAGTGTGGGATCGAGAGTAAAAAAGCAGCAAAGGGAAGAAGAAACCCAGCAGAAAAGGTAACCTCTGAATAGCCTCGGGCAAAATCTCGGGTTAATGAAGGGATCTGGATCCAGGTTCTGAGTTCTATGGGGGAGAGTGCTTGATTCCACTGTCCACACAGAGTGTCGTTACTATCAATAAACAAATAACGAGGACTTGCCTGCTTCTCACTGCGCAGAGGCGAGCCATCCCCACCCCACCCCCGCATTGCCTTGAAGTGTAATTATCCCTGTGTTATAAATGGTAAAACCAAAACATAGAGAAGTTAATTAAAGAACTTGCCCAAGGTAACCACTCCAAGAGGAAAGGGGTGTGAGGCAGACTCAGAAGCTCTTCAGAACAGGGTTTTCAGAACTGTGATGGAGGCAAAATAAGGGCGTGGGTTCCTTTTCTCAAACTCTTTTTCGAAAAAGCCTGACCTCTGAAACATAATAGGCGTTGACATGGAAACGCCCCCTTCCCCAGGTAGCTGCACAATGAATTTTGGATGGCACGTGCAGCCCCATGTAAGATTTCTCCACGCGATCTCTGCTTTGGCTCTGCCCCCTGACAGCCGGGCACTCTGCACCCCTGGTGTTTCACCTTGGGAGGAAGAACCACCCCTGCGTAGAGGCCTCTTCAAAGCTGGGTTACATTGCAACGTGGAAATGTTTCTTCCTAAGATCAGCCTAATTTTGATTCTGGTAATTCAAAACGTGCGGCTCTGGGCATGGTTGCAAGCTGGGCACGTATCTTCCATACAGTTTTAAAGAAATGTATTTGGCTTGTATGCAGGTATGTGCCATTTTTCCTCTATTCTGGGAAATAGTTCTTCACATTTAACGTTCTCGAAATTAGGACTTTTTGATTAGCGTGCATGTTTTATGTGGCATTTCTTTCTCCTCCCATGACATGCTGTCATTAAGTCCATAGCGTGCATCGCTGTCACCGTACAGTCAATATCGCAAACGTACGTGTTTCCATCGCAGGCCCCTTTCACAAAGGACTCGCGGCATCCTACAGCCAAACACAGTGAAATATAAATAGAATTTACTCAGCATCGGAAGTTTCACTCTGCACAAGTTTGACTCTTTTCCAGAGCAGGCTAGAGTGAAATCGAACCCTAGAAGCCTCTCGGTTATTTTGAAAAAGGAGTCTCATACTGATCTTGTGCTGTTCCGAGGACGTGGGCAAGTTAGGGCCAGCAGTCTCAGAGCTGCGGCGTTTGTCAGTGTCAGACGGAACACCAGGGGGAAGCCCAGGGAGGTGATCAGGTGTGACGGTGGCCCTTCAAATCCAGCTGGTGCCCAGCACCTGTGACACGATGTCTATACTGTGGGTATTTAATCAAAATGTGCTGACAGCACGTGGCTTCTGAGTACTAATATCAGAACGAGAGGTGAGGCAATCTTCATGTTGTATACTTCCATATCAAAAATAACAACAACAACAACAACAACAAAAATACTTGAGTTTGAATTCTTTTCCTTGCATTCGCCTTAGCATTGACCTTAGTGAGCCAGCATAAAACTCAGCTATCTTACAAGGATATTGGTCCAGACTCCCCAAAACTCATCTAACCTTTTCACGACCCAAGCTTTCCTTCCTCTTAACTCTGTTTTTTGATAAGTTCACCTTGGAAGACATAGAAATTCAGAGTCGTTGTGCAAAGGAACCAAAAAATTTGCCCATTTGCAGTTATAATCTTACTTGGTAAAACAAACAAACAAACAAACAAACAATCAAACCGTCATCACTGAGAGTAGAAGTTATATAAAAGTTGAAATGCTGTTGAAAAAGCTAGCGGCAGCTAAGAGGAATGCAGGGAAAATCAGTCAAGATGGTAAAAGCATATTTGGGGGTTGTGTAAGAATTCAATTAATTCAGTATGTTAAACCAAAGCAATAGCTTGAAGCACATATACATGTATATTCATGTAACACAGAATAAAAAGAATTATGACTTAATACGTGTGAGCTGGTAGACAAAGTCCTATAAAACACTGGGTACATGGGAGAAAATAATAAGAGGACATCTTGGTGGTGGAAATTTTGAGACCTTTGAGACTAAATGTTGCCCACTGATAAGTCAGTCAGTTGAGTTTTCTGACCCTCAAATGTCTTATCTGTTAAGGGGAGGTAATAATTCTCTGCATCTCCTCCTCATTGCATGGCAGTAATGGGGGCTTCAGATAAACAATGCATGTGATAGTGTTTTCTAAGGCATTAACGGTATTCCAACAGTGAGATTATTATTAATGGTGACGATGGTGGCTGTCATCATCATTGCCTTCCTCAATGATGCCAATAAGCTAGATAACTGGGACTAAGTTCAATTTTCTCCAGAGGCCAGGAAAATCACAAAAGGAGTTAGTGGAAAATGCCTGCCCCCATCTACAATGGGCAGCCGCTACTTGCCATGATGTGATAGAAGTGGATAAGGCTAAATATGTTGTTATTTCAAGAAAGACAGAATTATGAATGTTTATATGAAAATCTCACTTTAAAAAAATAATTTAAAAAATATTGGCAAAGACAAATCAAACAGGCTTGCAAGCTCATTTGTCCAAGGGCCGGATTTTACAACCTCTGAGATAATGTCCACGAGCTAATTCCCTGAAAGAAAAAATGTTTTACAGACAAAAGTGGTAACGATTATTATTTAATATTGTCATCACCAGTCCAGGAAGGGGCAACAGTCTTCGTTTCCTATCTTGAGATGGGAAAAGTTGCTTCTGTGCTTTTAAAGGGAGGTGACAGTTTCGGCAACTCAAGAAATCTTTAAAAGTGGAAGAAACATGTGTCTACTTCTTGTTCTTTTCCTAGAATTGTGACATTTGAGAGTTGGAAGAGACCTTTCAAAACATCTTGGCCCAAGTTCTTCCAACACTACAGAAGAGAAAATGGAGGGTCCAAGAGGAGGACGGACTGCCCAGGAACTCGATGAGCTCCTGGCAGAGTGAGACTCAGATTCTGATTCTCTGGCCACATTGTCTCTAAGCCTCACTCCCTCTTTGCTTCATGGATTCTTTTTATCTCGTGAACCCTTTCTGCCATTTGAGATTAATAAAGAGGGGCATAAAAGGCCAAGTCTGCCCAGTGTAATATGACTTTTTTCCCTCTCTATGAATTATTTTCACAACCAATCCGCAGTCTCTTATATTCTAACCAGTTTTCTGTCTTCAGGAGTTGCATAGGTTAGCAAAAGAAATAATAAAACCAGCATCCCAATATTTAAATAGGTGGCATGCCATGCAATCTCTTCCCATTTTTTTTTAAAACCAATTGCTTGACCTGAGCGAGAAGAATGCGAGAAGGACTCAGTAGAAATAGGGGTGGAGTCCTAAGCTGGTCAAGATCGTGGCTCCTTTAGGGCAGCCACAGAATCGCTGATAGAAATGTATCAAAGACAACAGTTACTGCTGTAACATGTAAAGCAATTTCTTAAGCAGGCAGAGTGAAACGGGAGTGGGTAATGGTGAGGTGCCCCAGGGAGATAGAAAAGGTCATTGAGATGAAAATAACCTTGAGAACTTGGAAAGAGTGCTCCATTACCACAGACGGGAAGAAAACACAGCATCCAATCAGATGGAACCGACTGAAATGCGATTCCAGTCAAGTGTGAATGCCACCAAATGCATTGCAACTATTTGGGGAGCTGGCATGAAGGAATATGAGTCCCGTCCCCACCTCTCAGTCCACAGTTGGACATCGACACAATTCAAAAGCAGAAATTAGTAAGGTCATAACTTACGCAAACGCAACTTGACAAACCCTAAGTGAGGGTGGGAGTGGGAAAATGTGTTAAAGATAAATCAGGGGTCTTTCTGCATAGGGGCACTGATCGTTCTGCTGAGGTGTTAAAAAGATGCTACACCATCAGCTCCGTGGGTTTTTTTTTCTTTTTCTTTTTTTTCTTTTTTTCTTTTTTTTCTTTTTTCTTTTTCTTTCTTTCTTTCTTTTTTTTTTTTTTTTTTTTTTGCGAAGGGATGCGAAGACTGTCTTTGGAGTACAAGAAAGAAAGAAAAAAAAAGAACGATTGATCATTGCCTTTATTGTTAGCTTTCCATGGTTGAGTGTTCACTGATAGAACTGGTTCAACTCCAAGATGCTGTCTTAGAAACAATTATTGTTTTCCACTAAAATACAACTCTAGCAGAAAACATTAATTTAAGTGATAACTGCCTAAATGCTTCAGAATCAAGAATGTGTGTGTCCTTTCATCATTGGACTTACAAGCACCAGAAAGGAATATGGATAATAAAAAATAGAAATAATAAGATAAAAGATTTGACAGAAAAATGACAAAAGAGAGGGCTGGGATTGACCCAAGGGCTGATACAGCTGTCCCCTTTATCCATGGGGCATATGTTCCAAGACCCTCAATGGATACCTGAAACCTCAGATGCTACCGAATTGTATGTATGCGACACTTATTCCTGTACATACCTATGATAACATTTCATTTATAAATTAGGTACAGTAAGAGACTGACAATGGTAAGTTATAACAAAATAGAACAATTATAACAATATACTGTAATGAAAGCTATGTGAATGTGGTCTCTCTCTCTCATACTGTACTTACTCTTCTTGTGATAAAGTGAGATGATACAGTTCTAGGTGATGAGATGGAGTGAAGTGAATGACGCAGGTGTTGTGATGTCAAACTAGGGTATCATAAAGGTTGTTTAACACTAGGGACAGTCTATCAGATAACTGAGATGGCTACTAAGTGCTACTAATGGGTAGGCAGCATATACAATGTGAATGCACTGGACAAAGGGATGCTTCATCTTCTAGGTGGAAAGGTGAGAAATTCCATTGTGCTACTCAGAATGGTACACAATTTGAAACTTCTGGACTGTTTGTTTCTGGAGTTTCCCATTTAATATTTTCAGACCATGGTTGACCGTGGGAAACTGAAACCAAAGTGAAACCTTGGATAAGGGGGGACTCCTGTACTAGAATCTTAAAGTGTCACAAAAGAGTTTTTCTATACTAGTTTATTTAGGTTGTAGAGTTTAAACATTAACTGTATTAGTCTTCTTTCTTGCTTTTTTTTTTTTTTTTTGCCACCTACACTTCAGTATTCCATCAGCTAGGACCACCTTCTTAATTCCTTACCTCTTCTACTGCAGAATGAGGGAAACAGTTCACCAGCCAGGGTCCACCCCCACTACATCCTTGGACCAGTCTTTGGAGACTGAAAATACATTGTGCATACATTTCCTCCCTCCCCTGACTTCATTCATTCTCGTGTGTTCATATGCCTAATATTTATTGAGCATCTTCTCTGCGCCAGGCACCGTGCTAGCTACACGCATAGAGTAAAACGAGACACAAGAGAGACTGGTTCCTGTCTTCAGCGAGTTTAAATCCAGTGTTAGACGCAGTCACATGGTGTGTTCAACAACAGAGGAGACCTGGGAGCTATGGAAGGAAGAACAACCCGGGTCTGGGAGACCAGAAAGACTTCCTGGAGAAACCATCACTGTGTGCAAAGACTCTTAGGCACGAACGTGACATATTCACCATCTACGTACCCAGTAGGGTGAGTGGTGAGAGATGGGGACAGGGAATTGCACAGGAGCCTTTTTTGATATGCCAACAGGGACAGATTATATCTAGGGAAGAAAGGGGCTCCACTGAAGTGTGTTGAGAAGCAGAGACACTTGTTCAGATATGCATTTTATGGAAACTCTGCTAAGTAAATTGTGAGAACAGATTAGAAGACAGAAAGACGAAAAGAAAAAAGAATCAGTGAGGACCAGTTAGGTCTCTAGGCCAAAGATAACTGTAGTGTGAGCTAGGTTGTGGTGGCAGGGATATAAAAATATTTGAGAGGTAAACTTGACATGCCTTGGTGATTTAGTCTAGGTAGAACCGAGGAATAAGAAGGATGGTTTCTGGGTTTCTGGCTTGAGCAGCTGATGAGATGACAGGGGCATGCACTGAGGTGAGAGAAACCGGAGAAGAATTAAATGGAACAATATGTTTTAGATACGTGTGTTGAGTTTCATTTCAGAGCTGCTGTTTTTCAATTGTCTATTGAACATCCTAGTTGAAATACCCAGGGGACATTCAGATACATTGGGTTAAAGATTTGACCCGGAGAAATGGACATCAGGGCCAGAAACCCATAGGTGGTAATTTTAGTCATGAGTGTAGGTGGTTGCCCATGGGAGAACACATTAAAAGTAAAGGAAAAGGAGCTGGAGTTTGAACTTACAGATACCTTGGCATTTAAGGGATAAACAGATGGAAACATTCATAGGAAGGCAGAAGTGGCCAGAAACATAGGAAGGAGAAGGAGAAGAATGCAGAATCACAGATGACCAAAGGAAGGGCGTATCTGGGAGGAAGGAGTCGTGAAGGAGGGAAGTGTGAAGTATGATGGGAAATGTTTACTAAATTTAGCAAATAAGAGACTATTTGTGAATGTAGTAAAAATAGTTACCAAATAAGTAAAAATAAGAGGCTGCAGAGTGGGACTTGAGAAAGAAGAGTGGGGTGGGTGGGTAGGACAACCCTTTTGAGAAATTTTTCTGTAAAGGAGAGGAATAATTTCTCATATATTTAAAGCCTGTTGGCAAAGATCCTCCAAAGAAGAAATACTTAATACAGGGAGAAGGTAGGACCAGACGGGATCAAGAAAATAAGAGAGAGAGAAGAGGGATGACACTTTTTTCATTGTGATGGAAATAAGAAAGCCTCAACTCTGTTCCCACACCCAACATCTGGTAGCTCTGTTCCACTTCATATTTCATTAAATGCTGATGAGGGTTAAATTGTGCCCCTCAAAAAGATAGTTTGAAGTCTTAATCCCTGGTGCCTGGAAATATGACCTTATTTGGAAATGGGGTCTCTGCAGATGTAATTAATATGTTACACGGGATTAGGATGAGCCCAAATCCAATGACTGCTGTCCTTACAGGGACAGAGAGATGTGGAGATCCAGGGACACACACACAGGGAGAAGATGACCACATGAAGATGAATGCTGAGATTGGAGATGGGCTGCTATAACCAAGGAATGTCAGAGTTGCCAGGGACCACCGGAAGCCAGGAGAGGCAAGGAAGGATTCTTCCCTAGAGTCTTTGGAGGGTGCATGGATCAGACGGCATCTCAGTTTTGGACTTCCAGCTTCTTAAACTGCGAGAGGATACATTTCTGTTGTTGTAAGCCACCAATTTGTGGTGTGTTAAAAATGGTAGCCAAGGAAACCAATACAGATGCTGAGGCCATGTATTCCCTAGGCTAGTTCCCTAGATTATGGCTGCATCACCCAAAACTTATCGTTCAAGGTAACTATCTCGAAGGCACCATCAGCTCAGGAGAGCAGTTACTAAAAAGAATGAAGAGAAATACATTCCTTAAATCCAAGGAAGACTAGATTAGACAAACATACATCTTTTCTTGTCATGTCCCATGGTGCCTTTTCCATTCTTTCTAACAGCAATCAAGCTCACATCCACGATCATGAATGATCTCAGATCTGAAAACATTCTAATGATTTGCAGTCAATAGCCCCAAGCTGGAACGTATCCTCCTTTTTGTTGCCCCAGTCTGCCACTGCCCTTTTAAACCTAGATCAATAAGGATGTCTTGAACACATCTCAACCCACACCAAGTGCTAAATGATACAAAAAGACCAAAGAAATGACCCTTGTCTTTAAATGGTGACAGTCTAATGTTGACACAAGTGACTTATATGCATGAAATACCAAGAGAATATTACAAATCAGAATGTAATGAGGTGCTAAATTGAATAAGGCAGATGATAAGACTGTTGTGCAATTCTGACTCCCTCTGTTTGGGCAGAGTTGATTGGGAAAGACAGGACCTGTGCTTAGATAGATACTGGGTTAGCAATGAGGAGGAACGGTAGTTACAGTCTCTTCTTTGTCTCGTGCCATCCTAAGCCTGAAATTTTTCAACAAGGCTAGGGGCTGGGTTGGGATAAAGAGCTAAATCCCTAACAACTCCACAGGGCTCCCAAATCAACTGAAGCAGCTACAGACAAATCTCCAGATTCAGTGAAAATGCTCCAGTGCCTAACCATTCACGTTCATAGTAACTTCTGTCATCTCAAACTCATAGCCCCTAACTGCTACATAGTTGTGGAATGAAATATATCTGAGAATATTAAACAGCTACCACTTTGGGGTCCTAACATTGTATTAAGTTCTGCATGCCCAATCTCTTGTACTTTCTTATTTTTTTTTTCTTTTTATCAAAAGAAAAATGCATGTAGTTTAAAGAATCAAATAGTTATACAATGTTTGGGTTCAAAATTAGTAAATCTTTTCCACACCACCAATTTCTTCCTTCCCAGAGGCAACCACATTTGTCTTTTTTTTTTAGCTGATTATTATTTTTTATCTCTAGATTATAAATAATATGCTTTGCTGCTATTTCTTGCATTTTCAATTTTAGGCATTATCTAGGAACTTCTTGCTATAGAAGATGCAGATCTGGCTTTTTCTTTGACTTGCACAGTCCACATATGTACCTTTTCCATTTCCCTCTCCTCCTGGTATAATGCTTAGGTCGCAATTCAACGTTTACATATCATTATGGCCATGCAAATGCTACTCAGAGCTGAGCCATGTAACACACTGACTATTTTTTATCTTTAGAGTGTGTGTGTGTGTGTGTGTGTGTGTGCACGCGCGCATCCATTTTTTGTTTTTATTTTTCCTGGAGTTGTGTTCTTAAAAAATTACTTAAATTTCTATATATTTATCACTCTGGAGACTGATTTCTTTGGATCAAGTTCCCATTATACTGCTTAATCGCTCTGTATCCTTAGGCAAGTTACTTAACCTCTCTGTGCCATGGTTTTCCCAGCTGTAAAATAGGGATGGTGATAATCCCAAACCACAGTGTAATGGTGTCAATGTCCTCCACCACTACACCAACAAAGGCACGATGCGGTCAAAGTTGGGCTGATTAACTCATCGCAAGGAGGGAGAAGACACACAGTGAAGAGCCATGGGTGCTTCAGTAGGAAGGTATTAGAAAGGTCTGTGGTAGGTGGCTTTAGGAAGGGCTCAAAGAAACAGGTTCACTCTGATTTTGATGCTGCAGAGTGGGGATAATTCTATGGTACCATATCTCGATATATTTTATCTATTGGAAGGGCTGATTAGAAGAGGCTAAAACTGTAGTTGGTAGAAAAAGAACAGTTACCCATTTTAGCTTGGAGTGGGGAATGCTTTGTATTTTTGTGTTTGTGCTTCTATCCATGTTTAGGCCATATTATAAAGTGAACGTGTTTTTATTTTATCTCATTTCATCCCAGTCACAGAGTGATCTTGCTGAGTGTTGGTGTTCTGCAAGATTGTTTATGGTCAAGAAGAGAAGACCATGACCCAGCTGAGAATGCCAGTCTAGCTCCTAACAGCATCGATGCCTGGATGTTAGCGTCAGGCCAGTCCCCAGAGTCAAGGGCTGCTTTTATCTTTCTCGGTGATGAGAATTAAATGGGTTACCATTTGTAAAAATAATTAGAACAATGGCCACTATAAAATAAATCCTTAAAAATGTTAAACGATACTGAAAGCCTAGGAAACAAAAACAGATAAGTTGGAAAATATCAAAATTAAAAACTTTTGCACATCAAAGAACACTGAACAGAGTCAAAAGGCAACTGCCAGAATGGGAGAAAATATTTGCAAATCATATATCTAATAAGTGATTGATGTCCGGCATACATAAAGGACTCCTACAACTCAACAATAACAAACAACAAACAACAAACAACCTGATTAAGAAGTGGCCAAAGGACCTGAATAGATAATTCTCCAAAGAAGACTGCAAATGACCAATAAGTACACAAAAAGATGTTCCACATCATTAAATCATTAGGGAAATGCAAGTCAAAACCACAATGAGATACCACTTCATATGCATTAGGATGGCTATTATAAAAAACAAAAACAAAAACAGAAAATAAGTGTTAGCAAGAATGTAGAGAAACTGCAAGCTTATACATTACTGGTGGGAACGTAAGATGGTGTAGTCACTGTGAAAAACATTATAGCATGTTGTCTGAAAATCAAACCCAGAATTACTAGCTGATCCAGTGATTCCACTTGTGGGTACACACCCAAAAGAAGTCAAAGCAGGCACTCGAACAGGTATTTGTACACCAGTGTTTACAGCAGCATTATTCATAACAGCCAAAAGGTGGGAATAACCCGAGTATCCACTGATGAGTGCATCAACAAAAATAAGTGATATACAGATACCAAAATATTATTCAGCCTTAAAAAGAAAGGAAATTCTGACATATACTCCAACATGGATGAATCTTGAAGACATTGTACTAAGCGAAATGAGCCAGTCACAAAAGGACACCTATTGTATGATTCCACTTATGTGAGTACTTAGAGCGGTCCAATTCTAGGAAGAGGAAATAAAAGGATGGTTGTCGGCCTGGAGGAGGGGTAAGTTTCTTGTTATCCATATTTTACCATACTAGGTGTTAAATTAAATTAAAATAAACAGTATCAAACTTGATCTCTGTTCCAACTCTCTAAATCTCCTTTCAAGATAGTTAGATGCATCCGAATGTCATTTAATATTCCTAACCATCTGAGGAGTTTTAGACTCTAGTCCTGTTTTACAGATAAAAGGCAAAGCAAAACAAAACAAAACAACAACAACAACCAATAAAACTAAGACACAGATTAAGTAAGTTGTTCAAGGTCATAGTGTTAGAAAGTAGTTAGCTATGTTTTGAAGGCAAATAGTATAGACTTCAGAGTCCCCACTTTTAAGAATATAGTTATTTTTAATTATTATTTTTGGGAGGGGTCTAAGAGGGTCACCTGGGGCTGAGGCTATAACTGCTCATTGAGAAAAGAAACCTATCTTTTCATTCAACAGAGAATCGAGATATCCCTAACAAGGGATTGGGCCCACATTTTAAAGCGGCTCTTGAATATTATGCAGAAGCCAGGTAGAATTAATTGTAGTCTTTAAAGGAATTTGGGAGAAGCTGAAGATTCTGGGTAAAAATTGCTAGGGTAGGGAACTGTTAAGAGGTCACACTGAGCCCCCAGGACATCTTGCCCGGGACATCTTTTTGTATGTACCTAGAAGCCAGGGACGGAGACGGAGAGGTGGAATGTACACGGTGCTTATCGATCTTGGGAATTTTGTCAATAGCTAGGTTATTTGCTGAGCAGGAGCAGTTCTGGGCTGTATGTCACTTCCACAGTGTGCATCTCCAAAGGAATCACCTGTCCATCTTGCTTGTGAGCTCACATGCACTGTGGTGTGGAAATTGCCAGGCTGGAAATTGCTGGACCTATAAACTACGTGTGTGCGCGTGTGCGCGCATGTTTGGGGGTGGGGAGTGTGGGGGTACACAAGAAGGCACAAGCGAAAAGCAAAGGCCCAATCTCTGCTACACGGCTGGGCCAGTTAGCAGTGTCCACAGAGTCCCGAGGACGATCAATTCCCAGTTCTCAGGGAGGAGACCTTGTTTAGGAGGCGGGCTGAGGCTCCCTGGCAGCCCTGGTCGATCGGTGGTGGCGATGCTACGCTTTTTCTTCTGGCTGCCTTCAGCGTTTTCAACCAAGCGTCATAAGACCTCAAACCATGCTTTCCAGCTGCAGCAAGGAAACTGGCAGGAGCTGCTTTGCATGACCCATGTGGATTTCAGTTTTGTCAACGGCCTAGAGGGTGGAGTGAATTCCACAGCCCAGAAAGAGGGGTCAGAGGTCCTGTAAACGCGGGGACAGCCTGATCTAGCTGGATGCGAGGAACTTACAAAACACAGAGCGTTCGAGCAAGGAGGGACACTCGGAGGCCCTTCCTGCCAATGCCCACCCTTTGCAAGTGGGGAAACTGAGTGCGGGATGTTTTAATGACCCACTGAGGATCATGTGGCAAACTAGAGACAGAAAACCCGAGTTCCACTTTAGAGCTTTCCCAGCACACTCTTGCTTCCCACATCTATCAGACCATAAGAATGACCAATGTCCCTTAAGAGAATGCTTTCACTGTCTTCTGTATATCTCAATAAGATGCACAGACTAGAAAGTTAACACTTAACAGGGCGCTAAGGGGAAAAGTCCTTGGAATTAGAAGGTTGGGTTTGAACTCAGGTCCTTCACCTCCCAGCTCTGTGACTTTCGGCAAGTTACTGAACTTCTTTGTGTCACAGTTTTCTCACCAATAAAATGGGTACAACGGTAATTGCTGCTGCACTGGAATATGGTGGGGTTAAATAAAGGTTAGTGAAGTAAGGTACACAGAGTGCTTAGCATAACAGCTGGCATGGAGGGGGAGAGGGCTTCGGTGTGGCTGTGTGCTTAGAGTAAGATTGGGGGCTGTCTCTGTGCCCTCCACAGCCCTGAGACAGCTCACTGAACTTAGCCTGCACTGGCTGGGTGGGGGGGTGGGGGGGCGGGGCGCTGGGAACTGCTCTGGAGATGAGGCAGCAGGGGCTACACCACTGCCTGGGTGCCAGGTAGCTTTGCATGTCTGACCCAGACATGCAAACTGACAGAAGAAGAACTGGGGACCAAGCGGGTCGCACACAAAAGAAATCTGACTCAGGAAAGCGAATGATGTTGGGACTTAATTTCCCTGAGCCCAGAATCCAGAGTGACAATGAAGTTTCTCCTGGACAGGTGCAGCCTCCTTTAGCCGAGGCCCCACCCACGGATCCTACTGGGTTTCCTGGACTGGCCCTGCCACTGCTTGTCATGATGTGATTAAATGCTATTTTCAAAACCTTCCCATTTACCAATGGAATACAAAGTTCTAACATCTAAAAACAGGAAAAACAAGTCAGATATAGGTATAGTGAATATGCTTTCTAAAATAAGTGTATTCCCCCTCGCTGAGACATGATCTACCCTCCTTCCCCATCTTTACTCATTTTTTCATAATATACGATGGAGGCCATAAATTAATAAAAGGAAGGACCTGATACCAGGACCAGGAGGTCTCTGTATGATGGAGCGAAGCCAAGAAGAGAAAGAAAAGTACAGAAAGAAGAGAAGATAAAGTTAAAATGCAGTGCCCTAGCAGAGGTGGGATAAGCAGCCTCACAATGTACAATGACTTAAAAAAATGAGTTGGTATTATCAGCACAGCACAATCATCAATGTGCATAATAATTGCTGTGAGCTATTTTGGAAATCCCGAACTAAATTAAATCACAGTGGGCATAATCTGCTTAAGAAGGCAAGAAAATTTATAATATATTAGAGGAAAAATTCTTCACAGAACCTAAAATATATAAGGGAGAGAAGTTTCATTAATTAGAAAAGAATACTATAGATTCCCTTCTTCTTCGTTTAAATCCAGCCCCGTGGCTGATGGGAGATACCCAAAAAATAAGGTTGTCTTTAGTTTACATGAGAGAATATAAAGTCTAACCTCTCTATGGCTGTCAAGACAAATTTGTAACATAGGACAACTACTTTTCAGTTTCTGGGTGGTGACTATAACCTCATGGTTAGCTAATTCCCATAAAAATTTAGTTATGAGCAATGACATCTAAGGTCTATTGTCTAAGGGACATGCAGTTTACACGGTCTTTTATAGAACTAAGGTTTATCTGTGGATCAAGTTTCATCCTTGGGCTGTGCAATTTTTGGCTATTTGTAGAACATTTTTTTTTTAAATTGAAAATGCTTCCTATGGCTTATGTGGAGGGAACCCTGACAGGAAATTTTTGACTATATGCATTATAGCACATTACTGAGAATTTGGCCATCTAGAATTGTCTCCTTTGAGAGGAATTCCTTTCCGGCCTCACTATGAGGATTCACAGTATTTCCCTGAAGCAGCTGATTTGTATCGTGTTCTTTTTCTGTTTTTCTTTTCGCTTTGGCTTCTAGGAAGCTTAGAATCAAGTATTCATCGATCTTAAATAACGGAACAGGACTTTACATATATGAGCCTATGTGTATACTTTTCCCTCTAGATTTTCTCTCTAGATTTTTCCTATACCCTTATTACATTATCTAAGTATAGTTTTCCAGTTTTTTAAAAAATTGTCATTAGCTTTCACAAATTATTGGGGAGATGTAAGAAAAGGAATGAATAAATAAATGGATGGAAGGATGGATGGATGGCTAAATGAATGAATGAATAACTGAAGTTCTTTTGCTTTATGGTGCTAGATGAAGAAGACAATCATTTAATTAGCTAGGCGACTGAATTCTTGGGCCACTCTAAGCAACCCAAATCTTGCTGGTTTTGATGTACTATTTTCCTTAGAATTAATCAAGACATTGAGATTTTAAAAAGGGCCAGGGCACAGTTTGTAACGTGCTCAGTTACAAACTGAGACCCTCCAGCTGGAACGGCTCCCTTGACACATAAGAGGGACTGAAAGGGACCTGGCAGAGGCATCCTGGTTACATTTCTTCTCTTTGGTTTGATGTTACTAATGAGTGTTGTAAACCCCTTTATTCAGACTTTTAAGAAAACTAAAACTCATTCTTTTATGAGAGCAGAGGTAAGCCAATGCCTTTGATTGCAGTGTGGCTGCCTGTATATTTTCTGCCTCATATGCTCAGAGCAAAGTGCAAACCCTCTTCTGATTTGGAGGGCATCTTATCATTCTTGCATCTGCAGGGACCACCATTATGCTGCCACTCAGATCCAGATTATTTTTTCCAGGTGAGTTATTTCATAGGATTTGAAATTATACTGCTGTATACAAGAAATATCTCTGGAGCTCACCTGGCCAGGCGGAAGGCAGAACACAGGAAGAGCCACTTGCTGGAGCTTAGATATCTCGAGGGGAAGGGAAATGCCACTCTTTTGAGCATCTCGCTAGCCGTACCTGAATACCTGCTCCAATGGCATAGATCGAAGGTTACAGCAATTTGGCTCCAAAGGTACCAGGGTTTTAGTACCGTCCACTAAAGAATGCAGTGCAGTAATAGAAAATAATGACAGTCAAACCATAAAGGTAAAGTTTTGTTGTTGCTTCAAGGAGCTTTTCATGTTGTCAAAAACATTTTAGTTGTGTAGTTTATGTCCCGCTTGTATCTTTAGAACAAAGGTTCTTTGGGCAGGAAATGTGAACAGCGACTCATCAATGATGGGCTTCACTAATGTCAGATAATAACAGAAACAGTGAGAGGACAGCAGGAAATAATTTTTCACTGTCATATATGGGCTGACTGTGTTGGAGGGGGTTTTATTTCATGTAAGAAAGAGACAGGCCAAATTGATACTAGACCTTCAGAACACAAGGTCATTGCCAAGAGACTGACTAAAAAAATTTCTGTGTAATTAAACAACTAAACATAACACAACCCATCACATGGTCACTTTGTAAGTGATGTGGCACCCACCCCCCAAATCCAGCCCTTGTCATCAAACTCAATTTAGGATACCCAGGAACAGTTTTGCACTTGGCATCTTCTGTGTCAAACTCTATTTTCAATCCTTTATGTCAAATTTAAATTCATGGTCACTGCATTCGGATCTTGATGGAATTTGTCCTGAACCCCAAATCCATTCCATGACACATGTGTGTGCACATGTGAGCACGCACACACACACACAGATGTGAGTGCACACATTTATGAATTTGATTTTCACTCACTTTAGCTAAGCCAGAGTCTAGAATTTTGAATACCTGACTGCCTGTTGGTCAGAGCTTTATGTCCTCAGATAAGTGTGCTCTGAAAACAAGGGTATTGCACAATGGGGTCTTCACCCCTTAGGTGAAGTAATCATATCAGAACAGTTCTTGTTTGGGATGAAAATGGACCCTCAAATTTTCTGTGACATTTCTCCCTGTTTCTGAAGCTTAAATCGCTATCAATCGTAACTGAGCTGAACAAATTGGTGTGAGTGATGAAAAATGGATCAGTTTGCCTCTGAACAAACAGATCTGTTGTGTCCACCAAAATGAGGTCTTGATTAGTCATAAAGCCAACAAAAATATCCTATCAACAACTTACAATCAGAAGCAACATCCTAAAGAAAAGAAATCACTCACAGCATTATCACTAAGAATACATTGTAGACAGCTCTGAGATACGAACTGACCTCTCTTAAGGAAGTCATCTTTGCTTGGGTATCCATATATGCATAAAAGGATATAGTTTTTAAAGCTCATTTTCTTGCTAATAATTGTCTGTTTTTAAAAAGCTATCAGCAGGTGCACCTCATTTCAAAAGCCTCTTGTCCTTCATAATACAATATTCATCACGATTACATAGTATGAAATAAAAAGCAGCAAAACATAAGTGAGGATAGTTCAATTAAATGCAACATAATCTCTGCAGCAAAAAAAAAAAAAAATGGTTCTGTAGCTAAAATCAGGTTCTGATGAAAGAAAAAGGGAATATATTTCCACATATTTTTAATTACATAGAATTTCCTCAAACATGATTTTTCATAATATATTCCATTAAGTTAACATCATATTTGAAGAAAGAGCATTTTCCGATTTCATTTTAAGCCTGATTTTGAGCAATTACAGTGTCATTGTTCTGCGGTAGAAAGGTTGAATTCATTTACTGTGTGGTTATGCTAGTTATGATTGATGTCTCTTCTCCAAATGATAAACCAATCACCCCAATGATGTAATGTCATTTTAAGAGTGCCATAATCACATTTCTCTCAAACTAGAAGCTCTGATGAGTTCTAATAAAGATTTATGGTAGATTAAAGGCCTTCATAATATCAACAATGGATTGCTCATTTGATGAGAGATTTGATTAGGTAATTTTTTTTGAAAAAGAATATGAGTTTACTAAATATATCAGGCCTGGCTTTGAAGAAGGGCATGGGCCATCACAAGGAGCAGTCCATCATCCCATCTCCAGAATGAATCATCTTGAATGTATTTAGGAGGTTCTCTCTAATTGCAGAGGTTGAGGCCAGTGGTGGAATACACTCATGGACAGAGCCAAAGCACGGTCTCATCAGAGAACAGTCTTGGCATGAAAAGCAATGTATGCTTTTGACAGGACACGTTAATGAACATCGTGAGTGGCCAGTTCCGAAGATAACTCCAAAACCTTCGAGTCGGGAGCAATTAATATCTACAAATGTCTCCCCTTGGGCCATGGGTATATAACCCTAGATATTGCCCACTCCTATATATCACCAACAGGAGAAATCAAAATAAGGCATGATTCTTGATGGACCCGGGGCAGATTCACCTAAGATTTGAGGTTGGGAGCTGAGGTGGTAGCCACAAAATCCTCAAAAGTGGTATAGAACTCCAGAACCAATCCCTCTGGTCTGCGAATATGAAAACCACAATGAGAACTAGGGATTTAGAGGCAGTGCTCATCATGGTACTACGTGATCAGTTTACTAAATTCAAGTGCAGTGGCACAAGTAAAGGGTTATAGGAGAAGTCACCACCCAAACACCTCAGACTCAGAAAGGCATTCTGTATTCATGTAAAGGGAACACTTTTTCATAGCAAAATCACCTAAACAAGCAAGGAAGAAAAGCCAGAAGCCAACCATCAAAAACGAGAGATCTGAGATGCACACAAAGGGCATGTGAAGGGATCCAGGGTCACCTGGTTATGACCAGAATCATAATAATACAAAATTCAACATTCCACTGTCTCTTTGCATGTTACCTTTGAGACCGGCATGTTCTCATGTGCAGCAGCGGGCAAATTCCTTCCTGTCCAAAGAGGCCCAAACTCTGTTCAGATAAGCAAAGCCTTATCTGTGACTTTCAACAAGTGTGTGCCCTGGAACTGCAATGCCACAAAACAACCAATGTGTTTCACCTTGATACTTCCCCGCATCAACTTTTCCCCGGCCCTTGTTTCAAAGTTGTCATTTTGCTGGAGACGCACATTGTCAAGCACACAACACCGCACATTCAGACACCACAGTTTTCCTTACCACTGCCGGAGGCTTGCTGGGGCCCTGAGCATGCTCTGAGCAGGTATGAATTGGGGGAGAATTCCTCATCAGGGTTGGTGTCCATGATTTGATGGGAGGTATTGCTGTCTAGCAATGGCATCTGGCAGCTAACTGGTGGAGGATTATGGGAGCTAGGCAGCTGAGCAGATGGGAGGAGGCTAGACGAGGATGTAGGTGGAATGGGACGACCTGGGAAAGAGGACAGAGGGGTCAAAGGTCAGCAATGAGTGTCATGAGAGCATTCAGAGAAAGTTACATTGAAACCACCTTGCAATAAAAATACCTTTAAAAAAAAAAAAAAGAGGATAGAAAGAAAAGAAAATGTTCCAGATGTATTTTTTCGAGTGGTGTGATGTCTCTCCAAATGGCTAAATTCACACTACCAGTAATTAGTTGCATGTTTCAGAAAGCCGGCATGGGTAGAAATAGCCATCTACACAGCCGACATGGAACCAGTCTGGAAAATACCCACTTCTTTCTTTGTCCCCTGCGGCTGTCCTAATCTAAACCCACATCAACTCTCACTCAACTGTCTCCTTGCTGGTCTCCTTGTGTCCATTCTTGTCACACACCCATCTACTCTCAATTGTCCCCATGTCGTCTCTGTAGCCAGAATGGTATTTTAAAGATAGAGACCGGGTCATATCGCATCTGACGCTAGCTGCCTCTCATCTCCCTCTCCACCTGGCTCCTCATTCTCCAGCCGAAGTGGCCATCTTTACTTCTGCTGCCTGAACAGGTCCCGTCATTCCATCTTCATGGTCTTTACACTTCCTGTCCCCTCTGTGGGACATTTTCCCCTACTTGCCACCCCACTAACATTCACAGTCCTGCTTTTTCATTCAAGCCTTCCCTGCCTGTCTTTTTGAAAGTTGCCCACCTATCTTCTCTATCCTGTTAATCAGCCTGTTTAAATATGTTCATAGCCTTTGTTACCATCAGAAGATGGACCTTTGTCTATTTTATTCACTCTTGCATCCTTGATGTCTTCCTAACAAACAGTACTTGAATGAATGAATAAATGAAGTAGGCTAAAACCAGATTAATTAGTTTAGATTAGAGTGGAGGAGAGGTGGAAAGGGTGACACATTTGCATCCCAAAGAGCTGACCGATGCCCCTACTCTCTCCACCATGAGTTTTTTTTGGGGGGGTGGGGTGGGGGAGGTATACCACAGGCAATTCCTATAAATAGCAGCACAGCCACTTCAGGCTACGAAGAGGAGCAGCCAGCCTGGCAGGAGCTGTGCAGCGATTTGGCACTGCCCTTGAGTCGAGAAGTCCTCGCGCACGGAAGCCTGCGTCAACCTCTCTGTTCACATGGCGGGGAGCTCCTGGCAGCCAGATTGCTGTGGATAATTGCCATGTGTACTTTCACCCAAGTTACCCTTACATCGGATGGCCCTTGCAAGTGTTGCCTGCTGGTTTGTTCATTTGGGAAGCTCAGAAAGATGAGTCGGGAGTAGCAGCCCACAGGATATGCCCCAAAGCCAGGGGTACAGAGGGAAGGGTAGGGTGTTACAGAGGGAAGGGTAGGGTGTTGAGAAAGCAAACGAAGAGTTGAGTTTGAGTTTCAACTCAGACAACAAGTTCCTGAGTCAGAATCAATATGTTTTCCTGCTTTTAGATGTACTGTTTATGGGGGGATGGTTTCAGGCACCTCAAATGAATGCCAATTTTTGTCGTTGCTTTTAAAATTGCATTTCCTAATCTATTCCTCACTGTGTGAAATGTTGTTGATAGATCAGTTTGGCTCACTATAATATACGAATGCCTCTTATGTGCCCTCTGAGACACTGTAGAAGCCAAAATAAGCAAAGCATCGTTCCTGCCCTCAGAGAACTCATAGTACAGTAGGGGAGGCAGACAGGATGTCAATTCACTGCCACGTGATAAAGAGCAGGATGGTAGTGTGTAAGGACACGGTGCTGTGGGGTGGAAAAAGGGACACTTGGTCCAGCCTGGCCAGGTAGAGGTAGAGGTGAGGAATCCTGGGAACGGTGGTGCCTGAGCATTCTTCAAAAGAAGGAGAAAGGAACTTAGGTGAGAGGAAAGCTGATGGCCAAGAGCACAGAGGCATCGAACCACTAGCTTCTTACCCTTTTGAGGGTGGTAGTGAAAAAAAGGAATAGGAGATAAGACACACCTAAATGTGAAGGGCTACTTCCCAGTAACAACTACTGCTCAGAATCACCCCTGAAATAGACCAATTGATAAATGGAGTTTGACTTGAAAAATTCAATTCATTCATAACTGTTTGGGAGCCAAGAATACGAAGCACGATATTCTTGCCAGATGACCCAGCAAAGTTAGACTGAACACATCAGAGTTTCACCAGAATCAGTACTCACCTTCTCCCCTAGGTCTCTGTCTAATAATAATAGCTATCATTATTATTTTAACTGCTAATGTTTTGTGCAATGACTACCTGCCACTCACTGTGTTAGCCACTTTATATGTATTACCTCATTTGATTTTCAAAACAATACTATGAGGTTAGAGTTATTATAATCCCCATTTCATAGATGGGGGAAACTGAGGCACAGAGAGGTGAGATGGTATAGCTAGTAAGTGACATGAGCCAGGAGACAAACTCAGGTTTGTCTATTCCCAAATCCACTCTCCAACTGCTCTGCAGAGTGTTTGCCCTAACAGCATGGTGACAGAAAAGGAACAAGGTGACATTCACAAAAAGGGGGTGATTTACAGGAAATCATGTTCCGGTTTCTCAGTTCCCAATCTCAAGGCACTCTCAAGATTTCAAATAAGAAACATTTCGTTGAATAACCATTTATAGCAGCTGTCATCCAGCAGAGTTCAAAGCTTTTCTCGTAATTTTGTTATAAAGTTCAGAGTGGCTCCTTCATAGCAATGTTGCTCTCTGCCTTCTGCAAGGCTCCTGAATGCAGAGGTGTCCTGACCAGGCCACTGTGAAGTCGGTGTTGACGTCCATTTAGCAGCGAGGCTCTGGTAGCAACAGATTTTCACTCACAATCAATAGGCTTTAAAGTTTGTATTGAGGCATATCTGAGACTGCATGTTGAAGAACAAGGATGGCTGGAAGCCAATTTTTAAATTCCTTTGAGTGACTGAGGTGGAACTGAAGTTCAAGTGCAATTTTCCAGGAGCCTGATATGATAGTTGCTGTGAAATCATTCTTTACATGAACTTTTTGAAATTTTGTTCAGCATGAATTCATTTCATATAGTACAGACAGAACTGCTTTTTAATTTATACAAATACAGACAATGGAAGCGCAGTCATAACACAATGGGGTTACCTCGGTGTATTGAAATACACATCACAGAACTGTGTGATTCCTGTTACTTTAAATCTGTGCTTTGGTAGCTCCTTCAACTTTGCTTGCTGGTACCTACCATTACTTGGGAAATTTCTCGGTCCCTTAATTTGCCCCCAATCAGATTGTACGCTGTTCTCTATTTGCTATGTCATTTGCTAATTTTGTTCACTTATGCTACATTTTTCCCCCTGACTATTCCAACTGACAAAGACCATCTGTACAGACACAGACAGGTTCCAAAGTACAGGGGAGTAAGCTGGAACTTACACAGGCTCACTTTATAGACCATGATTTCTTACTAAAATACTTAGTGTGGGATGGGCACGGAACCAGGGACTATGTACTTATCTGGTTCCTACTTTATGTACTAGGGAGACCCCTTGACCCTCAAAACTATGTTTGAAGTCCATTTTGAATGGGTATAGAGTCCCTGGAAAATGTATAGAAAACCATGTTTAACTGAACTATTAAAAAGCAAGAGGAAACATGCAAAGGCAGCAATATGTCATTCATTAAACTCATATGGTCTTGCGTATGTGTGGGTGTGGATGTGTGTGTTTTCCAAGATCCCCATGTAAATCGAAGTTGAACTAATTATTCATGGTGATTGGATTCCTCACAACTTTAAAAATGGGGGGACTCATTCAAATTCTTCTAATTTATCTGTTTCCAAATGAGATTATGCGATCGTTTTCGGACTCGAAATTTTTCTGATTAAAATACATACAGCTGGACAAAGCAGTTCCATGGTAACTGATACATGGGCGGTGGCTGTTTGGGATGCTGCATTGAGAAGGATCCTGAAGATGACCTGGGTCCAGTGGAGAGCAGTGCCATCGTCGATTAGAAAATATATGGACTAGCCGTGGGTGAAAGGTGGCAGAGGCACAGTGCTCCTTTGCTGGCCATGCTCCAGACCATTTATCATCTGCTTCAGCCATACTGGAAAACTTTATCCTGCACCATCTGTAGCTGAAGTCACATTGCTCTAACTCCCACTGTCTCAATTACAGTACCATTTTTCTCCTTAAAGTGATTTGGATCTTGCTTTAGTTCTCCCACCCAAGATTCAAGGGCTACAATCACCTTTCTATCCCCAAAGCAGTAAATATTATCTATGAAATTGCTGCTCTGCCCAACTGTTGTTAATATATCCCCTAATTTATGATAGAGGGCGTGTTGCAAATCAGGTCTCAAAATTTACTTAAAACAACTGGTTCCTTTTTCATTCAAAAGATTAATGGCGAGCAGATATTAAAATGTCCTCTGTAGACCCTGCGTAATTGATCTATGCAGGGACAGGGTGTCAGGATATTTGATGGAGCAGAGAGACATGATCAAGTTTAAAAAAAAAACAAAAAGAAATAAACAAAACAAAACAAGTTACCAGGAGCAAATAAATGTAATAGAGCAAGTTCAATGACTTTGTTACCCTTATATATGTGATCTGTTTTGTGCCAAGAACCGAGCTAAGATTTTGCATGCATTTTTCTGTTTTAACATTCACAACTCTCCGATGAACAAAGTAGTATTATCATTCCCATTTACTAGTGAAGAGATTGATGCTTGGATGGACTAACTTTCCCAGCACTGCAGGCTAACAGACAGCAGACTGGCTGGGATTTGAATCCAGGCAGTCTGACTTCAAAATCCAAGCCTTGAATGGTTCATTCCACTATTTCTCCCATTAGACAAGATTGATTGCTAAAATAAATAAATAAATAAATGAGTTGTGAACCCCAAACTCAGTCCTCTTCTGGAATGTACCACAGAGGTCATCCTAAGGAAGTCATTAACTATGGGTAGAAACAAGGCTCCTTCTAGAAATAGCCAGAGTGACCGCTCTCACAGAATAAATGATGTGTAAAGAAAGAAAGCAATTCTTAAGTTAAAAACTGGAAATCTTTTGTGGCTTCGTAAGCTCAAGGACTTACAAATACAGGGCCCTTGTATTAAAGTTGAGTACTGCAAAGTAGTAATGTAAGGAAAACAGTTGGTTAAGGATAATCCTAATACTTGCTGTTTATTTAGACATCTGACTAAATTATTCATCCCACCCAAATGCTTGGGGCTTGTGAAACCATTATTTTTGAAGGTGTTTAAAAGTGAGGTACATGAATACATGTGCAAATAGAAATAATTTCAAAACCTGCACGAAATATTGCTCTCCTTTAATTTAAAATGAGTGGATTTTTTAGGAATATCATCCTACATGCTCTTGAGTTCCATGAGAACATTGCTAAGGCAAAGGCATCCGATTTTTCAAGTTCTGCCTCGTTCTGCACGTGGCACTTGAGGAGGGCTGTGTGATGGGACAGGCTTTCATCAAGGTACGATGGCTTCGAGGAGGTACATGGCAGCCATCACCACAACCACAAAAGGCACAAGGTCTGACAACAACGCTTACTGGGCTCCCCATCTCCAGCTGAATGGGATGTGGATGAAGCCACTGCACATCTCTTCAGCCTATTTTACGTGCTATGTATCAGACTCAGGGATTTCATTTAGTCCCCTTGTACCATGATCACAATACTGTTTAGAGACTCAGGGATGTTAATAGCACAGTAAGGGGCAGGGCCAAGATGCATGCTCAGGTCTGCGAGCTATCCAAACTCAAAAAGCTACCCAATACGATGGTTTATTTCTAAACCTGGAGTCGCCTCACACTCAAGTTCACCTACTAAATGATTTCTTCGTCTAATCCAGTGATCCCCAACCTTTTTGGCACCAGGGACCGGTGCTCCTATGAGAATCTAATGCCTGATGGTCTGAGGTGGAGCTGAGGTGGTGATGCTAGCATTGAGGAGCGGCTGCAGATACAGAAGAAGCTTTGCTCACTCACCCGCCACTTACCTCCCGCTGTGTGACCAGTTGCTAACAGGCCACACCCAGCACCAGTCCCTGGCTCAAGTCTAATCTATCCCATTCTGAACTTCTACTCTGCTCCAAATGAAACTCTGGTCTCCAATAGATGTGATCACCTCCTTGTCTTTTGCAAGTGTTTATTTCTGCCTTCATGTCTGCAGCGTTTCTCTGTGCTTTGCAATTGATTTCCAACTTCTTGGCCTACCCGACTGCATCTGTTCTCCAAAGCCCCTGTGAGGAGTGGAGAAGGCACAGATTTTGGAGCCAGGCTGATTGAGCTCTGCCACTTTCTGTGTGAGTCTGAGCAACTTACTCACCCTCTCTGGGCCTCTCTGAAACAAACCCGACTTCACGTGTTCTTGTGATAATATACTTAAGGCCTGGAGAACTGTGTTGACACATAGTAGGTGCAAAGGAACCAGAGGGAGCTAAGGAGACTTGTGGCTTATTGGTTCCCGTTGGTTCACAAGAACCTACTTTCTAATATATGAACCAATTTATTCTCCATCCTACCCTCATTTTTTTTCTTTAAGTCACCTTGAGTTGGTTTTTGTCACTTAGAACTCAAAGCATCCTGCCTGAAACTGGTCAATGAGCCCATGTGAGAAGATGACTTGGCCAACGTCATGTAGTTACTTAGAAGAACAGGAAATAAATTCCAGGTTTTCTGCTTTTGGAACTATGAAATTTTCATGTTCTATAAGCTGACTATCTCCATGTTAAATCATGAGAAACCAAACATGTGGGGGTCCCAGAAAAACCATTTATGGTGGGAGATATTTAGTTTATTTAAAAGAATATCACAAGCAGTAAAGTGGGGGGGGGGCAGAGAGAGAGAGAGAGAGAGAGAGAGAGAGAGAGAGAGAGTGTGTGTGTGTGTGTGTGTGTGTGTGTGTGTGTGTGTGTGTGTGTGTTTGTGTATGTGTGTGTGTGTGTGGCAGAGGGAGATGCAGGCAGATGGCTGTCTACTTGCTATCAATTAAGCATGTACTACAGAGGCTTTCCGTCCTCAGCATTGGAGAGAAACCCAGATCACCTCCTAGTGGGTGTCGAGCCTTACATGTACCACATTGATCTTGGGGACGCGTGCGAGGGACTCAATTTCTCACCTACATCTTAAATCTCAAAAAGAGAACAGAGCCAGTAGGTTCACTTATAATTGTAGAATGAAAAATGACTTCGATGGATAGAGCATTTTAAAATTAAAATGTAGACGTATATATTTATAGTTTATATTGATATCATATTATATACGTATTTATATTCCTTGTAGCGAGCTGTGTATATTGAATGCTGATGTTAGGCTAGATCAGTCATTCTTAACAGGTGGCAATTTTCCTCTTGAGGGGACAGTTAGTTGTCACGTTTGGGGGTTGGGGGAGAGGGAAGAGGACACGCCTGGCCTCTGGTGGGCAGAGACCAGAGATGCTGCCCACCAGCCTACAGCACACAGCGTAGTTCCCTACAACAAAGAATTTCTGGCCCCAAATGGCAACATTGCAGAGATTGCAAAACCCTGGGTCTGCATGTGTGATGGCTGTACTTCTGTATACTTTATGTCACATGGCCAATCTTTAAGTAGCTCTTTTTTTCCCAATTGACAATAATGGGCAGATGTTAGAAGTGAAAATTTTAATTCAGTCAGCTCATTCCCCCCTGACTCCCCTGACATCAAACAGATATGCTTAGATTGCCTTTGGGATACTTAAGTTAGAGACCAGGAAAAGTTCCTGAAACTGAGTGTAATTTGTCAGTGAGGGGAGTTATAGCATGCATACCTTTCTCCAGAGCTAGAAAAGATTTGTTTGTCAAGGGAG
This sequence comes from Eidolon dupreanum, assembly GCA_028627145.1. Lineage (NCBI taxonomy): Eukaryota > Metazoa > Chordata > Mammalia > Chiroptera > Pteropodidae > Eidolon > Eidolon dupreanum. Next base: position 6,442,944 of record CM053515.1, read on the forward strand.
TTGAGCTGCCTTAATAGAGGCAGGAGATTCGGGGGAGAATATGCCAACTTGGTTGTGGATTATTGAACCTCACCTGAGGACTTTTCACGAGGCCTTCTCATGTCTTCTCCACGAGGCAATATCAGCCTAACTGGGTTCGCTCTATTCCACATCACCCCATTTAGTGTTTTTATTTTTACAGCAGAAGACCTAATTGCCCTCTTCACTCACACTTCACTGAACTCACGAAAGCCCAGTTAAGCATTTTCTTGAAAACAAATCGTTTTCTGATGGCCCTGGAAAAACTGTCCCGATTTCACACAAGCTATTATACATAATTTATTGGAAGAATGGTGGGCTGTTGGACTCGCCTCAGTTAAAGGGGCTCTTTCAGGAGCTTGGGCATGAGCAGTCCTCACCGTCTGGGGCTCTATGCATGAGCCCGTCCTTCCCAGACCTCACGGACAACTTACACGTTCACATATCACATCTTTCTGGGAGTACCGCATTGTGCTTTGTAATATAGGTCAGGCTATAGATGGAGGGTAGAGTTTATTTCTGAAATAATACGATTTCTATAATTATCTCATGCCAAACCTTTCGTGTTCACATGGTGGAACGCAGTGAGTCTTTGAAGCTTCCTCTTTTGAGGATACAAATCCATTTGACCTGCAGCGACACAACTACTGACCAAAAGGTATTGGATCCTCAAGTAATTTCTGAAGAGAAATTCCTAGTTGCTTGGCACGTATACCTTAATTACATCTCCCAGCTCCTCTGAGATGAGATGGCATTATTATTTTGGTGATGTCTAGTGCAGGTGAGGCCCCGAATTCTTAATTAACTTAAGTTTATACAGCTACATGTGCTTAGCGGCTACCATCGGACGATATGGCCTAGCCTACGGGTCTAGCTTCCTAGTTTCTGGTTTCCCTCACTCTTGTATTTCTGCCCTCTATACAAGAGCCAATGTGTTTCTGGATATACAGATTTGCTCATGTCATGCTTCTTCTTTCAATTTTCCCAAGACTCCTCACTGTCTACATAATACAGTTCAAACTCTTGCATGGCAATTAGCTTGTGCCAGACCCTTTCATTCCCTATACTCTAAGCACATCAAAGTAGCTGTGCTATTGGATATCTACCTTTCCCTCCTCACATCTGTCCTGTTCATGGAAGGCATTTCTTTCTTATTGGTAGTCTCAACCTCCTCTTGAAAACCTCCTTAAAGACTTGGCTCCAGTGTCACCTTCTTTATAAATCTTTCCTGATCTCCCACCCACTGGTACCCAGGGCATACTTCTATCACTGCACTTGTAATATATCAGCATATTTATTTGTCTAAATGTCTGGCTTGTTCATGAGACTGTGAGTGACTGGATAGAGATTGTGGGTGGTGCACCTTTGTATCCTAGCACCCAGCCCAGAGCCTCTATACAACAAATAGCGGTGGATTATAACAATTCATTCCATAAGCATTTATTATGTATACCAAATGCACATGGCACAGACTTCACTGCTAGGCGCTATGGCTGTTGGTCTTAGGTTTTAAGTGCCTTTCAGCGTGTATCTTGCTGAGAAGTGATTCTGATTTTAAATGTATGTTTTTTTTTTCTTTTAATCAAGTGGATAAGAGTTTTTAAGTCACTCTTTCATCTGGTCCTCAACTGAAGACATAGCAGTGTGTGAAAACCTTCAAGGAAAAACCAACTGCTAGATTTATTAAGAGACAATACGTCGGTCTCCAAGGTGGCATCTTTCTAAGATTTTCCAGGGTGGTGGTAGGACCACAATTTTTCCCTCAGCTGCTGACCTCATAACCTAACCCCTGTGTAAGATATGATTCTAGTCTAATTACAAAAGCTTCCAGCCCTAAGTAGCTGCTTGGGATCCAGGAACACAAGAAGAAAACACTAAACTGAGTAATTCGGTCCCTTTTGGAGTTGTATCTCTGAGCTGAATACCACCCAGAAGATATTTTGGGCTATTTCCTTGTTCTCCTAGAAGCCATGTTATTGTGCCAAAAGAACTCAGTTGGGGGTAAAACTGCTAGAAAAAGACTTAAAGAAATGTATGCCAAAACTTAATTTTCAAAGGGCTTCCTTGAAAAACATCTTCCATGACACATGGGAACTTATCTTTCTTTGATGTTTACTTCTTGGGTTCATGATACATGAAAATAACAATATCACCAATCACTAAGATCTGTTGAGCTCTTATGATGTACTAGGCATCATTTCCAATCCCTTTACATATAATAATATATTTAACCTCATAGCAACCCTTTGCGGTAGATAATATTATCTTCATTTCAAAGATGGTAAGACTGATCTGAGATGGGATAGGTTGGTTGACAGAGAGAATTTGAACCCGGACATTCTGGCTCTAGAGTTCATACAACACTGCACAGGAAATGAAAATGAAATTTGATTAACTTTTATAATGAAAAGAATCTATTACTGATATGACAATATTAGTGTTAGACTCAGACCGAAGCTCAAATCTTGGCTCTGCCACTGCTTTGCTGGGTGACTTTTGGCAAGTTACCTCAGTGTTCTGTGCTCAACTGTTGGCTAAACAAAATGTGTGTAAACATACTTCACAGATTATTATAAGTATTGAATGAGGCATTTATGTAAGTGTTCTGAAGTAAATGGTGTTATTATCAACCATATTATCAGCCAGGACGTTTGAGAATTAAATAACAACATATATGAAAGGACACTGTAAATGACAAAGTGCTCTACTTATCCTAATCGTTTTCATTCTCATTATTGGAAGCTTTCCTTTTCGAAGGCTTTGTCTACAGAGAGTCAAACTTTCTGAACTGTAAGTCTGTGTTTTGCTATGTGTTTTAGGGACAACGAATATAAAACATGGACCCTAGGTGGCAGATACTTGAACTATTTCATCTCTGCTGCCCACACTCATAGTATCCCCTCTCCCCATTCATCATCAAATGGTCCTCGATAAGGTGCTAAAGATTAGGTATCTTAGGAGTCTAACCACCCACAGCCAATAGAAAGCCTGAAAACTCCCCCTCAAAGACGTAGCAGTGCTCTGTTGAGACTGGAGTGGAAGACATGAGCCAGACTGGTACTAGCGCTAGCTTCTTAGGAAGCTGTGGCTGACACATGCGTTCGTTCATTCCTTCCCTGCATGGTCTTTGTCTTGCATCTACCAAACCCCCACTAGCAACACAGTTAGAAAGAGCACTGGACTTAGGAGACCAGGGCTCCTCATTGTGGCTGCCTAGATGCCAGTTGTGTGACTTGGAGCAAATTGCTTACCCACACCAGGCCTCACATAACAGCGCCTAGTATGCTAAAGAAATGCGATCTAGTCTCAGCCACAATCGAACCCATATTTCAGAAGAGACCAATATATTCACTAATAGTTTTTGAGTATTCACAATGCTCTAGGCAGTATGCTTAGCACATTCTATGGCTTATAATTTATGTAATCCTTCCAACAATACTATCTGGATGGTACTGTTATTATCCCCATTTTACAGATGACGAAGCTGAGGCTTTTTAGAAACCGAGGTCCTTGAGTAAGATCACATGGTAAGTAAAGGGCAAAGCCAAGATACTGAATCACAACTCTAAGATCTAGGATTGGATGGCAACATAGTTGCTGCAACATCAGGGAGGTAAAGAGAGAACAGGAACTAATTCCAGCTGGGAGAAGCCGAGAAGGCAGAATAGAAGGAGGTGACAAAACAGTCTGTGGGAAGCTCTCCTGAGCTCTAAAATTCCACTGTTTCTAAATATTGTGCTGCCCACATAACAAGTCTGGAGATCAATAACTGGGTCAAGATCACAGGTGAGGTTGTGTCCTAGCAGAAATTCACAACCTGACTTGTACTTCCCCCCATCTTCTCCAAGCCTGGCTTCCTCTCTGCATGAAGGTCAGAAGGAAACTCCAGTCTCTCTCTGCAGGCCCTGCAGAGGCAAGCGCTGTAGAGTAGCATTCTCTGAAGGCTCACTCTGAACATCCTCCAAGGAATACTACGCATTAGTGCAGGTAGCTGGAAAAACTAGCCTGTGAGGGGCAAGAAGAAGCATTAAGGGAAGAGAGGAGGAGAGGGATTAACTGCACAGGATGGGAGGATGATGATCATGCTGACCATAAACACCAGCCTTGGGACCAGGTGCAAAGGGACCGATTTGTGTCTGAAATAGCAGTGCTATTTCATGGACATCATGGAAGAGTTTCCGTGACATCCGAGCCGGCTAGTGGCCTGTTGGATGACGAAGTAGCTTCGTTCAGCTCATGAGAACTTGTTTTGTGTGTGCGCGCACACACGTGCACATTCTTAAACTGACTAGAGTCAGCAAAATTAATACGCACCCCCAAGGTACTGTTGGCCAAGTCTCTGTTTTCATAAATAATGCCTTTCTCGCCTTTTACAAGCCTGTTTGAAGACCTGCAGTGCATCCTGGCTAAAATTCAAAGCTGGTCTAATGAAAGCACCTCCACTGTCAGCAATGTTAATGTCACTTTAAAGAGTGTGAAATGTTGCTAAATGTGTCAGGAAACAATTAGATAACATAAGAGGCATGTTTTCTCAGTGCACGGAGAAATATATTATGCAGGCGGGAGATAAACGCAAAGTTTTCTGAGCTGCAGCATATTCAGCACTCTCTCCCCCACCCCTCCTTTTTAATCCAACAGAGAAATTGTTTGGCAAGAGTAAGTAAGCCCTGTTTCAAATACTTGGAGAAGGGAGAAAGGCCTGCTTTTCCTCTGACTGCTGTCGCTTGAGCCCCGTGCTATCAGGCTCAGCGAGATACAAACAGCCTTCCACTCAAATTAAATGTGTGCCCTCCTAATTAGCATTATAAATATAGGTTTCTCTGAGCCAGAGTTGATAAAATTACAGTGTGGGGCTGGAAAGGAACCGGCAGCTCTTTCATGCCGACACAATGACTGCAGCGTTTGCATGGTTAGAACAACGCCCCCAAGAGCCTGCTCCCATCTCCAGAGGTCAGCCTGAGGAAAGAAGGTGAATGCCAGGGGGCCAGCATTAGGACGGCAGCCGGGCCCAGATGCAATCTGTTCTTTGTATGTGACAGTGTAAGGTTTGGCTTCTAAACTCTGGGGAGAACCATTCTGACTGCAAAGTTTCCTTACAGAGTTTTGTCATCTCCACCACCTGTGGGGTTTCAAAGGGGACCTCAAAACCACAGGCAAGAGCTGAATAAAATGGATTCTTCCCATCCCCACCCGCTATCGCTCTCTGTGGTCCTGAAATATCACCATGCATTGGAAACGCTTGTCTCCCCCCCCCCACCCCGCCCCGCCCCTTCAACTCTGAGATGCATCTGCCCATCATCTTGGAAGGATTTTGAATTAGGCAAAGGAATCAATGGAGGGGAGAGAGAAAAAAGGGAGGGAGAAAAAAAAAAGAGACGAGGGCAGGGACTCTGGTATAGGCATAGCCACTGAGTGATTGTCAGAGGATGAAAAAGGGAAATGATTTGTTTTGACATTATTTTCAAATAATCACAGTTGCCAAGAAGAAACAACTGCCAACCAGAGTTGAAATGCTGGAAAACTTAAGGCTGAGCGAGGAGTTTGCATGTCAGATGACACATAGATGTGCAATTTGGGGCATGAACAAACAGGTTTGTGTGGGCAACCAGCAAATTCCATCCTGGAGGAAGTGATGTGAAGTTAACGTATGCAAAATTTCTCAGGCTTTTTCTTACCTTATGAAAACTTGCCACACTGCACAGATGAAGAACAAAGACAACTGGGGATAGTAGTTCACGTTTGTGCCACAATTTATACATGTGTGGTAAGTCTTAGAAGCTGGGGGAGGGTCGACTTGCTGCTCATCTTCTCTGCTATGCTTCAACTTGGAACAGCTATCCAGCTGTGTCTTGCTCCTTTTCTGAGATTAGTAAAATTCATCGAATGATCTGGATGAAGAAAGCTATGGCTAAAGACCACTGGATACTAGCTCTAGGAAGAAGCTTGGACAGTGTCTGGACCAACCATTTCACTTTGGTGATGAGAAAACTATGGTCCAGAGAGAAAGAGAGAGCGGCCTTCCCCAGACGACATAGTGAATTAGGGGCTCCGTCCACTGAATTATACTACTCCTAATATTCAAGTTGAAGAACCAATAGAAAAAAAAAACACAAAGTTTAAGTTTGGATGAAGAGAATCTGGTTTCACAGCTACTCATATCAATGGGCTACAATTCTAATCCAAGATGTATAAAACAGGCCCCCCTCACACCCCTCAAAAAAGCCCAACATATAAGTTACACTCTTATTTTCCAAACTCTGTTCTTTGGAATGCCTTATTTTCTCAAGATGCAAACATGTGTCCCAGGAAAGAAGGGTGCCATGACCAACTGGTTTGCTCAGTACGACACAGTATGAGAAGCATAAGAAACAGTGTCCCACTGTGTTCAGTGTCGGTGTATCACATCTGGATTGATTGGTCTATTCCATTCTAGGCTGACATCTTCTTAACAGCCTAGATGAGAAGCTGGATTTGCCTAGGGGAGGAAATGCAGACTGATGTGAGCATTAGAAATCGTTTAATAGGTTATAGGCCCTGCAGCTCTTGAGCTTGGAAAAGAGGTAAGAAAAGTTGTAGCAATCCTCAAATAATTGAGCCATGACTTATGGAAGAAGAAATGGACTTTTATGAATCGGTTCAGATGTCAGTTCTAGGAATGATAGAGGTTGAAGGAGGCATATTCAGCTTGATACCTATTGCCTTTATTTATGTCTCTCCTTTATATAAGTTCTACCTGGTGTTACGGTTCCTTAGGCACATGCTTTATCATTTTTCCTAGAGTGTTATCTACCATTCTATTCATTCGACACATTTTTATTGAATAACTACTAGATTTCAGTCTCTCCTCAAGGTAGGGCACTGCTCTAGGTGGCGGCTGAATCTGCACTATAGGCGTCATCATTTTTAATCTTTCTATTTCCCAAATCATGTAATGAAATACTTGCTCATAGATAGTGTTTAATAAGTATTAAAAAAATGGGTAAACATGCAGATCTTTCTAACCAAAGTTGCTGAGTAACATCGGAATTGGTACCCTTGTAGGTAATAAACTCCCCATGACAGAGATTATTTAAGTATTCCTGAGCAGCCCTTGTCAGCAAGGCCATAGAGACTGTTTTGGCATTCAGTAAGAAAGGATTATAGGCCCTGCAAATTCAGATCCAGCTTTAAATCACACAATTTTGTGAGCATTCTTGTCACTGTCCATGGGGTAAAGGAGACAGAGGATCATTTAGAAGAAGCCTCTGAAGTGAGCAGTCTGCTGAGTGTTTCCCTGTCCACCCAGAAGTCAGAGACACATTTGCCTTCCTGCCTTCTGCATATCTGAAAAATTTTAGTTCCCAGCTGAAAACTGAGACCCACATAGATTCACGCATCCTTAGAGGACTTAACTTTATTTAAAGGAAACATGTCAGTGTGTTGAAGCTTCAGCTCAGATTAATTATAACAAGTGTAATATTTGGCCAACCTTAGTCTCATGATTCAACACTCCCGCTTGATCAGTTTCCAGAGCTAAATGAGAGCCTATAACTGTTTGCGATGTAATAACGCTCTTTGCTTTTACGAGTGCTTTCATCTGTGGATCTCAAAGCATGGTGCAAACAGTAATTAACGTTCACCTGGGAGGTAAGGATGTATTCGCTCGGCGTGTTTGGCAATGTGGGTGGAGGAGGGGATGACTAGTGAGTGTCCAGGAAGGAGCTGGAACGGTGGGCTCCCTCTCCCACCTATTTTTATTATGAGCCTGGTAAACCAGTCACATTGTTTGCTTAAGCAGACAGTTGGCCAGGCAGGTACTTCAACTAAAATAGTTTCCATCCAGTGTAAGAGAAGTTGAAATAAGTGATTGTATGGAAGATAAAAGGACTAAGGGATTTCCATCAGAATTCCTAGGCTAGCCATCATAAAAAGAAATTCTTGAATTCTTCCTTCTTCCTCTCCCCACCCTCCCTCCTTTCTCTCCTTCCACTGATTCAACACGCATTTTGTGAGTATCTGATACAAGTCAAGCACTGTTCTATGAAGTGAAAAAACAAAAATCTTTGCCTTCTTGGAGTTTTATAACAAAAAGAACAATATATAAAAAACCAACAAAAATATATGTTTCCAGGTACATGCATAGAAATACATATAAGTGTGCCTGTATATTGGGCTACAGGGAAAAATAGACACAGCTCAAGAAAATAGGGAGTGGCGGGGTAGGGTTCAAGAGGTGGGTGCTACTTACTACAGGTCATCAGGGAAGACCTCCCAGGTAAGATAACATTTGAACAGGAGCCTGAAGGAAGTGAGCGGGGAGCTTTGCTGACGTCTGGGGCGGGGGTTGGGGGGAGTGCATCTAGATACCAGACAGGAGGAACTGCATGAACATGGGCTCTGAGCTGGCAGCATGCTTGGTGTATTTCAGGAACAGCAAGCAGGTCAATGAGATGGGAACGTACAGAGAGGGGGAGGGGGAGACCTCACAAGCCACCGTAAGGTCTTTGGCTTTTACTCTGAGTCAGATGGAAAGCTGCTAGGGAGGAGTGGCAGGTCCGATGCACAGTTTAGCAAGATCACTTTGGCTGCTATGCTGAGAAGAGACCTAAGCGAGCCAAGGGCAGAAACAGGGAGACCTGTTAGAAGGTGGCGGCAGCAATCCAGGTCATAGATTATCGGGGTTTTGACTGGAGTGGTGGCGGTGGTGACAAAAGTGACAAAGATCGGGACCTGGAAACATTTTCAAGGTACCGCTAACATGTTTTGCTGATGGGTTAATGTGGGTGTGAGAGAAAGAGAGAAGTCAATAATAATTCAGTTTTCAGCCTCAATAAACACGGTTATAGAGGCATTAGTCCTACCGTATTTACATATTTATGCTATGTGCTTGCTTTAGCACACAGCACAAGATAAAAGACATAACTGAATCGAAAACCATTCTAAATGTTTGAAAACGATGCTATTTGTTGCCTAGAAAACCCTTCTTAGAGAGATAGGTCAATCATGATTGTATTCACAATTTTACCAAAAAATATCTCCCAGAAAGGAAGAGGTACAAAGAGGACTTTTAGATATTCTGAAACAGAAGAGAACTGACAAGGCAGAAACCCATCTTTTATCCATCTTAAAGAAATCTCATAAAATCTAAGCCGAGAGTTGAACTTTTGTCTTCGTCCAGGCCAGATAAACTACACAGGCCCTAGAGTTATAAATTTCTCAACAGACACAGGGATAGGAATGGTCCAGAAAATAAGCCGTTTTCCCCTGCAAACTCATATTCACATGTGGTACAGAGTAGTAAATTAATTTTAGTCCTGTTCTCTGATTTCTCCTTTAGCTTGACCTGAATTTCTTGCAAGCCTCAGGCACAGTTAATTTGTAGGGAGGGGTGTGTGTATATATTAGAGAATATGTTTTTGTGTGTGTGTGCAAGTAGATGGGGATCTTTGCTGAAATATTAATATAGCACCTTTTGATTATTATTTATAAGAGAACTATATCTTCAGGGCCTTTAAAATAAAGAAGAAATGGAAGATAGGTGATGGCAAATTATTTTTTAGTGTTCATACCCTTTGGTTAATATATAAATAATACAAATGAAATGGTAAACAGCATGGAGGATACAATTATTGAATAAATAGAAATGCAGATTTAAAGTGGTACAATGTTCCCTGTTACTATGATAGGGAAGCGGCTATTTATGTAAAGTTCCATAAGTTCTTTTTTTTTTTTCAGTCTTATTTGAATTTTTCTATGGTTGAATTTATCACAAAACTGGGAGATGGATTTCTAACTATAAAGTTGGAAATCTAAAGCTTGGATAGGAATAGGTCACAAACATACAACTTTAGTCTTCACAGAATAAGTGAAAAGCAAGTTGTGATAGTCTAGGGAATGAACCAGTTGCTTAATTGGCTCTGAGTGACCTGCCATTCTAGAAAGTCATGCAGTATTAATGATAGAGAAACTACGTAAGGCTATCCAGAAAAAAAATATGCCAGGTCCTATAAAGAAAGGCAAACATATTCCTTAAAATAACAACAAAGGAACCATTGCCACAAAATCCCATTGAAACATCCACTTAAAAGTGTTATGAGTGAAATTGCCTCTTCTCAAACAGAGCCTCGATCAAAATGAGTATGTCACCTCTGTAATCTCCCACGGGGTTATGGAACCTTATTTATTTAAATTGGTTGGTTGTCCCCTGAGAGATCTACCAACGGAGTGACGCGAAAACTCATTAGTGCCATTTTATTTTTAAATTCCACAGAACAGCCTCAAACAGAGCACGATTGCTCCCTTCACCGCTCTCACTGTGCAGCATCGTCTGCGACGGATGTGAACCAGCAAATCATAGCGCCCGCCCCTCAGACAGAGGTTGCCACCATTCAACTTAGTGGGTGACGCATCCAGTCCATAATAATACCTGCTATGAAAATTTGACTTATGGAAGGACACATGTGCTCCTTTAGGTCTAATCCTACAATTTCTTCAGTTCTATGAGGTGTATACACAACTTCAAATTCCATGCTAAAAAGAAATATTAAAGAGTGGCGGACCAGCTTTCTCTGAGACTCATAACTTGTCATTTACAGTAGAGGCACAAAAGCAAAACCCACCAATAACCATTAAGCTGGGATATAAAGAGATCAATGCATGGGCTAACAATTGGGTGCTGTCGAATGTTAAAACCACTAAATTCTCATCTTGTTAAATCATCCAATGGCTGCTCTTTTTTAGTTAAATAGGGATAAATAATAAAAAACGATTTTAAACTAAAAGATGCTAGCATTTTTGCAGCTGCTGAATGTCTTTTGGGGAGATTAGATTCTATAATGAGGAGATATAAACATCATTTTATAAAAGCTGCTGCTGTCTTGGAAAAGACACCACTGAATACGATTAGAAAATCCTTTCCTTCATGAACCTCTTGCATTCACGTGCCAATTGCTTGGCATATGCTTAATGATTTCTCCAAAGCTAAAAAACAATAATTTGTTACTGGAAATCTTGACATAATGTATTGAGTTCAACTACGCTTTTATTAGTTCTCCTTTGACTTTAATGATTTAATGATTTGACTTTAATGATTTAACTTGCAAAACTCTACAAAAGTTGAAAAGCAAATCAACTATCTACAACTTTAATGTAGATATCTATGTAGATTTCCCAATGGCTGGGTGAGAAGTCTTTCTCAAATAATTTAAGTATTACTTCAAGCATACCTGGCTGCTGGTTTTCCATTAAGAGTGTCAAAGATATGGTCATGGAATGAGAATTATGGAGTGAGGAAAATTCTATATGTGGCATACACAATTAGCTTTAGGCAGCAAACAGCTAATATGACTATCCTTATTTTTTAATTATAGGGTCAATTAAGACAGTATCAACTGATGTAACTCTGTCAGAGACATTTCTAAAAGAGTCAAATTCCTTAGCTTTTATTTCTTTCATGAAAAAAAAAATGAAGAGAGGAGAAAGGGAACAGGACATTGTTATTTCCTTCTCTTCCAATTCAACTTTCTTCTAGACAAGTGAGCTGTGGACATCTCCCTCAGCAGAAAGACTTACGTGAGTCTTGACAAGACTCGTTTTTGCTTCTGTTGCTCCCCACAAGGACAGAAATGTCCTCAACCTGAGTTTATGCTTCAGAACATTCTTATTCTTTATAGTCAAAGGTCTAACCTCAAGGTAATTAAGATGCACAAATTGCCAGTTATAAAAAGTCACAGAGTTGTAAAGTACAGCATAGGAAATGTAGTCGAAAATATTGTAATAACTATGTATGGTGTCAGCTGGGTACTAGAATTATTGAGGTGATCACTTCATTAGATATATAAATGTCTTACTAGGTTGTATACCTGAAACTAATATAATATTGTATATCAACTATAACTGAAAAATAAAATTTAAAAAATTCTACTTTCAAGCTCTGCTATGTTATATCCAAGGCTCAAATCAGAAGTCTTTCAGGGGAACTTTTTATATCCTAAAACAAAAAGATAAATAACAGGTTTTCTCAGCTTAGCAAATATTTCTATAGTATTTGGTAGTATAAAAATCCCTGTTTAAAATCTTTGGTGACTAGGATAAATACACACACACACACACACACACACACACACATATACACACATACACATGTGCATGTGTATATGTGTGTATATGCATATATATATGTGTGTGTGTATGTATATGTATATATAAAAAATTATTCATAATCTTCCTTTAAATCAATGACTATACACACAAGCATTAAGCAAATGTCTTCTTGTCTAAGACAAAGAACTTCATACCAGGACAGAATTTGTGGGTCATAGAACAAAGATAAAATTGGCTCTTTCTTACAGAGTTTATGCTCCCCACCCCCCAACAGCCCATCCGGCTGATCACCGACCCCCAGTTAAGCTTCCGCTTACTCCAATCAACATAATTTCCAAGTTGGGGAATGGAAATCTCCAGGAAGCCTGACACATTCACTCATAAGAGGATTTCAAGGCTTGGCTCTTTGCTGCTGGGTTCCATGGAGAAATTTACCCCCTGAGATTAGGGTAACAATTAGCGATTCACGCACACTAAGAGGGATAGTGCTGGGTGAGAAAGATCACACTTTTGTGAATGAACATGAGAAAATTCAGAGTTGTAATTATTTAGCATGTTTAATGCCAAACCGCCTCTATGTCGCACAAATCCCCCACCCCAGCACTACAGAACTACTAGCCAATCCTTGCAAGCTAATTAGGGCTGGGGGTGTTCAGAGCCTGGGTGCTTTGGAGAGGAGTTTTTCTTAAAATGCCATAACATTTTTTACCCTCGCATCTCTCATCCTCTGGAGCAGCCTCCAGAGAATTATTTACCAGGCTTTTTCTGGATTGTATTTATGACTTTGTTTACTTTCAGAAGCTGAGCTACATCATCTCTGGGGTAGAGGTGGGAGGAGGAAAGAATTTTCTTATGTTAAATTTTGAACTCAGTGGAGGGGCTCCATCTTCTCTCTCCATCTTGGTCTTAACACAGCACACAGAGATTGGCATTGTCACCAAAGTCCTGGTGGAATGCCCTCCTCAGTGAAGCCCTCCCCTCTACAACCTCACACCGCTGATTAGAATGAAGAGTACAGAGCAGCGTGCTTCCTCCCTCCAGCTACTGGCCCCCCAAAGGCATCCATGTCTCCATCCCAGAAACCTATGCATATGTTAGCTTGCACGGTAGAAGGGAATTTCCAGATGTGACTAAGGATCTTGCATTGGAGTGATAAGGGAGAGGTAAGAGGAAGGCAGAGAGTCAGAGTTCAAGGAGCTGATGTCACCACAGAAGCAAAGGTTGGAGCAATGTGAGGAAGGGGCCATGAGCCAAGGAATGCAGGTGGCCCCTGGACCTAGCACAGGTGACGAAAGAGATGCCCCTAGCACCTGCAGAAGGAAGGTCGCCCAAAGAAGAGCTTGATTTCCATCATTTGAGGCCGCTTCGGACTTCTCGCCTCCAGAACTGTAAGATAACACATTTGTGTTGTTTCAAGCCACTAACTTTGTGGTCTTTTGTTAGATTGGGACTAGGAAACTAACACGATGTATGATGTGGCTTTAAAGAACCCCTGCTCTAGTGGCTGGTTTTGTCCAGTATCAGGGTCACCCCCAGCAGGGTGCTGGGAAGGGGGTACAAGTGGAAAGCTGTCTAGCCTGCTCCCAAAACCTTCAGCCAGGAGACTGAGCTCTCTAAGAGCAATCAGATCAACGATAAACAGACATAATGCTGACACTGTCAGCTCTGGCAAAAAGTCACCAGTTAGTGAATCAACAAATATCTTAATTATCCAAGGAGGGCAAGTGCTTGGAGGAGTAGCTTAGGAGATCTTGAAGAGCTGGTGATTACTGTCTGCATGGGAGAAATACGTCGTTACTTGCTTCTAACGCTGCTCTCCAGGGTAGAGTGTGCCGAGAGGCAGCCCACTAGCTTCATTCGGTAGGCATGCATGCATACATGCATACATACATACATGTTTCAAAAACAGTGTTTTTTTTTTCTTTTAATTGAATTGTAATGCCTTTGATTGAAATGTACACTGTCCATGGGCCTCACCTTTCCTTCTTACTTACTCCTGGCTATTTCATTCATTCTTATTACCTAGCTAGTCTTTATGGGCACTTGAGTTTTCAATCCAAGGGTAAAATCTATGGTGACTCTATTATTATGCATTCACTATTTAACACTTTGAAGCGACTCTCATGGCCCATATAGCACCCATGACCTATTCACCGTCTGTTGTGATCTCACCAGAGTCTATTTATTTCCATATTCCTAGTGATATATGTTGTTAGGCATACTCAACATGCTCACTGAATAACTGAATAGGAAAACCAATAGCGGTCTTATCATTTGTAGAGAATGTAGTGCTAGAATTAAAAGCTTATGTTTGGACAAGAGAATGAAGACCCGTAAATATAGTAATCATCCAAACTGAAATCTAAGAGGGTAAATATAAAGTTCTACAGTTAGGAAAAAAGAAAAGAAAAAAAGGAAAAAAAAACCTATGCAAGTAATAGATGGGAAAAATATGATTCAATAGTAACATATAAAAAAAGGCTTTGAAGTTTTATATCAGTAGAAACTCTGGTATGAGATACTGATTGATGTGTTTGGTCCAAATGAATCACTAAATAGAGGTCAAGGTTATGTTCAAGAAAAACCATATTTCTCCCTAAGATAGTCAGGATATACTCATACTCTTACATGCAGTAGCATTTCAAGATGGACACGTGTAAACTGGAAGATATTCCTAAGAAAACGGCAGGATGGTGTTGGGGAGTAAATGTGAGTCAGGAGAAGGCCTGAAGACACTGAGACGTTCAGCTAGGAAACATGGAAGCAGGGTCTGGTGTCACATGGACAGATTTAATCTGGTCCGCATGGTCCAGTCCTGCAGGAAGAGATTGGCATTTATTTTGCTGTTTGCAGAGGGAAGAACAAGGGCCAAGAAATAGAGGAGATAAGAAAAACAGTTTGGCTAAATTACAGATGGATGTTCTAAGGATTTGACCGGTGTACAAATGGAGTGGGCTTTCCTGTGTGGGAGTGAGTTCACTGTGGATAGAGGCATACGAGCAAATGTTAGACGGCCCTTACAGAGGATGCTAGAGAAGAAGTCTATGTGTGGATAAAAATGGGATAAGATGATTTCTGTGGCCCAATCCAAAAGCAAGCTCCTCTGATACCACACCTTCACTATCCTCAGGATATTATACAATTTGGAATGCAATCCTGTGCAGGGAGAGAGGAGAAATCAAGTTTCTTTATATGGAGCAAAAGATGCCACTTAGGGACAATCTGAAGAGGCGTTTGCTTCCAATAAATTGGTCCCTGATGAACCTTAGTCTTGGGAATGTGGTCCATAAGCACGTCGCGGGCTATTAATTTGTTAATCAAAGAGACTCAAAATCTCCTAGCGTTTAAGTTTTGCAACGTTATTTGTAGCATTTTTCTCTGTGGCTTCATCTGTTTTCAACTTTTTAAAAGATTCTTGGCATCATGTAAACAACACCTGAGCATTCTAAAAAAGACTTTAGACTTTGTGGGAGTGAACATTTTCTAGCAATCTAAGCGCTGCTGACAGGCCAGAGTTTCACTCTCCCTCTCTTCTCTGACTCAGGATAATTTCTAAATCGAATGCTTCATCAGTCTGCACTGTGGATACAGGCAGATAAAGGAAAGAGTTGAGTGTGGGGATTCCTGATCCAGCACTTTTCTGTCGCTGGGCCATCCTGAGAACATGTTAACATTCATTTGGCCAGTGTTCACTGAGGGCCGACCCCGAGGCAGGGACAGTGCTTGACAAGGGGGACATCAGGAACCAGACACGGCCTGTGCCCTCGAGGAAGTCACACAGACACGTAAACAGGTGGCTCGGTTTTCAAGGTGGTAACTGCTCTTCCAGGGGTCTGATTAAAGTGGCAGGGGAACCGGGAGGGGGTGCAGTTAACTCTTCCTGGAGGAGGAGGGTTTGATGACAATGGGAGCGAGGAGATGGTTTTAGAATTGGACATGGCTAAGTGGGGTGGGGTGGGGGCGATTAAAGGACAGTGTTGGAAGGGGGTCTTGTATGAAGCTGAGAAGGTGAAAAGTAGCAAGTGGAACAGCCACGGGAGGCCCAGCCAGGAGGACCGGCTGTCTGGGGTCCTCTCCTGGATTCAGTCCAACAAGTGAAGTTGAACTTTTGGCACTTCTCTTTCCAATATGCAATGGGGAAAATGGAATCCCAAGTTCCTGTGTTTCGGGGCTGTTTTTCAGACAGGAATGGGACATCAGGTAGAAGGTGGTAAGGTAAGTTTGGACATGGCAAACTCTGCAGTCTCAGCCTACAGAACGCCAGCTATGTCTGCCTGTCTGTCTGTCTTCTTGCCTGTCTGTCAGTATGACGTGGAATGCCTTCAACGGGGAACACCGTATTCTCCACTTCGCTTCAGCCCTTACCACTCCCCTATCTTATTCCATATGTCAGGCTGCTTCGAACAGCGATGTGACCAGACTAAAGTGAGAAGGGCTGATATTAAGGGGGTCTGCATGAAGTGATATGGAGATTGTGAATATTTTTGAGTCTGCATCTTCCTGTTAGTGAGAAACTCATGCATTGTTCTGAGCTGTGACATTAATGAAGGTGATTAAGAAGAGGTCGTTGAAGTGAGGCTTATTTTCCACAAAGCCCTTTTAAATGAAAATAAATATCATTTCTGCCCAATCAAGAATGGACTAATGGTTTGAAAAATTCAGAGAGAGGAAAATAACGATGGAGAGACTTTCTACCTGACAAAAATAATTTATAAAGAGAAACTTCTTCAATAATGGGTTAAATTAAATCCTCAAAAACAATGCATTTTGACCTAATTTGAAAAAAAAAAAAAAAAAAAAGACAAACAAGACTGAAGCTTGACTCCCAAATGAATCTCTCTGGCAGTCTGGATACTATTTGGTACAAAATAAGTAGTTCATGTTATAGGAAGAGTTTAAGGAGGTGGCTAAGAGCTGACCAGCACTCACTAATTCAGCACGGTGGGAGGAGGACTAGCATGCTAGAGAAACAGGACAAGACTGAAAGCAAACGGTAGAAATGCTGAAGGGGTGAAGGTAAGGAAAGTCTATAAAGGATTTTTTGGGCCACTCCCAGATGTCTCAAATAAAATTTACATATCCGAAAACTGCAAAGCCAAACCTGAGGTGAGATAAAGCCCATTCGATCCATGACACCAGAAGAGAATCATGGGGCGTGGATGGAACGAACGCTTATGCACATGAGTTTGTCCGAAACTGATTGTTAAGTGGAAAATGTCGGCCAAGTAATTTCCTATATTTCAATTGAAAATGCCAGCTTAAAGCAGGTGCATTGCTTCCCCTTTTTCTCCCCCAGTCTGAAAGCCATTTACAAATGCATCCCGGTGATTCAGACCAAAAAATCACTGAACCCAATAACAGAACGAGGCTGCACAGGAATCTGAACTTTGTTTACACAATTAGGAGACACTTACGTGCACATTCCATAAATGACAAGGTTCCCGCAGCAAATTAACAAGAACAATTTTCCCATCTCAGGAGCTGTCAAGATGGGCCCTGTTGGCCAATTTATCTTACTCTAGCACATCTCTGGTGCTTGTCAATCAATACGGGAAACATTTGGTGCTGATTGCCATTTTTCTCTCCACTTCCTTTTGCCTCTTGTACCAGGCAATTTCCTGCAAGTCAATCAAGGTCGAAGCTGACCTTGTTTAAATAAAACGCTGTTGAGCTCTTTTCACACCAACAATTTCAAAGACAGAATGAGCTGTATCTTTTACATTTACATTTATACTACCTTTTTATTTCCCCCACCAGTTCTCCTAAAATGCCACCCCTGAGTTATAAGTCATAACTAAAGCCACCTAGAGACCGAGAAAGCTAAGAGAAGAAAGTGGTGGGGAAACGTATATTTCAAGTAGATACATTCACTATTAAAGATTTGCTCAGCCAGCAGAGGTATCTTTCCATCAGAGAGAACTCTGATCGGCTCACCTGCTACTACTTGGCCCTAATTGGAGGGAGGGACACACGGTACAAACAATATACCTCAAATGATCAGAATTTGATAACTCAAAGTAAGCAATTTTAAGTATTGGCCCTAGAGACCAGATCCTATAGTTGACAGACTTTTAGGACCTTTTGGTGTTACTTCCTACTGTCATTGAGTCAAGCATAAATCTTTATTATTATTATTATTATTATTATCCACATGGAAGAAAAAAATGCAGGAGGAAGCAGCTAAGCCTATTGAAATTCTTGAAAACAATCCACTCACAGGTTTGTTTTCAAAACTTTCTTTTTCCTGCAAACCATCTATAATCTTCATTTTTCTGAATAAATCGGGCTCCAGTTGTTTAGTAAAATATAACTTTGCAGCCCCGCCCCACAAATGTTAGGAATACACATTGAAACAAGGCCTAGCTCAATGTGACTCTCAAAGAGAGAAATACAGTTGGACAAATAGAGAATTTCCCAAAAATAGTAACATGTAACTTAACTGCTAAAGCAAAGCTCCACTCTCAAAATGATTAATAAGAAATGAATGCTTTTAAGTGCTAACTATGCATACATAAGACACAGCTTGGTGTTTTCAAAAGTATGATTTCCCCTGTTTCAACCTAAAACAAACATACAAAACTTCCTCAAACTCTCATTGGGAATGATCCCGATCCTTTTACGTCAAAAGCAGTTTCAACCGGGTATAAACACACCTTGGGGTAGCCCACAGTCTCATTTGGTTTCCTCGTGTGTCAAAGTCACAAATGATGTAGTCACTCTTCTGCCTAGCAGTCACTTACGGAGTGTCCGTGATACGTCGAGCCCCACCGAGGACAGCATGGGGGGCAAACCGAAGGAGTCTCTGTGGCGTGGATCCCAGAGTCGGTCAGGGTATTAGACACTAATGAAATCATCTCAGAAATACAAGTATTATTACGAACGGAGACTAGTGCTGTAACGGCGGCCCGAAACATGCTGGGGACTTAGGGATGCTCCATGAGGATGCACGTCAGCTGAGCTCTGGCTGATGGCAGCCAGCTGTCCCTGCCTGGGGCTGCTGAGTGTGTGTGGTCCCTGACAGGGAGCCCCGTCCAGCCGACGCCCGATGAGAGAGATCCAGAAGTTGAGAGCAAATGGTTAGGACCTTTTAGAGCAACGGGACACTGCCACAGTGAAGCACTTACCAGTTGGAAGGGGTCCTATGAGTCACAGACCAGTTTGGGTAAGGTCCTTGTCACGTGGTGATTCACACGTGCTGCGAAACGCACATGGGTCATGTGCAGAAGGACCGTATTTAAAGGGTTTCTGAAGAACTGGACGCATTGGAGGGAAAAGTGTCCTTCACCTACAGACAGTTCGAGAAGTTCTGAAGTTGTAAGCAGTATCACCCCCTGTCTCATGTTCATTAAGCCAAACGCTTGGCTACGTTTAGACCACGCCAGAGGGCAACGCCCTGCCCTTCCTCGCCTGAGTGGTCCGGGCTGTGGTTAGAGTAGGACGACTCAAAGCTGGACTCATAAGATATTCTAGGATGAAGCGTGGAATTTGGTCAAAACGAATTCGCATTTCTTTTGGCTCTACAACATGTACAATAAAAGCTAACTGCTGAGGAGGCTTCCGGGGTGCTGTCTTATATTGCGTTTCTCGTTCTGGAACATCTACCGGGGGTGTGTTCCATCTGTGGAAAACTCACCGGACTGGACACTCATGATACATACACCCTTCTATGTAAAAACACTTCTGCAGGAAAAAAAATTTAAATGTCATGATCAAAAAAAAAAAAAGAAAAGAAAAGCAACTGTTTCAGATTAAAGATGACTGAAAAGACATGAAAATAAAATGCAAATGGAAAACAAGAGCTATAAAGAGCACTACTGGGGCAACTGGTAGTATTTGCAGATAGACTGAGGACCAGATAATACATCGATGCAAAATTTCTTTATTGGTAATTGTATTGTAGTTATGTAAGAGAATGTCTTTGCTCCTAGGGAAAAACGCACCAGAGCATTCCGTGGTAAGAAGGCTTGATATGGGGGCATCTTACTCTTAGTTGGTTCAGAAAAAAGTGTGTGTGTGTGTGTATGTGAGAGAGAGAGAAGGGTGGGCGGGGGGAGAGAGAGACAGAGAGAGAGAGAGAGACAGAGAGAGAGCGCGCGAGCGTGCGTGCGTGCGTGCGTGCGTGAGCTGGAAATGACAAACGGCGATTGTACACAACTCGTGAATCTGGTAGAAGATGAAGGATTGTTCTTTCTCTACTTCTGTCACTTTTGAAATTACATTAAAATAAAAAGTTACAAAAATGAGGATACCAATTTTTAAATAAAAGTTAACTATTCTTCAAATGAATTGAGCAGCCTGGCTAGGTGGCACATGGTTGCTCCAACAAATTGGATGTTTTGCACAGAGAAAATGGATGTCTCAAGGTTCTTCCAGCATTTAGAGTAACTGGCACAATTACCCCTCAGATGGAGATTGGGGAAGCTTGACAGTTCCCTAGGCGGACATGATTTTCGACGCAGTCTGACATAGTGTGATAGGCCAAACATTGTTTTTTTTTTTTTTTTTTTCCTCTAACATTAATTCATTTGTGATCTTTACTGAGAGGCTGAGTATCTTATCTCGAGGTGGTCCTTAATGGTGCATGGTATATTTTATTGATGTTTCTTTTATTCTGATGTTTTTCTTCCTTGTGATTATATCTGCTGTTACTCTCTTTTTCAAAATGCCATTCTCTTGTGAGACTAGGCATTGCTTGGGGGCTTAATGAAGCCTCTATATTGTTTCCAGATTTATCAGGTTCTCAGATAACAAGGGGGTGAGGAGAGGGAGGAGGGTAGAAGAGGTAAAGTGCCCCCAGATAAACCAAATAAACACAGTTCTGTATCAAGTTCATTTTTATGTGTGTAGAATTTGTCAAAGAGCAAAATCCTGTTCTAGCAGAACCCACATGGGAGAAATACACATGTCCTGTTTTAATTCCTCTTATCATTTCTCTTCCATCATCTTTTTAAAAGTATCACTATTGGATACATGTGTCATGTTGTACAGTAGAATCCCAAAGCTGTTTGTTAGCTTGGCATACAAGTCAGGGTCCAGACTCTGCTTTTTCTGCTTTG
Source organism: Eidolon dupreanum (assembly GCA_028627145.1). Taxonomy (NCBI): domain Eukaryota; kingdom Metazoa; phylum Chordata; class Mammalia; order Chiroptera; family Pteropodidae; genus Eidolon; species Eidolon dupreanum. Next base: position 6,464,099 of record CM053515.1, read on the forward strand.
CACTCTCTATAGAAGTTAAAAACTTTTCTCTGCAGTCAGGCTCTGTGTTCAAACACTTATCTATTTTTCCTTTTAATACTTCCAGATGGGTATTTGTAGGACTTGCCTTAAGTAAGGACATCTTGTGAATTAGGTAGGTAATTCCATTTCTTCTCCAACCTTGGAAAATTTTCCTGTCATTTTTTAAAAAGTATTCTTTCTCTAAAATACACGACAAACCCTGCATGTGTTCATCGCCAATAAGGGGGATGTTTTCAATATCAAGGGGAATGAGGTCGTCATATCAGAAGACATTACATTTACTTTATATTTTGGTCTCAGGTCTTTAAATACACACGTGCTCACATGTCCGCGCCCACATGGAGTCTTTCATTTCTAAAATAAAAGTCGATTAAAAAAATCCATATCCCAGGTTCTATCTAACCTCTTCATTTTTCTTTCCTGGAAGCGACGACGCCTCGGTTTTCGATGCTAACAAATGTTATATGACAGGTTCACCGATTTACTGCTCTGCACCCTTTTTAATTATAGACGTCTGAAGGAAAATTTCACTGAGGAAAACAATAAATCACCAGTGAAATTATTTGTTAGTTGAATGAGCTGAATAAACAGTTGGCTTCTGGGCAAAGATTCGTCTGGCATCTTCTAAGTCATCCCCTATTTTTTTCCTTGCTATTTCCACATGAAAGCAGGACTGAGCCTGTGGGAATCGGCTATACTGTGGATGTGGCTGAGAAGTGAAGGAAATACGTAAACACCCGATCCACACATGTCCTGAGTGTTGAATAAAATAATTTTTGCCAAGCTTTACTAATAGTCATTAAAATATTACTAACAATCAACAAATATTATATTATCAATAATAATGACAATACTCAGAAACACTTATTGACTGTGTACGGTATACTTATGTCATCTCATTTATTTCTAACAGCACTATTTCCCTACACTCACAATGGGAACAATGATATCTTTAAGTGAGGAAGTGGCAAATCCAGAATTCGAACCACCCAGAATTCAAACCAGTTTCTGACTTCCGATCTTGAGCTCTCCAAGAGAATTCTCTCCAAGAAAACCATACTTCCTCAAAGAAGCCTTCATGTATTATTTAAGCTTTGAAAACAAAGTCCAAGTTGGTGGTTGAAACCCTGGTTCAGAATGTTACCTTACACCTAGTACAATGCTCTACCTCTCTGTCGAGGTGATGAAGAAAGCAGATTTTCCAATGCCTCTGCTGAGAAAACCGAGTTTAAAACAACATATGCAAAGAACAGGCTGAGAAGGGAATCATAGACAAATGTGCTATCACTGAAGTTTCTGGGGGGAAGTGAGAGAAAGAAGAGATATCATTGTCGGTTTCAACGTGAAAGCATGGGATGTGTCAGGAAGGATGACTAACTGTTGTTGTATTTATAATAAATGTCGCCCTCGGAGTCACAAGCAGACACTGAGCCCTGGAAGCTTCCGCAGAAGAATTAGTTTAGTGCCCTTCCTCGACGTCCCTGTTGAACTCGTCCGAAAAGTTATAAAGAATCACGGCCAGTTTGAACACATTCAGACAAATAGTACAGAGAGTTTTCAAGAGAGGACGAATGTCTTGGCTTTGGACTCTCTCTCACAGCAGCAAGTCGGCTGCCTGTAGTTACTTCATAAACATCTCAGCCAGAAGCTTTGTTTAAGGACATTTAAATGGACCCCAGAGCTCCCAGCTTTGGAAGGATATTGGAGTCCAGTAATCTGATATTCACATTGGAATTGCCGACCATTTCCGTGGTTCCTCTCTTATCATTAAGCTTCAGACCCCTCACCAATATATGGATCGGATATTGCTTTATGTCAGATGGTACAAATTTGTGCTAAGAGAATTGATCGTGATTTAGTATTTTAGATGAGCAGCTCAAATCTGTATTTCTTATGGACATTTCCTATGTACTTCGAAACTAAACCAGGTGTAGGTTCCCCAAGGGCTCTGCTGGGACTTTTCTGGGGGAACCAAGAAGGAATCAAGGGGCCTTGGGAGGCAGAAGCTGGCCGTACAGGCCTGTGTGGTAGCTAAGTTATGTATATTGTTTCCTATAGTCCACTGAGACATGAGTGATCCCTCCCACTTACTGCAAATGCACACGAGTGTGACAGTGGCAGAAAAAAAACCACAAAGCCTCCTTCAGGTTGTTTTTTTGGCACCGACTAGCCAGTGGCTTTGAGGCAGAGTTCTCTCCAGAGATTTAAAAAAGCATAGAGAATTTAAAATCTTGACTGTGTTGATGAGAAACATGGCCAGGGTGGAGGTGAACGTGGATTTTACAAATACACATCCATGTACACATTAATAATTAGATGAAAAAAAGTGATTTCACTATTGATCAAATACGTTCAAATTTAAAAAATGATGAAATGCTAAAGATAGCAACTGGACTGATATTTTAATAAATGTTAATATCTAATCTGGGTAAAGTATAAAAAATTCAGCATGCTCATACATTGATGGGAGAGTGTATATTGAAATACAACTTTTTTAGAGGGTGATTCAAAGGTATGTTCAGACCCCTGAATCACTCAACTTCTAGGACATTTTCCTGAGGTAATTATCAGAGAAGCATACAAAATCCACAAGGTAGATCACTGTATCACAGTAAAAACTGAGAAACTAAATACTCAACAGGTATGGAATACTAAAATGACCAATGGTGAATCCATATGTTAAACCATTTGCAGTCATTAAAAATAATATTTTAGAAGAATATTAAATCATGCGAGAAAATATATTATAAACAGTATTATATATATATATATATATATATATATATATATATACACACTTATGTAAAAATATACTATATGCTATTAGTAGAATTATAGTAATTTTCTTTGCATTTTCCCTTGTACTTTTCTAAATTTATCTAATTTAAAAAAAGAACATAAAGTGCTTTTGTAAATAATATGTTATTATACATGTATAAAGATGTACATGTACCTTTACTGAGAATTCTGCTGTTTTCTATCGTTATGAGTTAATTATACCACAAATCCCATAGGAAATGGACACAGTAGGACGTGCTTTTCTCTTTTTCAGAATGTTCACACTTATCATGGTGCAAGAGATAAAGCATTGTGATGAAAAGTCCTGGTTAAAATTGTTAAAAGTGTGACATTCTTCCTTTTTATTTTATCTTATTTTATTGTATTTTCATTTCTTTTTTTTTTTTTTTTTTTTTTGGTGAGGTAGCTCCAAAACAAAGTGGGCAAACTCAGTGATGCAGAAGTCTGAAACTGTAATATCCCGCGATTGGCTGGGTCCTTAAAAAGATGTCACATTTGTCACAGTGGCTGCCACCTCAATTTGACAATCCACAAAGTCCTAATAGTGTCCTCAAGTGACCACTTGATGGCCTTAGAGGTTTCCAGTGTGAGTTCTCTGGGGGTAGGGCCTGGTCTGAAACCCTTCGGGTGAGTGGGACTGTTTGTTAACTCCAACAGACAATTACGAAGGGCAATTAAAAATTCAAATTATGTTAATAGGCCAGAGAAAAATGACTGTTTGCAGAAATCAGTGGCAATTACCAGACATAATGGTTCTCAATTAGGCTGGAGGGGATTTTCAGTCATTCATAATTCACTATCTTAAATGTATCATAAAAAAGTAATTGTCACTTGTTAATAAAAGTTACTTAAAAACAATGTAACTATCTTGTACAGAAAGTAATTCTTCTCTCTCCCTCATCAGTTTTTAAAAAGGTATATTCTTAATTCAAAAATGCAGTGCATGCTGTTTCAAAACAAAATCAAACGATGGGAATGTGCTTAAAACAAAAAACAAAGCACATCCTAGCTCTCTACTTTGCACTTCCCAGGGGTGACCACTGTTGATTATCAATTCCTCCCAATCACCTGCCCACTCCCACTGAAAAGGGGGCAGGAGGTGAGGAGACTGTCCAAGCAGTATGTTGTGTTGATATTTTTAGTCAATTAAAGGTGAAAACGAAAACATTATCTTACTGTTTCTGTCATATTTATTTCTCTCCCAAGGTTTTTGATTTGTTTATTTTTATATTCATATGCAGCTTCCATTACCCCTAGGATATAGTCAGCATTCATGCATGTTCTTACAATTCTATTCTCAGGCAATGCAGTTGCTGTGTAAATTGCACTGCACATGGGATGTGATTCAAAGACTCTGACCAAGCTTTATTTCTAATGCTTCAGGGAGAAGAAGAAGAAGAACAAAAAGCCTGAAAGAAGAGAGAAGCAGAAGGGAGTAGGGGGGAGGACAGAGGGTAACTCTTAAATAAGTAAAAGGTAGACAAAAGAATGAGTTTTTCTCTTGCTGAGTACCAACTGATATTGCCACTTTCATCTTCTGTCATGGGTCATGCTAAAAGAATGACAGCTGCATCCTCAATTTTCTTGCTCAATCAGAAAAACTTGCTACAAATTCAAGTCCCAAATTGAAGCTCTACATTGAACAGGAAGACTGAGGCACAGACAAGAATAAGCTCTTCCTGACTCCATGAGACAAACGTCTCACTCTGGTGAGTCACAGTCCAGTAATATTTCCAGAAACTTCTCTGAAAGGAAGCTCTAGGCTACACTGAGCCAGGCACTTTATAGACATGACCTTATTCAATTTTCACCCTCACGCTATGAAGTGGGCATCATTATATCCTCATGTTGCAGTTGATGGAACCCAGACATTTTTTTGATCCAAAGTCGACATACATTCACCTCCCACACACTGTCTCTTTGTTAAAATTGTACAGACATAACTAGGAGATATAACATTTGGACATCTCAACTTATGATGGCCCTTTCTTTTTTTTTTTGCTTTCATGGAAATGAGGCTTCCCACTGCACTGACCAGTAAGGCCCATCTTAGGAATATTTAAGAACACGAAGCCAGCTACACATAACACAAATCATCTCAATTTTTGAACACTCTTCAAAAGTTTTTGGAGCAGGGAAGACTCCTTGAGCTTGCTTTGGAATAGTTACCAGGAAAAGAAGCATCTACAGTTCATTCTTCATTAGACCTGTGTCTTAAAAGTGAGTGTGCCCTCGCTGGAGAAGAAAAATCTCCACTCAGAAAGAGCATTTAGGACATAAATTTTGTAATAAGATCTACACGAGACCGGCTTCTTCCTGTCCTTCACATGTCAGTTCAGTTCACCTTCTCAGAGATATTTTCCCTTTCAGCCCCTTTGAAGTAGAGGATATAAAGTACCTATTACTCTCTATAACCTGCCCCTGCCATCTCACTTTTTCCAAACATTACTCACACTCTGGTATTTTGTATTGGTTTACCCATTTCTACGTGTCTCTGCCTACCAGAATTCGAGCTCCATTAAAACAAGGTCCTTGTCTAACGTGTTTAGCACTGTATCCCCATCCCTAACCCAGTGCCTGGCACGTAGAAATCTTTGTTGATGAATGAATACACGCTAGTAAAATCAAGCATCTGCTTTCGTGAACAGTCGGTTATGGGCTCCTAGGGATGGGGCTTTCATCTCGTAGGAGTCCCAGGAAATGAGAGCCTTTAGGTCATAAGTGGGATATCACCCAAAGTTGGTGGTCGCCATGGAGACAAAGCTGAGATAAGTGATAAGTATATGGGACAGAGCAGGGGAACAACGAGCCTTCCTTACTCTGCCCCTCGTGCAGGCTGAATTGAGATCGCAGCCTCTCAAAGTTGCAGAAAGGAAGTGTCAGCATTTCTTCGGCTGGTGATGGACTGGCTGGCCCAGACGGACGGCGCATTTTCAGGGGGATTGCGGCACATTTTCTAGAGCAGAGCACTTTTTCTCTTTGTTAGCAATGTCTCGCGCTGCCAATTCAAGGCTGCTGCTTAGGAAAGGGCTGTGATAAAGTTTGGGTCAGTCAATCAACATGAGGAGATGAGCTTTGGTGGTACTTTTTTTGGCAGTTACTTTTTTCACTAGGATGTACTGTGGGATGGGATCTGGCTGCAGACACTCCACGCTTCTTGGACTGATCTGCCTTAATGCTTTGTGCATGTTTCTGTTTTCCTTTAGATTTGGGAGACTAAGGAAGTATTCGCCACCAAAGGACACACTCCTGGCTGGTCTTAAGTCCTTTGACCGTAGGATGCTATCATTTGTCTGAATTGTGTTTCCTTTCCTCCTATAAATGCTTTGCCCTTGACTTACAAGTAAAAGTGATGAATTCTATTTCCGGATTCTAAAAGAAGTTTCAATTATATCTGTGGACTAATTTTAAAATCCAATGTTTAAAATTAATAGTTACCAGCATTAGTAATATTAGTAACAATATCACAAAAGTAATAAATGCTTAGTGAAAAATTCAAGTAATAAACGTGTAAAATAAAGAGGAAAATGCCTTGTTTCTCATTCCCAACCCTCTTGCTTTCGTCTATCCCTCCGTCTCCCAGTAAACCCACCTTCTGGATATAACCACTCTGCATGGTTTATTGTTATGTCCAGTTGTGTGCTGATAACAGCTTAACGTTTGCTCTCCAGAAAACAAAAAGCACAGACTCTTGGCATTTTCTGATTCTGTGCGGTAAACGTCTTCACCAGCTACACGTTTAAGCTAAAAATACGATGGAATCGGGACAGGGCGTCGCACCCTCAGCTCTGCACACCGCCGGCTCTGGCACGGCACCGAGAGCTCCTTCCAAGTTCTCTGCATCCCTCTCTTCTTACCTCCTTTCCTCCTTCTTTCCTTTCTTTTTCTTTCTTTTTTTCCCTCCCTCCCTCCCCTTCTTTCTTCCTTCTCTCTATCCCTCTTTCCCTCTTTCCCTCCTTCCCTCCTCTCTTTTCCTCCTTCCTTCCTTCCTTCCTTCCTTCCTTCCTTCCTTCCTTCCTTCCTTCCTTCCTTCTGTACTCATACATAAGCAGACATACATGAATCAATATCTTACATGAACATCGAGCATTTTGCTTTGCAACTTCCACTTTTTCATATTGCAGCTCTTTATTTGAAAAATTTTTGACACTCTTTATAACTGGAAACACCCGTGCTGGCTCAACAGCGATGCTGAGAATCTCTTGGTGAGCACGGATGAGCCTGTTTGCATGCGTGTGCCCCCACACTCACTGTAGTCTATCTATTGTGAAAGGGAGTAATTCATCATTGGGCAGCAGGTTCTGCTCAGATGGTTTATTGTCCTGACCTCATTAAAAGCATGTAATCCACACAGTGCCGTAAATCTATGCTTCTAAATACTTCCCTCTTTAATTTTTTAATACTGCACACTTGAAGGGAAAGGTTAAAGCCAATTAAAAGAGATACAAATACCATTATTACTGCCCTGACAAACAGTTAGTTATTGGATTTGGTCGTTTTAGTTTAGAAAGTCATTATTTTTGTTCCTGAATGAATTAGTAATCAAGCTGTTTATTGACTTGTCTCATCTCCGAGATGCTAAATATTTTTTTTGAGGGAGAGGGGTCCATTCTCTTTCTCAATTGGCATCATTCCTACACACATAAAAATGACAACTTAAGGTCTAAGTGCAAACAATAACTGCACAGCTGTATGTGGAAATACACATATGGACAGAACCATCATTTTCACTATGGTCCAGAAGGGAGAGAGCCACTCAATTCATTCTTATGCAGCAAATAGTTGTTATTGTTGCTGTTGTCGTTGTTTCCCTCTCCCATTAAGGCTATTATACGATACTGACAGATGCTTAAAAGCATTTAGAGCTGAAAGAACTGTTGGGAAAATTGCTGCAAAAAGATTGACAAATGATGATCTTTCTGTCCACAAGGTTCTTATTTCCTGTGCAAAATGGACCAAAAGAATAAAGGAAAAGAGAAAGGATCATTAAAGTAAGGACTTGGTATTGTTTTCTGACATGACTTCCTATTTTCCACCGCCTTTAGTCAAAAGCGTGATTCTGTTCATGAGAAGGCTCTGATATTGTCACTGCTTTAGGCTTTTGTGGGTGACCCCCCCCCACCCCGACCCTCTTTCACAGCTCACGAAACATAAAATATCGAATCTGAGATGATCCCGGAATATGTGCGGGTGGAGCTGAAATTTGACTACCTTGATGATTTAATTGTCCTCCCACAGGTCCAGAGTATTTTGTGAGAAACAATGGTGACCAGTGCGGGCTTCTGAAAAAAAACTCAAACCCACAGACGCACAGCCGTAATTTATGCCACTCCTAATTCATATCAGCGGCCTATATAATTTTTCTAAGTATCCTACTGTCCTTACCTATGAGAGGTCAAAATCAGGTACTTTAAAAAAAGAGGGAAGCTGTGGAGCACTAAGGACTACACCTTCGAAGGAGAGGACAGAAACACACATATTCATAAGGAAACTCACAACAGAGAGTAAGAGAGAGAGGATAAAATGAAGTATTTTAAAATTAAAGGAATAAAACCCAGAAACAATGAGTATCTTCAGTGTTATCTTACCTTTGGAAAGGCTAGAACGGTGGTTCTCAAAGTGTGTTCCCTGGACCAGCAGCATTACAACTGGCTCAGAACTTGTGAGAAATGCAAATTTAGGGACTTGCCCCACAAACAGTGAATTAGAAACTCGGGTTGGGGCCCAATGGTCTGTGTCTTAACAAGCCCTCAGGGGGATTTTGATGTCTACACAAGTTTAAGAATCCTTGTTTTGGAGAATATAGTGTTCGTAGCTGTTTCTCTAAATCTGTCCTCGCAGTCAGTCACAAACTTTTGAACTTGAGCCGATCGCTGTCTCCTCTGCTTAAACACTATACACATGCCACCACATGTCACACTGATTTGTTTCCACATCCCACCAGACTATGAGCTCTCCTGCTAGACTGTAAGCTTCGCAAGGCCAGAAGCTGCATCTGATTCACTTTTTGTATTCTCAATGCCCAGCCAGGGCCCTAGACCACAGCAGGTACTCCGGGAATTAATTACAAGATAAAATGGCTAATAAGTAAAGGCCAATGAATGAAAAATAAATATTTAAATATATGTCCATTAAAGTTATTAGTTCTAACCTGATAAATATGACCTGTGCCCAAGTAAAGATGACTTTTGCTTCCTTTAAAAAAGAAAGAAGAAAAGATGGTCAAAGGAATATTCTTAAGCAACTTCTAGTGGGTTGACCATTTATTTCCTTGAGGATAGCAAGAAATAACTGAGCACACCTCACACTAATAGCTGACAATCTAGCAGGCTCTAAGGGGGTTTCACATTCAGACAGGACCCAGATGCCCATTTGATGATAAACATTCTCAAATCTAAAGTAGCCTGAATATGGGCTATAATAAACCCATAAGAACCACCAGCTCCAGCCCAGTGGGTTAAGGATGTCAAGCTCCCTGGAACTCCTATCCTCAGTATATAAGAAGGTAGAAGGCAGATCTCAGAAAGAGGGGACATCCTGAAACCATTCTGATCACCTCTCCCTGAGCAACTGAAAGCCCTGGAGTTTCGCATCCATCGTAACTCTCACCGATGCTCTTGGCCTCTGTTTTCGACCATGGGATTTACCAGGCATTACGTAAGCTGGGGGAGACCTGCTTTAAGCAAACGTTGTGTCTGCCTTTGTGTGGCTGTGGCACCAGATCCCCTGGGTTCTGGCCTGGGCCCCAGTCCTTTCTGAGTTCTTTAGCTTTTCTAAGCCTCAGTTTCCTCACCTGTAAAATGGGAACAATTCAGATACCTGAGGATTAAATTAAAATACACACACACACACACAGTTGACCCCACAACAACGTGGGGGTTAGGAGTGCTGACCACCCCCGTGCAGTTGAAATACAGTGTTAACTATTGATTCTCCAGACACTTAACTACTAATAGTCTAAGGCAGACTGGAAGCCTTACTGATAAATAGCCGATAAACACATATTTGGTATGCTGCATGTATTATATACTGTATTCTTACAATAAAATAAGCTAGAGAAAAGAAAATGTTATTGAGAGAATCTTATGAAAGAGGAAGTGCATTTATAATACTTATTGAAAAAAATCCACATATAAGTGGACTGTGCAGTGCAGACCCTTGTTCAAGGGTCAACTGTGTATCACACACACACACACACACACACACACACACACACACACAATGTGCCAGGTGTCTAATACACAGTAGGAGTTTAATAAATTTTAGCTATTATAACTGTTATTATGGACTATGTACTACTAGGGTTTCTTAAACTGGAATCCCTGAACCTCTAGAGATCCACGGAACAGACAAAAGACCGTCCTCAAGGTCACCTAAATAATCTGCAAAATGGTTCACATTTGTACACATTCCTTTTCCTTGGGCGTACAGCCCACGACTGTAATCAGATTCTCCATGTGGTTTACAGTTCCTAAATCATAAAGAATCATGGTGTTGGGGACTGAGTAGCCGGACTGTGTTCTCAACTAGCTGGCCAACCAGGAAAACGAGGCAGTTTCTCTAAGGCTAGCGTCTCACTCCATGAGGCATGATGTGTACCTCTGGGACCTCTGTTTTTAATTCCACACGAAGTGTGTTTGTTTATTTTTCTTCTTCCACTTCATAACAGGAAATAGCATTTCAAAATGCATGCCACCACGAGGATAGGCAGACAGTTAATTTTCACCTCAAACACCTCCAAGATTTAAGAAAACAAGAGAGCTTCAATCTACTACTCCCGACCTGCCAAACACAACATCCTTAGAAGCAGCAAAAGTCCGTCTGAAAAGGCTCTTCTGTTTCTGATGGGCTTCTCTTGACAACATCAGCCTAGGCAAATGCGCGAGCAAGACAGGTGGGTGCAACAAGGTGGGCCAAGGGTCACGGGCACTGAGGTTTGCTCTTGAATCCTGTCCTAACCAGCTCCCTACCTGGAGCAGTAGTTTCTCCCCTCAGGTTATCTGATTCCTTACGCATCAAATAGGAGTTATACCTGACATGATCCCCAACCTTTTAGGTACAAGGACCCAGATTTCATATAGAAATGATTATACTAGGCTGTTGTTTTTAAATCAATTGACTAAAAAAATATTTAACTACAAAAAGATAGTTACCTTTTCTTATGAAAATTTGAGAAAAGATATAGTACATATACATATGTTTTCATCTGTCAATCTATCTGAATAGACAGACAGATGAAAAATATTCTGTTCTCACTATAGACATCAAATGGTGAACATCTGAATTCGAGGAGCCATTAAACAAATATTTATTCAGTATTTATCAGGTGCTGGTTACTTTAATAGGGTTGGGGATACAGCATCAAATAAAAACAGTTACTGCCTTCGTAGACATGATTGTGCCAGAGAACGGAAATGACAACTAAAAACACACATGCATATAACCATTTTAAGAGTGCTAATGTGATCTCCAAAGGGTAAGCCGGGTCCTGAACGAGATAAATGGTGGTGGTGGGAGGTGACTTTAGTTAAGGTGGCAGGGGTGGCGTCTGGGGTGACAGCTGAGTGGTGGTGGCAGCTGACCCTGACGAGAGGCATCAGAACTTCATGGCGAACTGATGCCCTCAAATCACCCAGACCTCGGGCAAGGCACTTAATCTCTCTCTGACTCACTTCTCTGTAAAATGGGGATGCTATTGGGACCCAGGATTAAATTCGCTAATGACTAAAATTTGTTTGGGATGAAACTTGGCAATTTACTAAGGAGCTGTTGCAAAAGAAATATCATACAGAGGTAGCAGCATGCACTAAGGTCCTGTGGTGGGAAAGGGCTGGGTGTTTTTTTGAGGAACTGGCTGGCGGGCGTGGCTCTTGGGTGAAGCATGCATGGGACAGCGGTAGCAGCTGAAGCTACAGTGGCAGGTAGAGTAGGAGAAGCTGAAATCCACGCTAAGTTCATGGGAAGAAAGTGGAGAGTTTTACCATGTCCCCAGGGGACCCCTGAAGTTCCTTGCTCAGAGGTTAGGAAATTATTGTTTCTGGTTTACTTTTTGGATAGTTCTGTCATTCAACATTTTCATGAAGTAACTCCTCAAAAGGAACCGTTTCTTTAGGTGAGAAGCTTTAAATAAAGAACCCATTTCATTCATGCTCATTAAACTGTTTTTCCCCCCACCTAGATCTCTGCAATAATAAATATAATTATATCCATGTTAATGACTTTGGTTCCTTGAGCTGCAGGTGCTGGAATACTGTATTTATTAACATATTTTAAGCCCTTTAAAAAGACTGCACTAATTCCTATGATAATTTAGTGCCCATAATACATTCTCCATTCTGAATAGATGTTAATCGTCACAGAATGACTGATTGGCCCGTTACAAGCTAAGCCATGCTCTAACTAGTAGCTGGTCACTTTTGAATCCAGTATTGTTACTGAAACTCTGGATTAAGGTTTGGTTGTAATAATGGTTCCTTGCCCCACACCATCCCCACCTTCCGAGGCCTCAAACCGAGCGCGAACAATTGAATGCTCCGCCACCAAAGATGAATGAGATAATTCTGAGTGTCTGTGTTTACAGTCACACCCTGCGTGGATAAAAAGTTCTCCTAATGCCACGTGTCCTGAACGGCTCTGTGTTCGCCAGCTGTCTGGTGAAAACAGTCGCGAGGAAGGTTGCTGAAGAGGAACGCGCATGCTAACCCAGAAGCTGGCTTGCGGGAAGGCAGAAGGCCTGTCCTCTCCTGTCGGGAAGAGGGAGGAGGTGCCACGGAGCGGTTTGAGGTGTGATCTGGCCTGTGCCAGATCCCTTAGCACCCTACCCACTTAATCTGAAATTGTTTTGGAAATAGAAGAAAATAAAAAAGCTATCAGGAAAGGTGGATCCAGATGAAATGATGAAATTGAGTATAGACGAAGGAAATGGTCGCAGGAGCCTGGTTCTGAGACAGGCACCCTCACGGACCTTCTGTCACTTAGTCACGTCAGGAGCCTACTGAGGAGGTACCGATCACCCCCACCCACCTCTTGCTGAGAGCGCTTAGGTACAGTCGGCCCCACTCACCTGCAGTTCCACTTCCCAGTTAGTTTCAGTCAACAGCGGTCCAAACCATTAAACTGAAAATTTCAGCAATAAGCAATTTATCGGTTTTACATTTTGTGCCATTTTAAGTAGCGTGATGAAATCTTTCACAGCTCACCCGGGAGGCGAAGCATCCCTTTGCCCAGAGGATCCACGCTGTACCTGCCACCTGCCCTTTAGTCTCTTAGTAGCCATCTCAGTGGTCTGATCAGCTGTCCTGAGGTAGCAGCGCTTGTGCAAAGTGGCAGTAGTCTGACTCACAGGGGTCTAAGGTCACCTCGCCACGCCCACGTCCACACCTCACTCCGCCCGGCTCGCGGCGCAGCATCGCCCCACGTCATGAGAAGGGAGAGTACAGTCCAACGGGATATGGTGAGAGAGACCGCATTCATGTAACTTTTATCACAGTATATTTTTATAACTGTTCTGTTTTATCATTGTTGTTGTTAACCTCTTACTGTGCCTAATTTATAAATTAAACTTTATCATAGGTATGCATCTATGGGAAAAAACAAAGTATTTATAGGGTTTGGCACTATCTGAGGTTTCAGGCATCCTCTGGGGGGGTCTTGGGACGTATGCCCTGCAGATGGGGGGTGGGTGTAACTTAGTCACGCTGCCAGTATGGGGCAAAGCCCCAGCTTCTGTGCTCTTATCCTCTGACTGCATTGCCTCGAAAATCAATCAGTCAATCATTCATTCATGTGGGAAAGACATTGAAAAGCATAATGAAATACATAATGCAATATCATGTGTCTTATTTAAAACAAAAAAATATATAACAACTTTTCTATTCTTGCTGGCTTGGAGGTTGGTGATGGGAAATGGTATTATTCATATCTGTGGGAGATGTTAATCTCTATACCATTGTTTTCTTCTTAAGGAATCTGTCGGGAAAGGGGGAGGCGAAGCCCTGGGGAGTCCGGCTTCCATGCTCCAGTGTACTGACAAGGGCACTGGCTTTGGAGGCAAAGGCAGAGAGAGATGAGCTTCTCTGCTCTGCATAAAAACGATGGTAGAAACTTGAATTTCTGGCTAGTCAGGAGGGGGCGGGGAGAGAGAGAGAGAGAGAGAGAGAGAGAGACAGAGAGAGAGAGAGAGAAAGAGAGAGAGAGAAGGGGAGAGAGGGAGAGAGAAGGGAAGAGGGAGAGGGAAGGGCTCTCAGTGCCAGGCAGCTGGATCCCCAGGTGGATCGATCTTTAGTAACTTTGCTGCTTCCTGCTGCAGGGACTGTTTAAGAAGATGGGTGTCAACTATTCCATCTAAAGTTCTTTTTACTGCTGGTATATGGAACTTCCTTTCCCCAAAGTGTCAGTGAAGTCTGCTCCACACGGAGGCGTCGGGTGGATGAGTTTGTTCGTCTGCATAGCTGTTGGCTAGTTTGGGATTTGTTTCTTGCAGACACCAAGGGCAAGGGCCGAGTTCCACAGCGCGGTCCGCGTGGAGAGAAGGGAACCGGCACGGGGTGCGATATGTCCTTAGACCGCCAGCCCTCAATGGCACGGCCCTGGTAGATGCGAGCCCCAGCCAGGAGCCCCGGAGTGCACGGGCGTCCTGCCTGGTTGGTGGAACGGGGCTCTGAGCTCACATCTTGGCCACCGTATATAAAAATAGATTTATTTATCATCCTTAACATTATCCCCACAGTGTTGATAAGTATCACCACCCATTCTTCAGACAGACAGATGAATTCAGGCACAGAGAGCTTGGTCGTGTCAACAAATGTGAAATGCCCAGAGCCCTTTCTCAATAGCAGCCAGGCCGCTAGGCCCAAGCCCAGGCTTCTCAGTGCCCAGGTGGGCCCCCGGGAGCCCTGACAATTCTGGAGGACACAGCCCATGGGAAGGAAGGTGAATGGGGTCCTTTCCACCAGTCTCTCCTGGAGGCTCCACCCATAGCCTGGCCTGCAGCAGCGGCCTCTCCTGGCCTGGGGCTGGGTAAGGGTCAAAAGGCAGCAGAGGCGCCAAAGGCTAGGGGGCCCCCAGCCTCCTTCCCACCACCCCACGTGGACACTAAGCGGGGCCACCTGCTTAAAAGACGCACCGCAGAGCTTGCTAGAGCTTTCTGACAGAAGGGGGGCATCTTTGCCATTACTGTAGGTGAAAAGTTAAATTGCTTGTGAGAAAATTAAAAACAAAGAAAAAAAACCCAAACCATGTACTACACGGACTAGGCAGAAAGGCACTCATTAGCTGTGACAGGCTGGTTGTGTGCATCTTTATCTACAGAGTTAGTACGTGAACCTGTTTTTCTGATTCTACCTCCAGAAGCTTTGACTATATGAAGAGATCCTGATAAACCCACCATGACACACACACACACACACACACACACACACACACACACGCAAATCACGCATATAAATTCAAGATGTAAAAATAAATATAAACATATGTATTTGATCCTCCCGACAAGATCTTCAAGTGGGGGCACTTGAAAATTGCAGAATTTCGGAGAAAACTGGTCTCTAAACACACTTTATGTATATGTAAAAGCTCCTCTCAGATCTTTTCGGATTTAGAGCAAGTTAGCCAGCTTGCAATCACTCCACAGGCGCCCTGTGTCTGTTTGCAGAGGTCGTGAGCTCGTGGTGAGCTAGCAGCCCCCAGGCTCCATCTGGGACCTTCACATTTAATTGTTTGGTCCACTCAGTGGCAGCCGGCAATTATTATTTTTTTAAGTTGAATTAGACATGGACAGTGTCAAGCGCTGGATCCCTCCCATCTCCCTGTGCCATGGTTTTGAGAAGCCTGGCCCTCGCCTTGGGACTGGAGCTGCCTGGCTGCTTTAGACTCCTGAGGTGGTGGCGGGGACTGGGGAGCCTGGAAAGGTGGCCACTGCAGTGGCAAAGCTGCTACAGAGACCTCGGGTCAAGAGAAGTAGCCTGGAAGTCTCTCCTGGAGAAATGTACTAGAAAGATACAGCCCTTTGCCTTCCTCCTGCCCTGGGTACCAGCCTTGCTGGACTCAGCACCCAAAGATCCCCGATCTGTCGTGTTTGCTGTTTTCTGGGCCCAGAAGGCTCTGCCCCAGTTCTCCAGGGGAGACTTACAGGCTACTTCTCTTGACCAGTGGTCTCCATGAAGCCTTTGCTGACCTAACGCCTGGCTGTCCTCTCCTCTGCGCCCACCCAGTGCCTGGGGCCACTCGAGGCTCCCCTTCCTCAGCCCCGGCAGCACCAACCCCGAAGACCACACATCATGAATTTTTGTTGGCAGGTCCTTCCCACCAGATGGGAGCTCCATCAAGGTGAGGACCAGGTCTCGTTTGCTTTCCCTCCCCGGGGTCTGCCAGAGTGCTGGGCACAGAGACAGGGGTCAAAAGAGGCCTTTTGAAGTGACGAGAGTGAGACCTCAACCTCTGCCAGCTCTGAGCCAGGCACGGATCAGAACGGCGGTGGTAGAGGGTCATGAAGGCAGCAGGCCACGTGGCAGGGCAGCTGGGAGCTCCTCTGAATCCAGGGATAGCACACGGGGGCAAGGTTTGCTGGGCCCCCCTCGCTGAGTAGGGAGAGCCTGGGGTGCCATCCCAAGCCTGTCCAAGGCAGGCCAGATCCCATCCTGCTCTACCTGATCTCAGGCCTCAGACCTAGATCCAAGAGAACAGGTCTGGAGGTGTGGGCAGGAGGAGACCATCTACCGTTCCACCTTGCCAGGGCGGGGGCGGGGGACGTCCCCACCCCCTCTCCCCGCACCAAAGGAAACAAGGGCTGCCAAGCAGTCCAGGCTACTCTTCTGCACCCCCATTCCAGCACACAACCTACAGGAGAGTTAAAAAAAATTATTCGACTAAATGAAGTTTCAGTTGCTACTTCGCACGGGGTTAAAATTATTATTTTTTTAAAGGTTGAAAAAGCTACTTGCTCTTCAGGTCAGTAACTGTCATAACGATTTTCTCTTGCCATATGCTCCTCTGAATTGCATTAATGTGACATCTCTCTCTCTCTGAAGCATCTGGTCTCAGCCACTTCAAGGCGCACAAGGAAGCCTCACGTTCGGGCTGAGTGTATCGTAATGCGGAGAGGAATCTGCACTCCTGTCACCACGAAACCACCGCACTTGCATAATTCTACACTGTATTTTATACAGCGTTTCGGAAACAGTGCAGGAGATAATTCAGATGAATGGAAGCAGAATTTGGGAGGGTTCGTGTGCCCGTATATCGTATGCGTATATACGTGCGTGTGTATAAATACAGACGTTTACATGTATACATGCACGTTTTAGGAACTGGTCACCGCCTTCATTGCTCAAACATAAATCGTTTTCCATCTAAAGAAAGCTAAACGTTTTAAGCATCAGATGAAAGTAAAGCCCCACCAACCTGCCACGAGGAAGAGAGGTGAGGCGTATCTGTAGTTCAGCACTTTGAAATAAAAAAAAAGGGGGGGGGGAATTTTCCATCACAAGCCAAAGGCAAAACAGTGCTATCAACCTCCAAGCACATTTCCCAGACTAAGAAAAAAAATCTGGCAAGCGATGCAGGACAAAGATTCGCCTCTCTCTCACTGGCAAATAATCCTGATCAAACTGATACATTTAATTTTTTTTTTCCTGAATATCCTAACCCACCTTCTTACATAGTTCATTAAAAAACCTAAATGGGTTTAAAAGTTTACCACCTAATAAATGGTTCCAACCTTCATTCTCTTATTCTGAAGATCCTTGAGCTTATTTTCTCAGAAGCACAAAAAGTAGAAACACAATTGCATTTCTGCTGATGCTAAATGTTAATAGATTTGCCTAAATGCCTGCTAATAGCCCCCCTAAAATTAGCTAGACTAGTAG
Organism: Eidolon dupreanum; assembly: GCA_028627145.1. NCBI lineage: Eukaryota > Metazoa > Chordata > Mammalia > Chiroptera > Pteropodidae > Eidolon > Eidolon dupreanum. The sequence goes on from CM053515.1 coordinate 6,481,786, forward strand.
TGCATGCCTAATGTGTTGTTGTTGTTGTTTTACTTGCTTTTCTTTTTTTGGCTGCTTCTTTTATCAGAGGTGGAAAAAAGACCCCTAGAAAAAAGTACGGGTCTTTGGATGTGAAACATTTCCAGTGTCATATGTGAATTCTGCAGAAAGAACATATATTCTGAGGCTACCCGATAGTTCTGACATTCTGTCATGAAGGTGACAAATCCTAGTGCTCTAATGTTTCATTAAATTAAACATGAAATGTTTAATGTTTTGTTAAATTAAACATGAAGCCGTGACTTTGCACCCGAGAACCACAGCCTTCTATCAATTCCTCACATTCCTTCAGGTCACTTCTTAGGTTATAAAAACTGAGTTTTGTTTATTAGAAGGATTGTATTTCTCTCTGCAGTTAAAATGTACTTTCTTCTAATGCGCTTATAAATAAAAACCAACAGGCAACACAGTTTTAGGACACTTAAAACGTTTCTAAACTCAAGCCTACAGAGAATAGCTTGCAGACCACCCATTAGCTAATTCCCTACTATATTTTTTTTCTCTCAAACATTCACAGCCATGACAAAAAGCCTTCCACAGGGCAGAAGTATCACATTTTTAATCAGATCCCAAGCCCATTTCACAGATGGGCATGCTATTGCCCAAAGACTGGAAGGCTCTAGAGAAAATTGTAGAAATAGATTCTTCAGACTAAAGCAATCTGAGTAAAACTCCCTCTGTGCCCTTATCTCTGATGATGGATATCAACAGGGAAAACAAAACAAGATCAAACAACTCTGAGCTGGGAAATTATTTGCATAAGCAGAGAGGAGTTCACAGACACTTAAGACTGACTAATGAATAAAAGTTTTGGTGTAACAATTTAAAACATCAGGTAAACAAAGCATGGACAGTACTGGGAGAGGATGACATGAGGCCCCTACACTAAACATGTCCCTTTTCCAAGTGTTCAGTCGGATGGTTGAACACAACTTCTAGAGTTCTTAGTGATACATTCATGGGCTTATACCACAAACAATATTTCCAAACACTTTTTTATAAAAATGTATCTGGATGATACCTTTCAAATGGAGAAATACACCAAAACAACTATGTAGCAACTTAAAAGAGAAAAAGTACTCCTGACCAGTGATGAGAGTAAAAAGTAAAGTATCCTTACATTTTTATATGTACGTGTGAATTTAATTGGATTATAGCTGGTTTCCAAATGAGGTCCCATAACTAATCGTCAAACCAACAACAGAAGAAAAACCCTCCCATAAAGGGCAAGTCACAGAGACCCTCCAGTCCAACCAAACTTGTCACCTATGCTTTTTCTGTGTCAACACGCCAGCTCCAATCACTGGCCAAAAACTGTAAAACAGCCCAGATTTGGTAACATCTCTTGGCTCAGAACTCCCGCTCTGAATCCTTCTAGCCAGTTTCCCCAAATGGTAGGAATATTATGGACACTTACCATTCGGAAGCTTCATGTCTGTGAGGCAGACTAAATAAATTAAATGGATCCTGCTTTAATCTTCTTTTCTAGACCCCAAATGCCTTAATCAAAAAGAAAAAAACAAAAAACAAAGAAAAAACAAACAAATGTTCCCTGAGTTCCTCCTCTGCATCACCAGAGTATAAGCAAGGAATAGCTGTCTTTCTTAACTGGACGCCCAGAATCTGTTCGTTAACAAGAACGCCAATTATGTCTAATGTCCCTCCTCTCCATCCCCTTCACCTCCTATTTTTTTTTCCTTCACTCTTATGGTTTGTGGCCAAGACGAGGCTTAAGTTACACTTTAAATCAAAATCTGGAAGATGCTTCAATTGGATATCTGGCTTGGCAGACCTCCTGTAAAAATCCCACGTAAAGACACATTTGTTTCCTTCCTGCGAATGAACTGTGGCATTTGTGGTCCCTCTCGCTTTCCCCAGTGCACACTTTGCCTTTAAATGAGCTGAAGCCGCAGGACTTCATTTGGGGTGAGCTCTCCCGCAAAGCTCGTTTGGCTCTTACCATTAAGGCGATAGGTTCTAAAAGGCTAGCGAGATGCTTTTAACTAGGTTTGAGGGGCCAGTCATATCTTGTTAGCAACAGCTGCACACTTACCCGACTTTCGGGGCCTCGACAAAACTGTCCTATTCCTCCTGGAATGAGGAACACAAAATGAAATTAACCAGTCGTTGGCCAGAGCCATCCAGGCTGCACCAGATTCTTCTCCTCCGAAAACCCAGGGAGCCGGCTCCCCCAAAGTTATTCCTGTATCGGCTTCTCCTGGCATCTACAGCCCGCCAAGGCCCTGCTGCAGTTTCATCACTACTACTCCATAAAAGGATTTTAAAGGCTGTGCCGGGAGCCCAGAGCTTCAGATCCCAGTTTGGCTCTCTCCATCAGCATTCCTCAGCAAGCCTGCACAAAGCGAGCTACACTACATTATTTATGTCAGCTCTAGGCTCTGGAAAACACACACTGGCATCCTGATTACTAAGAATCCTCGTGGATGCAATTAAACGGTTCCCGCATATATGCCCCCCTCACCCCCGCACCCCACCCCGCCCCCGCCCTTCCAAGATTTAACCTCTTTCAGAGGAAACAAAAAGCACTTTGAGGCGTGTCCCAACTCATCTATGAGGAGCCAAGAGGGCGCTGAAAGATGGCCACGTGGTGAATGTGCCCAGGCGAAAGGATGCTTTCCAGGGAGGAAGGTTCGGTCGACAGTTTAGAAAATGCCCCCTAAGTGGGCTCCCTAGGTCGGGGGCATTGGCATGGAAGCACCAATATCAAGGCACTACCAAAGGACATTTTGATGAATTCACGGAAGATGGATTCGAAATGCACTGGGAACGGAAGGGAGGAGCGTTTTTTGGCAACGTGACCGACTATCTGAGCTGGATGAAGAGCAATCGCACTCACCCAGCAAACACTCCTTGGTGCCCCGTCCAAGTCACAGCGCTACACGGGAAAACCACCGATTTAGCCAAGCAGCAAGGACTCTGTCCCCAAGTCCCCTCTTCAGCAAAAAGAACGATTCTCTAAGTTGCAGTTCACCATCTCCCTTCCCGTCGAGAGCTCGACAGCACTTTACGAGCTAGGCGTATCGGCCAGAGGCAGGATGGACTGGGAAGGACAGGGGAGGGTGACAATGATGGAGGAGCGGTGAGGGTGCCATGAATTTCCCTAGCGTCTAGCTAGGAAGTCTCCACCTGGCAGACTGGGGTGACTTCACTTTGTGGGAGCCCCAGGCGCCACTTCGTGAGCCAGCGTTTGGCAGGACCTCACACTTAGGTCAGTTTATGTAGGCGCGGAGTCAGCTTGCGGCGAGTCTGCTGCCTCATCCAAGGGCACCCGGAGAGGCTCTTTCAGCGACCTGCTTCTCTCCGAAGGCTCCCTTTCAACCGGGCATTCCTGTGTTTTACCCGCCTTTTTTCTTTCTTTTTTTTTAAGTGACTGTCATTTCCAATGACCTAGTCCATCCCAACTCAGATACTTCGGGTGCAAAATTGGTATCTGACATGGACACGATGGTAGAAAACACAGTGTCGGTCAGCGGAGCAGAGCCCGGAGCCGGCAAATCCTCTCTACCACGAGTGCGATAGTAAGCGGCGGGGGACGAGCTGCAGCGCACGAAGGAGGAGAGCTTCCCTCAACAGCACCCCGATGAAAGAGAGCATGACGGAATGCACGTATGCACGCAGGCACGCACGTACGCATGCACGTACGCACGCACACCGCACGCAATGACGCAACCACCCAGGAACCCAAGATCCCAGAAATGGAAGAGTACACATGAATTGTCCTGTGGGATGATTTCCAGTTTGAATATTGGCTCCCTAGCCCAGAACACTGGGTCGTCCAGGCCACTGATCCCAGAGGAGGCCTTGACTGCGTGTGAGCACGACTGTGCTCTGAGCCAGAAGCAGTTCCTTTTGTCCTCTCCACTAAACCATCCAAGCCACATTGTAATTTTTCTTAGAAAGGACTTAGAAGCAACTAACTAGAGTGAGGAGAGTAGAGGAAGCTTGGGGAGGAAGCTTACTCAAGAAAATAATTTATTCCTCTAATAACTAAGCAATAATCAACTTAGAGGCTGACCTTGAGCTAAAAGTCTTGGCAAGAATCCCCGGGACCCTCTCGCTGTTCTCCAGAGCTGCAGTGTAGGGAAGACCCATAGAAGCACCAGGCAGTTGCTAACCTGTGGCCTTGGACGTGTTGTTCAGCATCCCAGAGCCTTAGCTGTCTCATCTGCAGATCTGTACATTGTGGGTAATGAGACCTGCTTCAAGGATTTCAAGGATTCATTGAGAAATCTAAAGTAATTAACTCGGTGCCTAGTATACCTTGTGAGCTCATAATAAACCTTAGCTATTGTGAATTTTCAAAAGGTGATTAGTTAAGTGGTATAGAACTTACAGTGACTGGCTTGCAGATGCCCGAGCCCCCTCTCTGATCCCTGAACAATCAGATCGTTACTGAAAACCTGTGTGCGAAGCACTGTGGTCATCATCGTCATTTGCCTTCAATAAACTTGCTCAGATGAGTTGCCCTGCGACAGAGATGCCAATAAAAATGAAGGAGAGTATAAAAACTGCGAGTATTAAGAGGAGAATCGTGAAATATTTACCACGTTTTAAAAAGGGTATGCCAACATTGAAAAAAATCAACTGAACACTTTTCTGGTGTTTAATTCAAGTATAAAACTATTTCAGAATTTTGATACCCCAAACAGGGCTGCTGTACTTGACATGGGAGGGAAAAATGGCCGCGAGCCCCACCTTCTGGAACCTTCCATCCTCTTAGCTATACCCTCTCTTCCCCAAGCTCTGAGCAACACGGGTCGAGAGCCTCTAATCTAATACAAAACTACCATGTATTGAAAAAGGACAAGGAGGGTCAGAGAGATTAAGGGACTCACTCAATTTCATTTCACCCAGCACAGACGGGCTGGAACCGACAGTTCTGGCTTCCTCTCCAATGCTCCTTCCATCCCCCCACAAGGGAAAGTTAAAACCAGTGGATCTCACAGCCAGATTTCTACTTCACTGTTTGAGAAATTAGTTTCAACTTAATCCAGGCCCTCTGCTTTAATACTCTGTGTACAGGACAAATACTTCATGAAGAACTTAAGGTTCCCCCCCACCCCCCCAGAAAATGATTGTTTTAAACTTTGATTTTAGTGTTCCCTATAAATGAGGGTTTGGTTTTTGTTAAGCCATTTTTACCAAGGGTTTTGACAGGTATTTCTACATCTTTTGAATGAGAAAAGCAATACTTCAAACTTTTCATATTTTATAAAGGCTGCATTTTCACTGGGTGATAACATACATTTGTTATTATTAATGTCTTTGAAAAACATACATATATCTCTTCTCTAATAATATCGTTGATAGGTAATTATATCTTCCATATAAACACAAGAGGTCTTGAACACGCAGTTTTTGAAGTACTAACCACACTTCTTGCTTACATAAACAAGGAGTATCAAAATTATAAATCTTCAAAAGAAGTAGATTCTATAACATTTTACTGCTAAAAAATGCTCACATGCATTGTGACTACATACTCACGAACAGCAAGACTAGATGAACAGCAAGATCCCTTTCTCAATTCGTTTCAAACAACTCCTTTTTTTTTTTTGCTTCTTGTCAAACCACCTGAACAAAAATGCAGTTTGTTGCATCATTTGCTGAAGCTCTTTCTCTAGTTGAAACATGAATTATGAGTCCTCCCGAAACACATCAGCCAAATCAAGCTGCAACATGGCCCTGCTTTACTCACTGCACACATCATAGCTAATCGCTTTCTAATACAACCCATGATCTTGCTTCATTAAGTGAACATTCCCCTTATTTTTCCCTCCATCGTACATACTAAATTAGCCAGCATTAAGTTGAGCATTTCTTCTCTTACCAGGTATTATTTATCCGAGGGCAACTCTGACTTTGTCTGGGCCACGTGTACGTTTACAGTGTGTGGGGTCAGAATGTGAGTCTTCTGACACAGGTCCTTTTTTGTGTGTCTGTAAATATGGAGGTACCTTTCCGTGTGGAGGCTCAAACTCAATCCCTAACGATGACTCCCCTTACATATATACTGCTGAGACTACCCACAAGGCATAGGTATGCCTTCTGGGCAGCAGAATTGAGAAAATATCATTGCTTCCAGAACAACACAAGGAACCACTTGAGGTACCTACTTCCTGCATTCTGTTGAGGCAAACCATTGTGTAAAGCTATCTTTAAATTGGTGGCGTCAGATGTTAAAGTGGCAGGGAAGAGGTAGGAACTGTGTACAGTAGTCCCCTCTTCTCCTTGGGGATATGTTTCCAGACTCCCAGTAGGTGCCTGAAACCCCAGATCATACTGAACTCTATAAATACTTTCTTTTTCCCGTACGTGTACACCTATTCATAGTGACGCACTTAGTGCACCGTGCCTGTCACGTCCTAAAGCCTCCGCAGCCAGGCACTGCTATGACCATCTTTTTATCCTGGTTAGGGTACGTCCTAGGGAGTTTCAAATTTCCCCCTTGCACTTGAGAATCCAGCTCAGAGCCCCCACACTTGGCATTTGGAGGTCTCCCGCTCTAACGGGCCTTCCTTCCAAGGGGCTGGCAGTTTTCTGCCTTGCATCACTTCACTGGAAGCAGGGTTGATAGGACATGCTGGATCGAGGCCCCATGAGTGTGCAGTTCTCTGCACAGGGAAAACAGGACAATGGGAATTGTGATTCAAATCCCGCTGAGTCACAGGGAGTCAGTCGTCTGTGGTTCTGCGGGGGGCTGTAGGCGCATTGACTCACCCTTACTCACCAGTGGTCAGGGGAGGGCAGACTTGGCCCTGACTCTCCTGTTAATTGGTGGGGAATTTCCTTAGACCAGCATTTCCAAAACGTGAGTCATTTTTCTACCACCTTCTGGGTTTTCGCTCTGTCCAGTCCTTCCCTGTGGCTGTCTCAGCTGCCATCCCAACCAGTCCTTGGCACTTTCACTTAATATTTTTCTTCAAATTGACTTCTTATTTCCAACTTTAGCCTCATCCTAGCTAATAATATCCATGATGATATCACAGTTTGGAAGTGTTGGCAACACGTAACTACATCCATACATACCTCCTCTCTGTGTACATATATGTATTTCTAATATGCAATAAATTACAATAAACATCACAATTTAAAAAATTCAGCTCTGTGCCTCTTAATTAAGGGCATCTCGCCTATTTCGCCTATACACACTGGTACCCACTTGTCACTCAAACAAGTGTTTGGAAATACTGTCCTAGATGAAATTTTATTCTTTCTATTTTTTTTTCTTTGAACCAGCAGAGTCTCTACTCTGTGCCTTTTCTCTTCAGAATGCAGTGCCTCAGAGAGAAATGTCACCAGGAAAAGAAATGCTTTAAAAATGAAGTTTTGATTATGTCTTATGGCCCAGATAGAAAACTCAAAGAAGAGCCCACATCCTACTTTTCATCCTGGGAACTGAGACTTGAATGTGTTAAAATGCTATTTATTTTCTGACTGGCTACTTGGGCTTGGCACCATGTAAATCTAAAGTGTTTGTGGAGGTTCCCTTGGGGACTAAGGAAAAATCATCTGTATAGATAAAATGTGTATTAGCTACATTAGCAATTTGTCCCTGGAGACTGATAAAGACCATTTGAGACAGATTTTGCGGCTCAGCTTTTTAAGAGCTTTCATTGAACGAACCTTGGGTGTCACGGATTTGGGGCTTTCTTCATGTCCTAAGTGTCAGAAGCAAAATATGGAAAATGAGAAGCCGGGATGAGAACTGCTACCTTTATTTTAGGCGAACCTCAATGCCACAGCCATGCTCCCTTCTCCCATCAATAAATATTTCATGTTCCCGGGGCCATAAGAAAACACATCTGCTGGCTTCCTGCCTCACAATGTGTAAGATAGAAAGATTATTACAGCACAGGTTCAAGAATTTAAAAATTCATCACCTCCTCAATTTAGAAAGCTGATCTGTGGTTAGGACTTCTGAAGACTCTACAGGCCTCAAGTGACCAAGGAGGCCAGAGAAATGATGAAGGAGCCTCCTGAGAAATCTCCCTGCAGCGGGGCCGTAGGGAGAGGAGGCGGGTGCTTGGAACAGCGTCTGCTCGGGGCTGCAGACTGAGCCAGGGAGGTGGAGGCCTCAGCTCTCGGGCGTATTGTTAGCAGAAGGCTTGCTGTGTTTCATGGCACCGTATGGGGTTGGGAGGGGGATAGGGAGAACGTGCTGCCTTGTCTGTAAGCTCAGAGGCAAAATCCAAGTCTTCAGCAGGCCTGTGTTCTCCCTGTTCCTCTAACACGCAAATGTGCCTTCCATCACAGCACGTCGGGTCCCAGGGCTTAGCACAGTTCCACGTGTGTGTGCGTGTGTGTGAGTGTGCATGTGCGTGTGCGCGTGAATGTGTGTGTGTGAATGTGCATACAACTGGCGAGCTCTCTAGTAGGAAGACCCTCTCTCAGAGCCCGGGCAGTCACATACTCCTCCGACGGCCTTCCACGTCATTGATGTGGGTGGGTTTGACTCCTTTCCTTTTACAATTGGACACATTCCACAGACTTCTGCGACCTCACAGCATCATCCCCTACCCCACTAACAGGGGTGCATAGAGCCCTCCTCGGAACGGAAACGGGAGCCACCGACCGAGGCAAGTGTCACCAGGAAACTGACATTTTTCAGTGCTGGGTGCAAAACTTTGTATTTCCAGTAGCTGCCTCACAGAAGTACAAAGGAGAGTTTAATCTGCAGCAAAATCATTAAGGAAGAAATGAATATATAACCTTCTGGCCTGATAGATTCTTTCCGAATCTTCTCCCTGGTACCCTATCTTTGCTGCAGTGGTAAGTCCTGGGGATACCGTCACCAGCTGATGTGCCGTGCCGCTGGACACCTCGTATGGCTTACAAACACATTCCTGCTTCTGTTCTGTCCCCCTCCCCTGCCACTGCCTTTCTCATTTGCTGCGCCCCTTACTCATGTCACTGGGCCATCAAAGATAGGCACTGCTCAGAAAGATGGTTTGAAGGCTACCCGTACTTAAAAATTCCCTAGTGGCTCCATCACCTACAGGACAAAGCCTCTGTTCTATCCCATTATCTTTAGCTTCTTCCCCACCACTGACTCTCGTTTTATGCTGCAAGAATACCACATTTCTCGGAAGATCTCACCTTATGCCACACTTTGAGCCTTCATATATGAGTTTTTCTCCATTTAGCAAGGTTTTACTTCCATTCCTCTATTTCTTAGGCATAGGGAAGAATTCCTTATATCTTTCAAGACCCATCCAAATACTTCCATTCAGAGGAATTTCCATATCCTATGCACTCTAGACGTGACAGTCTAACCTTTACATGAAATGACTTATTCCCTGTAAAGTACTTGGAACAGCAACTAGCACACAGTAGGGACTCAATAATTTAAAAAATTCATTGCCCCGTCATTGCATTTACCAACTTTTATTAATAAGATTTGTTCACTTGCATTAAGCCCCATTAGACACGGAGCTCCTTCCCATGACTTCATTGAATCATGAATGACTCGCCCAGTATTTGCCATGTAGTTTGGTCTCAGACAGGATCTGGTGATTCAAAGTGGATGAAAGCAGTTTGAGCATCTGGGAATTCTACATGGTGCCTAGTCCCTTATTGCAGGGACTCACCATGCAAATATTTGGAGTAAGGCTCTTCTCCATTCTGTTCCCAGTGGAATCAGTCTCATTCTTCCCTTTAATTCCATTTGGGCACTACTGTCTGGTTGCATTACATACCAGGCTGGTACCCAGAAGCCCCACAGCTCAGGAGCAAAAGCAGCAAATGCAAGACAAGAGCTCGCTCTCTTTCCATTACTCTAATCAAGCTGTGTGTTACAGCGCCTCGCCTTAATCTGATTTCAGAAGGGCCTTAATAGCAGGGTAGAAGCAAAGAATGAAGCCAGTTCTTTAAGGAGCCGCTCACTTTAATGGCAATTTTTTTGTTGTCCATTGCGACAAGTGCGGCCCCCGACTGAGGCCAATTGTTGCACTTGGACACAAGCAGGAGGCCCTCCCTGAAGCTGCGTGTGTGTTTTATGGCACAAATCTGCCTTTTCTGACTTGATTAGAGTTTTTTTTCTCTCTCTCTCTCTTGACCTTCTGCTTGATTATGTAGTGAAGTATTCCTGGAGAGCGATAATCCTGTAAGCTCGACATCACCCCTCGCAGCTACGAAAATGACAAAGCTGTCAAAATTTCAGCCTTATAACTTGCAGACGGGGTCAGCTAAGACATGCAACGGCAGAAAAACTGAAGGACCAAGATCCGTTAAGAGAAAAAGACAAAGGGTTAAATAAATCAAAGGACCCAAACGATGACAATGGGAAGCTTTAAATTTCAGGTTAGGCAGGGAACTTTTACCTTTCTGTGTGTGCCATTAACACAGAGATTTAGTAATTTCCGTGGGAGCTGCCATGCCCTTGGAATGCTATTAGTGTCAGAGTCAGGGAAAATGAGAAAGTCTTTTTTTCTTCTAAAGTATGCAAACAGAAGCTTAGAAACATGTTTGCATTTGGATTGGATGATCTAAACCAACAAAGTTCAACCTTTTCACTAGGAGCTGGAGCTGTTTGACAAGACCTACTTTTTATCAGGCAGGTTCAAAGTCTACACACTGCAGAAGCTTCCTTAATAAGAGGGACTAATAAGATTATTTCCTTAAAGATCTAACTTTGGCACTCATCCTACCAAACAGCAGAGCAGACTCATTCTCTAAATTGCTTATCTTCAAAAAGAAAGCTCTGTGGGCTGAAGCAAGGCCCCAGCAAAGCACACCAAGATGCTGTGGGTAGGATTCTCATTTGGATTTGCAATGGCTATTATTTTTGTCTCTCTCTTTTCTTTCGGAATTTATTTTTCTGTCACCAAAACATTAATTTCCCAAACTAAATACAAAGGTTGCATTTTAATGAGATGAGTCAGGATCACTGATGATTCCCCTATCTCAAAAACCTCTCCAACATCTTGCCTCCACATGGGAACATATTTAGCCAGCTACACTAAAAAAAAAAAAAAAAAAAGAAGAAGAAAAGAAAAAGAAAAAAATTGTAAATGTAGGCACATTTCTGGGTGAGCAAGATTTAACGTAAGGAGAAAGAAATGGGGCATATCTGTATGAAGTATATATAGAATAGAGCAAAGGGCTCTATCAGAAAATGTATTTCAAGCTTATATTTTAATCCATTTGGGATCACGAGACAAAATCTTCAGCTGAACAGGAGGTTTGAGGAAGAAAGATTATGTGATCATCAAACTGAATTCCTTCTAACTTTCCATCTCTTGCCTTCCTACACCATGGCTTGTGTGATTTGCTGAGATAGACAGACAGACAGACGGACAGACAAAGATAGATATATAAAGAGCTACTTTTACTCTCCCATTCATAGAGAGAATGATGTACAACCGTTTAAAACTGGCCCAGTTTGAAGAAAAGGGATTTAAAAATGGGGACTATTTAAACAGGTCACTGGATTTCTCAGAGGTGAAACAGTGATCATTGCATGTTTAATGATCTAAAAGTGGCGTGAAGAAGAATTTTCTCCTGATAAAACTGGAGTCAAGTCCCTTCTTAGGAGAGAGAGGCTCGAGGCCCTGTGTGGATCTTAGGCCTTTGCGGTCTCCAATGGCCGAACGAGTACCTCGTGTAGCTCTGTATCCGAAAGCTTTGCCTCCTGGATGAGACCACATTTCCCTGATTCTGTGATGCACATTGCTATGCTCATTTTCACATTTAAAAAACAGGAATTCCTCTCGCAACTGGTGGCATGTCATAGTTTAATTGGCAAAGGTTTTTCCTCTCTTATTCATACGTAAAATAACACTGAGTTATTTTGTAAGCGAGTGCATTTCAGAACTGATGAAAAATTGTAGATACCTCAGAAATCTTGTTTGGATAAATGAATGAATGAATAAGCCACTTCCTCATGGGATTCCCAATACTTAAGGCAAAAAAATATATTTGATGACAAAGAAAACTTCGAACTTTTGCATCTTTAACTAAGACACATTTTTTTTTTTACCCTTCATAGTCATGTGACAAAAAACCACCACAACAAAGTCTGAAAGGCAGGAACAAAATGACTAAGGGTTTCTCTCTCTCTTACAATAAATGTAATAACATAAGGAAGGAAATTGACATTTGGTATGCCAGGCACTTTCTCCACATCTTCTTTCAGAAATTTCATAAGGTAGAGGTTTCCACTTGTTCCACAGATGAGGAGATGGAACCTCGCAGAAGCTGAGACACTTGCTTAGGGTCCATCACCCGGTAAATGTAAAAGCTGGGTTGGAACCCAGATACTCCCATCCCTCGCCTCTTTGATTTCGCCCATATGGGGTGTGACCTCGGCATTTAGATTTTAAAAGCTCCCCAGATGATTCTAAGGCACTGCAAGTTTGGGGACCGCTGCTCTAGGGGGTCTTCATGTGGCTCTAGGGAGTGAGACAGACAGTTCATTCCTGGTGGGGGATTTGCATGATCAATCGCATCTAGAGACCCTTTAGAATTTGTTAGTATTCTGCCTTTTTCTTAGGTCACGTGTGCCATCCTTTAAGAGGTTGTCTCTTTTATAAAAGTAACATTTATTAAGTCATCTTTAGTTTATTTTCCCATGAACTTGTTAATGACATTTCATGAAATCATAATTAAATAAACGTGGTGTTTTATTTACTTGGTGTAGTCTTTTTATGAGCCAACACAGACTTTTTTCCTCTTATATTATTTACTACTGAAAAGAGCTTGGTCAATGTCCAATTCTCTTGGAGCACCACCTCTCCTTGGTCTTGGTTTACGTAATGGGCAGGCTGAACGACCTCATCCCTAGGCCTAGCCAGTTAGCAGTTGATTCAGGGATGGGCCCATGACCTGGTGGCAGTCAGGGCTGTTAATGGAATGATTGGGGAACTGTGTAGTAAAGAATCAACTTTATCCAAAGAGAGGTCTGGCCTTTGCCCTTGGCTCTGGGAAGGTGATCCCAAAGCCCTTGGAGTGTCTGGAAGGCAAGACTGTTTGTTTTCCTGGGGTTTAGGGCCACACTGGATAGTCTAGCACTGTGATTTGTGGTGGAGACTTTGTATCTCATAGTATCATCCTGACCTTAGAAGGGACCAGAGACTGAAGTTCAGCCACGTGGATGGCTCCAGTAAAAACTCTAGACGCCAAGGCTCGGGAGAGCGTTTCTGGCTGGTGATACTCTGTGAGTGTATCTGTTACTGGGAAAATTCAGCACTATCCACAACTGGACTGGGCGAGCACAACTGGAAGCTTTGCTTTCGGAACTTTCCAGACTCTGTTCCATGAGTCTTCTCCCTTGACTTATTTAATCTGTATCTCTTCCCTGTAATAAACCACGACTATGAGTATAATAGCTTTCAGTGAGTTTGGTGAGTCTTTCTAGCAAATTATCAAAAACTGAAGTTGATCTTGGGGACTTCCAAACCTTGTAGTCAATGTCAGAAGTGACGATGATCCCGAAGACTTCCCTGACTCTGCAATAGGAAGATCTTCTTTTCCGTGAGAACTGATCTTTATAGGGTGTAAGCTGGAGTTGCTGGTGGTCACCTTTATCACCACAGAAAATCACAAGAGGGAAGGGAAGGGACCAATGACATAGTTGGAGCCCCCCAAAATTTAACTTGTGTGGAGACTTCTTTTCAGTTTTATGAGCATAAAACATTTTTTCTTAGGCCACTCACAGTTGAGATTGCTCTCGTTTGGAATACACTATATCATTTCATTGGGTTCCTATAAAGAATCAATTAAATAGCATGATATATGAAAGATCTTAGTATAATGCTTGAAACACAGTTAGAGGCTTGATGAATGCTAGCCCATTAATTATTATTATTACTGTGATTTTGATTGTTAATATTTTCCTATTGGAAAAAAAAAATTTAAAGCTCAGTGAGCCTAAAATTAGACAATGATGTGTGGGCTGTGCTTATTTCAGGTGACTCTGTCCTGTTCTACCTCCAGGCCTCTCACAGCCTGGTCTAGCATCCTCTGGCTTACTCAATCACCTGCACCTGCCCCTCTTTAACGCCTGAGTTTCAGATACATTTGGGAATACACTTAGAACTGTCTGCGATAAAATATGCATATTTCCTGAAACCCAAAGTATTCTCACTGAATGTAATAAGTGGAAAGTTATTTTACAGGAAATGAAAATCTAAGATTAATACTCTCCGAGGCCATCTCGTCCCCTCAGGACAATTTTTCACTGTACTATACAGCAAAATAAACTTGAAAAATGTGGGAACTGCTTTTCTCCTTGGGTTTCTAAAATAAGTAAACTCCGGCAACTACTTCAAATTAACTCCTGGCTCCTATAGCCATCACCGCGCCTCGCATCTGGTGTTTTAGAACAAAAGACTTAAAAAAAAAAGTCCACAGTCATTTTTCCAGAGCTGAGCAAAGGTATAAGAAAAAATGAGACATAGATTTAAAACTAATCACTCCGTAGATAGTTATTGATCACTTTTACTAGCACTGTGGGTGGGAAGTTACATCATCATGGAGGCCAAGGAACTTACAATGGTCATTCATTCTCTCCTTCAGTTTACAAACATCCACTGAACTTTGCTCTGTGCCGAGCACTCTGTTAGATGCTCGGAAACAAAATGCCCTCATGGATTACAGTTTTAAGGAGCAGCAAATGCCAAATATGGTTCATTCCAAGAATCACAGGAAGGCTGTATAAAAATACAGGTATCTGATCCTTCACTTAAGACAAGTGCATCAGAAATTTCTCAGGGAACCAGAAACTTGTTCTTTTAATAAGTGGCTCCCATGACTGTCATGCTGAACTAAGTTTGAAAAGCAAGGGGATTGATGATAAAACACACACATGAAAATAATCTCATGCGAGGCAGTGCTTCTGTGTTAAATGGCGAATGAGTGGTACAGTGAGGAGTTAGCTGAGGGAGTCATCACTTCAGACAATGCCCCCTTGACACCCTCCAAGTTGCTATATAATAATGACCTATTCTGAGTTTACTCAAGCCACCAAATCATGATGCCTCCTCAAGCATCACCACAGGTCTGTGAAGTTCACTCCCAGGTGGAGAATCACCCCAGGTGAGTCAAACAGCAGCTTGTCCAGACACAGTCTCTCACCCTCTCGCTTAGCTTCAAACACTGCACAGCTCAGAGGACAGAGTCTCAGAACTTCCACAGCCAAAGCACTGTGGCCTTAAATTATTCTTTTTTTCCTAACATTTTTGGGGGTCTCTTAAATGTAATATTGGCTTACCCTTTTTCCCTAAGGCCACTTCGATTTTCCTTTCCTGCTAATAGAAGCAGACCTCTGACGATTAGGCAGCTTCTTGGTTGCTGCGCCTTAATTCATTTGTCGAGAGATGGGATAGAGTACAGTCTTTAAAGTGAGGATGGGGCAATGAGACAGACCTGGGTTTGATTCCCGGCTTTGCCGTCAATTATATTTCATGTGTCGTAACCTCTGCTCCCTATTCTTTTATAAAAAGAGAGCAGGGTGAGGCGTCAATGGGATGATGCAGATGAAGAGAATGAAACTGAGTACATGGTCAACAAGTAGCAGGGATTATTACTCTCATTGTTCCAACTTACTGGCAATCAAAAGCTTACTAGCTCGGTATAAGATGTGTCACCCAAGAAGTGGGTTCTTCTCCTGCCTGCCACCCATCAGTTCTATTGCTTCAAATCTCAGTTTGGAACTTGAGAGTACAGTGAAATGGAGCAGCCCTGTAAACTGGGCTTCACAGCTGTAAAAAAACATCTCTCCTCCTCGACTGCTTCTCACGGCATAGCAAATATATTATGATGGTCTAACAGAAGCTAGGAAAATAAATTTAAATACACTTTTAAAATAAGATATTACCAAACATGCGTACTTGGTTTTCAAATGAAAAAAGAAATTACTTATCAGTTCGTTTTGGAGGGGGTTTATATGCTGATTAAAAATAAATTGGGCAGGGATGAAGAAACAGTCTGATATGATGGAAGGGCTTTAAAACTGGATTTTGGGGATGACTGCACAACTTTACTAAATTTACTAAGAAACATTAAACTGTATACTTACAATGGGTGATTTTTTTTTTTTTTTTGGTATATAGATTACACCTCCATAAAGAGACATGGCAACTAAAAATAAAGAAATTAATAAACAGAGAAAGAGACAGGAAGGAAAGAATGAAGGATGAAGTTTCACCTCTTAATCATAAGTACCTATGGCTCTGTTTGAAACGGTAACATTACTTCCACAAACCCGAAAGCATCAGATCCACATCCTGGTAACAGACGGTTTGGAGTTCATAGAAGCCCCCTTTTTAGGTCTGGTGGCTTCTGACCCCTGATCTGATAACACAGAAAGCAGAGCTGCTCCTGAATGTAAGGGAAATTGGAGAATGGGAAACCTGACCCTGGTTCATTTCTGTCTCCATCAAAGACTCAGATTCTTCTCCCTGGCTGACTCCTGCAAGATGCCTTAACATTCTCTTGAAATCTTCCATTGATCAAAATCTACTCTCAAATCTTAATCTGTTCAAAGGAGCAGAGAAAGCAAGTAAGGCAAAGGTAGACAGAGCTGAATTCGGTTAGGATGCTATGCCTCCTCCTTGGAGGACCCTTGACTGGTGGAATTTTAGGTGCTAGACCGCGGGTGCTAGGGGAAATGGGACCTGCTTTAGGAATGTGGTCCAGGCAGGCAGATTTGATGTTCATTGTGTAAGAGGTAAAGAATTTGATAAAATTAAAGTAGTGATTTTTAGCAATTATTAATTTGCCACTTTTCTTGTCTATGCCTAAGGACCAACCTGATGCCTCCCACAGAACATACTTAGTTTTGTCTGCACCCAAGTCTCCGCTGGTACATGCCTGCAGTTGGCAACCCTCTCTGCAAGCACCCCTTTGGCTTTCTTTGAATATACAGTGTTAACATGCCATCATTTCTAGGACTCATGCAAGTTAATATTTGCATCCTAGGAAATAACTGTTAGTCTCACAGTGAAAGAATGAAGGTTGACAGGTACGAACCTCGCTCAGACATCATTAGTTGCACTATAAAGCATCTACACTTATTCAAACCAACATGAGTGCTTGATCACTCTGATGGAGATCAGGAAGTCTCCATTTAAATGAGCAGAAGATGCAACACAGAAGCCCACCATTAGATGCTTCATACAGTGTATACACTGCCCCGTGTGGAAATGGTTTAATTATCTCAAGCCGTAAGGACCATCTGGGGCGTCCTTCAACAAATATATACTGAGACGTCTAAAGAAGGAAGATACACTTTTAAAGTCTAAAGCTTAATTCATTCCCACCTAAGAAGACCACACATTTTAAGGAACCAGGGAGTCAATGAACACGGTCAAAATAAATTGTTTCCCATTCTGAGCTCTCAGGCGATTATGCCATGTCTTTATCTCATTTACTACTCCTAATAACCCACACGGTAAGGTGCTATCTAGGATGAGACACGGAAGGGTCAGGAAATGGATCAGAAGAAACATTAAGTGTGAAGACATGATTAGTCTGAGTCACATTCTTCACTGAAGTCCCAAGAGTCTTAAAAATGAAGCGTCCCACATTTGCTGGGGCTTTCCTCTCCAGCTCAATTATCTACACCTTTTCTCTCTCTGGTAGCCCCAGCTGTCTACATGAGGTCTGTGTACCTGAGCATCCTGCCCTTACTGATCTGCATGTTCAAATCTTAAATATGAGCCAGATTCATAATCATCTCTCAAGAGACAACCCTCCCCCCACTGGCGACACTTGGTTTCATTCTGCCTTTCTTCACGTTCGCTTCCGGGGATTTCTGGTTCTTTGCCCCTCTGTTCAAGTCCTGACTCTTCCTGGGTCTCCTCTAATACAGGATCTCATTTATCTGTCACATCTTTGTCTAGTTTTCTTTTCTCCCTCCCATCACCTTCTCTTCATAGCTCTCTGCATGCCACACATTTGCTCCATTGTATTTATCTGCTTAGAAGATTGGCACTGTCCACTAACTGTTAGTTCCATCATGGAATGAAACAGGTCTTATTTATCGCTGTACTTTCAAGGCCTAAGACACTGCCAGGCACCTTGCAGGCACTAACTTATTGACTGAGAAATGAATAAACACTGTCCTTCATAAACAGACAGCAGGAAATTTAAAAATAATAATAATAAAAATAAATGATTCCTTCAGCAGCCCAAATCATTTCTTTATAAAATATGAAACTGCCAAAAATATTCTCAGTCCCCATAGCACTGGGACATTTTGACTTTGGGGACAAAGAGTATTTTCTCCCAAATGCAGGGTTTCCAAAATATAGAGGGAAAAAAGTGCTATATTTAATCAGCCAAAGGCCCATATTTGAACACTGATCATTTGGAATCAGAGAGCATTGTTTGTCAAGGCAATGGCTTTGAAACACATAGAAGAAGTAAGGTCTAGAACAAAAGAAGATCCAACAAACTCAAGAAATCGGTGTATTCATCTACTGAGACTACTGGGTATAATGCTCGCAGTGTCTTTTAAAATTAATTTGGTTCCTGAAGGGGTTTGTTCACTGGGGAATCCAGAAAGTCTCTGTGAATGATTGAAGGGGCCCCCCGGACGTAGAGCGACTGGAGATGCAAATAGGGTAGGTGTGTTATCTTACAGTCAGCACGGCCTCGTGGAAAACTCACATAAAGACAGCAGC
This sequence comes from Eidolon dupreanum, assembly GCA_028627145.1. Lineage (NCBI taxonomy): Eukaryota > Metazoa > Chordata > Mammalia > Chiroptera > Pteropodidae > Eidolon > Eidolon dupreanum. The sequence goes on from CM053515.1 coordinate 6,500,472, forward strand.
CCTGGGCAAAGCCACGGGGCTGCCAGCGTTCCTCTGTGGATGCCCAACAGAACTGGAATTCAGTGGAAATCAAGTAGCAGATTATGTGTGCTACAAGACCTGAAAACTAACACGCGGCCTAATGAGCATATTATAACTGCAGGCTCTGCTCGTTAACTGTTGAAAATATTTTCACAAGGCTTCGGGTATGGCAGGATAATGCTAGTTATGAAATGTCTATGCTGAAAGGGAGCTCTGTGTAAGCCAGGCTCGAGCAAGTCACTTGGATAATGTCAGTGATTAGAAATGAATCATCGCACGTTCTGGACTTGGGTGTTCCATGACATACCCCACTGGTTTTCACAGAGACCGGAAGGTAAACAGCTTTGTTGGGCTCAGCGAAGAGAGGGGCTGTCAGGCTCCTGTTGGGGGGACGTGTGGTGCTCCTCTGATCTGTGAAATAAAACCCAACTCAAGACCTGCCTTCAGCGGGAACTGAGGGAGTTTTTACATGACATCAGTGGCATTCTATAAGAGCGAGTTTTTAAGGAACTACTTTGGGCATAGAAACACACACACCTAAGGCAGATCAAAGGGACTTTAATGGGTTGTCCAGTCAGATATATTATTCTCATGCAGGTAAATATGATCGCTCCAATTTTCCAGAAGAGGTTCCTTAGGTCAAGAGAGGCCAAAGGGATGGACAAGCGACTGAGCTATTTGGTGGACATGGGGCTGCACGAATTGGAAACTTATTTTTGACATTTATTTTGACAGGCAATAACCATGTCACTTCTCTTACATTAATTTGGGCTTTATATTTACACAGTGCAGTCACATTCATTCCCTCATTTTGCTCTGCACAGAACTGGCTGCTAACGTGGACCAAACACTATCAGCGGAAATTCTCAGTTGGGTGTGCTCATTTGCTCTGAGATGGTTATTAAAATGCACATACTTTGGCCCCACACCAGATCTGTCTAAACAGAATCTCTGAGGGTTGGCGTCCAGGTATCTGAATTTTGGTAAAGAAAAACAAAGCCAAAATCTCCCACCAGCCTGATACTCATCGCACCAACACTGTCATGGATTGTGATCATCTGTGGCCTGGGGATAAGGATGCTCACCCCAAAATATCTTCCTTTTGATCCTGCCTTTATGAGCCTGAAGTTGCTGTTAGGCCTACTCATCACTCAGTGTTAAGAATCTGCCACAATTTTTAAGACTCCCTGAAAACACGCACGTCTGAGAAGAGATTCACATGAACAACACATGTCAGTTCACAGGGTGAGTCAGAGCGAAGCATAAGGCAGGGACTCTTGATGAAAGCTTTTGTCAAAAGTTAGTCCTTCCCGTACCCCTCCCAGTCTTTGCTTTATTGTGTACTACCATTTACTTAATTTTACTTTTAAGTAAATCTAAGTTTTTTTCCTAAATAAATGCATTCGATGAAAAAGAACACTTTACATCACCGCAGGAAATGTAAAACAAGCATCACTCGCCATAAATGGAAGGTAAAGGTAAAAATAGGTACAACAAAAAGAAAGCAAGATTATAAAAACACCAAACCAAAGATGTTCTCCTTGACTTAATCCGAAGGACTAAGATTCAGTGCAAAGGGGGATAAATTTGTTATTGTGTATTCAAAGTTGTTTAAATCTCAAGTAATCCCCCAATATTCCTCCATGTATGCCCAGAAGGATGCTCTCCACTCCTGCCTTGGTGGCAGGGGACTGTCTGAGCTATGACCACTATGGAGGGAGACTGGAGGACAGACACTTGGGGGCCTGGGGGCTGGAAGTCACTCACAGGGTTTGGACAAAGGAGGCCCACACAGCCTTTTGGACTTCACAGTTTTGTCCAAGGCCACCCAGGCTCTGATACCTCGGCCAAAACCTCCTCATTAGGTGTTCACGGCTGGCCGTGCACAGGTGGGGACAATTGGGAAGGAGAGACAGAAGTGTTCTGTTATTCGAGGTTTGAAGCTCATCAAGGGTAGGGTTCAGCATACTAAGTCCTTTCCTGACTGTAAAGATAAAAAGATAAAATAGCTCCCTCAACCACAGTGGAGTTTAGAGTGCCTTTGACAAGCAGCATAATTAAGATCTAGCATAAACACAGAGCCTCTGAGGACAGTAAAAGCTGACTAAATGGGAATTTGTTCTGTTTGGCTTTTCTTTCCTTTATTTAGTTTTCCAGTGGAAGTTTCACTTTGAAGCGGGGCCAGCCCCAGGCAAAAGTGCACACTCTGCGATCTCCTGGAAGGCTGCTCCCCCAGCCCCATCTCACTTTCTTCCGGGCTCCATCCCCTCGTCCTCAGTCAATGCCACCCACCGGAACACGGTCTCTCACGTGCGGGCTCAGCTCAGTCCACTCCTGCCCCTCTGGGCTCCTTTGCTGAAACTCCCTTTCGGCTACACAGTCTCAAGATCTCATCCCGCCTCCTCTTCTCAGACACTTCGGGACTGTGTCCTAGACCACCAGGACACTCGCCCTGTGCTGCACGCTGATCTGTGCAGGGAGTAGGTGGTTGGCAGTGGTTTCCTTGCTGTCAGCTGGGAGTGACCCGCTTACCCTATCGAAGTTACAGAAGGCCGACGGAGATGGGCTTGGGAGCAGGAGGTCCTGATCAGACCTCGAACTTGACTTGGTGGTGGCAAAGCTGGCCCTGGAGTGAAGCCTGGCCTGAGTCCAAATCCTAGCTCTCCCATTTTTTTTTTTTTTTTTTTTTTTAGCTGAGTAAATGTAGGCGTTTAACTGAATCTTTCTCAACATCAATTTTTCTCATCAGCAAATAGGGTTGTCTGCATGAGTAAATGGAATAAATGATGGAAAGCACTTTGCATTGTCCCTGGAATTTAATAAACACTCACTAAACATGTATTGTCATTATTATCCATATTATCAAATATGATCCATATTATCAAAAATGGTTACAGAACCATCCATTGGTCAGAATGACTCAACTCAAGCATGTGCAACGTGTGTGGGGTCAGGAACACATTGCGTTGGATTCCTGTTTCCCCCTGAAACTAATAAGGACGATTTTTTTCCCCCTGCAGCTGTCAGTCAGCAACAAGTTTCCTCTTTTTCCCTTTCCTGACACAATACTCATTTTGACGCATAGCATCACTCTTCATTTCCCAGGCAGTGGCCAAAAGGCAGTGATCTCAAAGGCAATAAAACGATTAATTATAACATGTGAAACATACTCAACCTTCAGATCCGAAATGACAGGTAAATTGCACAATCTGAAAGGAACAGAGTCTCTTGGAAGATGCTTACATGTGAAATGGGCTTCTATTCACCCATCGTTCACTCACATCACGACGGAAATAAGATGACTCACCGAGATGCCGCCATTAGCCCCACTGCCGCAAATGCCTGCAGGTGCCATCACGGGGGAAAACGAGCATCTATCTTCCAGTTTCAAATGAGTCCATAATGGGTAATTTGATGCACACATTATTTCTAAACAAGAAATTCTCTAAATGCTAATTGCTTCTAAGAGCTATTCAGTTAAGGGACAGATATTTCTGCTCATTAAAGGGGATGCCATCGAGAATGGGTCCTGGTTAATGCAAGAATACTTTAAGTGGGATGCCATTAGGAAAAGGAGGTCAAGATTTCAGGGATTAAGTGACACCTCCCACATACCAAGGTGTCAGAGTTCCTTGGCTGACGTTGGCTCAAATAGCAGTAGATCTGACAATACCAAGTACATATTTCTGCATGTCAACAATTGCTAAGTCCTCACTACAGAGAAATGGTCAAACAATTGTTAAATGTCGGGCTAAGATTGGCAAGTAGAGATTCCACTTATTATCACCAATAATGTCTCTGTGTGGTATTTAATAGGGACTGTGACAAACTAAAGAGTAGATCCCTGTTTGGCTCCAGTAAGGGATGGAGTTTATGTCTCCTGTTGGCAAACACTGTAAATGATATAATGAATGAGATAAAAGGTTTACCGTTGGGGAGGACATGGCTGACTCAAGCTGCATCGGGACCTTGAAAGATGGCTAGAAAGGAGAATTTCAGAGATGCCACAGAGACACTTGAACTTGGACAGCCCATCTTACTAGCAACTTCTAACATGTGCAGCTAAAGAAACAAATTTTTATAAGGATGGAATGTTTTGGTTGCTATATCCAAGCTGTGGAACCTGAATGCATGCACACACAGAGGCCAAGTAAGCTGCGATAAATGCTTCGAAAGAAGGGGAGATGCCGGAAAAGCATAAACGGGAGAATTGGCTTAATCAGACTGTGGAAGCCCTCATGGAAGTATTGAACACCAAGCTAAGAGCTGTAGGATGAGTAGGAAGACAGATGGGCAGGGCAAGAAAAAGTGGAGGTGGGTGGACACCACATGGTAAGATTCTAGTTGCACTGTGGAGAACACGTGGAGTTCCAGAGTAGATGTGAATGGATGAGTTAGGAGGCTGGCATGGCTCCAGAGGAGAAAGGGCGGTTGTCTTGGTTGAGACAAAGCGAAGCCCTTTACAGATGCCCTTGTTTCTAATTTTTCTAGCTCCTACAGAACACTGTTTCCCTCCCATGACCTTCTCCAGCATGCATAATCTATCGTCCTCCTTTCTCTTCTTCCACAAAATCTATCTTCTTTGTGTTTCAAAATAATTAAACAAAACTGAAATGCATTCTTACTCATACAGATGTCTGCATTCTGTGGCATCTTATTTCTTTCTTTCTAAAGAAATAAATTTTTATAAGGATGGAATGTGCATTTTGCTTCTCTTTCTTCTCTTCTCAATCTTCTGAAAGTCTGACTTTTCTTCTCATCACTTCAGTGACACAATTCTCTTGATGGTCATCAGTTACCTCCCTAGTGATGTCTGTATGGCTCCCCTTTATCTTGCTGGATTTTGCTACATTTAATAGTATTGTCCTCACACATCTCCTTGAAATTCTCTTGTCTCTCTACTTTTAGGGATGACTAATTTAGAAGATTGTTTTCTGGGTCACTCCCTCACACAACTGAACAAAATTCCATGTGGGTTTCCTCCTTAACTCTCATCCAAAATCCACTCATAAGTCTTGAATCCTATGGAAGACAGATCTGATTTCATGTACCACCATCTCTGTATTCTCAGAACATTACGAAGAAAACACAAGCATAAAATATTCTCTTCCCTCAAAATGATTCCCTCCAAAAGAACCTTCTAACTTGTCCATCTACACAAATCTCTCTTGCTTGTATTTTTTTTTACACACTTCCATGTTAATTATCCAAAAACTATATTTCAGTTAGATTACGACTTGCTTAAAACAAACAATCAAAAAAAGAACATACCTCCCTACCAGGGTGAAGAGTCCCTAGCCCAGTATTCAATTCCTCTCTGACCTGGCCCCAACCTTCCTCTCTATCTTAGTTGGAGTTTCACTCACCTACCCAAACTCCAAAGCAGCTTAACACACTCTTCTACTCAGTATTCCTCACTCTTTTCTTTTGTATGATCAAATTTTATTTGGGGGTAATTTGAGACTGACAGAAAAGTCGCAAAGATAATCCAGTGAGAGTTTGCATAGTGTCAACACCTAGTGTCAACACCTTCCATCGCCATGGCACATTTGTCAAAGGTAAGGAATTAACACTGGCACATTGCTAGTAACTCAGCTCCAGACTTCACCTGTTTTTCCTGCCCTGAGGTCCAATCCAGGACACCACGTTGCATTTGGCAGCTTCGCTTTTTAAAGTTCCTATTACTGTGGCTTTGCCTCCATGTCTTCTGTCCCCTACCAGTTTCTTCCTGAGTACCTCTTAGCTTTTTCATTTTCTGTTGGTGTTTTCAACTTTCTGCCATGGATCTGACTCCCAATTCGTCTTTCATGTGAAAACTTTCTGCAGAATATTTGCCTACTCTTTTGTTTTAACTCCTCTCGGGTTTACACTAATTTATTCCACTAGTTGGATTCTTGTTGAATACATCCATATCAACCTCAGCACCCAGAACACAGAAGGACTCAACAAATATTGACTGATTCTCTTCTAACCAAGCGCATAGCAAATGCATATTTTACAGGACTCATTTCAAATGCAATTCCCCCCCTGTCTTCCCAGTAAAGGAATTACTAATGACTTGAGCCTCTAACAGCCAACCTTTCCCCCCTAAGCGGCCAGGACCCAAACAACTTATTTCCCTTTGAGATTCACCAGCAGAAGCAACAGTTTTGAAATAAACACATGTAATTTGTCATGCCTAGAGAAAATGTTTGTTTTTTGCAAACAAGTGTTTTATTTGGCAAACATGTGCCACTTGTAGCATTTTATAATGTGTGTTTGTGGAAGCCGCTTTAGATGTCATACGGGTTCTGAGTGGACTGGTGGGTGACATTTTCACTGTAATATATTCTTCAATTAAATAGATGGATAGAAATAGAATTTAAATATTCAGGAATAATAATTATTGGGGAGAGGAGCCCTAAGCGATATTCCTCACTGTCTATCATTTTCTATTCTTACTTCTAAAGTTTAGAGCTTATTAACATTTTCTAATATTTCTCTCCAAGCAAGCAGAAAGGTGAATATAGAAGTGAAACTGAAAAGTAAGAGAAAGTTACGATACACTACAGTATTATAATACTTTGTACCCTAGTTGGCTATGTTTGCTCACTTCTTGATATTTCTTAAGAATAAAATGCAATTTAAGAGAGAAACATTATTTACACATGCTTTTACCAAAGAGAAAGGAAGAAAAAGAAGAAAGAATGGCTGAAGAGATAGAAGTTGAAAGTAATAAATATTTATTAAGCATTTACCGTAATCTATTACATATGACTATATAATAGATTGTAGTCATTTTCTCCTTGAATCCTTAGAACTGTCCCATGAAGCTGTTATGATTATATTCCCCATTTTACAGATGAATACACAATGCCTCAGAGACTTTAAGTACTTTACCCAAGATCGATCATACAGTAAGAAGTGGAGGAACCAGTTGTTCTCTTGATTTCAAAGACCAGGTTGCACTAAACCAGCTCAGAAGGGAAGGCGAGAAGATTTCATCTCAGGCCATGATTTAATTCTTCTCATGAAGAACAAAGCTCTGTGGGAGCTTCAACAGCAAGTATGTGCTTTCACCCCCACCTATTTCTAAAAGCCTGTAGGAACACATATTTGCTGCTCAGCCTGGAGAATCCAGGAAGTTTGGGTGTTCAAAAATTAAAGATTTTCTTCCCCTGCACACTTTCTGTGTAGCAGGAAGAAGGAGACAAATTGGAAAACTCAATTAGGGACGGAAACCTCAGAGGAGACTCCTGCAGAAATCATGAAAATGTTACCTGACGTACAGCAAAACTCTTTCCATAACATTGCACATATTGATGTCGATATTATCATGTAAATGCCTGTTAGCAAAACAATACGTCATGGGGGTAAAAACAAGTCGCCATAAAGAAGAAAGAAGATGAAGAAAAAAAAGGCAGCACAGACCTCCACGCAGGTTTATATGACCTCTGGTAACTATTCTCAGAAAGCCATAATGTTCTACTGAGTGAAACACGAGCTCCGGAGGAAGCCCCTAAACTTAGGATGTAGACAACTGCTCTTTGTGGCTCCCGAGGAACTATAATAGTCAGTGAAGTAGACAGAACATGATGCCTCCAAGTCTCGAGCAGCCCTCTGGAGCCACACATGGACCAACTCATCTCCTGATGCATGCTTCTGGTTGGGATGTGTTCCAAGCACCTCTCTGCACCTGTGTCACAAATGACACTGGGGAAGTTGGGGGTGGCGTACAGAGGATATCCTTTCAACTTGTGCCACTGTGCTCTGCCTTCACCCCCAAGTTGCCCCTAGATGTACCTAATCACCTTAAAGCCAGAGGTCAATGGCTGACCCTTGATTCATGTGAATGGTCTGTGCAAGTTCTAATGACGTCATCATGACACTTCCCCTATTTTAGCCCCAAAGGAAAACTGTGAGATGAGTAGGACTTGCAGTAAAGGCTCAGGGCTGTTATAGTTTGCTTAAGACAGGGTTTACAAATTCCTATGTCTAGAGGACCTTCAAAGATCCCATAAATGAGGGAGGCTATCTATGTGAAATTGCAGCCTCCCTGAACTATTTTCCACATGTCTGCTTTTGATAGAGACATGCACCTCTTTACCATAAGAAAAAGAATATTTCAAGCTTGATGATAAGAGCAAGTGATAGTCACCTGTACTGCTGGGGAGACAAACAAGATGGAGTGTTGGGGACAATCGATCCCTGAAAAGTATATGTTCCTTCTGAAGGATCAGTGGTCCTTGCACCCCACATGGCTGATGTCAAACAGGGGTGCGCTCAGAGGTCCGCCTGTCTGAGATTTCAAAAGCAATTGAAAATCTACATGTTTGTTTTATTTTCAATCCTAGCCCACTAATTCCAAATTTTCTTAAGCACCGTGTGGGTCACATAAAACAGGTCTACTCCATTAAACAATGAGAGGGCTGAAATCAAGACTAGAATTTGCTTCCTGATTCCTAATTGCAGATTTGGGGAATCATTCATCATATTTTGGGGTCCAATTGTTTTCCTTGTGTGCTCTGCAAATATTAGCCTCATTAATTTATTTAACACATATTTATTGAGAATTTACTATATGTGAATCAGGTTGCTACATTCTGTGGAATATTTACATATTCCCATATGTAGGGTGTTATATGTATTATACTATATATAAAATACAGAGATATACAAAAATGCATGCATGTTCACATGGATAGATGTAGTCCATGTTTTTAGGAATACCTAGTGTACTAAAGAGAAATAAAAAGTATGCAGAAAATTGAAACATGATTTCTAAAACATCATTAGAGAGCTTTTATGAAAGACATATGCTTTGCTATATTAAAGATATTACAGGGATGCTATGCTTACACACTTGGAGTATACAGTCCAAGCCAAAGGCATCCTTGTGGACAGTTATTGATAAGGTATAGACACAGGGAAATACAAGCCTTTAGCAGAGATGTGACTGGCCATGAAATTTTGAGTCTCATTCTCGGGGTAGGATTGAAAACAAAAGACAAAAGTATATTTTTCACTGAATTTCAAAGAAAAGAGTATCAATGTGGTTGGTCTCTGAATGCCTGCCCTACCTATGATGGAGAAACATTTTCAATTTGGAAAGCATCTGATAGAGAAGCTGTATTTTTGGACAACTTCTGCCTGATGAATGTGTTTCCACTTGGGGGAGGGAGGCTGGGCAGAAGTATTTGCAGGGATCTGATGAGGACAAGCTCTGAGGGGCGACTCAGAAACCAGGTACCACCTCTTTGCCACCGTCTTCTCTCTGTTGGAGTATGTCTTGCTAATGTGTCACCCACAGGGATGCTGATAGAGGACAGAGGGCCATTTCTGTGAGAGCAGGGTTACAGGAACCCCCTCTTTTGTACTCTGACGGGTCCAGGCACTTTAGCGTTTATGTTTCTAGGTTTGCTTTTGGGCATGGACTATCTGCTAGCCTATTATTCCTCTCTATTTTGGTTTCTCTGTGTTAAAAAAAAAAATGATGTTCTGGCAGTTGGGGAAGGCAAGCATGTGCATTTTCTAAGTAGGAATCATGCAGAGTCGAACGCTGCCTTGCCCAAATAAAACTTTTTGCTTTCAGACTTTCACTGGGCATGTTCCTTTTTTTAGCTGAAAATTCTTCTGGTCTGTATTAACAGCTCTTTTCACTGGCTTAGTCTCTCCCATCTTGCCAGCTGTGGACCCTGCCAGTGTGATTTCTTTTGTGCCCTGCTTTCAACAGTCTTAGAAATGGACCGTATTCTGTCATCAATCCATGCAGAGAAATCGCACTGACGTGAATGGAGCCTCTGTGCAGGAATCAAAGCCAGGGCACGGCTTCATCATATCTTAAATAAAAAAAGATTCTGCTTTTTATTTTTGCTGCTAATAACAAAAAATACACTCAAAGAGCTGAGATAGAGGTTAAATCAAGAAACCAGGCAATGAGAAATTCAGCTTCCATGATGGTGTTTCTTTCATCTCTATACTGTAATAGGATCTAGGCTCCTTTAATACTTTTTCAGGTATAAACACCTAGATAATTGTAACAAAAATAATGCTGATTAACATTTATTAAGTATACATTTTGTCTCAGGCACTGTGCTCAGTACTTTTTTTTTTTTAATATAATAACCTTCCAGGGTAGGAACTATTTTTAAGGTCTCATTTTACCCTGCTGGTAGCAGCTGAGCCAAGATTTGAACTAAGGCAGTCTGGCTGCAGATAGCATATCCTTAACCACTTCTCTAAAACGCCTTAGAGGAACAAGTAACAAAGAAATCAAAACCTTTAGCAGAGATGTGACTGGCCATGAGATTTTTCAGTCTTATTCTAAGCATTGGAGTAAAAAATGAAAGAAGAAGGTATATTTTTCACTGGATTTCAAAAAAAAAGGAGAATCAATGTTGACCTTGAAAACAAATAAATGAAAGCCCACACTAAGTCGGATTATTAAAGGTAACTGGGTGGAATTTAAATATAACTGAAAAGTCACAGAGACAACCCAGATTAGTTTTTGTGAATGCAAAAGTCATGATGAATAACAGGACATTGAAATGTCCAAGCAACCCGAAGGATGGTAGACCCATGGCCCGATTGGTGTGGCCCGAGGAGAAACACTGTCGCCTGTCCCTCCACCCGCTCCAGGTTACCACTGGCTTCTCTTCCACAAAATCAAGGAATGAGGAGGGTCCAGCTCTGTGCGGAGGCCAGGATTTAGGGAGAGGATGGAACGGCCATGACCTACAACTTTCATCACAATAATGAGTTGTAAATCAAGGATCTTTCTCATGATGAAACAGTTTTTTTTTTAAATAGATTTATTTTATGAAATATTTTTACAGGTTCTTTTACTGTAAATTAATCCATGGTTCACACTTTCTAAGGAATTTCTAATTTAAAGAATCCTTGGGGGTAAATCGCTTGAAAAAAGAGAACAGAAATACTACCCCTGAACTAGGCACTGTGCTAACACCTTTTTATATATACTATTGTTTCAATTCATTCTCACGAAAACTCTATGGAGGAGCAGTTGGTTCAAGGTCACACAAAAATACTCAAAAGTAGCCAGGATCTGAATCCATTATCTGACGTTTGTTACACGTGTGTTGTCTCAAACAGTGTAGTAAAGAAGAATAATAACACCCAGTTTTGGCAAAAGAGAAACCTCCATGGACCACCTATCTACTACCAATTATTTATATTCCCATGATTGCCATGGGAACATAAAAAGAATTCAACAAAAAGTCAAAATAAAAGCCATTATTTTAAAAGGCATATCAAGGACAAAAGAGAGGCAACATGACATATTGGAAAGAACATTTATTTAAAATTAAAAGTCTGCTCTAAAACTCCAGTTCTACCACACTGCTGGTGGACATTCTCACCTGCTACCTTTCACCTTCCACTAACTATTCTCTGGCTTCCACTTAGGGGCCTTCTCTCCTACACTCACAAGACATGTGGTTTGCAAGGGTCATCTCCATTCCCAGGTGCACAGGTTGCACCTCACTTTATCAGAGCCAAAAAAAGCAGGGTGCTGCTGTGCCTCAGAGGTCAGGGATAGGCATGTAATGTAATCTGTCCCTAGCAGATCTAATATGACTGAACGACAGGGCAGTTCTTGGAACTATTGGAGAAAGAAAGGTCTTTCTCTGTTAACATGGTTAGAAGATAAAGATGAATGCCTGGAGTTTCCTTGAGGGAGAACAAACTCTAAACAAAAGGAGAAAAAGAAGCATGATAGATACCCATCTGCTTCCACATGGAGTCAAAGAATGGCCTGATCTTGATTAGAAGGGGGCCTGAGATGCAAAGTCCTGGAATCAGCAATTCCTGGATTTTTCTATCTTCTTGGTCAATCTCGCTCTCCCTCCCTCCGCCCCCCGGCCCCGTCCTTCCGTCCTTCCTTCCTTTCGTCCTTCCTTCCTTCCTTTCGTCCTTCCTTTCTTCCTTCCTTCCTTCCTTCCTTCCTTCCTTCCTTCCTTCTTTCCTTCCTTCCTTCCTTCCTTCCTTCCTTTTCTCTCTCTCTCTCTCTCTCCCTCTCCCTCTCTCTCCCTCTCTCTCTCTCTCTTTCTTTTGGAGGTTAAATTGAAGATCTGTCATTTGTAATTGTATGAATATTCGAGCAGTAAAATTGCTTAATTACTTGCTAAGTGATTTTCAGAGAAAAAAATGTTAAGCACCAATGACTTAAAAAAAATCAGTACGTAAAACTTAAAAATGAAAGACTGAGAATAGAACTGCTCTGGCTGAGACAGGGCTTGGCCCAGCGACCCATCCCTTCTCTCCTCCCAACCTGCCTCTCCTGGGTGGGGTACTGCTCCCTAGAATACAATGTAGAACTTTGCACAGCAGATTGTCCCTATTTGCCCCCTGGGCATAATCACCTCTGCTTTGTGAGATTGCTGTATGGATAAGATAAAGTATCATGTGAGAAAATATCTAACAAAGTGCCTGATATTTAGTAAGTGCTTAATAATATATGTTAAAGAGTAGAGAAAATGGAAATTGAGTCTGGAAATGGTACTGCTCCCTGGTATAAAACTTCTGATAGGTTCAGGGGACTCCAAGACGTGGCCTTATAAATTTCAGCCACCTAAGCCATGCTAAGCCTCCTGGATGAGGGAGACGCGTTCTGAAGAGAGTAAGAAGAGGAAGCATGATCACTATCTATTGTTTTTTCCTGCCTAGTTCTCATCACCTTCTCCCAGGCCAGGAATTTCACTGGGGAGACTGTACATTCTGCTCAATCTGTATATTCCTTTCTCCTGGACGTAGCGGTTGGTTCGGGGAACAGCACATGACCCAATTATCCCAAAGAGACTCAATCTTAGGATTTTGTTGTTTCCATCCATTAAGAACGAGAAGCTCTACTATAATTTGGTTGGGTTGTTATACAGATAGCTGTGTTGGCCTAGATCTACTGAAACTTAGCTTGTCATTACAAAGAGGAGTTTTCCTGAACATGAGGCCAACAGAACAACAACAACAACAACAACAACAACAACAACAAAAGAGCGAAGAGATGGAGAGTGTGCCTTGATGAGATGATTTAAACATCTGGATCCGGCCATGCCTTTAGCTAGAATTTTCTGTTCTTGTGTGAGGCAATGAATCTCTCTTTAAGTTTTCCTGAAGCCAGTTGAAGTTCAGACATTTTTGGCGCTAAAAAGGTTGGGGATCGCTGCCTTCATGCGCTCCAGCACCACTACTCAGTGTTTCTACCTCAGGTTTGCCTATTTCTAACGTCTGAATTTGTAAATGCATCGGTTTATTGTGGCAGGGTAGACCTGAAGAGGGATGAACATGGGCTAGCACACCTGCCTACTTGAACTTCTTTCTGGACCCTGTGAAGTTACTATCCTGGGGATTTTCCTATTGATGGGAGGATTGTTCATACATTCAAGACGTGAATGATATTGAAGCATCCCACAGGGCCTGCATCACAGCGATCAATCCATCTGACTTCTCTACTGCTTTCTCTTTTCCTGCAGGGCTGGAAATCAATTGTGTGTTAGCTACTCTCCAGGTCTGAATCTAGGGAGCCTGGAAATTAAAAGGCACATTGTTTCATTAGCTATATCAGCAAGGAAAAAAGTAAAGAAACTCCCCTAAATGACTTTACCAAATGAAGGGCCTATTAACAAACAGGTGATATATCTTCCCATGGCATGGAGGAAAAGAACAGGAGAAATAAAGAAAATTCAAAAGCCACAGGAAGTTACATTATATGGTATCCAGAAATGAGAGTGAGCTGAGATAGAAGACCAGGAGAGAAAAAGTCTACATGTACATAAAAATCTCTAGACACTCATGCCTTGGCAGACTGCATAGCAGGAAAAAAAAAAAAAAGAAAGAAAGAAAGAAAGAAAAAAGAAAAAGAAATCTTGTCTATTTTAAGATTCAGAAATATGAAAAAATTTCCTGTTCAGATTGGCTCAGAATACCATGCAGGGCTGCATTAATGAAGATTAAGTATATTTAGAGAGAATAATTCAAAAGACTTTATCAATTTGGCAGTATTTCCTTCAAAATGGAAAAACCTTAATTTAACAGGGTATAGATGAATTCCTAGATTTATTGAAATAGTTTGGAGTTGAATAAATTGAGTAGGAGTCACAAATCATTTGTCGCTGGTATTTTAGGTTCTCTACCTTGAATTAAAAACCAAAATAACACAAACTCTCAATTTTGTATGATGTTCTAAAGAGAGACTGGTACACACTTTGATATTTCCTTCCAATGTATGACATCCCCTTTTAACCTTCTTTTCACCCCTTTTGGGAACAAAAGAATCACAACGACAAATGCAAATGCGTGTAATCTTAGATTTGCTGGATGATGTAGAGGAAAACATAGTTTTCTATTTCTCTGGCACCCAAAAGTCACAGAACTCCTCATGCTGGAGAAGGTTATAAACAGGTGAGCAGAGAGCACTTGGAACGAAAACTCTTGAAAGACAGGAACTATGCAACCTTTTGGCTGATGACCGTACATGTGATAACGATTAACATTCACGTCACTTTAGTACATGACTTAGCCTAAAATAGAAGGATGAATAATTTCTCTGAAAACCATTGTTCCTCCTTCAGATGATCTAACCATGAAAAGAGAAAGAGGAAGAGTATGAAGAGGAGAAGAAACACCAAGAGTCGAGCTTTTACTGCACGCATTCTGTGGGCTAGGCTCTGCGGGAATCATATTCACAAATACTGTTTCCTTTATCTCTTTCTCAAAACGAAAGCCAAAAATCTCAAACAAACCTTTTAGGCCGTCACGATTCCTCCTCCCACCCACCGCCCCCTGCCCCCTTTTACAGAAGAGGAAACTGAAGCTTGAGAGATGAAGCCAGTTTGTCCAAAGTCTAAAAGTTATTAAGTGATGAAGCCACATTTGAATGAGACAGTAGCTCCTGCACCCAATCTTATAACTATCGCTGCAGCTCTGACACTGTGGGGTGCTAGCACACTGTTCTCTATGGAATTAACCCCGAATTTGGTAACAAAAATGTCCACAAGTTTATGAATCCATGGGCCAGTTAGCTCTGCTGCACGTCTTCCTCAGTTACTTCCAGAATCACTCACTCTCCCTCTCCTCCAGTCACAAACACTGATATTCATAATAATATGCCACCCATAAGCTTGATCCGGGCCTCGATAAATCTGTGGGATTTCTCACCAGGACCAAGCAATTTGTAGGTAGGCAAAGAACCGTTCCTGCATTGGTGGACATTTTTATATCATTAGAAACAACACGATGATGCGGAATCACGCCCGCACCAGTCCTCGGAAGGTCAGACGCATGTCCATGTGGTCAGAGTGGAAGAAGAGGCTGGCTAATGAATGGAGGAGCTGTCGTCAGTGGAGCTGAGAGTGGCTACTGGGCCTTATGAGTGCACTGCCGTGGCATCTCACTGCATTAATGAGTTTCCCGGGGATTGGAACTGGAGCTGTGGAGGGCTTGTTAAACTGGGGTTCAGGAACCCTTCCTGCAGAAGCGCTGTGCGCTGGTTCCCAGTGGTGAACGCTGCTGTCGCCGCTGCGTGGGGCTGCCCCGCAGCATCCACCGGTCAGCTACGAACATGTCACCCTCTCGCCCTGCCCATCCCCAGGCCTGGCACTTTCCATCTTGCAGACTACTATGCCCCTTCCTCTTGGACATTCTGGGTGAGCTGAACCAGGTTTGTGCTGATGAACAAAACCCTCTTGGGGGAATGAGGAAAAAGCAAACAAAAACAAAAGAGAAAAGAAAATTTTTCTGTGTTTAGTTGGAGCCAATCAATATTTCATCTTCCACGGTGAAAACAGAATCTGAGCTTAGACCCAATTTCAAAGCTTGATCCTCTCCCTATGCTTTGAAAATTAAGCAGCCACCCTCCACTTTTTAAGTGGCAGAAGCTGCAGGTTGGTCAGATGATCCTAAAAAAAAGTCATGCCAAGTAGAGAAATGAGTCATGATTAGAAATCTGGTGAATCAAAGCCTCTGCTTCTATAACGTTGTCCAGCATAAGTCCCCGTGTTCATGGAATCTGACAGCTACTTGACGGACTCACCTAACATTTGCTTCTTAATCCAAAGCAGCCTTCCCGTAATGTTCATTTCTTTTCTGCCAGCTGTATTTTAAGTTGAGGTGAGAAAAATTAAAAGCTACTAATTCCTTGGTGAAAAGATCAAAAAAGTACCCAAAAGGCAGCTAAGGGGACTTTTTGTCTCTTTAATTGCTCTCATTTCAGTTTGACTGCTCCCTTGTACTTTTTTTTTTTTTTTTGTTCCTAACATCTTTTGCTCCAAGTGTCAAATACCTCCCTTCTCTTTATGTTAAAGCAGGCTGAAGAAAGGTGTGCTACAAAGAGATGAACTTGGAAATGATCTCAGTGCCTGACTGAGGCGTGGTGTGAACATTTTCCTTTCCTAGGGGCTGCCCATGGTGTTGCTGGTCTTTATCAGACTAGGAAGAACTAGCTTCCTGGGGCCATTGGTCAGTTTGTATTTGAAAGGCCAAGTCTGACCTATTATTATTAACAGTAATTCAGAAGCTGGCTATCAATTATAAGAAAACTTAAAGCCACTATAGAAAATGCCTAATCTGCAATTTACATAAATTTCATCTAGAGTGTCAAGGCCTAAACTTGAGTTTAGAATGGTCAAGCACTTACCCAATCACTTTCACTTACTCTTTGCATTCCCAGTGAACTAAGTCACAGTACCTCTGTTAAATTTTCTATCAGCCACAAAACTAGACTCT
>CM053515.1:6517708-6564260 GCA_028627145.1 Eidolon dupreanum
AGCCATGCTAGGCCTACGTTTGTCCTGCTCAGCAGCCTGTAATGGCTCCCTGTTGCCCAACACACTACACCTAAATACCTTTGTTGCTGTGGACAAAGACCTTCATGTTGGTCTTACCCTACTCTTTTTTTTTTTTTTTTTTTTTTGGTGGGCGGCGGGGTGGGGAGGAGACACTACTCTTCCACATAAACACTTCTTATTGGTTTCAGCAGATTCCCTGCACATATGATATGAATACATGCACCCTCTTTCATCCACCTCTTTCTAGCTTGCAAAATCTTCTCTTTTCACTGCAGCCGACAAAGATCCTACCTAGATATTTTTCCTACAGCAAGGGTGGGCAAACTTTTTCCATGAAAAGCCAGATAGTAAATATTTTAGCTTTTGCAGTCCACGCGGTCTGTGCAGCAATTATTCAACTCTGTTACAGCGTGGAAGCAGTCATACAGTAAGCAAGTGAATGGCATGGCTGTGTTTCAAGAAAACTTTATTTAAAAGAACAGGCTGTCGGTCAGGTTTGGCCCATGGATCGAAGTTTGCCTACCCCTATCCTACAGCATCAAGACAAACATACATATGCTCTCAATTATTTACTTCCTTGCATTTTTCTGCGAATGATACGTAAAGCTCAGCTTTGGATCGCAATTTAGAAATTAAGCCCCTTGATGACCTAAGAAAAATGGCAGTAAAACAAGACCTAGCTAATATGTAAGCGTTTACTTTGTACCCAGTGGTCTTTCTAAGGTCTCCATGCATTTTATCTGATCTTCACAATGACCTGACTTTTGGATGCTAATATTATTACCTCTACTTTGCAGTTTTATACACTGGGGCACTAGAGAGGCTTTAAAGTAAACTTTCCCTAAATTTCACATTTAAAAAGTAACATCTGAGATTCAAAGCCAAGGAACCCAAGGGCAAAGGCAGTGCTGCTCGCTCATTGTCATAACACCTCTCAGACACTGATTGCATCATACAACATGGTGCTGGCGACATCACATCTTTTACTTTTAGTATTTAAAAATTAATTAAACGAGCAACTTGTGTGCTTACGAAAGCATACTTATTTGTTGTAAAGAGTTTGAATAATACAGAAAAGGAGAAAAAGAAGGCCAGTCTCTCATAATTTCCCCTTGCGGAGATAATCACCATTAACAAATGGGATCTATTCCTTCAGTAATTTTCTCCTCTCTCTCTCCCTGCTCAAGTACACACCTGAAGCCCCTAATGGACTTTCATTTGGCCATTGTGCTGGATGAGCCACATTCTCTGTCTCTCTGGAAAACACACAAACACACAGCTTGTAGGCAACTAATAACCTTCTCCCTCTCCCTCCCCCTCCTGCAAATTGTATTTGTTCTCAAACCTATTTATGCCAATGTATTTTAATCTAATTTCACAATTCAGTTAAATATAGCATGTACCAATAAAATAGTGTAAACACAAAGCATTTTCTTAAGTTCAGTGCTTTGAAAAAAACTCAATGCATGCAAATTGCTACAAACAATACTGTCAAATTAGGCATGGATACAACTGGAAAAAATTGATGGGGAACATGCGAACATTTAGAAGGATTCAGGATTCAGACTTCTTTGCACGTCTTGAAATTTCTTGCCTTATTTCAAAGAGCTGAAATAGGAAATCATATATGCTGCATAATGGAAGTAGTTTATGCAAGAAAGAAAAAATTTCACACTCGAAAAAAGAGCTTGGCCTTGCCCCTTAAGATCAATGCAGTTTAATATCAGTGGGGGTTAAAAAAAATACTTTTCCATGTTTTGAGTAGAAACACAATATTTAGATATGTTTAGGTCGATTTGTATGATTACTTGCTTTACTGCTTTGGTTAACCCCTCAATCCTCGGTTTGGTCATGTAGGATATAAATGCTGTGTGTGTGTGTGTGTGTGTGTGTGTGTGTGTGTGTATTTCTCTTCATGAAATCAAAATCATTCTAAACATATATCTCTGTAAGCTGTTTTCATTTAATATATTTAGAAACTCTTTCCTTTGTCATTAAATATTCTCACATTTTCAAATTCCTCCAAAATCTTTTAATTTGTTGATATCGTATTTAACTCTTTTTTCACACATTTAGAATTTCTCATTTCTACTTTTATAAATAGTTCATAATATTTATTTCTTCAAGAAATAGTCACTGAGCATCTACTTAGCTGTCAGTTACCATGATAAAAATTAATATGTACTTAAACATAATTTTGCACTTTTTTTTTGGGGGGGGCGTAAATTCCTAGAAATCAACCTGCTGGGTCAAAAGGTAAGAGAATTTTAAACTACACATTGCTGCACTGCATCATACTTCAACCTGAATACACCCGATTCTCCCCCAGCCCCTGAGAACAGGACTCTGTCTTGTTTATCTTTTTATCCCAGAGCACTGAATATAGAATGTGCCCAGAGTAGGCACTCAAAAATGTTTATTGAATCTTGAATAATGAATAGTCCTTGACTGAAGTATTTATTTACTAGAATCACAGAATCCCCCCCCCCAACCCCCAAACACTCCTTGTAAAGTCAATTAAAAACCATTACTTGCATTTGTAACAGAAAGCAGTACGAGAGAAAATATCCAAAAGTGAGTATGACTTTTGGCAAGGAAGCATCCGAGGGCCTTAGTTAAACCTAGTTTTGAGTTACCAGCAGTTTGGAGATTTACTGATGTGTCCAAAATCTCAGGAGGTCTTTTGACAAGAGTTGGAAATTCTCAGGAGAAAAACTCCATCTGCCAAGAGATCACACACCCTGGCTTCCTCCTGCTCCCTTCTCCTGGTGAGCCGGCCTTGCAAAATCTCACGTCCTGCACAAGTCCTAGCCCATCCTCTGGCCCACTTGCAAACTGGGCAATATCTATTCTCTCAACAGATGCACTGGAGAGATCCTATCACAGAGAAAGACAGTGTTAAGGGTAGGTTTTTTAAACAATTTCAGAGGCTATCATGGATATATGGATCCGTGGGCTTGCCTACTGCTACTGACAGTCCTCTACATTGTTTTCTCATCCATCACTCTGTGCAGAATACATTGGTATGACATTCCTGAGTCTTTGCATGGCCTCTTGATCTGATAATTGCATATGACCTACAGTTTATTCTCCTTAACTTGCAATTCCCCAATTCTCTTTAATAAACCATATGAGGCAACTGCATGTGTGTCCATGTACTAACTGAGTGCCCATCTATTAGATATTTGTGTACCTTTTCTAGAGCTGACTACAGGTAAGAAAGACTCTCTCTTATGTAGCTATTAAGATCGTAAATGGCAAGATAAATAACATAGCCCAATTAGCACTTGGTTCACTGTTTCCATGTCTAGATCTAAAGAATACTGTGGAGTAAGATTAGGGAAACATCTTTAGGCACGTTAGGCAATACAAATGTGCTAACTATTTTAAGCATTGTCAGACAGATATGCATATATCACACTTTATCTAAAGAAGCTGCCCTCGGCATATCTCATGCACCTAAGAGCCAGCCAGCCAGCCTGCCTGCCTGCCTGCCTGCCTGCCTGCCTTCTTTCCTTCCTTCCTTCCTTCCTTCCGTCCTTCCTTCCTTCCTTCCTTCCTTCCTTCCTTCCTTCCTTCCTTCCATCCATCCATCCATCCATCCATCCATCCATCCATCCATCTATCCATCCATCTCTCCCTTCCTCCCTTCCCTCCTTCCATCCTGAAATACAGAGATGGCAATTGTTTCTGATTGGCAACCGGGACAGCCCTTTCTCACAGCTATGTAAGGACCCAGGTTTTGCTGCTGGCATGTGGGTCACCTGCTTCTTCTAGGCATGCCCTTATATTAGTTAATTTGTTAGCTTGCTTGAATCACAGTCGAGAAACCTTCAGCTTTGGTTTGCAGCAATAAATTCAACTGACAGCTGAAATTTGGAACGCTCACTTAATATTGATTCTGAATGTAATAACAAGCGACATGACCTTTTGGATGGTGTAAAATATGGCCGCCACAACATCTGTGCCACATTTCTTGCTGTTTAGTAATATGCTGTAACAGCATGGAGCTGGCATTAAAGCTAAGCTTTATTATCAAGCAGATCACTCCATCTCTCTGGCTTCATTTAAAAAAAGTGCTTTCAGCTTCTGGAACTGATATTGTGTCTAATACACATCGCTGTTTTCGAGACTTAATTTACCCTGCAGTAAGAAAAAGATATCTGATGACCAAATATGGAGGCATGGAAGAATAGGGAGGGTCATAATGTCACCTGACGCCCCAAATTCCAATGGACCAGAAGCTGACACAGTTTCCCACGACAGGAGCAGGGACACTAAGAATTCTCAATTGCATCCTTGAAAAATATCTATGAAGTTGCTGTCATTTAGTGATTACCACAAGATGTGAAACTATCTTTCTTTTTCTCAGCCACCCCCCCACCCCCATAAAAAAAGATAATTACCAGTGGTACTTGTCCTGATGCCTGAGCATCATTCTAATTTAGCATTGCCCTAGGAAATCATAAACTAATTTTGCTAGGATGGATACAGGGATGTTTGCATCTGATTTATTCTTACTGTTTTTCTTTGAAGTCTTGGTATCTTTAAAACATTCTCCAAGTAGGCAGAACATCAATTTGTGCACTCTAAAAAATCCAATTTAAACAGGTTAAACATTGTCAAAAAGTCTAACCATATTTCTCCAACAAATTCTCAACCATGGAACACACATACAAAAATGCTCAACTTGAAAGCTTTCTATCGTTTCAATATATTCCATGGCTCAGATTGGCTCACACTCGGTGAATAGTGAGGATTTAAATCTCTTTATCACAAGAGACAGATCTGGACTCTGAAACAATAGAGAATCTTTTTTCACTGCTGTGATATTCTGACTCTGTTAAGTTGAGCCATTCCTGGAGGGTACAAGCACAAAGTTTTAAATCGTATTTCTCTGGAAAGAAAAAAAGAATTAAATCATATTTAGGAACTCTTCCTTGTAAAATATACTTCCAAAATAAAAGACCTGTCAGTGGTTTCAAAGATGTTAAACATATAGAAAACAGAGAATAGTTTTATTATTCTTCTGGTTCATAGGATACTAATTCTATTTAATATGCATGCCTGGCTGCTGTAAGTGCCTAAACTTGGCATGGTGGCAATCTATATGATTCTTAATAGGACACTTCTTTGTTTGAGGAATTGCAGAAAAGTCAGTCTGATACTTGGTGTTTTATTCAAAGAAAATACCAGGTGTGGTAGGTAATTGAAAATGTTACACTTTGAAATTCTAACACAAAATGAGAGAAGTTGGCCTGTACCTTTTCCCCAGAGAAAACTGGGAGAGCACCCACTAAATTCTCAAAGACTGGAGAGCTGTGCTGACTTAAACAAACACCCCAAACAAAACACTGATCCAGCCATAAGTGAGATGTGACATTGGTCATATACCTGTACGTAGAAAATCTTGTATACCTGTAGGTAGAGTTCCAAGACTAAAAAGCTGCTATTACCAGTAATCTATGTTACTTTTTTCCCATTAGATTCCAGCAATTAGGATGTTTTGTGATATATTATTTGTTCAAATATTACTTATTTTCGGAAAGATCAGAAACACTGGAGGCCACTGGAGGAACAATATATTGTTTCAGGGAATACATATTTATTTATAAAAACCAAGCTCATTATTCACGCAGAATAACATGAGTGAAATGTGATTGGATTCCTCCATTGACAGTGGCCTACACCAGATGGCTGAAATGCCATTCTCATTTCAGCGAGAAAGGAAGTCTTCCCAGAAAAGAGGAAGCCTGGAGTCGCAAGGTAAGGTCGTTCTCAATTATGAGTCCCAGAGAATGTTATGGTCCCCACTATATTTATAGGTTTATAATTAGAAACAGAATTTCAAACTAAGGAGCTCAAATACAAAGTCTACCCTTAATAGCAAAATACAAATGGCGTTAGGTTAGAAGGTCTGTGAAGGAGAGCTGGACCCAGATAATCAAAAACATCTCAGCGTCAAGTTGCTAGCTCTTGGCTTGGAATGAATCAATCCTGAAACTTGGCAAGCAATTATTAATTCCAGGAGTGTATCACTCATCCGTGTGGTGGCTGCTCCCTCAAATAGAGATCTTAAAAAACTCTCCCTGGTGAAATCAGTGAAGCCATCAGACACCGCCATATGTTCAAAGCTCAGAGCGGATGGATTGGTCATGAGACAGTTGTCTATGAATTGAGATGTTAACTGACCAACGAAATTTTAGTAGCGTAGTTTGAGAGCCTCAGAATAATTTCTACTGTTACCGAGAAGCAAAAAACAAAAGCAAAAACAAAAACCCACACCTCTTTGAACATTTAAATCTACTCCTTTTTTCTTTTCTTTTTGACCCTGTGATTGACTTGTTCTCAGAGGTACCTGGGTAGCTCTGTTGCCAGTGCCCACTGAGGCCAACAGAAAGGATAAAATGATTGAAAAGAAGTGCTTACATAGACCAGGTAAATAGGTGGGATTGGATTACTCCAACATCCTCCACTGAGGTAGGATTCAAAATGAATCTGATTATATGACTATCATGAGCCACTAAATATCTTTCTGTGGCAATTACTAAGCTTTCGTACATAAAAGAGGGCATTTCTTTTAGTGCTGGGCTAATCTATCAAATGTGTAGCTTCAAAGCAAAAGTTGAGAGGGAGGAGAGGGAGTAAGGAAGACGGAAGAGAAGAGAAAAAGGAGAGAATGACAGAAGAGGGCTTATAACAATGTTTCTCTCCTTCCCTTTTCTCTTATTCCCCCTCACTATCCTCCTCTTTCTTTTTCGTTTATCCTCTTGGTTTTTAACTTCCTTAAATACATAGTAATCATTTAAAAATATAATATTAGTTTTGCTCTTTTTGAACTCCATTTTTGGCCTTCACAACTTGGTACCAGCTAAGAAAGCTGTATGATCCTATCTCTGCTGTGGTGTTGTCCAGTGAAACCACCAGCATTCAAACCCTAATTTCTAAGACTCTCTCTGAGTCTTGGAGATATAAGATGTGGTGTAAAGATAACAAAGGCTGTGTAAAAGTTCATCTGTGTACCCTGTTTAGCCTGCCAGCAGTTAACTTGATTTCTTTTTGATGTAAATCAAAGCAAAACTGGTAGAGACTTAAGTTACAGATGCTACAGAAAGACCACGCTGACACTGAATGATGACATTTTGAGTCAAAAATCCACAAAACTTTTATCTTACAGAGAAAGTACAATATGGTGGTTATAAACTCAAGCCATAGTTTAGATCCTACATCTGCCACTTTGTAGTTGAGGAGTGAAGTTATTTCACCACTCTAAGCTTTAATTTGCTTAAGTACCGGGGAGATAATATCGACAGTATCTACTATTAATTACAGTAGATAAGACAAAACTCCTAATATGGCCCATGCGGACTGGTCCTTATAATTTTTCCAGAATTATTTTGGATTTTGCTGTCACTGACTCTAGCCACTCAGAACTTGTCTCAGCTCCTCACCTGGTCACGCCCCCACTTGTCACATGGCCACACATCCCTTCTTTCTCTTGTCTGAGATACTCATTCCTAGTCACTAAGCCTTCATTGCTCCTCTCAACTGGGCAGCTTCTCGGGGAAACTTTCTATGAATCTCATGATAATATCATCTCCTCTCTAATCTCTAGGATGGAAGTTCCAAGAGGCAGCAGCTGTGCTTGCCTTGGGTCATCATTTCGTGACCATCTACGGGGTAGGGGAGAGGGCTTGATATATGGTAAGAACTCCACACATATTAGTTCTTACCATGATGCTCTCTGTTCCGTCTTCAGAGCAGCAGAGGTTGGAAAAAACTAACTCTGTTCTGTGGGATTGCTAGGCACTGGGAAGGCAGGAAGTGGCACAGTTTTGGTGGCTTTGAATTTCTGATCTGGATGCAATCTCAATAAAATTATGGTTTTAATGAGCAATACCCGTGTTTGCTGCAAAACTCAGCAAAATCCAACTGTACGTGTAGACAGAAGTATAATCATTGCCAGGCATCCTGGGTTCACTGGCTATTGCCTTGAAAGCCAGCCCTCCACGTTCACGACTTCCTTGTATTCATAGGCAATAGCCCAGGTATTAGTATTCAAGTTTGATCTTCTCCCTGCAAATCCAGTAGCTAAATACATATTTTAATTGAGCCCAGGAGTGTTGACTTGCAGACACAGTGTAGAAAAAATCACTAGAAAGATGGCAAGTGGAAGCAGCCTTTTACCTTTGAATGGAATATGATACTTATAAAACATCAATAACAATTTTCTATTGGGGAAAAGCCTGCGGCAAAAATAATCTGCTTAGGTTTTTAAGCTGAAGCTCAACAGAAAATTAGTGTTTCTTTTTCTTTAGAAAACAAAACTGCCATCGTAAGCCAGTAAGGTAACTTTAACTGGATGGAATACAATTCAATTAGTTTTCTGTGATGATAATTCAGGAGCCAACGAAAAATCTACAGTGTCCAACAAAGGGAATAAGAAACAGAATGACCAGAGTGAGTGATGATGTGTCTTTGAAACTATGTCAACCTAGTTATGAACCAAGATCTCTAATCTTTTTATAGGGTAAAATACTGCCAATCTTCATCATGAACACCAAGAACTCCATAAACTGTAAAGAACTTGCCACATTAATTTCATGTATACGTATGTCTATAGTCACACAAATAATAACCTTGATGAAGATGGTTCTTTTTATCTTTTTTTACATTGTCTTTACATATATTTATATTCATAAATAATGTCTTTCTCATGGGAGCATTTGTAGCTTACTGATAATAATAACAGCTAACATTTGTTGAGTACTTATTCTAAGAGCTTCATATTTATTCTCTTACTTGATTTGTCACAAAGACCTCACGAGATAGGTATGGCTATTGTCCCCATTTGATAGACGAGGAAACTGAGGTTCAGGGATCTTAAGTCAACCAGCTGAGGTTACATGGCCAGTCGGTGGCTTGGTTGGGATGCATCACAGCCCCAGGCCCAGCCACCTTGCTCCCGCTGCACCTTCGTGGTTCAGATCATTCTGGAAACATCTCGGACAAATAAAACAAGACTCCTGGGGGCACTGGAGACTCCATGGGAGGCCCAGATGTGGCCCTTTCATAAATCATTACATCTTATATGGAGTGTTTGCTCATAATAAACATTTTTCTTAATAATCTAATTATTTTTAAAATTCCAAGGCACTAATGTGAGATGCCAGTAAAACTGGGTGGATTTTTCGATTTTTTAAAAACAAACCCTACCAACATTCTTAACCTTTCTAGTGGGTTTTGCAATTGCTTGTTTCTGTACCATGTAATTATCACATAAAGAACTATCTACTTATGCAGAAGCAAGAAAGAGAAAACAAAACAAATGGAAAACACAAACACAGGCATGTTTGTTGTTTCATATTGAGGGTTATTTAGCTTGGATAATAAATCATTACAATGAATGTCAACACCGCACAGGGGAAAGGGAGTAGTTAGTTGCATATGCTAATGGAAGACGTGCATTGCTAATAAGGAAGAGAATGAACAACTCCAGCCACATGCTAGTTATCACCGCGAAGCGTAAGACAAGTCGTGTTCACACAGAGCATATGACTGCTATATGACAGTGCAGGCAAATATTCACATGTCAACAGCAATAGCTCTCATACTCTATCCAAGACTACTGAAGAGTTTAAAAATAAAGCGTCCCTTGTCATGCGCCAAGATGTCAAGCTTAAACACATCTGCCAGTCAAAGGGACGCTGCCAGTCTTTACCCTCCCACCGCCTACAGCCGCCGTTAAGTGTGGTCTAAAGGCTTCAAGTGTATGAGAGTTCACACTGAAGAATGGCGATGTTATCCCTCAGTGAGCTTTGTAGCTTTTTTCCTTTTAATATATGTCTCAGATCCCCAGATTCTCTGCATCTCAATTGCCACTAGACCACCACTGGACTGGAGGAAAAACCTCCTATCTGTCTCCCGACTATTCTCGTACCTCCTTTCTCTCTGCCATAACATATAGCAAGCTTTTCTTTCCTTTTCTTTTTTAATGGTAAGATGTACAAAACATAAAATTTGCCATCTTAACTATTTTTAATTGGACAGTTCAGCGGCATTAAGTACGTTCACTTTATTGTGCAACCATCTCCATGACCCATCTCCAGAACTTTTTCATCTTTTCAAATGTAAACTCCATCCCATTAAATAACAACTCTCCATTCCCACTTCTGCCCAGCCCCTGGCAACTACCATTCTCTCTTCTATCTCTATGAATTCAACTACTCTAGGTACCTTATATAAATAGAATCGCACAATATTTGTTTTCTGGGATTGGCTAATTTTACTTAGTATAATGTCTTCAAGGCTCATCATGCTGAAGCATGTGTCAGAATTTTCTTTCCTTTTTAAGCCGGAATAATATTCCATTGTATGTATATATCACATTTTGCTTATCCATCTATCTGTTGATATATGATTAACTTTTTTCTACCTTTTAGCTATTGTGAATAACGCTATGAACACGGGTCTACGAATATCTGTTAAAGTCCCTGCTTTCAATTCTTCGGAGAATATACTCAAAAGTGAAATCACTGGACCATATAGTAATTTTATGTTTAATTTTTTCCATCTTACATTGACATCGGCAATGCACATGGGTTTCAATTTCTCCACATCCTGTCAACCCTCGTTGTTGTTGTTGTTGTTGTTGTTGTTGTTGTTATTTATAATTGCCATCCTAATAGGTGGGAAAATACAGTTTTTAAAGATACAAACTGAACTAAAGAAACACCCTTCCATTGCTTCTAACTGTGCTTAGAATAAACAAATGCCCTATTGTGCCTGCAAAGCCCTGTAGGATCTGTTCTCTGCAGAAGTCTCTCTAGTTCCATTGCCTCCCATCCTGCCTCCTTGTTATCCACTAGATTTACTCATCCGCATTTAATTCTTCAAACATGTCAGACTCTTCCCCAGCTTAGGATCTTTGCATATTCTAATTCCTTTGCCTTGAAAGCTCTTTGTCCCTCTGTTTTCAAGGCTGGCTTAGCCTCAACCTTTCTGTCTCAGCTTAAATAGTGCCTCATCATCAATAGATCTAACGGCTCCTCTCACCATAATCCTCACTGGGCTCCTGCTGCTCTTTCTCCAATAGCACTAACATCAACGTGCAGTTACGATCTTTTTGCTTGTGTGTTTATTTTTCTGTGCTTCTCCATAGCTAGGAGAGAATCCTACGGGAGAAGAGCCCAGATCTTGCCATTCACTGTTACATCTCCAGAGTCAAGGAAAGTGCCTGGCATGTGGTAGGCACTTGATAAATATCAATTAAGCTTATGAGTGAATCACAGAAAAATGCACACCTACGAACAGAACCTGGTCGCAGGCACCAATGAGAATCTCACTCAGTTCTGGGAAAAGGTTGGAAGGAACATATCCCATGCGGATATTCATCAGTCCTGACAACAGCACTCTGTGACTTGAGCCTGGAAAAAACCACACATCTCAATAACAATGGGATCAATTTTGACATTAACACGAATATTACCAAAGCCCAAGAGATACATTTAAATTCACCGAGCTCCGCAGCAGATAATATAAAAGCTCTAACTGGCTCTCTAGAAACAAGAAACTTTCATTTATGGCTTCCCAGCTCTTGCTAATCCTGCCCATTATGCCAAAACATTGCATTTTACACAGGATGCAAGATCATACAAGAGACTGATGTAATCCTTAGGCACAAAACCAGCTGGCAGATTTAACACTGAAGTCCCCTCTATTCGGCAGGCACAAATCAAGCCCAGGATGCGTTTTTTGACAGATTCCTGCATGTTCCTCATTATGGCTAGATGAAAGAAGACAACCCCACACTCTGGGCCAGGGCTCTGACCCCTACATTTGCATACTCAGTCATTTGTAAACGGAAAGAAACGCACCCCCGCATTTGCCCAGAGGTGAATGTTTACTCAGAAAGGTGACTTCTGACATTGACAATAATGTCAGTTTTCCATCTGCATATTTTAAGGTAATGCATCCTTCCTTTAAGTGCTTTCGGTTCGCCTTCTTGGTTTCTCTCTTTCAATGAGCACAGCGACACTCAGACCTCTAGGTCTCCATTTGAATAACTTTCTGGGAGGAGTGAAAAATGCAATAAGGCTTCTCACCAGCCCAAGGACAGGCGCTGGGGTTGCTGAAAAGTGAGCACTGATACTGTAGTTCTTTCATCTTCCTTACCCCACCATCCTGGACTAGCTAGTTGCTAAAAGGCTCACCCCAGGCTGTGGATGAATCCTTCTCTAAAATGTGGCTTATCCCAGGAGATCTCTCTGGAACATTTGCTCAGGTAGCTAAGCCGTTCATCAGCATAGTAATTTGCCTGGTCAGCTCCATCCGTCAGAGCAGAGAAGTGTGGCTGGCGGAGACGGGAGACCTCCCCGTGGGCAGGTAGAGAGAAGGCACATTCATCCAGAGATCATAAATATGCATCTTGGCCCTGATCTTCCATCTCTGCATGAGGGCGACAGACTGGAGACAGACGACAAAGAGGCAGCCCTCGTGGCCCACACACCCAGTCCACCTACGAGCGTGCTCTGTTTAGTTCTAAAGAGGCAGGAGGACTTGCCGCATGTGGCTCAGTGGACGGTCGGAAACACAGAGGCAAGAATGAGAGCTCTCTCTTGCTTCCAGACCGCAAAGCTTACAAATCACATTCAACAGAGGTCTATTTCTTGAGAAGCTACTATTTGCCAGGTGGAATCCGACAATGAGTAAGACAGCGTGTCACTCCTTGGAGAGCTGACAATCTAGACAATTTAAATTAAATTGCTAAATTAATTTAAATAGGATATAAGAAGCACTATGATGGAAAAAAACAGATGGTACTATGAGAGCAGGGAAGAGGAACCTTACTTAACTGTGGGTGGCATGGGGGGGGTCACTTAAAATTTCCCAGGAGAAGTAAAATTTAGATGGAGACATAAAACAAACAAACAAACAAACAAACAAAAACCCCCAGCAGCTTATAGCTTAAAATGAGGGTATAAGACATGGAAGGAAAACTCAGCAGTCTCTAAATTTTATCTCTCCAAGTATATATAATTTTTCTTTTTGCCGTAGCTGGGATGTTAGGCTGAGAATATTTCAGAACTTCCCGGTTGACCAGACCCTATCTAATGGTCTCTACGGTAAGAAGCCAAAATAAAGAGACACAACATAGACCATCAGCAGGAGTGGCTTGGAAATTTTGACTTTCATTGATGAAGACACCTTCCCCCTACGAAAATCTGGATTAGCTTGTCAGTTGTTCATTGGCTTCTTTGCCAGGCAAGGATAAGAGGGCTAATGGGAAAAAAAAAAAAAAAAAAAAGGAGAAAAAATGCTCTCTGTAAATTAATGCTTGTCAAGTCCAACAAGTTGGAGAGTTGGAAAAGGCTTAATTAAAGTAAACAGACAATTTAAAACGAGGGGAAGTTCACCCTACATGGGTGATACATTCTAGGTATTAAAACAAATTCATAAAAAGCTACAAGTATCCACTGTCATTCATCATTTACTTAAGGCGTAGGTGGTAATAGAGTTAGCAAACCACCTCCAAATCTGGTGTTAGCATAACTTTGGTCAGTAAAAGATGCTGAGCAATTGAAGATAATGTTTGTGCCTATGCAAGTCATGTTTTTTCTTCTTTTTCTTGTATTCCTCATCCCACCAGAAACATAATAATAATATAGTTCCCAAACAACAATCAGTGTGCCTCAGTATTTCAGTTGGTTGCTGATATACTGGGGACTCTTGACATTGGTTGATCACTTGGGAGCTGGAGGGTGCAATTTCAAACTCTCAGAATAAAGAATCTAATGTAAAGAACAAAATAACATAGACTTGCAAGCTGGGAAAAGCTTGTTGGTAAAAGTTGGACTTTTTATGGTCCATGCCGGTCAGGAATAAAAAGACTACAGCAGACAGGATGGGACGCGGACCAATCAACCCCGAGAAAGCTTTTTTAAGGAATCTTTTTAAAGCATTCGCTTGCTTGGACCATATTTTTCTCTAGGCAAGGAGGCTTACATGGGCTGCCTTCTAAGGGAGAGTTGCAATACACTCTTTTTCGACATTTGAGTTCCAACATTTAACAGTATGTGCCTCAGGGCCACAGTCCTGGTTTCCGGAATGGCTCTGCAGGGAGATGGTGAGCCAAAGAGAAAGTGTGGATATGAAATTTACAAGCTCGATAATCAGTGATAATGTAAGAGGAATAAAAGGAGGGAAAAAAAAATCTCTGAAGTTCAAGTGAATTTTGGTACAGTGTTTCCTGCATGGCAGACATGCTTTTGGAGGGTAAGATGCAGAAGACTTAGAGTAATTCCGGTAACAACACGGGAGGAATTCTGATTGCTTTGCAACCTCTATGTAAGCTTAACGAAACATCCTTTGTAGGTTGTTTTTAGAACTGGGTCACGGTGACTGCTGATGCTACTTCATGATGGATTGACTACATTGCGGCAGTAAGTCTGGAAATGCCTTGGCCTCAGCACAGAAGTGAACCAGGACAGCAAAACCTTTCTGATAAACAGAGATCAATACCAGGAGAATATCAAAAATTGGCTTTTCATCCCTAACCTCACCATTGTCCATTGACAACCAGGACTCTGCATATCGGGGCACTCACTTGAGTTACACACAGGCAAAATAAACATATGAAGAGGAGAGAACAGAGAGGCAGGCAATGCTCTGGGAAAATGGCTGGCCATCGCAAACATTACACATTATTTTGATCTTCAGTGTAACGTCTCCTACCTGAGAAAGAAGCTCTAATGTTGTAGGCAGGTGGAAAACAGATGATGAGACACAGCCAAGTTCTTCCACAATGAATAATAAATAGATCAAGGCGTTTGGGGTGTGGTAGGAGGGCATCTTTTCCTCCTAACACTCCGCTCAGATTCTTAGCTCATTCATAGAAAACCTTAGATCAGTATGTACATGTGAACACACGTGTGTGTTTACATGTGTGAGAGAGAAACCGGCGATCCATCACTTTGATTCTCTTCCCAAAAAGGGATTTGAGAATCAAGAACAACACGTTCCTCAGGCTAGCCCCACGTCAGATGGCGCTTCTGCTTCTGCTTAATTCTCTCCAGCCCAGGAGCCAGCTCCAAGGGCACTCACAGCTCCTCAGTGCAAGCATTTTGATGAGTCGAAGCTGCTGAAACTCTTCCAATCATCAATATTGCTGAATGAGGCCCTTCTGGTGCTATCTCTGTGTTTCTATCTCTGGCTCAGCAGAGATATGATAATTGTTGGATGCCTCTGTGGTGGGATGGGGATTGTCAAGGTCACGAGCTCTGAACAGCTGTTGAGAAGCTTGGGAAGATAATTGGGAAACTCCAGTTTGCTCAGAGGGCCCTGCGATGGATTCTGATTCTTCAAATTAGGCCATTGGTCCTCTACAGTCTGCAGAGAAATTTGTGGGGTCCTGTGCTACTTAATTTTATGTTGTGTTTTCCATGTGTTGGTAATTTAGAGTGAAAACATTTATCAGATATATAGACAAACTTTTCTTTTGCATTGATATTGACATTTTCATAAAATACGATTTTTTGAACGATTTTTCCTAATAGCAGCCCATAACCCTCAAGCTGAAGAAACACGGCATTGGGCCTTTTTCTGGAGTTAAATAAATTTTTGGACTGGACTCTCTGGGAAACTTTTTTACTTGTTCATTCTGCAAAGTCTTAGCAGAGCCTATCGTGTAGCAGGCACTGTTCTGGGTCCATGAGACATATATTTTTGAACAAAACAGAGCAAGTTTCATGCCCTGGTGGAGTTTACGCATTAGTAGGTGAAGACAAAGAAACGATAGCAAAATAATGACATAGCATGTTAGAAACTTTAAACGGTATGTTCAGAAGACGACTCATTGAGAAAGTTCATTTTAAAAATGACCCAAGTGAGGGAAACCAGTGAGTTTAGAAGGGGGAATGCATTACTCACTATCTGAGTCATAGAGAGTCCTGGACACTTGTGCATTCTGTGGGTCACTTGTTGGGTGGGAGTGTGACAGAGCAACAGGTGTCCGGCTGCAGGTAGAGTGCACGCTCTAGGTACTGATGTTTATTCATTCACAAGTGGCTCCATCAATGACAGGCGGCACAACCTAAACTCAAACGGATCGTTGTCCCTAGAGTAAAGACCTTCTAGCTCAGAAATCAAAGTTCTAGTAAAAGAGGAACTGAAGATTAAGGGCACAAGTGTGAGAAGTCCCAGCTGCCTGCGGGTGGATGTTAGGACGAGTCTAACTCACGGACACTACACGGCACATACACTTCCTCCCAGCTTGCCAAGGCCTCCCCCAGCGCATTCAACTCTTCCCTTGTCTGACAAAGTAATAACAGAGAGTGGCCGCCGCCCTGAACAACAAAAGATGGGATGACTTTATTTCTTTCTCTTCCAGAGGAAAGTCACTGTTGTCTATTTAATGGTAGGAGAAAAACCGCTGAACCTAGGGAAGAAGAACCGCGGTTTACCACGCCCGTGGGGACAAAGAGTCAAGCCACCGAGGAAAAAAGGCGCCTCGCAGAGTTTTCATCAGGGGAGAGTCAGTCAGCCATCACATTCTATCTGAATAAGTAGTTTAGGGTGGTCCAGACCCTCTCTCCAAATGCCCAGAGCTATCCTCCAGGACAACCATGCCGAAGTATTACCGATTTCACATTTAAATAGTCATCCAAAATTCAAAAGAAAGAATAAATATCTGAATAACAAAACCGGTTTAAAAAAAAAACCTCACGATGCTTTATTTTATACTCTGAAACTAAAGAAATCCTGTCCCAGGTCAGGGCTCGTCTGTACCTTTGGAAACTGGCCCTCATGTCGTCGCTGCTGCAGGAACATCCGGGTTCGTGGCTGTGCTTCTAAGAAACAGATGTCGCGGTCTCCTCTCGGGTTAGGCAGCCGGGACTGGACACCCACCCCGCCTGAAGGGAGCTGATCCGCGTGCCTCCCAGCGGAGTGCAGCTTCCAGGCACACACAGCCTTGTCCATCACCGCGCTGCCTGCATCCCTTTCTCTCTGCCCTCAAGTCCCTGTGACTCACACTGCCACTCTCTGTCACTGCCCCGCTGAACATCACTCTCCAGTGTTCTGGGGAACTGATGACTATTTTCATGAAGTTTTATGACATTGCAAGGCTCGAGGAAATCTGCTAATTTTCCACTTACGGAATCAGAGTCCTAATAAATGTTTCCCTGTGCAGAATGTGAGTCCTAACGAATAGCAAATGCTGATAAAGGTTAACATTTAGAATGGAGCACTTATGATGTGCTGGGCACTTATGAACATTTAATATCAAACACTTAAATGTGCTAATGTCTCTGAAGGCATCGATATCATTTAATCGTGACCATAAGCTTTTAGTTATAAAAGAGGCTACTGAGACACAGAGAGGTTAAACAACTAGTTAGTTAAACAACAGCTAGTAACTGGCAGAACTTGAATTTGAACCCGAGACTTTGAGTTTGTACTTTTAACCATTATATACCACGGCTACTCATCATAAAAAGTATTACATATTTATAAAATATTATGTACTTATGCACAGTATTAAGCTGTCCGAAGTCAAAGCAGTATGGTGGAAAGACTAAGAGAGTGGCGGTCAGGAGACAGAGAACTAGCTGGACTATAGTTTTAGCTCTAGTTATTACGGTATCGGTCAAGGCCACAGCATGAAAACAGATGGCACTCAAACTGTGTAATGCGAGCAGAGTTTATTAAGGGCACTACTTAAAAAGTTGTGGTCAAGGTTTAGGGAAACCAGAAGCAATGGTGAGATGCTCTAGGTTAGCAAAACAGAAAAATTGTTGCCACCGCTAGCCATCAGGTAGCAAGGAGAGGAAGTCATGAGAAGAACCCAGAAAGAAAAAAACAAAACTGTATGGAGAGATCACCTGCAAGGGTTTGCATCTCAGGTACAGGGGAATAGCCAGCCGGGGCTCCATGGCAAGGAGAAAGCTGGTCATACGTACTTTGCTTTCCTTCTCCCATCCTCTGTCTCCTCCCAACTGAGTAAGCCCAGTTGGCAGCTAAGAGTCAAGGGCATCCATTGATACAACCCACATGGTCAGGTTGAGGACAGAGAGCAAGGTCACAAAGGGTCGAAGGGCATGCGAATGACAAACAGAAAGCGTGCAACACAGTCATTATCATGATAAACTGGGGCAAATCCCTGGGACTCAATTTCTTCATCATAATGAGGTAACTGGACCACCTGCAATTTATGCTGCCTTCCAGTTCTGACGTTTTAAGGTTTTAAGAATTCACTCTCCACCTATTTCTCAAGAGATTTTCAGAATAACTTCAAAAAGTTAAGTATAAAAGATAGCCCCCGCAATGCAAACTCTAGTAATATCCTGTATCACTTCTGCACTGCGTGTTGATGAAAGCATGGAAGAGGTAGACCCGGCTGAGGTGGAAGGGCATTTGCTGTTCTAGAAAGTAACCAGGGCATTGTTAAATGATCTAAGAAGAAACCTCGAGAGTATAAAAATTGCCCCAACAAAGGAATTAATGTAACGCAAAATCCCTTGCTCTCTTTGTGAAGCAGAAAGAAAGGTACATAAGAAAGTAACGCCAAGTATGCTTGGTTAACGTACAAAGAGAAGTGTCACATGTTTTCATGGGAGGAAGGGCCTGTGTCATGACAGTTCAGGCCCCATCGCTGTGTTCTCACAAAGAACCAGTGGACACCCGCTGTTGGAGGCATGGCCTCGGCTGAGGGAAAGGAGGGGGCGGAACTGGGAGGAGGTGATCATATCCTCCTAAATGGTATGGGGCGTACCTAAGTAGCCTTTACAACGTGCTCCCAGGTACCTGATGAGCTGTTCTTAGCTCTAAAGGTCTCTGACTTGTCGGTTCTTGAGAGAACACTCAGCTTGTCTGAAGAGCCAGAAGAAAATACAGGCTCTCGATGAGCACATCTGCCCTGCCTTGCTTCTGGGGACACATTTGCTTGTTCTCAAAGGCTGAGGTAACTGATGTGTGATGATTCGAAGGATGTTGTAATTTTCCCCCCGGCTTCCCCTATCCCTTCTACTCAAATAAATGGAAATAAAATTGCACCATTATAGAACCATCCCTTTGTATTCTTTAGACTCATGAGAGGTAATATTAACCCTTTATCAGATTTATTGATGATTTTCTTCTTAAATGAGAGGAAACTCACACTCATATCTCAGGGCGCTTAAACCTAGGAAATGAAGTGTGTGTGCATGTGTGTATATGTGTGTGTGTCTGAGAGTGTATGTGTATGTATGTGTGTAGGTGTATGTACGTGTGTGCGCATGTGCATGTGTGTGGGTGTATGAGGGTGTACTGTGTGTGAGTATATGTGTGTGCATGTGTGACAGTGTGTCTACGTGTGTGTGGGTGCATGAGAGTTTATGCATGTGAGAGTATACATGTATACTTTTGTGTGTGACAGTGTGTTAACCTGGGTGTGGGTGTGCAGTAGAAAAGAGAGGAGGGTTTGCTCACATTGAACTTATTCTACTTCACAACTGTGTCTATTGTGGCCTGAAGAGCAAAAAGAAGTGGACAAAAAAATAAGGAAAACTTCAAAAATTAAGTATAAAAGAGCTAAGTATATATAAGTATATACAAGTAAATATATATGTACATATATACACACATGTACATATATGTGACCTTGGATGAGTCCTTTGCCCTTCGTTTCCTTATTTACTAAATGGAGCTAATAAAAATAGTAATTTCTGCTACACATGGTTCATATAATGATAAAATGAGATCAACTTGGTAATATCAGTAAAAGTACTTTGTAAAACATGAGTTGCTCTAAAATTCAAGGAATCATTATTACTCCATTTAAACTGAAGTGACAGCAGCATGATCTTTGGAGGCAAATGGTACACCTGAAGATTGTCAACAAACCCAGCCACCTGCAGAAGACACCACGAGTTTTTAAAAAATCTGTTCGGCATACTAAATATCAGATACAGCTTGCAAGAATAATGCATGTTTTGAGGAAAAGTTCAGTTCATAGAATGAATCATTTCCCCTCTCTTTCTTTTTGCCTATTAAAAAAAAATTCCCAACACAGAACTACAAGCCCTGGCAAAGCCAACCAGTGCACAGAGAACGACCACAAATAGGTCTCTGGAGGGTGAAAAAAAATGTAGTGCGAGTAACTTCAAGGAGTATTTCAGCAACAGACACAAGATGCTTGACTTAACAGATGTTTACAGTTAATAAATCCCATTTTACATCTATTTTCACAGACTATTTTTTCTGGTGATAGACCTGGAAGCCATGAAGGTAGCAGAAAAACGTTCAGATCGTCAGCCCCTGATAGGAGTTAGAAATTCCACCCAGTGACAAGATTTCGAGACTACTGGAAGAGAGTCGTGTGCAAGAGCAGTTTGACTGCAAAGTCCTCCATCTTTCCCTAGATGCCCACAAGGTACTGTCAATTAGGACAGGTCTTTGCAAAGCCCCGTCTCCATCATCCTTACCCAGAGGCTCCATTGCAACCTTCCCATGGAGAAAACTCACAGGCTGAGGCGAGGCATTGCTGGGTATCCCTACGAGGCGGATTGGCTTTGCTTTTGGTCGTGCCAGCCACGCTGGTGGTCAGAAGAGGCTGGCTCACCACTGGCATGAGCTGCAAATGGGATGCTCTTCTGTGTCCCCTTTAACTACAGAAAATCACCAGCAGCCCTAGCCTGACACGGCTCAGGCCTTCTCCAGCTGCGAAGGGAAAAACATAATAGGCAATATCTGTTCTCCCCACTCCTCCCTTTTCTCTCCCTTCCCCGTAGACAGACTCAGCGTGAGGTTCCTGAGGAATTAGTTGCGGGAGGACGCCTCCCCCGCTGGCAGCCAAATGCCAACCACGCGTCCTGCCCATGTAATGTGTCTGACATTTCTGCATCTCTCTGGGTTAACACTGTTTGACACAGACTTTTTGAAATATCTAACAAGATTGTT
The DNA here is from genome assembly GCA_028627145.1 of Eidolon dupreanum. Classification (NCBI taxonomy): domain Eukaryota; kingdom Metazoa; phylum Chordata; class Mammalia; order Chiroptera; family Pteropodidae; genus Eidolon; species Eidolon dupreanum. The sequence goes on from CM053515.1 coordinate 6,538,664, forward strand.
GTGTGTGTGTGTGCATGTGTGTGTGTGCGTGTGTGTGCACGATTTCTGTTGTGTCATACCATCACTGTGTGTATTTGTTATTATTTTTTAAAATCATTCTCTTAGTTGCTGACACATCCCTGCTTTGGCATTTCCACTTAGGCAGAAGTAATTGGTTTCAGAAGGCTGAAAACCCTTATTTGAGACTGTGCGCATATTCCTGTTGATGGATGCCATAAAATGTTCAAATATCATCTTCCCTCTAGTAAAACAAGTGTTAAAATCCAGAAGGACAAAATGTGATTGACAGCATGGCATACTTACATTTTAACTACCTGTTGTCAAATTATTTTAAAGCACCTATATGTGAAATGGGGTCAGTTCTTCTTTTTGGTCAGCTACCCTTAGATGGATCTTACCAAGTTTAAAGGAGATTCTCTCTCATACTGGAGAGCACTTCATTTCCTAATGGGCGAAGAGCCGACTAAGCCAAGGTCTCTCTTATTCCTAAAAGGCACAGTCTCTGGTGGAGAAGAGGATGAACAGCTATCCATCACATCTCAAAGAAAGGTCTAGTTGTAGCCCATACCCAGAAAGCAGGACTTTTATTCTTGCAATGTTTTTGAATATTTTTGTGATTTTTTTTTTTAAGGAATATCATGGCATAGCTGCTGGAGTGAATGACATGAGTGATACCAATAGAGCAGACAAGAAATTCTTCCAGGAGCCAATGACCCCCAGCTGCAGACAGCGTGGGGAAGGAAACGGTAGGGCTGTGCATAGTTACAGCGGAATGACTGACAGGACGCCTGCGTAGCAACGCATCATCACCTACGGTATGGACCACTGCAGTTGTTAAGCGCCACAGAATGCACTACCACTGGGGGACTCTTCAAAGACCACACTGGAAACTCAGGGCAGAAATCCCATCTACAGATTCCCTAAGTGGTGCCCACTTAGAGACAATGGAGCAGCACAGTTAAGCCTGTGGATGCCACTATCAGACTGCATGAGTTCGAATCTCAGCTTTGCCACCTACTGCTTATGTGATCTTAGGCAAGTGGCTTAACCATGCTGTGCTGCAGTTTCTTCATCTGAACTAAGGGAATGATAATAGAAGCTACCTCCAAGGGTGGTTACGAGGACTGAGTTAATACATGCAAAAACACTTGCATTATTGCCTTTTACAATCACTACTATTAATATCCAGTCTTTTCCTTATTACGACCCACACAAAACCTGGTCCCATTCCATCCTTGGTTAGATACTGCTGTCAGAAATTTCTTCTCCACACTGAGTGCAAATTAAGCTCCCTGCAATTTCGATCGATATACTCCAGGTCTATTAGGAAAGGCAGAGCCAGGGTAAGTTTCATTTCTCTTCCCCTGACAATTCTTCACAATATTTGAGACAGCTGTAATGTATCCCTAAGACTTCTCAAGACCAAGCCTTCCCAGTTTTTAACAATCTTTCTTTATATGGCAATTTCCCCAGATTTTTCCTTTATCTTTATCTACTTTCTTTATTCAGATTTGTTAGCATCTGCAAATTTCATCACATTGGATAAGACAGAATGTTCTGTGTGTGGCCTAAGACTGCAAACTATGGGAGACTTATCATTCTTAGCCCAGATATGCCATTTCTTCAATCTGAGAAACTATTAGCTACAGTCAAATTCGTATTCAAATAGCCACCCATCCTTGCAATTATCCCGATGCCAAAGAACCTTCTGGAAAAACAGTTCACAGCTCTCCTGGATAAAAATCTGTATCTGGAACCAAATTTGCAAAACACCTGGGTAATCAGCTTATTTTTCCAAAGAAACTCAGAGAGCTTAAGTGACTTATTCAAGGCCTACAAATAGAACCAAGAATTGAACCCGCATGAAATCATGGGCTAGAATTTTCTCTATGCTTCTCTATGTGACCATCTAAATTTTTTCTTTCTTGTGATCTCAGTGTAACCCAGCCTATTTCTTTTCAGAAGAGATTCACCAGTGGAATTTGGCAGATTTTTCGTCCCGGCAAATCAGTGCATTTGATTGATCACCCCCATGTGAACGTAGGTGTGGGAAGTAATAGAGTAGTATTTCAGAGGGTGTTTCAAGAAGAGGCCCTAAAAGCTGTAGGAGAACTTTGCATATGCTCTTCTAATTGCAATCCATCCCAGATTTCTTAGGATAAAGACATCATCTCCTTCTTCATTTGCAGTCGTGTGTGTGTGTGTGTGTGTGTGTGTGTGTGTGTGTGTGTGTGTGTGTGTTGTTGACGCAGCATCAGCATGCCCTCCAAGACTTTTCTCTCTCCATCCTTCTTGACTGTACTGACTGACAGGTGACCGGGAGCAAGGAATGGGAAATTCACTTACTCTTAGCAAAAACCTGTTTACTACTTGCCTGACAAAGATAATGTGAAACTGAATATAAAATGTGTGTTTGTAGCTTCAAAACAAAACAAAACAGTGGGAATGCTACTTTTAAAGTAATTTCTTATCCTGGAAGCAGTTGTAACTAAAATCAAAATAACAACAAGCGAAAAACAAAACAAACAAACCTCAGGTCACTGGATCCATTGAATTCTGCTCTACATGTAGGAAGTTTTTTCCCCCTGATTTTCTCTGCTAAAAGTGACTTTCCCTTTTCACACTTGATCTTGCTCAATTCCCGTGGGACATCACATATTCCACTGCAACAACTCTACGTACATATGTCCAATCCCTTATTAGATTGTAAATGTCTGAGGGACAAGGACAAATTATCATGCTGTTCTCTGCCATCATGGCGTCTTGCACAGTTGACAACCTCCTATTGGTTCTCTCGATATCACACTTGATCCTCTTTCTAATCCTTTATCCATGTGACGAGCAAAATGATCTTTTAAAAACGAATATGATCATTACATCCCTTTGTTAAAAATCCTCTGCTGGCTTCCCATTTCCCAAGGAAAGAGTCCATACGCTTTTAAAAAGAGCTGGGAATCCTTGTAGAATGTGGCCCTTGATCACATCTTAGTGTTCGTTTCACTCCTCTCTCCTGCTGCCTCCCTCTGCCTCAGAAGCCTCATGCTCCTTTCAGTTCCTGGAACACATTATTTTCCTTCCTAGCCCCCATGTACCCCTACTCTCCCCTCTCCTCCAAACCCTTCTTCTGGTCACCTCCTGTTAACCAGTTCACTTCTTTAGGAAAGCCTTTATTGATATCCTATTCAAGCCAGTAGCCTCTCATGCTAGACACTGTTGTATCCTATAAATTTTCTCCGAAACCTTCCCAAACCATATTTCCTGATACACTGTAGAATATGATATAATACCATCAGAAAATGTTAAGTCCCAAGTTCTCATGAACCTTCTAAAGAGCCATACCACTGATGGAGGAATTCTATCTCTCTCCTGGAAATAGAATATCAGTCCAGACATATTTAAGAGGAGAGGGGGGCAGCTAAAATTTACCATGATGCTAAATCAGCTGCTTACATCATTTTTACTTCAAAAAAAAATGCCCCAGGCTGATTAATGAGCTTAATATTTAAAAAGGCTCCCAGAGGTCTAGAGAGAGGATCAAAGTGTAGGTGTATTACTGCAGTAGAGTGTTTTCAAAGTCCCCGTTGGCCATCCTTGGATAACTGCCTCTGTGGTCTATCAATCTTCCCAGCGGAAAATGTTAGGTCGCCACAAATGTACCATACCTGGACTCATCTCTTTACCTTCAGGAAGAGGACCACACCACTGGAGGATGGTAAGGGCAATGCTTTCATTAAGAATCAACACATCAAAAGTGGAGAAGAAAGATGTCAACTCTGAGAACTAGTCCCCCTAACCCACAGGCACCATTGGAATCCTCGATGCTCTAAGCATATTTATATAAACATCAACTGAAACATAACATGGTATAGGACTAAATCCTCTTGGAGTAGGGCATTGGAAGAGGGATGGAGAAATTATATTCATTGAGTACCTGTTTTGGCCAGTTCCTCTGCTAAGGGCCTTACACCCAGTTCATCATTTAATTCTACTTGTCATTTGGCGCATTCTTCCCTTCATTAGAGTTCTTCAAGTAGGCTGATAACATTCCCCCTAAATAATAAACCAGTACTAAAGGTAACCCCCTTATGTCTTTTCATCTTTAAAACATCATCTCCATTGCTTTTGACAGAGTATAATAAACCCGATCAAAGCAAAAGGCAGGTCATTATTATAATGATAATTTTACCAGGAAGGGTGATGTAGCTATGGATCAAACCAGTTCCAGACCCTGAGTTCCTCTCCCAATTTCCTCCTTAAATAAAAGGAGGGAGGATCTCCTTATTGATATAACATACATGGTCTAAGAGATTTGGGGTAAAAAAATAAATAAAAAATACTCATTAGTAACATAGATATCAAATGAAAATGCAAGTGATTGGCTGATTAACTGTGCTCCACTACCCACCATGCTGACCTGAAGATGTGGGTCATAGGACTCAATACTGAATTCATAGAACTACTTAGCCTTTACAAATCTCTCTCTCATTCACTTAAACTTTTATTTCCTCATGTTCAATTTATTATGAACATCTGAACATTCTTTTAACCCTAACCTACTAAAGTTTAAGGTCTTTTAGGGACAGGAATCATGTCATATTTATCATTCTGTTCCTGCCAGTTCTTAGCATGATATCTTGTATAGTCCTTGTCCTATTCTTTCATATTTGCCTCAGTTTCTCTTCTGTTACAATAAAAGTGATACTCAAGTAGTCCAAGAGATATATAATGAAATAGGCGTGTTTTAGTCCTTTAAAAAATTAAGATGCACAATGCAAATCTGAACTATTCTTATTTTTATGCAAAATCAGCAACTTTTACAGAATGAAATTTCTTTACACATCAACACCTTTACTATGGGTCTGTGAAACTTAGTGGAATTACAAAAGCTTTGCAATACACACCATAAAATAATTTAACCTCCATGTGGAGTGAGGGGAATTTCATATACTCTTCATACCAGTGAAGAGAATTAAAGAAAAATATGAGACTAACCAATGGAAAGAATTTGTTAATGACAATGACCAATTGAAAGAAAAATGGAAAATGAATTTTCTTCAATAGGCGGTAGTAGAGGACAGTACATTTTAGAAAGCAAATTTGATGGAATGTGGAGATTATGAAAGGTAAAACTAGACTTTTGTCCTAGAAAGCTTTAAGGAAAAATGATCATATAACTAGAGGTTTCTGACAACTGGAAAGTAACAAGAATTAGCCAGAGAAGCTTCATAAGGCACTGTGCAAAGAATTGAGAATATATAGAGAGAAGGAGTTAAAATAAAAAATGTAGTGTGTCACTTAAGATTATAAAAAATAGAGACAAGAACAGGAACAAACACGTTCATTGAAAGAAATTTCACAACGAGGATTACCCGTTGTTTTTCTAATTCATGAAATAATTAAAAATAAAAGTCCTAGGATACTGTTGACATGGAAGACCAAATCCATGGTAAGTAATAAAAAAGCAAATGTGATTTTTAGTCTCTTCAAATGAAAGGACATCCCTACGTCCCCATGATCAAATGACTCAAAAAGGCTTCATTAATGTTACTGAAATTTGGCAAAAGTATTCACATTTCAGTGAGTATATAAGCTTGAGGTATTATAGCTCAGAGGCATATCTTTAAGAAAGTTATAGGAGAGCATAAATAGATTCTTAGAATAGAAATGGCTCTTTCAGCATAGGTTAATGGAAGCTATGTTATCACAAATGTGGGCAGGGAAAACGGAGAATTGATGCATTAGGTTACCCAGGCTTGATGGAGAAATTGCCAGTCTTTAAGGAAGATTTGCAGAATATTTTAAAAGGACACAGAGGGCTTTACATTTTTAAATGCGTTTATTTCTCTCCATCTCTCCCTTCAGGCCCATCTTCTAAGTCACTGTTTTTTGTTTTGTTTTAATGCAAAGCTGAGCATAAGCCCACTGCCTTCGTCCCATCCCTCCCCCCCACAGAAATGTAAATGTCCTCCTGACAGACTCTAGTTCACTGCTCTTTCTGTGATTTCAGCGACTTATCTATTCTTTTAATATCCATTGTCTTGGTCAGCTCGGGCTGCTATAACAGATACCAGAGACTGAGGGTGGCTTAAACAATAAACATTTATTTCTCACAATTCTGGAGGCTGGAAGCCTAAGATCAGGGTGCCAGCAGGGTTGGGTTTGGTGAAGGCTCTCTTCCTGCCTTGTAGATGCTCAGCTTCTTACTGCATCCTCATGTGGGAGCAAGAGCTGAGCTCTGGTCTCCTTATCCCCATGTAAGGGCACTAATCCCATCCTGGAGCCTCCACCCTCATGACTTTACCCAAGCCTCATGACCCCTCCCCAAAGGCTCTGCCCCCAACTACCATCACAGTGGAGACTTCGACATAAGGATTGAGGGGGGAAGGGCATGAACATTCAATCTACAGCACTCATCTTTCAATAGAACTGCAACACCAGGAGCACAAGTAACTCTGTTTTGCTCCCTGCTAAAGTCTGCATGCCTTGCACTGAACCAGGAACACTGTAGGGGTTTTGCAAAGATTTATGGGATGCATAATTAAAAATATATATATACATAATCCATTCTCTCTCTGCATATGGACCTTCTAGAGAATATAAATGTATCTATGTGCATTCTAGAGAAAAAACATATACTCTCTCTAGAAGAAACTCTAGATTATCCAATTACGACCTGGGAGATATGAAAAAATAAACTGCCATAAGCGATGTTCACATTTCCATGATTCCACAGAGTATCTTCTGAGCAGCTAATTGTGTAGAGTCCAGCTCTCTTAAATGTATTTGTAATCTAGCTCCACATAACTCAGGATGAAAACAGACAGGTACCCTATGCGCTGTAAATGGTCTGGGTACTAGCACAGGTTTTTGAATAATCATTTGTACTTATTCTACACACTTTAGATGTGTGTGAGTCTTGTCTTTCCATCACACCGCACTCAGTGGGCCATGGCTGTTTGTCACTCATCTTTAGTACCCTCTCAGCGCCCCCCTGGTGCTCAGCATAAAGCAGATGATTGGTATATTCGTACTGATCTAGGCATCAGTGTTAAAATTGGGTTGGAAGTTACCTTGGGGCTGCTGTAATTGAGAAGAGAATATTTCTATGTGAAGGCCCCCAAATGTGCAAACGTGACATCTATTTAAAGTGGTCACACTGGGGACTTCGGAGGTGGCTGGAGGGTGCGCAACGCGTTTTGCTGTGGAAGCTCAGGGCAAATGCCTGCTTTTCTGCGAGGAAGGCTGGTTGGCGCAGTGGCAAGAGCATGAGCTTGAGTTTTTGCCCCAGACGCCTTTTAAATGAGTTGGTTCTTTGTAAGTCTTGGTTTCCTGATTAAAATTCCTGCCTCAGCAGTTATGCATAGCCAAGAAATAATTCTTTAAAAGTGATTAGGACAGATAGGGCCACATGAACATTTAATAAGTGGCTATTAAGAGGCTTATGAGAAGACATACGCCCATGCAAAGAAATGTATATGAATGTTTATAAAAGCCGAGTAGCCTTAAACTGGAAATAATCCAAATGTCCATCGACTGGAATATGGATAAGGAAAAGGCTGTATATCTATATCAATGAAATACTACTCAGCAATGAAAAAGAATGGACTACTGATATATACTACAACATGGATGAACCTCACAACCATCAGACTGTGTATTGTATAATGCCATTGGTAAGAAATGCCCAGGAAAGGCACACGTAGAGAGACCACAAGTAGATCAGTGGCGGCTTTGGGCTGGGAGTGGAGATTAACAGCAAACGGGCAGTAGAAAATTTGGGGATGATGGAAATCCCCTAAAAGCGGGGGATGCTGAGATGGTTGTACAGCTCTAGGAATTTGATTAAAAGAATCATGGAACTGTGCACTCATGAGGGGTGGATTTTATGGAATGGGAATGATACCTTAGCAACATTAGAGTGTTTTTTCTTTAAAGCCAATTGGAATGTTGAGGGACATCGAGGCAGGCGGCAATCTCCTTGGACTCGCATTAGAAGGGTCTCAGGTGGAAGATGAGGCTCTGTATAGAAGCTGACACAGAAGCAGTGGTTTTGCCAGGCAGAGCAATGATAGAGCGAACAGCCTCTGAGACTCTTGGGAAATACTCTAATGTCTTTGCAGAGCTGGCAAAAAGCCACAGTCACATGGGATGGCTCCTGCAGCCAGCGCTCATGGAACTGCTGGCCTGGGGGACGCTGCCTCCCTCAGGGACAGCTCGACAGCTGCTTCAGGGACTATTTTCAAATGAGAACTTTGAGTATTCCACATTCCCGATTTCTGGTCTCACTTTTCAATTTCATCTCACAATTATTAACTAATGACAGGCATCTAATTTGAGAGGTATTTGTATGACTTGCCCTTCTGATGAAGATCTGTACAGGGGTTGTCGGCTGCTTCCTGTCTAGAGAGGTTATTCAGAGAGAGACAGGTGATGCTGACATGGGTGCCCAGTGTCACGTGGAGACAAAAAGATACCTGGAAGACCATCAGTCAGCCTCAAACGCACAAGTTCCTATAAAGGTGGGAATAATTGACATGTTAAAATCTATAGGTCCTGGGAGGATACTAAATCCATCACTTTTTTTAAAAAGGAGATAGAGAAAGCACGGTGCCCATAATACATCAATTAAAACCTGCCATTCCCTGAAGCCGTCAGCTGCACAGTGGCTGCCAGAAGTCCCCCTCCTCTCTGGGTGTCTCGAAAATGAGCACCTGGCGTAGCCAGAGCTATTAATAGGTGGAGCGAATGATACAAAATGTCACAATGCACCTTTCCAAATAAAATCGTGTCCAGGCTTCTCTGAGAGGGAAGCGAGAGAAGAAAATGGCCCAGAGTACTTAAGAAATTATTGCGTGTTCCTTTTTCTGAACTCCTACTATTTATTACAAGGAAGAGCTTGTCACTTCCACGGTGTCTGACCTCTCATGGCAGCTCTGGAGAGTGCCACAAGTCACCCACAGCTAGCGGGGTCTTCTTGCTTCATTCTTTCTTCCTGGGGGCCAGAGAGGCCTTGCTTCTGTTCTCACGAGGAGAGTGTGTGGGTAAAGGGTGTGAACTGTCACCAAGGTACAGTGGCAAGGAAGAGGGATACCTTCTGACACTTCTTCTTCCACTGCTGGGAGCCTAGTCCGGCTGGGGAAGGGAAACTTGCGACCCTCAACTCGTGAGAACTAACAGGTATACTCGGCACCCCCAAATATTTTTCTGGATTGATTTCAGAATAATTGCCATGCGTTTCTTTTCTAGCAGAAACTGCCCTAATAGGACTGAATAAACAGATTTCCTGTCTGGAGAAAATAAGCTTCAGTTCCTGTTGATTCCTAGAATTTAACCTTGAAATTCAAAAGCTGGGTGAGCACGGGCAAGTCTCTTAACTGCTCTAGACATCAATTCCTCCAATTATAAAATAAGATACTCCAACATAATGATTATTCAAGCTTCCATCTACTTTAAAAATTCCTGGATCGTATCAATGAGGTAAGAATTTTGCCACTGGAACAGACTCAAGAATGCTCTCAGTGAGGGAAAGGTCACTTGTCATTGTTTCAGCAGAGGCTGATTAAAAGATCTACTCTTTTTTTCTTTCTTTTTTTTTTTTTTAAAGCAAGGGTTGTTCTATTTCCCTCCAACCAAACTACCAACTTATGGGGCTGCTCTAATTTAAGTTTATTACTCTTTTGTCTTGTCAATAAGAACATAATAGTGTTCTTTAAAAAAAATGACAGCTTTTTTCTTTCCCTTTGAGGTTTATTTCAAACAATTTTCTTCCTTCCTAATGAGGCTGATCCACGCTCGCAGCGGCGTATCGTGTTCTCTTAATGGGAAGGTTTTCAAACACAGAAGAAAAAGAAAAGTCCGCTTTCTTTTACTGATTTATTTTGTGCTACCCTTTTGTCAGTTCGTATAGTTTACACGTCATTTGAGAATCACAGTCCCTTTGCAGTGCAGTGCATTTTAGGGAGAGTGCCTCTTTTTTTTTTTTTTGTCCCTTTCTAACTGTGGTCTTGCCCAGTCTGTCAATGTGCCCACACTGTCCCGCCATCTGAGGCCCTGGGTCCCCCCATTCCTCTGCAAACAGTGGGGACCCGGCAGCTTTCAAGTTTTTTGGTCAAATTTCATGTAGGGCAACAGTATGCATTAAGCGGTCTGTTGGAACTGCCACCATTAGGCAACGAACAAGCACAGGACTTTGAAACTCTGGCCTCAGCGACTCCTCCATGTACTCCCAGGCCTCGTACTGAAAGGCAGAGCAATGTGTACGCATTTTTTTTTTCCCTTCAGGGTTGAGGTCAGTTCAAAGATTTGGACTGCTAAAGTTTGGTGGCTCAGAATGGGTCTTGTAATGACCCAGATAGCAACTCGGGATGACTGGGAGAATTCAGACACTCAAATCTGCAGACATGATTCCCTTCAGACCACCTCCTCCTCCCACTTTTCTTCCCTGGTTCCTCTTCCTTGGTTCCTTCAAGAAAACCTCACTCTTACTTCACCACTTGATTTGAGAATTTTAAATGGGCTCCTATATTAGCTGCTAACATACTATGCTAGCCAGGTGGACGTATACCTCGTAAGCACAAATGAAAGCCTATTGGGTAAAAAGCCTTAAAAGTCAGGGAGTAATATTTTTAGGACTCGCTTTCTGACTTTAAGCCTAAAAACTTCAGTTTTCTTTTTGATACTATGACAGGGTTGGGTTACATAATTTTTAAGGCTCCATCCAATCTAAATTCTGTGCTAGAAACTATAGGGATGAAAGTGAAGGTTAAAGGGACAGTGAAGCCAATGACTTGGCTGGGAAAAAGAGTAGAGAAACGTGGGAATAAATAAAATGATGGCCCCACCATTAAAAAGTTCCAAAGCCCAGCATGAGAAAACTCTAGTCTGCAAATGGAGTCATTTTAGGTTCCCAAAAAGGAGGTAGAATGATTAGCTGCTGCTTCGAATGACCAGTTGAGCAAAGATATGATTAGGAGATTGTTGTTGAAAAGAAGGGAGTTTGATTAAATGAGGGCCTGGACCCTGGGTGTGGTGCTCCTTCATCGTCCTTTCATCCACCCGCCACAGAAAAGGGTGACTCTACGTCCACGGGGGCCAGGGACCTGTGTGCTTATAGGCTTAGCTCGGTTTCTAGAAATAACAACAGGTGACGGATGGATACATGATGATTTAATTTTATGGAGAGTAACAGAATTCCTTTGTGATACACTGAGAATGAGGGACTAGGGAGAGTAAAAAGAGTCAGTGAGCGCTGGCTTTTTTTTTTCTTTTTTTTCCTTGAGAGATGAGGAGTTGGCCAGTGACAATGACAGCGTAGTCGAGAAGGCAGACTGAGTTGCTGCACCAGGAGTCATCATAATAGTTAACATGTTCAATCCAAGGAGATGGGAGAATCCAGACATGAGAGAAGATGCTACGATCAGGTGGCATCCACCCTGGACAGGAACTTTTGTAAAGGTGGTAGCTGAAGCAGGTTGGCTGCAACACTGCCCCTTCTCGGAGGTGGCCCATTTTTAGAAACTCCTAGAGAATTACAAATTTAAGCGCTAAAACCCAAACCAACAAGTCAATTTTTTCCACTGATTGCCTTTCGGAGATCATAAATTATAGTTTCCTCTCTCACTCAGCCTTCCTTAACCCTTCTAAATCTATTCATTCAACAAATATTTGTTGAGCATCTAATCTGTGGCAAACACGATCAAAGCTGCTGGAGAAAACAGGGGCCACAGCACAACATCTCAACCCTCATGGGGCTTACTTTTGGTAGTAATAAGGTGAGAAAGAAAGTAGAATATCACAATGAAAAAGGAATGACTGGGTGGAGATCATGACATTTCAAATAGGGTGCTCGGGAGGTTTCTGCAAGGAGGTAACTTTTGAGCTCATCCTGAGCTTCTTGAATCGGTGGGACAGATGAGACACAGTCCTAGGGAAGGAGTGTGACAGGAAGAGAAGAATCAGGGTTTCAAATGGGAACGAGCCTGGCATGTCTGCAGGGTCTAAAGGAGGCTTGTGTGGCTGGAGCCCCTGTGTGGAGGGCTATGGAGGATGAGGAGGTCAAAGATTTGGGGTGGACATAGAGGTCACTGTCAGAGAATTAAGGAACAGGTTAGGGATGCTTTTTCTCAGTAAGAGAAAATCAAGATCGTCTTGATCCTTAACTTTACAGAATAAAGCACAGAGAATCAACTTCTGGTTGAACTCTATCAGGTACCTTTCATGAGTCCCTGGGCCCAGGGACTGAGGCTAAAGAGTGATTCTTATCTTGGCAGTATCCCAATTGTGTTTGCACAGGTAAGAGAGGGATCAGGAAGGACATAGGATAGAGAAGAAATGAGAGAGATACATGGCATTGTTTCTCAGAGATTGGCTGAGCCGAGACATAAAGCCACCAGGAATAGAAACAGGAAATTCCAGCAGAGGGGGAATTGAAGATAAATAGAAAGGAAGATTGAAAGGAAATCGACAAAACATCGATTGACCGCACAATCCAAGAGTACACAGACAGGAAAAGCGTGCTATCGGCTATGGGTGTGCACAGGTCCCCAAGTTCCAGTTAGTGTATTTCATAAACTGTCATCCTATGCTGAAATGCTAAGGGCCTTGAATTTCCAAGATCACAATTATTTGGGTATGTTTCTGCATGCCTGTTTCCATAAGCCCATGTGTCTGAGCACATGAAGAGAAGGACGGTGCTGACTGGAAAGGCAAAGAAATAGATTTGTAAAGTCACTGTCGATTCAGAAAGGCGATTTCTTGGGCAGAGGGGCGGTAAATGAGAACGGGAGGAACATATGCAAATCCCAACAAAGGCGGCGACAATCCAGCCTTTGGAGTGCAGAGAGCCAGTGGGCAGACTCACAGACCTGCGCACCTCACTACCGAAACGTTTCAGAAACCCTCGCTTCTGTTAGTCACCCTGAAGGTTTTATCTTGGTGGCATCGTCTTGAGTCCTGAACGCAGAGGAACATCTGTTTCCAAGAGACAGGGTAGGAAAGAATCACGAAATGTTACTTCCTGCACTTTGCTGGAGGATTGCGCCGGAGGTAGGGAGAAAATTCTACGTTTCTACCCTGTTATTTTGCTGCTCAAGATGATGTCTCCATTTGGCGCTTGGAAGAGGAGAGGAGAGAGAGCAACAGTGGGGTAGGGTGGGAAGCGGTCCTCCATGGGGCTTCACAGGTCATCTGTTCCGAGCTTTGGGGTGGAGGACGGAGGGGGAACTACGGTTCTACTATTCTGTCTGTGGATAGACACGTGGCCTTCCCTTCTGCCTGGACCACCACACCCGCCCCCCCAAGTCCATTATGGCTAAGGCAGCAGAGGCGTGGACAGCAGCACAGAGTTGTTCCCAGTCAACAAGATGGAAATCTGGCACATTCGCTGGCTTTTCCTGTTGAAGAAGTTGCTTCAAAGTTGCTATTTAGGAAGCTTCCCAGGGTAGAGATTTTGCTTTCCCAGGATGCTGACTTGCATATCAGTGGAAAAGAGAGGGCACGCTTGGTCCCTATTTCTCTCCCCAAGCATTTGAGAAAAAGAGTAACTGACAGTTGCTGTTCACAGTCACCCAGGAGAGCCAGAAGAAGTGTCTCCTCTCTGGTCTGCTGTTCTCAGAATCACAGAGTGACTCAGCGACTCCAACCCCTTCCTTTTGTAGGTTGAAAAACTGAGGCCTAGAAATAGAAAGACTAGCCTCAAATTTCAGAGCTAATCCATGCCCTGGCCCTAGCTGGAACACCATTCCTGGCCTGCTGGCGGTCACGCCACGCCTCCCCTTCCCCTCCGTTCCAGAGAAAAAATGAGGGGGGAGTGATTTTAGCTCAGGAATAACCGTGACTCACTTTAATGTAATAGTTACGTATGCGACTCTCAAATTTATCCATTTTCATATGAACTGCTTTTCATTCTGTTCATAGCATTCATCCCTGTTATCTGAACTGTGCCCTCCCCAGACTCCTATGTGGAAGCTCTTACCCCAGTACAAGAGAAAGTGACTAATTGGAAATGGGGGTCTTTAAAGACGTGATTAAGTTAAAACGAGGCCATGCCTGTGGGCACTAATCCAGTCTTAGGGGTGTTCTTAAAAGAGGAAATTTGCACACGCAAAAAGACGCATGAGAAAAGGCCACGTGAGGACACAGCGATGAGGTAGCTGCATGCGGGCCAAGGACGCCTCAGGAGAAACCAAACTTGCCGACGCCTTGATCTTGGACTTCTAGCCTCCAGAACTGTGAAAATAAATTTCTGTCGTTTAAGCCACCCAGCCTGTGGCCTTCTGCGATGACAACCCTACCCAATAACACTGCCTTTCATCGATCCTTACAGAGGACCTACTTCAGGCCGGATCTGTTCATGACTCTGGGGCTGCAATGATGAATAATCCACATTTTGTCATTGCCTTTGTGGGGAGTACAGTCTCGCGAGGGGGAAAGACAGCCAATAAATTATTTCACAAGTAATTACTTAATTAGAGTTGTGGCAAGTCTTCTAAACACAAATCACCTAGCTCGAGAAGTCACTCTTCGAGGAAGCGAGAGGGTATCAGACGTGTGAAAAAGCAGGTGTGACACAACGTAAATGCAAGCCCGGCATGTCTCCTTTGTTCTAACAGCCTGCAGTACTACTAATTGTCGGAATGATTAGAATTCCGCACCGCCCGCAACGTCCACCGTGCCATCGCGCCATCGCATTGTGCAGGAGTTAGCGATCAAGCACAGTGGCCTGTCTTGTAAATTATTTAGTCACTGCCACCCCCGGACCAGGGACCCTGGGCTGCTCAGCGAATGCTAAAAAAACAAACAAACAAAAAACAACAACAACAAAAACAAACAAACAAAAAAAAAAACAAGAACATAATCATGAAGGTAACAGAACCAAAAAGAGGAGGCAAATCAGGTCCAGGTGCGTAAAGGGAAGGGCTAACAACTGCAGCCGTGACCGTTGGGGGCAAGCTTGCCGGCCCTTTGGCCTCAGAATGATGTGGGTCAGCTTGCTGCCAACATTCCCATGTCCGCCGGGAAAAAAATCTCATGGACCACAGGCTCATTCCTACAAGGTCTCATAAGTGTTGGTTTCATTTTGTCTGATACTTTGTGTCCTTAAAGAATAAACTGTCCCCCTGACATAGTGGGGACAGTTTCTTTGGGTCTTTACAAAATGCTGCCAGTGGTCCTTCTACAGGGACATGTGATTCCCAGAGCCCCAAATACTCCCTGAATTCCTGCACCCTCGGCTGCCGAGCTCCTGATTACGGGGCGCCTCCCTGACTACCTGGCTGCCTGCTGCTTGGGTGTCTGGGCTCCCTAGCAAGATTGTAGACAGAACCCCAGAGGGCTGCACACCCCACAGGATGGGGCCCTCAGCAGGAGCGGGTCCCATGCTGGTTGAGTCGAGGTGGAGACAATGCCCTGCAGCTGCCGGCTTCCCAGCTGGGCTCTGTCTCCTGGGAGGCGCCGGCAGACACTTGCCAAAGCAGCGACCACACGGTTAAGCCTCCTGCAGAAGCTCCGGACGCCCGGGCTGGGCCCGCGGCTCTTCCGAGCAGGCACCGCGCAGTCGCCACCGGCGCTCCGCGACGGGCATGTTCTGATCAGAGCAGAGATGCTTCCCGCCTCCCGGGGAAACCTGTTGATGAGCAGCGTGCCTCCGAACGAACCGCAGGACCTTCGCGGGGGCTCAGAGGGTGAGCCGCGCGATGAGAGAACAATCACTTTAGGCTCCTCCGTTCAAAACTCTTTGAGGTACTAGCTCTTGAAACCCGCTAAGCACCCAGAGGTTATCTAATGAACTTAAAAATAGGACCTGATGGGAAGTGACAGCAGTGGTCTTTCTGGAGGACAGAAAGATCTGAATCTTAATCCCAGGTGTGACAAGGGCTGCTTCTATGGCCTGGGGCAAACCTCTTAAACTCCGCTTCATTTCCCTACTGTTTAGTCTGGAGACCTGTGGTTCTCTAAAGCCAGATCCAACCAGCCTCCCTCACTGGAGTTCTGGATGGGGCTGCTCCAGCCCCTCGTCCGGGCCTCCTGCTTCCTTTTGACATTTTGTTCAGCCCCCAGGCCTTTGGGTTTCAACGAGACCCCTCAAGCTCCCCCCCGGGGCAGTCTCACTGGAAATACCAATCCCTTCTTGTCTGCCAGTGCCTTCCTTCAGCGTGGCTGGAGCTTCCATCCTGGGCCCTTCTTCTAAAAAATGTCTAGATGACCAACCAGCTGCCGTTGTAGCACACTCATTAGAGCAGACCTTAAAGTTTCATAATGGCTTTACATTTTCTCTGAGCAGATAGCATCTTTTACTGAGACCTTAAGTATCTTGACACAAAGAAAGGAGTGATACAGGATTTGTAAATAGTTGGACAAAAATAGATATTTGTTAGTATGTTGCATTTTTGGCCCCTGTAAGTCACAGGCTGTAGGCAGGTGGCTCTTCTGTGTTCAAGTGCCTTTTGGTTAGAAGCGGAAATGGATATTTCAAAATTCTTTTGGTGACATTCACCAAATTTGTAAAGCCATTATTTTTTCTCTCCTTCCTTCCTAGATGATAAGCACCATGAGCACAGTGTGGGTTGTGCCCCCGCGTGGCACCTAAGTACGTACTCCGTGCCCAGCTGACAAAATGACAGAAACTGCTCTTGGAACTTTCTTGGTTAACAGTTTTCATGGCAAGCCCAACCCTCCTTTTATAGAACCTGCCAAGCATTTCTAGTCATGAAAGTTCTGTTTACCAAGTTTTATTTATTTAGAATCAATTTTCTAACTAAAAGAAACTTGACATATTAATGAGTATGTACCAAGAATAGTACTAGTTCCATTTCACTTTTTGAAATACTGAAATGTTCTTGGGTACCCTCATGTAGTTTTATTTGCATGCAAATTGGAGAATCCAGCATGAGACTCCATGGCTAAGAATTATTATTATAAATATTATAGCACTTTGGACCACACTCTTCAGGTACAACAGATGGGGCTGCCTGACGTACCTCAGTATGACTGCAATGAAACTTTGAAGCCATTATTTGCTTGTCATTAATTTTTTCTTTATATATAGACATTTGTGCCTCTACAGGACTCCAAAAAGAACCAGATGCACAATGGATGTACCCGGTTGATGTGTCTATACCACACTAAACATCCAGATGCATAGATACTGGGAGATGTTGTGTGACTGGCATTTTCAATTTTCATTGAGAGAGCCAGTGCCGCTTAAATGGAAACAAAGTGAGTCAGTTTCCCACCAGTTTTGAAGAAAAAAATTTGGTAGGTGTGATGTGGAGAAAGGCAGTCAAAGGGAAGGAGTGAGAGACGGAAAGGGAGGGAGGGAGGGAGGGAGGGGGGGAGAGAGGGAGAAAGAGAGAGAGAGAGAGAGAGAGAGAGAGAGAGAGAGAGAGAGAGAGAGAGAGAGAGGATGGACAGAATTGCTTTTTGAAATCACCTCTGCTGTGTAGATCTCCTCTGCCCAACAAAAGAGGACAGTAGGGCAAGCTCAGTGTTTAATTGTCCCTGTGTCCCTGTGATTATGCTAATCAACCCGCTTAAATAATTCAGACCACATTATTGAAAACTGCAGAGTCACTCTGAATAATGCAGACAGAACACACTAAGAAACTATGGGAATCATATGAGTGGTATCTATTTGGCCCAATACTGGATGCAATAATAAAAGAGAGCGTTCTTTTCCTTAACCAGCCTAGTTTTGATTAACTATAATTATTGATATTTATTTAGAATATGCAATCCTTTTGCTTGCTTTTTAGACTTTAACTAGTGATTGCTCACATTCATTACTGGAAGTGGATGAATATTTCTCATGCCATTTTACAAAAGGGCCTTGAGATAAGGCTTGAGTCTTTCATGTGAATTATCACGAGTTAGCTTTACCAGTCTCAGAGACGATAGGACAGAGTAGATGATAAGGAAAATAAGGAAACTATCACCAGAACCCTAAAGGGCCATGAATACTATTCATGCTTGTTCAGCAAACACTTGCTTCCATCTGTACTTTTGTTGGGTATTATAATTTGTTCCCATAAATGTTTCCTAAGTTACAGAAAACCCCCAAAGTTCATTAGCACTGAGTGGGACCATCGCTCCAGAATAACACACGTGGGGGGCGATCTGAATGTTATTCGAAGTCAGGCAAACCTGTGGTCAAGTTCTCACTTCACCCCTTGCTGTGTATGAGGTGTGCCCTTGGGCCCATTTCCACTGCCTGAGTCGAAGTTTCCTCACATATAAAACGGGAAGATGATTCCTTCTCTGCGGGCTCTGCGGAGATCATGTATTTGGAGTGGCTGGTGCACACACAGTCACACACAGCAGCTGCTTCCATTATAATACACTGGGATTCTTGCTGATCAATTGGTTGCAAAGTCTGAAATACTAACTTTGTGAAAATTTGGATCATTTTCTGGTCTTAAGCAGAGGACCATAGGCCTTTCTGCTTAAAAGAAATAAATGTGCTTGCATTAGCAGCTCCATGTGTAAACATACGTAAACTGTACCATCGGCCTATTAAAAATTAGACGTCAGAAGTCAGGGGACTGGCATTCTGGCTCAAGCCTTTCCTCCTTTTGTGTGATTTCAGGAAACCCTCTTAACTCCTTTGGATCACAGCTTCTCATACGTAAAACAGCAGCTTTCGAATAGAGGTAGTGCTATGATGGTACTATTATGGGCTCATGGGACCCAATTTTTAGTATTTCTTCCTAATTTCACGTTCAGTATCTCATTGCTAGCTTGAAATTGACCATAGCGGGAATGTTTGCGCCAAGGAAATCAAATTGTCAAATGCTGCATACCAGCGCCGACTCATGCCCCCAGAGCTGGTTGTTAACCATTTACCAGCACAGCATTGACCAGAGATTCGATCAGAACCAACCACATGTAGTTCCTTGATCTAATACTACCTTTGTATGGCTTACAATTTTACAGTAGTACCAGATGATCAGGAAAATGGCTGACTGAGTAGCTTCACCAGTTAGTCACATTTGATTGCAAACAATGAAGAATTCAACTCAATGATCTTGAATAATAAAGGGAAAGTATTGGGTGATAATACTGGAGAGTCTAGAAATTGGGCAGGCTTCAGGGATGGTTTAATTCAAAGCTTCAGAACACTGCTTACATTTTTCTGAGATTCTTTTAGCTGTGCCCTTTTCTGAGATGCCACTTTATCTCCAGGCTGCCTTCTCAGTAGATAAAACTGGCTGCGGCAGTTCCTGTCTTCATATCTTAAACCTCGTTGGCTCACTCTCTTTGCTGCTTCATCTCAGAGTTCTAATTAAGAGTCCTGAGGGGCTTTCTGGTTGGCCCAGCTTAGGTCACGTGACCATGCGGCTAGAAAGATAGCATCAACTGATAGGCTAAGCCTAAACTTGTCTTCCTTTCCTGTATCCCCAAACAGAAATGGGGCACTCATGGCAAGGGGGTGATGAGATACGAATGTTGCTAAAAGTGATAGGGGTAGCCAACTAAGGTCCACTATTGCATAGGAATATGCTTTTCTTTTTGACACCAGTTAGCCAATTTGAGGAATCAAATTGAGGAGATGCTGGGATAAAAAAAAAATGGGGGAAATATTTTGAGTTTTCCATTCCAGAAAAATATTTTTTTGATGGAAAAATAAGAATCCAGTGTCAAAAAATTCAAACTAATGGAGAGTTTTTACTATGGACCAAGCACCATAGGTGTCACTCCTTAATGAAAAGTGAAAACATGACATTGTTAATGTGTTTAGTTATTTGTAACTTTATATATCCAAAAGTGAATAAGGAAGCTTCTTCAATTGCAAGGCTCTTCACTTCAGCATCAGTTTGTCATATTTGGCACATCCACAGCCTGTTTGTAAACCGGAAAGATTGGTTCAGAGCTTCCCCATTCAATGATGGAATAACAGTTTCTTGGAAACTCAAACCATGTCATCTATCTCTGTCAGAAAATCATCCATGCACAATAAAGTGAAGTGTCACTGAATGTCACTAATGAGAAATTTTCTTGTCCTCCCAACACTTCTAGCCAGGACACAATAAGAGAGTGGCAGAAGTGGATCCGACCAATAAACTCTAAGAGCTCAACTGAAATTCAAAGAAGCAAACGGCCAACCATTTGGCAGTGAGAAAAAAACTTTATCATCTTTTAAATTTTCTTGAAAACAATGATGTATTCGATTCTTTCCCCCCCCCCCTAATTGATCTTAAATCTCATCACATTGACTAAACAGGGCTCTAAGAGTAAATTTTACACTTTCTAGACCTTCAGATGCACTTAAGTTTTACATAATGGGCATTACATTCACAAGAGACACATTTCTCCCTGGACAGCTTGGGAAAAAAGTCTAAAAGAAATCTAATTAAAATAAGCACAAACACAATAATGGCCTAGTAATTTTTATAGAGCCTGTTTCTGGCAGTCCTTCTAGGTGCTGGTAATGACCATTTGAAGGAAAACTAAATTCAAAGACACCTCACCTATCTGGAATTCAACTGTGTCACACTTTTGTGGATTCAGAGTTCAGTTTCAAAGCAGAAAGCAATTTTGAAGTCAACTCTTAGCAGTCAAAACAAATGTCACAAAATTCAAGCCCTTGATGGGTTTTTTTTATTGCCCAGGTAAGTAAAATCCTCATTCATATACTGTCTAATCTTGATTTGCACATAGTTTTGTCATTTCCAAAACCTGAACAAATTAGAAGTAGGATACTAGAAAAGAGAAAAGGAAATACTATAACTAGATATGTTATACTAGAAGTGAAAAATGACAGTCATTTATTCATTTAACAAATAGTCAATGAGCACCTACTATTCACAGGCATTGTGACAAGGTAACAGCATGAAAGCAACAAATGACAAAACAACATTATAACAACAACAACAAAAAAGGCATAAAAACTCATCAAATTGGTCTGAGACCACAGGAGACAAACAAATAGCTTTAAATATCTCAAAGAAGCTCTGAGAAATTGATACTTTAGCAACCACATGGAGTCCAAGAAGGGAGTTTCAATTATACTAAACACGTTCCAGGAAGGCAGAGGCAAAATAATATATTTTCAAATAATAAAGTAGATTAAATTAAAAAAAATGTTTATATTCTGAAGAAAACTAAGCAACCAACAGGATGACTTTCTTAAGTTCTGTAGGGATGAGATTTACCCTATATTGACCTGTTTTAACCATTAGGAAGTTCAGAGTAAGATAAAGATCAAAGAATAATCTAGTTTCAATCTCCAAAAGCTGGATAAATGATCGTGCACTTGATAAAAGTTGTTCTCAGAGCACAGACCAGAAAAATCTTACTCAGCAGGTGCCAGCAAATTTCAGCTTCATGGAATGAACAAAACTCAGACAGAGGCAAACATCTTCCATCTTGCACAAAATTCTATTGATACAGCTAAAAAATGAACTCTTCTCCTTAGAACTGGCAAAAAAAAAAAAAAAAAAAAAAAATTTGCCGAGAGGGTAAAAACTCATTTTAGTCAACTGGAATGAGGTTTTTATCTGGTGTTTTGATATCAAAAGTGAAAGATTATTTGCATTTTCCAGTAATGAAACAATCAGCTGAGTACTGTCCTTGTGTATTAGAACTGAGGATGTGTCTATCAAAAGAATCTTTGCATCCATACAGAAATCAGAGTGCAACTAAACAGCTACCAGACTGTATTTCAACAGTGTATGGAGTGTCGTATAACCAAGCAGATAATTTTGCTGTGAGATTATGTTGAAACTGTTAAGAATCTAAGTATACTGGTATGCTTATTATTCTGTAGTTCATGTTGCATAAATTTAGTAGAGAAGATGATGAATATAACAGCCGGTTTGCTAATTTCCTTTGGGGGAAAATATGAATTCAGTCTTTAAGGTAGAGTTTATTTCACTAATTTTCAGTTCCAGCAATAAAAAAAAAAAAAAAAATCAACTTTGGTTCACAAGCGATTGGATTAATAAAATCAAGACTTATAGTATTAGTCATAGAAGTCCATGGAACAAATCCAAAACATCTCCAGTGTGAACAAAGAAAATTTAAATAGATCAAACTATCTGATGGTTTTGATCCAGGATGCTGGGGTGAGAGTGGGTGTGGAGAACTGTATCATAGCATATAATAAAGGAACACTTTATTATCTAGTTATCCAATGAAGCCCTAGAAATTATACACGATCTACCACCTACAATGATTACTTTCGCGTGTTAGATGACACTAGGAACAGGTGTTTACAGAGAAACTCCGAAATGTGAGGCTGTCTTCCAGTTTTCAAAGGCGATGACTCACAAACAATGTGCGACAAGAAATGAGGTTAGAGATCTAGAGTATTGCTCAGACCTCCGTCTTCACAGCCTGAGTTGGAACTGTCCCAACATCCTCAATGACCTCAATTCTGCAAATTGCATAAGTGACCAAAAATTCCCTTCCCTACAACTACTTGGAAACCACAAGATATTTTCATGAATAAGTTTCTGCTCCGATGAGAACATTTGCACTTCAAGAGCAGAGGTACCAACGGTTCCAGTTGAAGGCTATTCAGAAGACAATGGATTTTAAGTCTGTTTCATGGTGAGTGCTGCTTCCCAAGGTGGAGAAGCTAAGAAATGAAGACCCCTACCAAGAATACTCAGTATCTTCCAAATGGAATGCAACGCTTCTTGCTTTCAAAAGCCCAGAGATGTCTTTATAATCTTGAAATCCTTTTCCTAAGCAAAAAGAATGCTATCTCAAGAAGAAATAAAAATATCTCCAAAGATTTCAACAAGTACCCGCAGTGTGGTAGCAGAGGTACCCTGTGGCCATTTATTGCCTGCCCGAAAATGACTTCTGCATAGGAGAAATATTCCGAGTATAATTTCCTATAACTGCTAAATTTAAATTTCTATTACTAAACAAAACCTAGTTTTGACAAAAATGAAAAGAAAATCCAACAGATTAAAAAACCAGGCAGAACAAAAACACTCATAAACCTTCCCTTAGGCCTCAGACAGTCATGATTACGTTACCAGGACCATTTTCCAAACTACTAGAGAAAATTGATTGTTTAAACAATATTATTTAACAATCTCCTATTAATTGACATTTCCCAGTTGTTGGGTTCACCCAATTACATTAGCCTTTAAACAGCCAGCACACTTTCATAATTTTTTAATAAAAATGGCCATTTTGCAAGGTTTAACTTGCTAAATAAGGGTATTAATTTCAATAAAGCAATTAGCACATTTACATAATTTGATATTGTTATTTTAATAGAACACAAGAGCTTTAAAAAGCAGTTTCTAATACAGGAAGGAGAATGGTGGCCTATTCACATGCAAAAACCCAACTTTAGCTTCCTGATAAAAAGTTAACAATACCTCTTTATACTTCAGAAATAAGTGAAATGAGAGTTAAGGGCTTGGAAGTTCACATTCAAGATTGCTTCAACATAAACCTCTGAACGAGGAACCAACAAGGGAGAGGGGCCAGAGAAGGAGGTCGCTTTTAGGAATACCAAGAGGCAACTTGGCAGTGGAAAACGGTCCTTAGGTTTTTGAAGATGCTTTTGCAATGGAGCAGTGTGGTGGATGTGGAGTATTGAGAAGGATGTTCAGTTAAAGCACAAGGGAAAGGTGATAGAAAGTAACGTAAAACAAAGTAGGGTTGTCACTGAAAAGATGCTACTGAATTTAGATATTTGTTGAAATGACTTATTGATGAGTATGTCCAGATGTGAACATGACAAGTGTCTCTTCCTGACACCTGTCTGGCAATATCGTATGGCCAGCCTGGCCTTGGCTGTGCAGATTTTGTTGGGTGATCCTCCTCAGTGCCAGAGGCTAGACTTTCCTAAGACCAAGTTGAAGGCAGTGGGTGGTGTGCAGGCCAATAAAGTTCCAGGCTGCTAGGCTGTAGATGAAACACGTAATGAAACACACTCTCTCTTAGCCATTCCATTTAAAGTTAAAAGACTCATTTAATGCTGTGTGCAGGCAGGCAGACCTGAGAACTATTGACTAATGGAGAGATGGCGAAGAAGGAAGAAGCCTGACCTTCATCTTCCTGGGCCTCCTTGAGATAAATCTTACCGAAAACAAGGTATAAGAGATAAAGTGGGGTGGAGGAAAAAAATTTTAGACATAGAAACAGCATGTGAAAAGGGCCTCCCTCATGATATTGGCCCTATCTCCTACTAGTCAATTCGCCTTCTTCTTTTCAATAATCTATGTTTGAAAGTATTACCTGGCTTGCTATCTGGAGGCAGAATGTTGACACAGCCTCTAAGTCAAGCCCAAATAAGCTAAGTGACATGTCCAGGGTCAAACAGCAAGTTTTAAAAGAGAAATGCGTATTTAGCACCATTCTTGACACAAAATGTGTACATGAGATGTTAGCTGAATCTAAACTTAAGTCTCTTTCAGTGATGTCAAAAGTCTGAGGATTGGGGTGGATTTGCATCTATATTCCAGGAGCTGTGAGCTTTTGCATTTCTCCAACTCAGTCAATGAATCTCAGATCTATGAAGTAGTCTCTGATTTAGGTGGGACTTAGTGGATGTTTGTGGAAGCCGCAAAAAGCTATAGGAAAAGTAATGTCAAGAAATTAATGGATTCATTACTAATTCTGCAAGCTTGAGTTTGCGCAGAGCTGGAGGCTTCATTTTGGTAACCATTTAAAATTTAAAACATACAACTTTTGCATTTGCACTGCTGGGATTTCTTCAATAAAATATATTTATTAACCTATCATGAAGACTTATTCTTTCAATTAATTACTAACAATAGAAATTCAAAGCAATCAATTCTACAGGATAAAAATGAAAGCTAGGGGAGTTTAGGACAGTTAGAGGCATCCATGGTCATTAGTAAGCCCACAGCATGCAAGGCACAGTACTGACATGATTTTCAGAGTTCGGAATGGTTCTATTAAAAAAGGAAGCAAAAAGGAAAGGAAAAGAAAAAAAGAAAGAGGGAAAAAGAAGTCCCTCTGCTATTATTTATGAATATGGGTATGGTCAAATCAGATTTTTTGACTGTAGATCATGAAACTAGACTTCAAGTAGTAAAGAGTTTATCACTACTTTGTCAGAGGCATTTGATTTAAAGGCAGCTCTAAAATTTGAGAAGTGGTTGCCGAATACTTGCTCTAAGCCATGCAGTATGCCTGGCACTGGGAACCTAAAGAGGCACCTCATAGTTATAACGCCTGTCGCCATCGGCTAAGAATCTAGTTGGGTGGTTAGACCAGCAGCAACGACAATGGAGTATAACAATCTGGTACCGACAGAGGTGTTTGGGCACCTGAGTGGGCACGTGATGAGTGGACACAGAATGCAGCTCGTGGGAGATGGCTTAAGCTGGGACTCAATGGATGAGTAAAAATTAGTCTGGTAAGAGCACAGGGGATGAAGCTGGGTGGAGGTAAGGCATTCTTTGCAAAAGCAACAGCGTGAGAGAAAGAAAGCAGGCTCCTCCGAGGAAAGAAGGAACTTCACGGCGATGGTAGGAAGTGGCAGGAGATGTATCTGGAAGAGTGTAAAGGGCACAAGGAAAGAAGCCCTGGTACCACTCAGGTTGATGGAAAGCCCAGTGAATACTTGAAAGCAGGAAGCAATGGGTCAGATTTGCATCTGAGAAGACCT
>CM053515.1:6564760-6583264 GCA_028627145.1 Eidolon dupreanum
ATATATATCTCCAATTTTGGTAAATGAAAGTTTGTTTTCTTTCAGACTTAGTCGTTCATCAAAAATTTACTGAGGCCCAGTTATGTGGCAGTATTGTGCTAAGTGCTAGGGACACAGCATTGAAGCAGTTAGCCATGGTCCTTGCTCCTAGGAGCTCCCATTTTAGTAAGGGAGACAGAAAACCAACAAATATGTAAGGTGCTGTGAAGGAAAAGAACAGGGTATGAGGGTCTACTAGAAACAGAGACGTCAGCAAAAGGCTCCATGGACAAGTAACGTTTGCTTTTGTTCATTCATTCTTTCAATAGACGTTTGTTGAGCACCTACTAAATACTTGTTCTAGAACCTGAAGGTACAGTAGTAAGAAAGGCACCGAGGGAGGGAGCCTTCCTTACATCCGGGGGAGCCCACTAGAACAGGGGGCAGCCGAGACAGAGGTCTACAGGCGGGAGAATGCCCAGCGTATTTGAGGGACGTGGAGCAATGTGAGGACAGATTGTGGAGGCGCCTTCCAGGTCACTGTAAGGACCCTGGCTTGTACCCCCACTGCGATGGGATGCCACTGGATGGCTGTGAGCACAGTGGTGACGGAGCCAGCTGTGAACAAGAGCCCTCTGGCAGCCATGCTGAGAACACAAGTGTGAGAGAAAGCGGAGCAGAAGAAAGAGCTCAGAAGGAGTAGCAGGAGCAAAAGTCTAGAGACAGGGGAGGTTTGACGCTTTTCAGAAACAGAAAGGAGCCCAACGTGACCAT
Organism: Eidolon dupreanum; assembly: GCA_028627145.1. NCBI lineage: Eukaryota > Metazoa > Chordata > Mammalia > Chiroptera > Pteropodidae > Eidolon > Eidolon dupreanum. The sequence continues at coordinate 6,565,514 of CM053515.1, forward strand.
AAAGTAGTGATCAAGGGCCAGGAGCATGAGATGAGGACGCAGGGGTGAAATTAGTCACAGCCTCTGGATTTCACTCAGGGTATAGGGAAAGCCATAGATTCAGGAATGTTTTCATAAAACAAGCCATGCATGTGCCTTAGACAAAGGCTCACCTTCTAGAGCTTTTCTTTGCTTAGTTGGCCTTTGCCAACAGTATGACAGAAAAGTCATTTCTAAGCACTGACCAAAAAAAAAAAAAAGCCTTAATTTTTAAAAAGCATGCCAATAGAGTTGTAATGACTGAACACATAACCTCGTGTGTATTCATTTAATGACAGATGCAGCCATTACAGTGTGAAAGGCCTTCAGAGATAAAGAAAACGAACACTATCATTTTTAGCTCTAAAGAAGGTGTTTGGAATTGGCTGCCTCATCATACTCGTGCTACCAACAAATTGCCTCATTTCTCCATGGAAACATATATTTTTCTGAAATTTAGGAGAAAGAGGTATAAGGTCAAAGGAGAAACATTTTTTAAAAGGTAGATAAAAAGGTGAGGATGTTTCAACTCTTCCAGACATACCCCATCTCCTCCCCCTTTTTAATCTACAGCGAGGGCCCACGAGGGAACCAGGGTCTGTGTTCCATAGCTTTCATGGAAAATGAACAACTTTTCATTGTGGACATGGCACCCTTCACCGCAGAGAGCCTGGTTTGATATGCTCAGAGAGCAGTTTGTCTCCGATGGGACCCTGACGGGGTTCAGCCGATCCCTTTTACCAAATATTAACAGCTAATCATGCAGCCAGCCACAGCCACATGCTTGGTGACACCAGTAATTGTCTGCTCATAGGAATCGGTGCCTGAGGGAAGGCAGAAGCGACACAGTGGAGCTTTGCTGAGAAAGGCACGCAGGCTGTGGGGTGATGCATGGGTATTCGCAGCTGGAAGTTGACAGGGGAAACGTTCCACCAACTTTGACTGCTTATTGCTAGTCCTGGGACAATCCTACTCAGCATCTTCGGGAGTTTTATGATGAGTGAGGACAAATGGAGGTGAGAACTGCATGGGTTAATTTAACTTTAAAGCTGAAGAACAAATGACTCATGTTTGAAAAACACTTGGAAATATACTTTTCCGATTTTGGAGAATCATTTGGAATTTCTTTCAAATCATGTTGGAAATGAGGAAATAAAGCATGGTAGGCAGACACCCCAAGACGCCCATGTCTTAATGCCTAGAATTTGTGAATGTTACCCTACATGGCAAAAGAGATTTTGCAGATGTGATTAAGATTAAGGTGCCTGAGATGGGGTGATGATCCTGGATTATCTAGGTGGGCTTAATCTAATCCACGAATCCCTATAATGGAGACGCTATCCTGGCTGTGGTCACAGGGGCAGAGATGCATAGTGTTGCTGGCTTTGAAGATGAAGGAAGAGCCATGAACCAAGGCATGCGGGCAGCCTCCAGAAGCTGGAAAGGCAGGAAACAGATTCCCCCCTAGAAGCTGGAGAAATAAACACAGCCCTACTGAAACCTCGATTTTAGTCCCGTGAAACTCATGTCGGACTTCTGAACTACAGCACTATGAGATAATAAATGTGTGTTGTTTTAAGTCACCATTTGTGGTAATCTGTTAGGCCAGCAATAGGAACACTAATACATAAGCGTTTCAGTTGCATTTAACACAAAATTAAACCACTCGAACCACTCAAAACTTTTTTTCATCATTCCCTTCAAGTGATGCATTACATTTTTTAAAACCTGCTAAATAATGATAGCTGATTAAATTAACTGACTTCTCTGCAAATGGAAATGGGGATTAGGTCTAACAGCAAGCTAATGAATGATTGAAGGACAAAAGGTCCTAGGGCTTTTAATCCCTTAATACTATAGTAAGTAGGATCAAAAAAGGGATGAGATATAAGTTTTCTCCGAGAAAATTAAGTAATTGGGCTAGTGGAATGCCGAGACTTATTATGCTAAATTCACATGCCTATATCCTAATAAACTGTCATGTCTCATAGATTGCTATAGATTACACTCCAGCGCGACACACACCCAACTTCATCTTCGGCACAGAACTCATTCCAGACACTTTTCTGCACAATATGTATTACATTCAAGTCACTAAGGAAACCTAAAGCTTTAGTGTAACATGTAAACCACAATAAATTGTCTCCTGCTTTCCTCCGGGCTTCTACTTTCACTCAAAAGCTTTGATGTCAGCCCAACACCTCTATTTAAATGATGGCCTCGCATTCAAACAGGGCATATACATCATTCTCTCTCTCTCTCTTTTGAATAGATCTTCTATGAAGCGCTGAAATAAATAAATACGATATTTCAGAGGGAAAAAACGCAAGTGAAGAGAATCTGTTCACAAACAAAGCAATCAGATGTGAGCATGTGCTATAACTATAAATGGGGGGTGGGAAGAATCACTTAAGTATCCACAATAAATTCAATTTAACAAACGTACCAGGGAGAAAGCTGTAGAAAGCATCCTGGTGTATTGATGAGACATTAGACTTCTGTCATTCCTACTGCTAGGGATGGTGTGAAGGAACCACGAACTAGAACATTCTTTTGTTTTGCCACTGCCCCAACCCTCAAGATAATGTACTCTGTCGGATGCAAACCTTGATGCCTCCACATTTTTTTTTCATATGCATGGTTAGGTTTCATGTCTGATTGTGTATGTGTGATGTGTGTGTTAAACACAATTTAAGGTTGACTGAGTGTACTTTCTTCCAAGTACATATCATGGCATATCCCACCAAAAAGTAGCTAATAAGATATAATAGTGTTTCCCATACTATGTTTGATGGACATTTGTAACTTACAAAGTTATTTCTTGGAAAATCGGCTTTGGCAGTGCTTTTCTTTTTTAATTAAATACTCGAAAACGTTCTGTGGTAAAGAAACCCATTTCCATGTGTGGGTCACAGAACTTCCCAAATTTATGGGGACATGGAACCACCCTTCTGCAAGCACATTTCCCTTCCCCCGAAACCTGTGGCATACGAGTGGAACAGTTTGAAAAACACTGTTCCACAGCAGGGTTCTCAGCCAGGACACTCTTGACACCTGGCCTGGGTGACTCCTTGTTGGGGGCAGCGGCTGCCCCATGTGTCACAGGATGTTCAGCAGCATGCTGGGACTCTCTCCACTAGATGCCAGGAGCCCTCTTCCAGTTACATGAAGCAAAAGTGTCTGCAGATATTGCCAATGTTCTTTAGGGGGCAAAATTGCCCCCTGGTTGAGAATCCCCATTCTGCTAGGTCACTACCTTTTGTGCAAATTCTCTGGTATTTAGAATTTACTTTTTTCTCGCCCAAACATCATCTGCCGCTTAGGCTACTTATTGTCTGTCATTCTGTGCTCATCGTCGGTTCATCAATCATTCATTTCCATTTCACCTCCTCAGAAACACATCTTCCCCCTGAATTGGATGTGCTGAAAATCCAAGTCACTCAAGGCATCTATCTCTCTGCTCTCCAGGGCCCCTGAGCTCAAGTCCTTAGGACTTTTTCTTACGTCTTAGTCTTGTCCTAAAATCTCAATACTTGTCCCCAAAAGAGCTGTCTTCTCTACCTTGTCCTTTGTGATAAGTCATTGAGACCAAGCATACTGATGGAAGAAGAGAACTTGGTCCAGTGGGAACTTCAGGAGCACGTAAACCAATCCGTTTCAAAAAGTGTTTCCATTCTAAAATTTACCTTGAAAGGTGATGCATGTTTTTTTAGAAATAGCATCTCCTTTCTGATAAACACTTTCTTTCATCTCTTCTAGTTTAACTATATCCCCAACCTATTCTTGCTTTTTTAGGGGTAAGATTCTTTTCATCTTTCTATTATTTATACTCTTGAATATCTAAAAATACATTTATAATAACACAGAGATAAGGTTCAACATCTGATTTAGTTGTATATTTGAAAGATGTAAAAACTAGAAACAATAATTAATACTTCTTTGAGGCATGTGTGGCTCCAAGACTTTACATAGTTTGTCTCTATTTCACACACAAAAAAGTTATTTCGTGGAAAATTTCTTGAAAAGCTGGCATTAGTATCATCATGCTTCAGATGAGGAAACTGAAACTCAGAGAGGTTATGTGAGATGCCAAAGGTTACGAATTGGTAAATTTTGAAGGAAAGAAAAAAAAATATCGAACCAAACTATTGATTCCAACTAGACTTTCTTAACTGTAGCCCTCTTTGCTGTGCTTGAAATTTTTTTTATTCTCGTTTATATGAATCCTGATCTATGATATGAACTCAAAACCCATATTCCTTTCACCAAAAAAAAAAAAAATGAAAAAAAAAATTCAGTTATCAAGTCTCACTCAACCTATCTTTGAATTACATGTTTGACTTAGGTGCCTTTTAGTCCCAGAGGGTTACATAGGCTCTGTGCTTTTCAATACAACCAATGACACATCCAGAATGTGTTCATCCAAGGAGATTTTTTCAAGGCACTTTAACATCCCTTGTGTCTGGCAAGGCAGAGAGAACAGGGGTGATTACCCTGTTTTGGAGATGTAGACACCGAGCCACAGAGCAGCTGTGACTTGTCCCAGTCACCAGCTCCTCCATGAGTGGCCCAGCAATTTGTTAGACAATTAGCCCAGCAACAAACGTTCCCTCCACACCACAGAGCTTCAAGTGAGGTCCTCAGAGCAAGGCTAGTTCCACAGTAACAGAGAGAGGGATGGGGCAATTGTGAGCATATTAAAAAAAAAAACAACTGGATGATGTCTTCCCTGTGCTTGACTATGCAAAGAGAGTTGCAGTCTCCCAAATTATGTCGAAGAAAGCTGTGTTTCTTTGATTCAGGAAATGACTATTACAGTACATCTAAAATTTAATTCCTATATGAATGGTGGATATTCAAAACTGCAGAGCAGCAACACCTTTAGAAGTCATCTATTTAAAATTAAAACTCCTTTGCAAACTATCAGGGCTAAAATGTCAGAAGAGGAGGAGGCAGGGTGTTTGGCTAATGCAGAACAACTCGCTGTGATTCCACTTGAAGGACACTGGTCTTTTAAAGCAAAGTTCTGCTTTGCTCAAAAGTCTCCCTTGGGGAAGTACCTGTGAGCAAATACAAACAGTTTCTGCCCCACAGAGATTACAGTCCTTGTTTATTTTAAGCCCCATTTTGCATATTTAGGAACTGATGCTCGGAGAAGTGAACCCAAGGGCACACGTCTGTCAATGATGCAGTTTTGATTGTAACTAATAACTGATTTCAGCGATCATGATGTTTTCCTAAGTCCTTTCAACTAGTAAAATAAAATTTACTGCTTCCTTGAGAAGCTGGAAAACAATCTTTAGATTTTAAGCATTAATAAAATTTCAAAAGAGATGGATGGCATAAAAATGATAGCATTGTAGTGAAAATTAATAAGCATTCAAAGAGGAAATAATTTGAATATGAAGTGTGTGCTAAAGAAACCATTCAAATACAACTCTTGGGTTAGTTTAGGAAATAGGAGCATATGTTCAACCTATATCTTAGCCATCTAGCTTTGATACTTAAACTAAGGAGGTGAGGGGTCAGTTGGCAGGTGGAAATGAAGCAGTGACAATACTGATTTGAAGGTCAAGTTAAAGAAAGCAGGGTAGAGTTGTCTGGGTAGTGCTAGAAAATGTAGAAGAGGTGAATAAAGATGGCTTTATTTAAATTTTACTCACTTGAAAAAAGGTAACGAAAAAAGTTAAAATTGATTTTTCTCTCCAAATTTCCATATTATAGACACAGGAATGGCTTGTCTCAGATAGTCGAGTTTACCCACCTCCCAAATACCACTCACTGTTCAATATTCATTTGGATTGCTAAGACTTGCATAAAGCAAAGCCTTATATTTTATGAGTTTTACTGGAAGCCATTAAACTCATTTCATTTATTAAAAACATAAATAAGATACAATATATTCTTTTTTTTTTTTTTAATAGAAAGAGTCAACTTCTGAGCTTCTAGACCTTGCTCATTCTGCATTCCATTGGTCTCCCTACCCAAAGGCCACAATCTGGAAGTTATGTAAACATTAACAGTACGAGCCCATGAGTGAAACTGCTGTTAATTCCAACTGACACGGACCCATTGCTGATGAAACCTGAATCTTGGTAATAAACTCTCAGATGAAAGGCACAGGAGTGATGCACACTTCACAGACGTGACATGACAACGAGAACCGGGTGGCATTCGAGAAGATGAAAGCCGAAGTCGACAGACTAGCAGATTGCTGGCAGAGGCATGCATGTTAAAGAGACACCTTGGGATCCTTCAAAATACACTGTCCCAGTCATTATCGACCCTCAAGTGACTTGTTTTCTGCCTTTCATGAACGGAGTCACTGTTTTTGCTACCAAGGACCTCATCGTGCCCCTGTGTTCCTGGGCTGATGTGGGATGAAGAGGGGACCGTGTTTCTCAGTGGCCTTGAAGAGCCCGGGGCTGCTAGCTAACGCCAGCAGCTGCTCGTGAGTGTGTGTGATGGCTCAGAGACTATGCCCTCCCTCCACGCTCCGCTCTGTTACCGCGACAGCCCAGCATGCACGATCGCCAGGCTTGCACTGAAAAGTCCCATTCGAAACACATTCAGTTGCTTTAGAGAGAATTAGAAAATTTAAAAATTCCCTAATAATGGTAGTATTCTAAAAGAACCCCTAAATTGCAGGGGACCTCTCACGCGCAACAAATAAAGAAAAATGGCGGAATGAATTTTGTAGTCAACAGTTTGCCCCAAAGAGGGAAGTTTTGAACTCACCACTGGTTTTCCTTTGCTACATTCAATTATATTCTCTGTCTCTCTGACTCTGAAGAATATCTAACCCCATCATTTACTCTGGATAAATAGGTTTTATACAGAAAGGTCTATGAAATTGATTGTTAAATTATATTGGCTTCATCTGTTTCTAGGAAATATTTTTTCAATCAAAATTCAAAAATCTTGGTAAAATTCTATGGAAGATATTTGTGTAGATAACCATAAAGTTGAAATATCCTAGGGGTCAAAACACTGCAATGATATTTTAACTCTTTTGCATGAAATCCTTCAATGACCCTTTTCGGATTACATGAGTGACCACAGCCTCTCCAGCACTTCTCCATCTTGGCTTTCACATGCCACCGACCCCTAGATACAAACTTCTTGAAAAACAGGTGATTATATGTATATATTCGTTTTTCTTTTTTCCCTTATGCTTGGACCTGTCATCCCAGCTAAATTAATTTGACCAACCCTCTGTCTTCCAAGATATAGTTTAAAATGTATCTTTTGGAACCATCTTGCCAAACTAGCCCTCTTCCTGGTACACTTTCTCTAGTTCCTCCATCACTTGTCCATCTGTTATGTACGACAGATTATGTACTGCAATATTAACTTTCCTGCCTCTTCCTTCTAAGACCATAAGATCTTTGAGATTGAAGGCTATGTCCTTTCTTCCTTGGTTTCCTTAGTTCCAAACACTAAGGGTGAGTCTTCGGTTTACAGATCATGAATCGGGGTAGAAAGTTTTAAGTAATTATATACAGCTGTACTTGGAAGGCTCCCCCGTGCTGTATTTTCAGGCCTCAATGATCTTAGGAGTGAAAGTTACAGTCCAGGGCTATGGAGCTAGCCCTAGTGACACAAATTTGGGGTGGTGTCTGGGTTAAAGATGTTAGGCAAAACACTAGGAAAATGCCCCAAGACTCTCATGGGATATGAACGGGTAAAAGTCTCCTCCATTTGGCTAGTAAATCTGCCTCCTAAGTTTATTCACTTTGTCTGATTTTGTTACAAAAGCTAGTTCCTCTCGCTTGTCTATTGTTCAGGGGCCTCCGTGGCAGTGGTTTGTTAGGCTGTACACTGACAGATCACAGAATCCTGAGTTCAGAGGCCTGGATGCCCGAGTTTACCCAAAGCAAAACCAGTGGGCTTCAACAGATTTGGGTAATTAAACTAAGAGACTCAGATTCTCTCCTCATTCTTGCTTTCAATCTTCCCCACAGGGACTCAGCAGAGATCAGACCCAGCCATGCTCTTTCTCAACTTGTAAAACAAAAGCAGAAGAACAGAGCAGAAAGAGGTCTACAGAAAGTGATGAAGCCACTCCTCCGTCCAGGCCACTTCCTGCCAAAGCAAAAGGAATGACTTCAAAAATCTCTGTCCTCGGTCAAAGGCAAAGAACATTGGGGAAGTGCTGGAACATGAAAACCAAGATCTCTCGCTAAGAAGCACTAGGGGGAAAAAGTTAGAAAAGATGTGGACATCCCTACATGTGATTGCATCCTGGTTATGGCGAAGAACGACGTGTGAAGCTCTCAGCTCCATATCCCTCACTTATTACAACATGGGCAGCCGAGTGAGAAAGCAAGACTAAGGTGACCCTCGCTTCTTGAGGGTTAAGCTGAGATGATTTGATGTTTCTCCTACTCAGGCAGGTTATGAAAACCTCCATACCTGGCGCATAGGACTGTTCAATGATCTTGTAGAAAGATAAATCCAGGGCTTGTCAGTAGAAATATCACATTCTTAACAATGATGAACTATACAGTAACTTCAAAAGAGTCTCTATATTGGGGATATTGAAGGGAAGATGGGAAATGAAAAATTGAGAGCAAAGAAAAAAGTTTAGGTAGGAAAGATAAAAGGGAAAGAGCATCAGATCTATGTATGCATGTGTGTGTCTAGGTGTGCATGCATATACACAGGGCGCTGCCTGTCTGTGTGTGCACATGCATGTGTGTGCACAAACATGCATGTGTGTGTGCATGTGGGTGTGTATGCAGGTATGTGCACCCACAGACGTGTCTATTTGCATTGCATGTACACACATGTATGCACATGCATATATGTCCACACATATGCATGTATATGTGTGCATATGCATGTATACTGGCATGCAGGTGGGTTGTGTGTATGTGTGTTTGGTTTGTGTACGTGTGCCTGTGTTTGTGTGTGAGTGTGTTTTGGTCTACAAGATCAGTACCCTGTGCCCAAACTAGTAAAACGATTCGCCAAGAAGATACTACAAGCCACCTTAAATAGGATACTGAAACTATAGCTCTCTCAGCCAGCTTTGGCACAGAAACCAAGGGGAGCACACCAGAGGATGGGGGTAAAAAGTAGCTTTTTGACTTTTAAGTTGCTGATTTGGCACCCCTCAAGGCCATTATATTTTGAGAGAGAGGAGAAACAGAATCTTCATGGGAGGAGAGAAAACATGGCAGAGGCTCAGGGAATTGGTATATTCCAATAAACATCAGCCAGGAGCTGGCACATTCTCTGAAAAATACAAACACTGATGTATTCTATGCAAAATGCCATTGAAGTATGTACATACACGCATACATGCATACACACATACATGCATACATGCATGCATACATGCATACAACAGCACAAATTATGAGCCTCTGAGGCAGGAGAAGACATTTGTCTGGACTGTTTTAGGTTTTACTTGTGCAATCAGAGGCTTCCATCAAGAAGACACTGAAATCCTGAGCTAGCGTGATTTTATCATTTAATAAGAGAAACATGCACATACGAACACATAGGGGTGTTTGCTGAAATAAATCTCCTGTCATTTTAGAGCAAGTAAGTTGTTTCCTCCACTAAACTCCTACTGGGGCAGAACCCTGAAAAATTGTTCGAATCTGCTCACATGTAGATTCATGTTTTATTCCACATTCAAAGAAGCCTCTTCGTTATGGGTTTTCTTTTCCTGTGGGGTTTCAATCTTTACTGAAACTATGTTTATATTTCTACATAAGACCATTGAGCAAAGGAATCACAAAACCAATCCTCAACCTAAGAGAGAAATAGGTATTATGTGTCCCTTCCCTATACAACAAAAGTAAACCAAACCTTTTCACAGAGGGCACTGTGGCCTGAGTAAGAATTTTATAAACTGACCAAGTTAGACTTAGTAACAACTACTAAATAAAGAGAAGCATAATTCAAGGGAGAAAATTTACTGTACTGTCTCATTTATAAGATTCGATTTGTTTTCTTCACACTTTCATATTACGTTTTTGAATTCAGGATTAAATTCATATTTAGGCATTTGATTGTCCCCCAAATTCTATTAAGAAAATCTCTTACAATTGGTGGCATCTTAAACTTGTTAATATAGAGTAAAAAATCTAGTTTTTGAGATAGTAATGACTTTTGCCTTTCTTTACTCCTTAAACTTATTTTTTTTTAACTCAGTAACTCACTGACTGAGGCTTAGAAATGGAAGTGAAGTATCTTTGGGGGCTAATTAAAATCTAGCTGATTGGAGCTTAACCTACTTCATCCTGACCTGCGGTAAGGATGAGAGAAAGCCCGTTAGCCCTTCTCATAGTTTACGGTGGATGAGGAAAGCTCTGTTAACAAAGACAATACTAATTTTTATAGAAAGGATGAGAATTTAAAAACATCTTCAACTGAATTTGCACCCGTGCACAAATTTTAAATGATGTGATTAAAAATAATCTGTACACAATTGATAGATCAAGTCTCAGTTGGTGGCAAGAAACGAAAGAACCTTTGTTTTTGAAATAAGGAGAGAGAGGAGAATGGCTAAGGAGAGGAAGTCATGTGGAGGTGGAGGAGGTTAAGTTAAGAAGCCTCAGCCACATGACCTTGGTATCCACAGAGCAGGTGGCTGGCTGGGGTCTAAGAGGCTGGGTTCCCTACAGGACAGGAGGGGAGGTTTATGGGAAAAGAGGGACAAGTCAAGGGTGAGTGAAGCACTAAGCCCAGATGATTTTCACAGGTATCATTCGCATGGCTTCCTTGGAGCTGGTACAGAGGAAATGGACAATTGGTTTGATTCAAGGAATTCCACTGGCAAAGTGGGTACAGTGAAAGGTCAGGGGACAAAGGGACTGAAGGAACTGTAAAACAGACAGTTGGAAAAATTGCCAAAGGGACTGAGGTCAAGAGGGATGGAGAGATTGACTAGCCACAGAATGTGGATGGGCCAAGGGTTGAGAAAGAGTGAGTTTCCAGGTGACCCATTCTAATGGGAATGCATGTCAGATGCCCGTTTCAGGTGTGGATAAAACTCAGCCCTCCTACATCCACCATCCCAGACATCCAGGCTTAAGCTGGGGTAGTTATCCTTGCTGTGTGCTTCTTCCTTATTCCCCGAACATGGTCCACTACCTGGTCTGCATAATTATACGTCTTAACTATTTCTAATCTATCTCCCTCCTCTTCATAGCTATCATCATTGGGATTGTGGTTAATCATTAAAGCCTGTTGTCAGAGTCACTTAAATACTGCCACATATTGGCTAAGAGAACTTGGGCTAGGTAACTTGTCTCAGCCTGTTTTCTCACCTGCAATACAGTGATGTGACATTATAGGCCTTTTCCTGGGATTGAATAAGGTGGTCCACGTACAACACCTAACACATGACACATAAGAAACGTTAATAGCTACTATTCAAATTCATGAATAACTGGTAGCTATATTGTTAGTATTTCTGCTCTAAGTCTAGATCTGAATCATTTTTCTCCTAGATGACTGCAATATCTACTGAATTAATTTTACCTCCCAGATTGTCTTCTTCCCAAACCCATTTTTAGCCTGTCTGCCAGGTGATCTATATAAGACACTGGTTGGATGGTGTCACTCCTCTGCCTAAAATCTTTTGGTGGTTCACCCATGTCCTTTGGTTCATGTCTAGATTTATAAACGTGGCCAACAAGGCTCTTTAAAACCCGCCCTCAACTTTCCCCTCCTCATTTCTTTCTGCTTTAGCGAGTCAGGGCTAACGTTCCCAGAACACACTGTACTGTTTCTCATGGTCATGACTTCATCCATATTGTCCCTTCTACCTTGGACGGGCTGCTCACCTGTCCTTCACCAGGCTACTTCCTGTTCTATCTTTCAGAGTCATCTCAGGCATCTGCATCTCTGGGAAGACTTCCCGTCATTCTTCCTTCCCGGGCTAGTAAGCATTACCTGGGCTCCAATGGCCACTGTGCACAAAATGTTTCTCTGTCTGTGTTTTCCATGAGACTGAAAGACACCTGAGAACAAAGGCTACTCCAGAACCTAGCATGGTGCATGATAAATAGCATGTATTCTCTAAGTGTGCTGTATGCGTGTATACATGTGTCCACACATACGTATGTGCACATAGACACAGGTTCCTTTGAATTTCCGGTTTAAAGGAAGTTAATTTATAATTAATTTCTCTAACTTCTTTAACTTCTTTCTATTCCTTCTCTCATCTCTTTGTGTCCCTCTGCCATTCACTTTCACTATGGAGGTAGACCTTTGTGAGGGGGAGGGGGCGGCGATTGTGCCTAATGCAGAATGATTACTCTTAACTTACCCACAAGTTTGGAACCCAAGGGCCTCATTTTTACTCCATATCTTTGTTTTCATTGCTGGAGTTTACTGGACCAGACATGGACACTTAACCAAGCTGGACCAAGAGGAGTCTCTCTCTCTCACTCATTCTCACTCGCTCCAGTATCTTAAACTATTCTTAAAAGTCAGAGCTAATTTCTTGAACAGAGAGGATGTAAAATTTAGGGATGTCAGTAGTCATATTCTGCCATGTGAACCATGGAGTGAGGAAAATGTGTCTACAGAGAGCAGAGAATGGGGAAGATATGCAGAGGCAAGGTATTGAGAGAAAGAGGGAGAGAGGGAGACAAGGAGGGAGGGAGGCAAAGAGGGAGAGAGAGAGAGAGAGGATGTCCTAGATAAAAGTTTTCTATTCATTCTAGGTGCCTGTGGCAAGAACAAACCATACCTGTTGGTCTAGCCCCATGGACAGCCATCGTCTCTCTGACTTTCACTCTCTCTGGTTTTACTGTTCTATTTATAAGTGTGTGGACATCGAAGTTAAATATATATTTGTACTCTACAGTGAATACCCAGCTGCCAGGGCAGAGGCAACACATTTAGAATCCAAAATGGCCTGGATGCTCTGGAGGGATTGCATGAAATCAAATTCAAATAAGAAAATACAAAAAAAAATTACACTTAGGAAAGGAAAAAATAAATTCTATAAAACCTAACTGGGAAAGTGCCTGTGAGAAAATGAGAGTCGAGGATCAGATAACCTGGAGATTAGAGAAGCCCACACAGCGAGCCCAAGCTGGAAGAGACGGAACTACAAAGCGGGAAACTGAGTCGGTCAAGGATGGATGCGATGGGGGTGCGGGCAGAGAGAACTGTCCCCTTCCTGGTCACCCCTGAGATATCCCCCAAAGCTCTAGTGCAGTCTTGGTGGCTGCTCTTGGATTCACGTACTGACACTGTCATCCTCAGGGAAGGCTGCACTGACAGACAGTTCGGAGCATAAGCCTGATTTATGAGTAAGGGAGGCAAGTGCTCAAATCGCCCATTTAATGAAAGAGAAAGAATGCTTTGAGGAGTCTTTTGAGCAGATGTAAAAATATAGAATTTGCACAGAAAGGGAAATCATGTCTTTTGTTTTCTTGTATTTCTAATCTACACTTCCATTGTGCTTTACTTTTTATAAACAGCTTTCGCATAGACAGCGTTAGTCAGTGTAGGCAAACAACCCTGATTGTGTGGCACCTCACAGTGAAGGTGTATTTCTTGTTCACTGCAGGACAATGCAGGTTGTCAGGCAAAAGAGGCGTAGGCTGGGGGGTGTAGTCTCTGACCCCCACAATGATTCAGGGACTCGGGCCCCTTCCTGTGGCCGTGGTCTCTTCTAAGTCCTCTGATCCAAGTCCTCTCCCTCCATCCTCCATGCCAGGGCATGGAGAAGTGTGAGGGAAGGTTGTCCGTGGAAAGATTTATTTCCCACGTCTAGAAGTGATGATGCCATTTCCACACACACACTCCATTGTCCAGACGCAGGAGCACTGTCGCTCCTAACGTCAGTGAAGGCTGAAATTACAGTCCAGCTGTCTGCCCAAGAGGAAGAAAGGAGGCGGGCTGATGAACGGCCAGCCACTACCTGCCATCTATGTTGTGTGATTTCACTCTTCCAATGAACTCTCAAAACTAAAAGTGTATATACTCTCACTCTGACAACAATGTATGTACATATGTGATAAGTATGTCTAGACAGTGCAATGCTCCTCCGCTTCCCATCGCTTTCTTTGTTGTAGCAGAAAGTACTTTTCCATTGTGGCAACTTTTTTTTTTTTTTAACTGAACCCAGATATCACGACATCCTATCTTCTCAAATCAACACTTTAGGCAGTTGCTACCGATCAATAGAAATCAGAATTTGACATTAATATCTATTTGTCTTTCCAACCCTAGATGGTATTTCAACATCAATGAATTAAAATAAATCGAGACAGTAAGAAAGTCTGGATCATATTCATTGAGCACAGAAACGATCGGCCCAGAAAACTCAGCATCACACATTCCTTTTCCCTTGGGCAAACTGTGGCTAATCCTTTGACTTTTAATATGCCTCTGAACACCATTTTCCCTAAGCGATGGGCAGTCTCTACTAACTAGGGCTCCTTACGGACCTTTATCAAAGCCTGGAGTCCTCCGAAGAAAAATATGGTTTTCTAATGCTCACACACATCTTCAGTGTGGTTCAAACCTCCACACCGGAGCCTGAGGACTCTAGGTAGGGTTCAGGCATTGGATTCCAGGATTTCTAGAAGTTTATCATGTATAATTCCTACTGCTAATTTTAGTGTACTTTTAATACCACCTATATGTGTTACAAGTCTAAGTCACTGAAGAGCACAGAGCAGAGGACATACTGGGTGAGGTATCCTGCACAGAATGAATGAATTCTAACTGAGCATTAGGAACCCACACTTCCTCTCCCCACCACAGCCAGCATATACCAATTTTTGCTGTTAATCCCCTTTTACCTTCACATTCATAAACAAATTATGGAGGTAGACAGATGGTAGAGAGGATGCCAATGACAGGACCAAAGGTAATCATAAACATTGAACATACTTGGAAGTCTCATCCAGAACAGCCAATGGGGGGGCGGGGAGAGAGAGAGAGAGAGAGAGAGAGAGAGAGAGTGTGTGTGTGTGTGTGTGTGTGTGTGTGTATGTGTGTGTGTGTGCTGGTAGTGGTGGGAGGTGGAACAAGTAGAAACACTCAAATTTTCACCCATTATTCTACATTTTTGAGAACTGCAGTTATAAGAATTTGAGATATTAGTCTGTTTTATTTAAATATTTGTTTGTCTAATCGCTTTATACTGGCATTAAATGGTCACCTAGTCTGAGCTCAGCAGAGTTCTACATGATAACCAGACTTGCTAAAAGAATTAGTGCAGGGACAAAGTTTTCCTTTCAAACGTTTACTGTTAAGAAATTAAGTTCAGGTTTTCTATCACTTTTCACATTCGAATGCACAGAAAGCAGAGGGACAGCCAGCTCTACATGTGGCTGTCTTCCTTAGCTCTTTCTATATGTTTGAAGTGACACATGGTTTCTTGACAATGACTTTTGCCAACCGCAAACTATTTGAATTTCACTGTCAATAATGCATGACACAGAACTGACTAGGAATAGTCAATACACCCCAGTTCCGTCCACCTCATTACACTACCAGGCCTGCTCTACACCCAAGGTGCCACTCCTTGGCATCCTAGAGACACACTTAGAAGACATAGCCCAGAGATAATGCGCAAACATTTAAACTACTAGAGTAAAAAGAGCTAATTCTTTCGACTTTAACCACACGTCGGCAAGAAGCAAAACCAGTTAACTCACACGAAGTTACTGCAATTCAAAGTCACTCTATGCAATTTTTATTCAAAGCCTTCTTTTTCCTTGATTTTTCGGGCCTTCGCTGCCCTCTCTCTCCTTGTCATTCTTGCATCTGTACTCAGTCATCTGTCACATCATACTGGAACTTAACTCTTCTGTGTGAATACATTTTATCTTTCTAATTGCAGAGAGGGATGAGGGTGGAATGTTCTTTCATCAGAGGCATTTATTTTTCCCCACCAGGAATGACTTCATCCAAAGTACTAATTTTTATATTATGGACTTTGTTTTAATTGAATTAGTTAGTAGAGATGGGTAAGGTGTGCTTGGGGTATAGCTCCCAGAAAAAGAAAATTGTTATTTGTCCAAGTTAAAATAAAAGTTGAAGCTAAGATTGTACCCAGGGAAGTTATTTGTCAAATATTTGTTAAGAAAGGGGCCCAGAGCACAGAAGAGACAGAAAATGACCCCTCCCTCCAGCTGGCTCCCCAAATGCCATACCACGGCCATGCTCATTTGAGGAAATAAAAGCTTCAAGCAAAGTAACCTAAGGCCTGTTAGCTACACAGCCAATTCCCACAATGTACTCTGAGGGGACCAAGTTCAGAACTGCTTGGAAATAATTTTTTTACCTTCAACGAATTCCTTCTCTTACTCTGCCAAACAGTTCATCCCTTCTTTCCATCTGTTCTGCCTAAGAGAAGAGGCTGGAGGGAGGTAATAACAAAAGTAGCAGAACCCCCAAACACAAGCTTTTCATGGAGAAGAACAAATCCTCAACTCTTTCTACTCTGCCATATTAGCCTAGAAGAGGACTATTCGCCACATCACGCACGAAGACCTAAGCTGTGAACACGACTTTCCTAAACTGGGCACCTCAGTGACACTGTGAACTTCCTGAGGACCAGTCCCAGTTAAGTGTACTAGTTGTTGGGTTCCTACACACTTCTGGGGAAAAATGAAAACGGTTGTTTTCTAAATGATGTAAAGTAACCCTACGACCACTCTTTGTAGAATAGATAAATGTATCCCTTTCAGTGCCATGTATCACTTATTGCAGCGTCACCCCGCATATATCATACATGGCTTTGGACTGGATGTGTCTGGACTAACTGCAGCCAAGGCAATTCTGGGGCATGGGATGACACTATAAAAAGGAAAGCTAACAGGGCTGCATGGATCTGGGTGTGTGTGTGTGCCTGTGCTTGTGCATGCGTGCAAGAGAGAAAGCAAGAACAAACAGATATAGAACTAGAGCAAGAGAGCGAGAAATCAGGCACAAATAAAGACTTCTGAAGAAAATAAAAACAGCAGTGCTTGGAAAAACATTTACTGTTGAAAGGAGTCACACTGTGGCAAACCCGGCCCTGTCTTCATTAAAACAAAGAGAAATCGAGTGAGGCACATGGCCCCATACAGAGAAGCAAGACCCAAATGAGAACATCAATGTATAGACAAGTATGTTGGCAAGATGGAGGTGGACTGAGACACTCAAGAAATGACATGGAGGGACTTGGGAGGCTTAACTTTCCCAAGGAAAGACGTGATGCTGAAACCCACGCAGGGCTATCCTTCATTACACTGTGCCTAGGGATCGGGTCACCCACGCATGGAAGTTCAGATGTTACTTATTCCATTCCTGTCACTGAACGAATGGGTGGGCAGAGCCAGTAGGATTTGCTCATTAGATAGTTAAACTGGCATGTGATACAGGTTATTATAGGTGTAGAAAGCTTTCTTTGATATTTCAGGGTGATTTCTCTTTTATATAAAAAAGAGGCCAATTCTCCTTCCCTAGATTTCTTCAAAGGCAAGGAATAGACTTTACAGTTTTCTGTGACTGGTGCAGTGTTCAAAATGGTGTGAAAATTCCTTAAATGGAATAAGCCTGGTGGTTTGATTAAAGCAGGATGTGTCTATAACTTGCCAAAGCAAACATTCTTTGAAAGGGACTGATAGACAATAACATTTAAAGTAACATATTTACTTTCAGTATAGTTCGAGTTTATTACAACAAGCATATAAATAATAGTAAGGAAAGGTCAAATGAAAAGTTAGCAACCACCATTAAAATACAAAAATATACAGCGGT
>CM053515.1:6583764-6601937 GCA_028627145.1 Eidolon dupreanum
TTTTTTTTTTTTTTTAATAGAAAAAGCTCTCCACCTATCCTATGTAATCTGAAATTATTTAATGCCACATCAGGTGCTGTACCTAAAATCATCTTGTGCATGACTTGTGGTATACGTGGCTCTCACACTGGAACATTCTGCTTTGTGAGTGAGCATAGCTAAAGACCGGGGTTTGGATCCCACTAAAAAAAATAAACCCTCAGAGAAGTGGGGATAGACCATAACGTACAGACTATATCAAAATTTCTGGCTCTCAGATGTCGCCCAATTAGGAAATTAACAGAAGTAAGTTGGGTGGCTGTTTGCTGCTGCTTGGGTAAGAATGGGCTATTTATCTAAGACGATGATGGCTTTTTTCCTCCATGTAAACATTAAAATCCATTCCGATGAACAATGTGATTACATGGTCCAGTTTCAGGCAGCTTCTATACTTAGTTTTACTTAACTCACTCACCACAACTAATGAGAGCTATTCATGCACACCCAGAAATTAAGAAGGGACTCAATGCTCAAATGTATGGAGAAGAAAAGAAATAATTAGCAAGCTGTGTCTGCATCAACAAGACTCCAGCCACGAAGCTCATTTAAAGCACCACACACTAA
The DNA here is from genome assembly GCA_028627145.1 of Eidolon dupreanum. NCBI lineage: Eukaryota > Metazoa > Chordata > Mammalia > Chiroptera > Pteropodidae > Eidolon > Eidolon dupreanum. Next base: position 6,584,368 of record CM053515.1, read on the forward strand.
GGAAGCAAAGCAGAGCGATGAGAGAGGGAGTAGGCACATCCTAAAGGCATCTCTCATGAAAGCAAGACTGTATTGTAAGGTAAAAGCAGTAACAGGCATAATTTGCCACTAATTTGTCAAAGCTGGGCACAAAAAATATAGCTCAGTACCTGTAGTTCTGTGGAAAGAAAGGGACACGCCTCCTCCCAGAGCTGGTTTCACACTGGGCTCTGTATAAAGTCACCTGGGGAGCTTTTAAAGCTCTGTTCTCAGGTCACACCCCTAACCAGTTAACCAGAATCAGAGTTTTGTAGAGATGCTCAGGTGATGCTGGTACTCAGCCACAGCTGAGAACCATTGCTCTCCAGCTGTCCTACCACGCGCCCCGATGCCTCGAAGATACTAAGCGGGCTCGTTTGGGATGAGAAATCGAGTTGGGCACGTGCAGAGGGGGTGGGGAGAATAGGGGGAATTCTAGTGAGATGTCCATTTAGAAAGCTGCCGATTTCAATAGCTATCTGAGAATGCCAAAACCTCAACTTGAGGTTCATGGTGCCTAAGCAGATAAATAAATTAAATTTTAAAAGTTCATTCAACCAATTAGTCTGTTCTGCTTCCATGATTTAAGTTATTTTTAAAAGTTAAATGGAACGATTGTGCTGGGTTCCCAGAATTCCATCCTAAAGCTAAACCTTTGGGGGAACTGGAACACCTATTAACGGACACACCCATAGGTGACCAGCCTTCATATATGGACACACTACTCAGTACACTTTGAGACATAAATCAGACTAAGTGTTAGTCTATCTGCACATCAGTTTTGCTCCTGGGTATGAAATCACCTGTGTTTTTTCCACCATCATCCCCAGGTCCATTCTCTCTGAATTGGGCTTTAGAACCCTTGCATTAGTCAACATCTATTTTTTTTCCTTTTTTTATTTTTTTTGCCTAGAAATTTCTTAAAAGGCAGATGGCAATGAGAGGGAAGGGCACCAGTAGCTGGCACGTGACAGTCACCCAGTCCTCCGACAATGACGCCTTGGTTTACCCATCACCACTGCTCCTTAGGAGAATAATTTTTTTGCCATTTGAATAAAGCCAAACATTTTTTCTGGGAGCCCAATTTGTTTTCCAGAAAAACTATGTTAACAATTGAAAAATTCATTTATTTAAATCCTAACTTCATAAAGCAAATGTCAAATGAAATTTGGAGAAAGAATTTTTTTTTAAAGCAAAGTTCTATTATTCTCCTTCATTTTTTTTTTTTTTTCACACCCAACCAAATACCATTGGCTGGTCCCTCTCTTGACAATGGGGACAAGATTTCTTAGACTCTAAAGACTTGATAGGGCAATTTTTGGCAATGGAATGGTATGAGTTACCCTTCCCGAGGTCATGATATTTGCATTTATTGAGCACCATATGTACAAATGCCAAAGACACTGTACTGACAGCTCATCACACATCCACGAGTTAGACAATACTGTCCCTAATCACAGATGAAAGGGCCAAGGCTCACAGAGACTATGAAAGATGCCATATCACAGTCTCGCTGGTGGCCGTTCTGTAGTTCAGAGCCAGGCTGCTCTGACTCTAAAGGCTCTCAATTTCTACTTCATTCTGCCAACTGGATACATGCAAGCCAACCAGGCAGCCCTGCAAGGGACCAGTAGAAGAACTCATAACAGTCTCATTCCCAACACGAGCGTGTATGCAACACTCGGGTCCATCTGCCACAATGCTATGGTGTGTTGATGTCATTCTAGAAGAAAGCCCAAAAGGCCATTTGGGCAAACTCTCAGCGGTTCACCATTTTATTTGTTAACTTAATCAATCTGCCTTTTTTTTTTTTTTTTTTTTGAGGAGGAGGCACCTGACTGGACAGCTCGTGTCCCCCCTACCTTATGGCAAACAGGGCAGGAATAAATACGATTGTTCCTGCCGGAAGCACATACACAAACTGGTAGGCTTTGAAGGTATATGTTTTAAAAATCATAAATAAATAATTAACTGCTTGCAATATATGAAATGCGGTTTAGGTGATGCTGACAGTGAAGTCCTGTCTTCGGCAACATCCCCCATGGGAGTAAATTCCCACCTCCGTCCAGGTGCTGGCTGTGGAGTCACCTAAGATGCTCATTAAAAATATAGATTCCTAAGCTTCATCCAAGACAAACCGAATCAGACTATCCAGGGGTGATGATCTGGAAACTGTGTTTACAACAAAGCCCCAGGTATCGGGGTGCATAGCCAGAATTAGAAACTAATTTACCAAGTTAGAGTGAACGGGGGCAGCTACCTAGGGCCAATTCATTTGACTCTTCAATAAATATTTATTGACGTAATACTATGTGCCAAGCACTGTTCTAGACTCTGAGAACAAGCTGTGAGCAGGGCAGAGAAGGCGCATTGTGTGGAGTTTATACTCTAGCCAGGAGAGAACAGCAATAGCAAGAAGAAATATGCATAATTAATTTGAGGTAGCGGCATTACAGAGTGATGAAGTGGGAAGGAAGATGGAGGGAGGTACTGAGCAATGAATCAGGGAGGCAGCTGGTGGGGTAGAAAGGCAGAGGGTGGAGAGCAAGGTCCCCCTCACTCTCAAATGGTGCAGGAAAAATGGCTGAGACATTAATCACGTAGTTACAGATTTCAGATTCATAGTAGGTAGGAGTCAGGACAGATGTCATTGTTTATCACATAACCTGAGGCGAGGGCAATGTCTCAGGGACAACTGCTTGGATACCTGGGCTGGGACACCCTCAGCCTCTCTTTCCCTGACTGCCCTTTCCTCTGCCTGTGACACTTCTCCCATCACCCCCCAGAGAAGCCCCCAGAGAACTCCCAGCTCTCCCAGCCACAAGGAGCCTCTGCATCTCTGCCCTGCTCTGAAGGAGAAATGGGATTTGAACCAAGTTCTATTTAATTGCTCTTTCTAAAATGCCATAGGATAAAAGGTAGTATGGGGTTAATTTTTGGTTGGGGTAGTTGGGGGTTGGGGCAGCATGACAGGATTGGAAATATGGGATATAACAGAAAACTCTTGGTCCATCTACTCAGCTCCACGGTCATTCATCCACTGGTCACTTTAAACTGATGCCTGTGGGTGGAGGACAGTGTGGCTCGCCTTAGGCCCTAACCTGCCTATCTGGTTCAATCTATTTCCTTCTCTTGAACTCTCCCAGAAGAACAAGAAGGAATTGTTCTTATTTGTTTTAGCTCTTAGTTTTCCTACGTTGTGAGCCAAGATGCAGAGTGTTTGTGCAGTCAGAGGACTAACAGTTCTCATAAATTTTGCAATTGAAAAGATGAGGAGGAAATGAGGCCAAGGGTAGGTGAAGATAAGGGAGAATGGAAATCACAAGTGCATGAGATAGAATGGATATTATAAATCATTTTTCCAGTGTGTCCCAAGGTGTAGGCCACCTATAAGATGATGTTAGGTGTCAAACAACATTGGGTTTCCAGAACCTGGTTACTAGGAATGTGTTATTTTCAATTTTCCATTAAACTTTCTGACTACATTAATTGACGAGAAAGTCTCAGTTTGTTGCTTTGCATTCCTTATATTTCTTTAACACTTTATATTCCTTACCTACACCTTACATTAAATACATATAATACATATACATATATATGGTATGTATGTGTACATATAATATACTATATATATATGTATATATATATATATGTATGTATGTGTGTGTATATATATATATATATATATATATATATATATATATATATATATAAATCTTATATCTGTCTCTCTCTATATATAATTCTACTTATTATCTTACACTGGTGCTCCATTCTAAACAGTGATATGATGTTTTCATTTTAAATACATTTAAGTTAAAAGGAAAGAATTGTATTTAATAAGATATCAAACAAGCTATAGGTCGCATTATAGATATGGCAAAAATCAGAGATGGAAAGTAGCTTGAAGTTTGGTTAACAATATACCACCTGATGTGCTTTCTTTACAGACAAAAATACTGAGACCCAGAGAACTTAATTGACTAATTCACAGCCATAAAACTATTTAGTAGCAAAAATGGTCATAGAATGCAGGTCTCTCCATCCAGTGCCCTTTTCAGGATGTAAAGAAAGAAATCCGTACAAATATTAGAAGTCCTTCCCAAATAAGTAAAGCAAAGCAACTGGTGGGATTGAGAAAATCTTCGGCAAATCCATTGTGTATACAAATTTGGAAAAAAAACATAAAGAACAGGTTTAAACCCCTGGTCTGTTTTGTCTGGCAATGTGCTAATGAAAAGTCATCAAACCTCTCGAAACTTCACTTTCCTCTTCTGTTGAAAACAAAGAAACCCAACAACGCAAACGAAAACATCACCCAACTTATCTCGGAAGATTGTAAAAATTAAGGAAGAAGACAATATAAATGTCTGACATAGACGAAGTGATTAAATAATACAGCATTCACTTTTTCCCTTCTGTCTGTCAAAATATGTTTTGGGGTTTGAATCAATGGAAGTCATGTGTTTCCCCCCTCCTAAATCCCACCTCTCCCATTTCCAGATGATTTTTGTGTTCAAATGAAAGGTGGGCTTTCCAGGCTTGTGGGGCCAAACATCTCAGTTCACCTAAGGAACACCTCGTCATGAGAGTGAAATTAACAGCGGCGGCAGAGCCCCAGAGAGACTTTTAAAAGCGGATGAAGAAGTAAGAAGGGTGTTAAGCGCTCTTTCCTCTCCCTCCGCTGAGCGAGTTTAATCAACACAGGACCCACCTCTCCAACCAGGCTAATCCTCTGCTGGAGGCCAGTGGAGATACTGGGGGAAGGGAGATCATTGAAAATATTGTACTTTCTTTTTTAAAGAGACAGAGAGATACATAGATGCAGTGGTCATCTCCTCTCTCTCTCTTTGTCATTGCCTGCAGACATGTTTGTGGTGACCATGAAAACGCACCAGCAGGAACAGAGGTCAGGGAGAGCCACAGTTACTGCCTCCTCTGTCTCCAGCACCTTCCCGTGGGCTGCTCCCTGCGGGTGACTCAGCACAGCGGATAGACTATTCATGCCCATCTCTGTGGGAGGAGGGAAAACTCTGATGGGCAACTCTGGCTCCTAGATGCTCCATTGTGCTGGCTGACATTTTTTTAGAATGTGCTGCAGTCTGGGATTCTTTTACCCTATTCCCCTTCCTTCCCACTCTCCCGTCAATGGGTGTGGGGCTCATATTGCCATCTAAAGCCTTCTCTACCTTCTCCTGCACCTTTGTTCTTTTGTTCACAGGTGTCTCTCCCCACCCTCTGCAAATCTCTTGCATTTTTAATCTTGCCTTGCGATCTGCTTCTCAGAGAATCCAAAATAACATGACACTGTTCTGAAAGATCAACTGCTACCCAACAGAGATAACTGTGCTCAAGGTTTAAAATGAGTAACTAGCCAGGGACTCAGACATGTCCCATTGATTATAATAGAAAAGAAAAAAAAATAAAGTTCTGGTAGCATTTTGTGTAAACTTATGACCACATTTAATCACCCAAAGTGTACCTTCACTGACTACCAGATGTGTCATTAACCATTTCTGAAAAAAGTGAAATAAAATCACCCAGCATGAGAATGCTGTGGGATAAGTCAATAGTAACAGATGGTGTTTATTTTGTCACTGCTTGTGTTAAAAAATTACCACCTAGTCCCATCAAATCCATTTCTTTAAGGTGGAAGCTTTATGTAAAAACTGCTACAGAAAATGCAATATTTTATCAGCTGTCATTGAGTTCCTTAAAATATGAGCACTTGTTTTCATGGTTTTCAGTTTTCTAGGACATGGTGCAATACACAGGAGATGGGTTTGTATAAATCTGACACGATGGAGTATTTTGCCAGCAGCTCTGTCTTGCAACATGCAATCTGTTTTGTTTTTCAAACAAAGTTGGTATATGAGTTAGTTGAAACGCTAGTGTTTCAAAGACCAAGATAGAATTTCCTCAGTTAAACGACCTTCTGGAATGTGATACGGTCCACATTCCCAACAATAGGGGGTCATTTAAATACATCACTGCATGTTCTTTTAGATAGAGCCACAAGGAGAATCATGAAAAATGATGCCATAGAATACACAGCAACCTTGGGGAAAGTTCACAATACATAAAGTGGGGGAAAAAAAAAAAAGAAAGAAAAGTAAAATACGCTGCTATTTTCTTTCAAAATACACACTCTGAGAGGCCATATAACAGAGTACTTAGGAACAGGTAACCTTGAGCCTGGGCTGTCTGAGAGGAAATCCTATCTCTGCCACATACTCTTACTACCTTTAAAACCTTGCTGAAGTCACTGGACCTCTCTCTGTCACCCCATACATCAGGGGTGATAATAATAGTGAACCTCATTCGAGGGGCTCTTCCGAGGATCAAAGGTAAAGCATTTGTAAAAGTGCCCGGCACAGAGTGTTGTCTAAATATTATTATTCCTGTTTTAATTTTTTATTACTTTTAATTGTAGAGAAAGCCCTGGAAGCATATTTCTCATGATGTTGATAGTGATTCTTGCTAAATGGTAAGACTGCTGACAATTCAAGTGTTTTTTTTCTTGGCTTATTTGTTTATTCTAACGTTTTCTCATACATGCATGCATGCAAAAAAAGTGCCATTCGGAGAGAAGAAAGGGAGAGAAAGGAAGAGGAAGGAAAATTCTCCTATGTTTCTGTTTACCAAATTCTGCTACTATAAATAGTGTATAACTGGATGAATAAAGTAGCTTGATTTCTTTTTTCGAAGTCTTATATTTAAAGACTCTTGCTCATTTAGAATTTCTCTTAAAATATCTTAACTAAAACATGTGAACTCTCGACCTCAATGTGAGCATGGTAAGTGAACAAAATCACATATCAATCAATGTGATGATGGAACAAAGAAAGTAAAAACACTCAGCACATGGAGAGTTTTCCCATGATACATAAGTTGGGGAATAAATGGACTCCCTTGACAATGCTTCCATTTCACCCTCCCTTACTTTATGATAAAAATTAAACCATTTTTTCCTTCAGAAAACACCTTATTTTCAGAAATAACCTTGTTGCATACGCATAATTTTTAAAAAGGTACTAACAATTATACTGAATATTTATAGGTTATATAAGTATATATGCTCTAAATATGTAAATAAGTCAAATGTTATATGGGTGCCATTTGATTTAAGATGATTAGCTTGAAGAAATCAAACTTTAATTGTTTCTTGTCACCCTGTAGTACAGGCTGAGTCGATTTTCTCTGAGGTTACCTGAGAACACATCACCAAAGCTCAGAGGTAAAATGCTAGATGATAAAATTAAAGCAGAGATGTAACTTCCTCCATTTCCTAGATATCCTTTTTTGTTATTACTTGTCTGGCCATGTATTTTAAGAAATTAGATAATAGATTTTTCAACAAGTAGGAGTCTGGTGACGAGACTGGGACAGCTCTGAACTATGACTTTTGTCTTTTCCCTCCAGGATTTCAACAAGGCCTTGGCAAATGACAAGTGGGGCTCTAAAGCCGAGGGCCCTCCCATGTGCCAAGATGTCATGAACTTTGTGAAGTTCTATTCTTTTTAATATCTAAGGCATGTGTTCCTTTAATGGCGCCCACATCCTAGCAAAGGTTCAGTGGTATGGTGGTATGATAGTCTTATTTTTTTTCTTATTCCCAATAGTTAGGCTGACCATCAAGAAAATTCCAGAACACATCTCTGAACATCATCTCTTCCCACGTGATGCGAAATGAGGTTACCATAGAAACTCGTCAGGCCTCGCTTATGCCGAGACCTACCTGCCTTTCTGCTCTGTAAACATGTTTCCATTTTTAAAGCCCTCGCTCAATCAAAGTGACTGCTGTGCAGCTCCCACCTGGAGAAAATCGGACCTCCGCCTGACACACAGCAACCCTTGGGCTGTGGAAGAGATGCCCGAGAGGAAATAAATCTTAACAAATGTGCCACAGCTCCTTTAAACACTTAAGTCATGAACACATGCCGCATTATTCACCCAAGATAGCAAACTTTTCCATCTCTAAAACATTCAGGATGAGAGAAGTCATAGACTCTACATAAAACTGTCTTTTGGGTCATTAAAGCACGAATCTGTGTTGCTTAAGCATTAGGAAGGAGCTGGCCTACCTTTTTGACACGCACGAAACTCGATGTGTCCTTACAAAGATGTCCTTTGCCACAGGATTGGTAGTGGATCTTAGCAAATAACAATAAGTGATCAATAAATTCTAGATCTTATTAAGTGTTAGACACTATTTTAAGAGCATTAAGCCATTACTCCATTTAATCTTTTCATTGATCGTATGAGAAACATACACTTATTATTCCCATTTTACAGGTGAGAAAATTGAAACTAGAAGATGCAAGTCACTTGCTCAAGGTGACACAACTATGGGTAGCCATGCTAGATTTGAACTCAGGTTGCCTCATTCCACAAACTGATACCTATCTGATTCTAGAAGCTGGTAACCAACCATTACACCTTAGAGGTGAAAAACCGCATGGGTGCTCTTATACAGCCTTTGTGTTTCATAACCTCTATACCCTTTATCATTTTTAGAAAGATAAATGTACTCTGCAGTTAGCAATAGAGACACAGCTGATTTTTTAAAAAATCTTCTATCACAGAGTTTTGTGTATCATTATGGATTTCCTACCTATCATGAATTACCTCAACTACAAAGTTCTCTTGATAATGCTTAGAATTAAACCCTTATAAAGATTTTGATTTAAAAATGCTTTTATGTTTTCACAGTACTTTGGCAAGCACTGGAACCAGGTAGAAGTTTATAAATATTAGGTAGAAGTGAAAATTTTGAGAATGACCGATAAAGCAATGAACCAGTGATACCAACCACTGAGATATCGAAAATGAATTTCCTCCCAATAGTATTTAAAAGATCATCTCAGGGATTCCCTAGGAAAAAGTAAATTAAAGAGAAAGGGGGAGAAGAGTGAGAGGAGGAAAAGGAGTGAGGGGGGAGAGACTATTACTGCTTGATTGATTCAAGATGGAATACAAAAGACTAGAATTACATGCACTTGGGGTATGAAAACAGGAGGACAGAGTCACTTTGGCATGGCAGATATGGGGTATGTGGAAATAAAAAGAGGAGGTAACTTCTAATCTTCACAGATGGTTTCATTTTTTTTTCATTGAATTACATTCGAGTTACTTTTCAAAAATATAATTTAAACTCAACGGTACAAACATTCCACAATTCTCCTTCCAGGTTGGTTGGTTTCTGAAGCTACAAATTTGGATGGCAATGAGAAGGAAGGCTTAACTATTGATCACTAACAATTCCACATGATGTTCTCAGAGTTTGTTTTGAAAATGTGACACTAGTATGGGAACCCCCAAGACAGCATTGGGTATGAGTCAAGAGCCGATGATCTGGATTTCTTAAGATCTCATTTGGGTTCCAGGATGGCCTCTCCACATACGAGCCATATTATCCTCAGGCTAATGGCTTTAGGTCTACATGCCACAGTTTTTCTCATCTATAATATGATGATATTAACAACCTATATATTCACTAACATACTTTCATGAATTAACAGAGATAATGTACGCGAGGATGGTTCAGTATAGTAGGTGCTCATTAAAGATGGGTGTTCTTGTTATGACAGTTACAACTATTACTTCTAATCTTATTATCATCAGGAAAAGGACTTCCGGTGATGGAAAGGAATAGTTTCATGTCCTTACAATAGTGTAGAGCATGCTTTATTCTTACAATAACATATTTTACTAAATTCTTCCATTGTTTCCTACCTTGCAAGTGCAGAACAATGGATGATGTGCTAAGGAATCTTTCCTTAAATATTACCCAAGCTCTCTCTAAGGGTACACGATTTCTTCATCTGTTGCAGATGGATTCTCCCTCCTGATGACTTAGTTATTTGCAACTCAAACGAAATGTCAGTGTGCACCCTCATTCCTGACCAGACACATACAGAGTGGTGCATTTTTGATGCCGAAGGCACAGGGAACGGACTAGGAGCTTCCAGAATGCAAATGCCTCCTGCTCTGTGCCAATGCCTGGAGAAAGGCTACTCTGGTGGCCACCCGCATGAGAGCCAAGAGCCAGGCAGCATCATTTGGAAAGACCATCAACCAGTTGGGACAGGTAGCCAAGACTGAGGCCATCTGTCTCATGGAGGAGAATCCAGCGGGTGTTAGAGACTTCATCAGAGAGGCTTGGGTGTACATTTTATATTTTTTCTCATCTCAGAGTAAATCTGAGTGTTGGTCAGGATCCTATTACTGAATTATGACCGCTGAAGATGAACTGGCACAGGTGGGTCCCCTTCCCAGCTGCAGGAGACCCTCTGGCTTGTCCCACTGCCATCTCCACACAGAATGTGAGATCTGTCCTTTTCAAAAGCTCAAGAAACCACAGGCAAGTACAATAGCCACCTGGCCACCCAAGAGGCATTTCTTTTATCCAAGTACTACATGCATTTTTAATTTAAAAATACTTCCAATTACATTAGAATCATCATAAATAAGAGTGCAAGGTGGTAGAGAGTGAAGCTGGCAGGCCATTCATAGATTGATTGTTATTAAAATTAGCAGTATTATGATTCCATCAATTATTTCTATACTTGGGAACATTTTGTGTTCTTCCAAACCTCTTTATGGCTTTTGTGAGTTTCATCATGATGTCAGGTACCCCTTTCCACAGGAACATAAATTTCATATCTGACAAATATAATTTTCCCTATCTATCTCAGGAAATCATTCTATTTGGAGCACGGAGAAAATGACAATGTTATTTCTAATGTTGCTTTGTGTTTATCCCCTCACATAAACCCAATTATCAGCAGCTTTTGGGACTCCTTTACAGTCAACCAGATGTTTATATAACAACAACAGCACACTCTAGTTTTTAATGATAAACATAATGGATGTTATTCTATTTCACATAAACAGTGATCTTCTCCTAGGAGGTTAGTGATATTTCGGCAACCAGAAAGTTAGATGACGTCATGGGGACTATCACTCCTTTGAGCAGCTAGGACAAAGTAGCATAAAAATGGCAGCCAAGGCCACATCTGTTTTCTTGACTTTCCTGTCTCTGCCGCTCAGGGAGAGAGACATGGTCCTGCCTGTCGCAGGACCACTGGAGGAGACAGTTAATAAATATTCAGCCAAACAAATGTATGCCATTATTACACATTATGACAACTACTATTAAAAAACAAGTGTAGCTGTGATTATTACTATTCATTAACACAGGAAACTATGTTAATAAGCATCCAAAACATTAAAAAAAAATACCATGTATTTCAATAGTAGTAGAATCTTCAGATTATCCTCAGCTTTTATATATATTTGTTTACATATATATTCTCTATATACTTTGTTTTTAAGGTTTCATTTGGGATAAAGAAGGTGTTATTTTCTTTCCTCTTTGTTATTTTCCTCTTTGCTAATAAAACTAGGGAGGGCAAACCATAGTAACATTATTTGCTCAAAAGTAAGCTATAAAAAACAGTCTGGTTACATTTTATCAAGTCTCCAATACCATGACTTTGGCCGTTATGCCCAAGGTCCCCACCATGCCTGACGGTTTCACGAAAACTCTGCTTAGAGTGCTATAGGCATAGCTTATCTCCCAGCTACTGAGCCCTGGAATTTGCACTCCCATTCTGGAGAGAGGTCTCCCAATGAAAGAGTCAGAAAGCTGCTGATGACATCCATGTCAGCACTTTGTATTGATTCATCATGCCCTGTATTTATAAATGTCAATGGTCAGTAAAGAATCACTATAAGGAATGCCAACAATTATGAAGGAAGAGACACATCTACCTCAAAGGAAAGTGTTTGCCAGAATCCCGCAAGAACAATTTGTCAAAATTGTTTATAATTATTAACCACAGAGAAGTGAAAGAGATTACTGCATCCATAATAACAGGTTTCTATTAAAAAAACATTCTCTCTTTGTGCGTGTACTCTGTCTTTCAACAAAAAGAGTGCATGTGTGTGCGCGCGCGCGCGCGCGCGCGCACACACACACACACACACACACACACACACACACACACACACACACCAGAGCCCTAAGAGAAGGTGTGAATTCTGGAATGGCAGAAAGGACGTAGCTAAAGAGTGAATAAGTGATTTGGAAGTAAAGTCTAGGAAATAACCTAGACGTAGGACAAAAATGAAAGAGTTGAAAACGTTTCTCCATTTTGGCCATTTTTGATGAGATTATAGAAAACTGGGTACTACTGTACTACTGCTGGTAGACTAAATTTTCACAACATTTTTGGAAGGTGATTTGACTATACATATGTATGTGTTACATACAGATATGTGTATATGTTTACATGCATTATAAATGTATGCATATATACATATATATACACAATTGGATATGGAAGTATATATGTATATAACACATATATACTTAGAATATGAATAAATATATATCCTTGATCCACTAAGTCTAGCTTCAGGCATATGTCATACAGAAATCAAGTATATGTACAAAGACATCCATTTCAGCATTGTTTATAACACTGAATAAAACAGATATAACTTAAATGTTCATTAGTAGGAGAAAGATAAGATTATTGTGCTTCCATCTCTGGAAAAACCTGCAACTGTTAAAGGAAATGAGCTAGATATATTTTCTGAATGAAAGATCCAAAATATGTTGTTAGAAAAAAGAAAGTTGCAAGGCAACACGTAGTGCATAATCACCTTTTTATTAAAAAAAGAAAAACAAGGTGTGTGTGTGTGTGTGTGTGTGTGTGTGTGTGTGTGTGTGTGTAAATGCTAGAAAAGTTCTAAAATAATTCAAACAATACTGTGGGAAGTGTGATTTGGACTGCTGAGTTAGGGACCTTATCCTACAATTCATACATATATCTAATTACAGAGTAAACGCTCTTGATTTGAAGTTTAACTTCATTATTGTTTGAAAATGTAAAAACAGAAAATTCAATTTGAAAATCATTACATAATTAGCTACTTAAATCACAACTTCTTTCTTTACAATTGTATTGAAACTGTTTCCTAGAGGCGTCAATATCATAACATCATGTAAAGACAGTTTATAACACAGAATCAATTGAGGTTTATTTCTTAATATGTACTTAGTAACTAAAATGTGTCTAGTAGTGAGTTAGGCTCTACATTTTTTTTTTTTTCAAATGCCTATAAATGACTCATAGTTTTATGGGAGATAAAGCAAAATAAGTCATAATTCAGAATGACAAAGATGTTTCTCAGATATGTGCTTTGATCTCAATGTCTCGCCCTTTCTGCCCCTACGCATTGCTGGTGACTGTCCAGTGCCGTGCGTCTCCACGCCCTCCTGTCAGTCTCGGCTACCATCCTCATGGTGTTACAAGCTCCTAGAGCTTCTTAGCTGGTTCCTGCCTGTCCTCTTGTTTTCCACATCCTGAGTTTTCTGAACTGTGGATCTCTCCATGCCACTATGTATAAATATGTGCTAATATATTTCTCTGTCCTTAACATAACATACTAACTGTAACTCAGAGGCCTTTCTGATTTCTTACCTTCTTAGCCGCCCGTCCCCCGCCACACCCCCACTTCATTTCTATCCTTTTCTCTCTTGCCTGTGACTTTTAGTTCTTTAAACTACCATTCCCTCATTTGCCCCAAATCTGATTATAATTCATCTTTGCTGGAAACCTCTCTCCTAACTCTTTTGCTGAATTCCTTCTTTATCCTTCAGATTTATTCCTATTATTATTTTCTCAGGGAGTTTTATTTTAACCTATTAGAGTACCCTATATATTTTTTCTTACGTCCTCTATCTGTACTTGTTTTCTCTACAAATCTGTAAGTATAACGGCAGGGATCGTTTTTTTGTCACCATCCCCAGTGCCAAGTACTATACCCAGCATAAAATAGGTTCAACGTTGTTTGAAAGGAATGGAGCGATTAATTAAATAGACTGCAAAGCCTATGGGGAGCATGGAAGGGAAAGTCCGCCAGAGCCCAAGGATGCTTTCTCCAAAGTCTGCGTCTCACAGAGTGACAAAGGCAATGCGGAGACAGGCTCTGATATTTAACCAGGTGGTTATAAAATCTGTGTTCACTTAAAAATAAAGAATAGCTTGGCCAATGAAAACAGCTGACTTAAAAAAGCACTGTTACCGTGATGAAGACTAAGTCATCGCTATTCATTCTAGAAAGATCCTGGCCTATCCCAGGTGACCACTGGAAAAAGTGCTGGCTTTCCTTTCCCTACATGTGGAGATGGAGACTACACTTTAGTGTCTTCACCAATAAAAGTGAACTCTTTCTGCTGAATACTGATCCAGAAAAAAAATCTAAACTGCTTATAATGTCAAAGAGTGCCCGTTTCTAATGACACATTTCAGGAAAACAGACTAAGAAATTAGTTTCTAAGCTTTCCCTATTAAATTGCCCTAAGATGAAAACTTGCATTCAGCACCAAGAGAGAAAACTGATTGAGTTGAATTATGAATTCGATATATTAAAATTCATCATGATCACATACCCCCTTAACTTTGAAAAGAAAGTCTAATTACTCCTAATCTAAACTGAATGAAAATAATGTCCATGTTTTCAAACAAGTACATCTATAGTATTTGCTGATAATATATGAATTCATACCAGAATTCCTAAATTGAGAAAATGCTTTTAGTTTAACACTCAGAGCTTTGGAATCTAATAAACTACCTATTTTATTTTTACCACTTGAATATCACCATGTGATTGTGGAAAAATAAGTATCCTATAGCAATATAGTTTAACATATTACTATTTTTTCCTAGGTAGATCTTGAAGACTGTTTAAATACATGATAACAGGGTAAATCATATTTTAAAGTTAGAGAAAAACCAGAAAGGCTACAGGAAATAGTCCTGTGGCAGCTGATATGAAATTATGGGTGCTTCATTAAAACCCAGCCAGCCACAGCTACCTCATAACTCAGGCTTAGAGCTTCATAATGTGATTAGGTTTTCAAGAGGGTACATTTGTGTTTTGGTTTTCTTTTAATCACTTTATGTTCAGCTCGATTTCCAACTGACTACTGATTGACGACAGTCATCATGACAAGAATAAAAAGATCATCAAGTTCGCTGAAGAAAAGTTATTAACTTTTAGTTTTCCTAAAGGGAAACATTCCCTATGACAGTAATTGAAAAAAAAATCTTTATTGACATTCTTTGAGGGAAAATACAATATTCAACATTTAGGCTGAAGCTAGATAGGTAAAGGAAATACAGATTTGAAGCAATTAAACAGACAAAGTCAGCCAAGAAAATTGGCTGTGAGAGGAGTCTTGTCTGCGTTTCTGGTCTGATTGGCAGGTTTTCTTCTTTTTTTTACTCGCACACTCACTTACTCCATGAAAATTTATTGAATGCCTAAAAATATGATGCACTTTTTCCCTCAAATAAGATGCAGGCTCATGGGTGGTCGGGGTAGAACCAATGACTAATCAACAAGTAAGGGGTTGTCAAGGTGGTGAATGCAGTAACAGAAACATGGACTGCTCTGGGAACACAGAGGACAGAAAAGATTCACTCCACATGTAGAATCTGCTTATTAGCTATTTTTACCAATCTCCAGACACTATACCACTGCCCTTAAAATGAAAAAAAAAAAAAAAAAAAAAAAAAGGCTCTGCATTGAGAGTATACAGGGGCCTCTTTTATGACTTATTTTGAGAGCCAGGACTTAAAGAAGTAACCATAAGTGTTTCATTTCTGGTTTTTAAAAAGAAATACATTTCCATGATTAGAAATATAGCATATGTTCATTGCAGAGAATTTAGAAAATCCAAAAAAGTTAAAAAAATGAAAGAAAGAAAAAAACTCATCTGTACTGTCACTGTTAGGAAATAGCCATAATTTTATTTCAGATATTTCTAATCTTTAATGTGTATATGTTATCTGTGTGCATTAAAATCTATTCCTGTACATGACAGGAACAGTCTTAGTCTACATTATAATGTGTCATTTAAAATTTCATAATATACTACAAATGCTATTCCATTGTTAAAATATTGTTCTACATCATGATTTTAATAGTCACATATTATTTTTTCACATTAATATATCAATTTATTTAACCGGTTTATTGATAAACATTTAGACTATTCCCAAGTCTTTTACATTATAAACAATGTAATAGCTTGAATCTTTTAATTTTGGGGGAGGAGAGGTTAATAATTTATCATATTCTATTCAAATTTATCTTTAAATCTCTATTTCTAATATCATCAACAAATAGAATATAGTATTTTCTTTAATTATTATATTTTAAACCATATTTTCTAACTATATGGTAAAAAAATCATTTGAAGCTTCCTATAGAGTTTTATGTTGAAAAGTGAAATTTTAAAAATAATGATTTTTTGGGGGGTGGTGAATAAGAGAAAAACATGAAGAAAACAGAGATAAGGTTAGGATGCAAAATATATACCATAAATATCAATAAATTTTGGTTAAAGTTTAGCTCTGATTTGCCTATCAACCAATAGAAACAGAAAAATACTATCAGCCATCCATGTAATAATGTCTAAAAAAGAAAAAAAAAATAGCAGTTGGTCTTTAATCCTCTATTCTCGTACTAAGTCATGAGAAGTGTTTTCTTGCAGCTCTAGAAAGATCTACGTGGTGGAATGAGTGATATGCTCAAATAACACAGCCAAGGGGAACAGAACTATGTGTTTTGTATAATGGTTTTATAAAATTGTACGTATTGCTAAGAACGATTAAAATACACTGTTTACAGAACTGTTTCAGGTTACGTCATCCTCTTGAGATATAACCGGAAATGCCCTGCAATGTTGTTAAACATGTGTTGAGGGTGGTTACACTTGGAGCTGAGTAAGACATTTGATGGCATTCCTTTATCCTCCACCTGTTGCGAGGCAGTGGAAGAGTGTGAGTGGGGACAGAGGACAAGGCCACCGACCTCTTTGCGCCCGCATTTGTACGACACGCAGAGAACGAGCTGAGAGAATTACCTTAAGGTACCAGTTGACTCTGAGAGGCCATTTTCAGGTGGGCTGTTCTCGCATAGTTTAATTAGTTTGACTTTTCCTTGATGATAACAAGTACCAAATTCACAAAATCTCAACTTTTCCAAGGGCATTTCAGGAGTAAAGGAAATGGATGTTTAATTTCATGAAGCATTGTTTCAGCAAAAGACACGGAGGATTACGGAAAACATATTTATAGTATACGAGTGCAGAAGAAAACAGCGGGTAGCAGTAAAATTTGTCATCCCAAACTCCTTTTTTAGCTTCTGGAACTAAATCATTTGCCATTTTTTTTTTTTCAGGAAGTCCTCGTGACTGATAGCCCTCAACCATGATCACTCTATTCCTGGGCAGACACAAATGTACATGTTCTTCGTGGGACAGAGTAGTTTTGCACTTGCCATATAGCTTTGTACACAGTCTCACATTCACTTATTCATTTTCAAAGTACTCTTGAGTACCAGGCATTAGAAATAAGTATAAAGCGCTGGGGTATTGAATTTTCCTTTTTACCAAGACTAGATAGATAATCCTAAATAAACCAGGAACTATGTCTGCTTTCTTCCTTCTTTCCTTCTTTCCCTCTCCCTCC
>CM053515.1:6602037-6613319 GCA_028627145.1 Eidolon dupreanum
GGAAAAAAATCTGGATTAAAAAGAAAAAGGCTGAAGTTTGAACCACACATAGCAGAAATGAAAAAGATATAATAAAAAAATTTATAGAATTGACTCGTCACTAAAATGGTGATCCTTGTAACATCCAAGTTCTGGAAAAATTGACCATGTGTAGAATAAAAATGCCATGTAAATAGATATAGTGAGCAGTTGTGGTGAAACGGGGCTTAGCAGATAGGGTTGCTTTTTCCAAAGCTGGCTCCTTGAATGTGTTTGAGATGTCACCTGGCCTATTCCAGGTCTTGCCAAGTATGGTGGGGTCAGTAAATACACCAAAGCTTTTGAAAGTCAGATTGATCTCTGACATTTCTATATTATCCAGGTTACCTAACCCATGTACAACTACTGGGATGATGGGGAAACACAGAGAGAAGAAAAGTTTGCAGTACAGTATTATCTGGATGTAACAATATTTGCCTTGTACCTTCTATATGAGAATGTCACTCTCTGACTTATAACAATATCTGCTGTATATTGAGTATTGAACTTGTGCTATATCTCAGTTACTCTCTTTGAGCTAGGTATTATTATCTTTTCCCCCATTATATTGATAGAGATATACAACTTCCAACATAAAATCACCAAATTCTAAGTATTAGAGCTGGCATTCTTATCCCCTTAACAAGTGTATATGGGAGACTTAGATGGTTTCTCACATAAAGTCCTTAAACCATGTGGTCAACAAAATATCCTAAGATTCTGTAAACATGAGTCATCTTCAAACGATCCCAGAGACGCTATGGTTAAAGCTGAGGATGCTGGTGGCAATCAGGCATAGCAATGGCATGTAGCAAAACATTTAGGCCTGATTGTCCAGGGAGCGGATCAACCACACAGTGCAAAGATGTGCGGTGGAATATGCATGGTTTTGGAAAGCCAAAGACTGTTAAAGGAGAGACAGGACCATGTTTTTTGAGCATAGATTCCTTCTTCTCTTCATGTGAGCCTCGCGTAACCATTTTTTGTCAAATTCCACATCTTAAGATTTAAATATCAGCAGGTATGCAAAAGTCTGTGTGTGTCACAGTAAACAACTAGAGACAAAATATTTATCTTCTCAATTCAAAAGATACACAGGCCATTAAGAAGCCATGCCAATCTCGTTAAGACTACAATATCACTTTAAAAACCTCATTAGATCATATTGGCACTGGGATTGCTCGATATTTTCAGTGCTTGTGTATTACTGGGCGATGCGTTTCTTGACATTCACTGGACAGCACCTCGGTTTGACAGAATGAGTGTTCTAAGTTGAAGATTTACTTCCTTGCGTGTGTTTTGTCAGACAGAGAAACAGAGAATGCAGATGTGGGGAATGCAAATTTGGAGCTGTCTGAGGCTAGAGCTTAAACAGAGTCCAAGGACATAAAGATTGTGGTGTTTTGATAGGGAGACATTCGCAAAAGCTTCGGTGCTGACGATGTGACCGGCTGGTACATACACACAATCTAAATTCTGGGTTTAGGAAGATTGCATTTCTGTTAACTGATACGGCTCTGATAAAAACCCAGATACAGTGACTCCTGCACCTGCATTCATCAGTGCTGCTACCATCCTGAGCACTCACCAAGTGTTTTACATGTTTATCTCACTTGATCCACCCCAAGAGGGAGGTGCTATTATTGCCCCCACTTTACATGTGGGGAGAAAGTGGAGGCCTACAGAGGTGATATACCTTGCCCGAGGTTACATAGCTAATAAGGTACAGAAGCCTGGTCTCAATTTTTAATGTCTTTTCTTATTAATATTTTTTTCCTGCTAGAATTACATCTTTCAAAGATATGTTTTAGACTGTCTATTTTGGGCATCTGCCTCCATGGGAAAGGTTTCGAATGTGTTATAGCCATCAGTTGTAGGTCGCTGTATTTGAGTTGCATATGTACTTTCTCAGGAATAAATATTTTAGGACGCCCAACCAAAGGTGAGGGCCAACAGAATAAATGTTCAAAGATGTCAAAGTAGAACAAAGGTGATGGCATGACTGAATAATCAGTTTTTGACCCCAGCTGGCTTGACCTGCATAATCCTGGAAATTCATTTGTCTCCATCGAAAGGGCAGCTGAGTTGACTAAACTGCATGCAGGAAGGTCAGGTGGCTTCAGCAGAGTGACTGGAGGCACAGATACTCAATGTCAATACACACTAGCAGCCACACACCCTGGAGTTTATTCCTCTTTTAAAGAGAATGTAATAGAGAAATTGTAGTCAGCAATAAGTTAGCTTTCTTAGGAGTCTAATGACATCATTATAGAACATTCTAACTCTGCTCTGTGGATACAATGTCATTCATGCCCCTGGGGTTTAGACCATGCTATCTCAGTTTTTCTATGCAGCCTCTCTCCATGTATCCTCTCCCATAAGATGGAAAAAATAAGAGCTTTTATAGACACAAAAGGGTCTGCAATAGCCCCAAGAGCACGCAGTATTATTTTATTCATCAGTCGTCAAGTGCCTGCAGGGTTCAAAGAGACAGGTCAGTAGAAGGGTGTATATAATATGAATTGTTCTACACTCAAAAAAAAAAAATTAGGTGTTTGCTGGCATGTGTCTCCAGGGTCCAAATTTAATAGAAGCTGTAGATTCAATTGGGGTCTCTCAACCTTACCCCTTTTTCTGAGGCCACGAACCTGGGAGTCAGTATTTGAGCTATGATTTGAATTTTCTGTTTGCTAATTGAATGTTCTCTCCTAATGCTACCACCAACATCCCTTATGCTACACACTGAAGCCTGTCCCTCACAGTCCTGACAGCGATCTCAAGTTTGTAAAATTCAGGCTGCATCGTGGGTGTTCAACACATCTCAGCGAAGGAACGAATGTCAGGGCCTGGAAGAGACGCTCCACCTTTCAGAGAACTTCCCCAGTGAGCGAGCATGAGGACCAGCTTTCCTCCCGATCCGGAGTGAGCAACCTTGTTTTGGCGTGAGAGCCAAATAAAAGTGTGAATGGGAACACGATTTTGCTCAAACATTAGAACGACTTCCCTCTTTTCTCGTCGTGGAAATGGTATACACACATTGCAAAATTGGAAACACTCGTGTAAAAAATTAAACGTAGACATTTCCCATTACCCAGAGTATGCAAGATATTAAATAGTAATATACGACTTGAATTATTTTATTGAGTCCTACCCATGGGTAGAGGTATAGAAATGGCCGTCTAACAAATGACATCTACACATTGGTCACACTGCTCTAAGCCCTGGCATGATTATAAAATAATAGAGTGAGTGACTGATTCCTGATCAGTTCTATGATGATGTTAAACAAATACGACGGACTCTCAAATGCTTCTCCAATTATTTCAAAGCTGTTATAAAATAACAGTCCTGAAATAAATTTTATTTTAATTCGCATTATCTTTACAAAGCAAATGTCTACTAGCCACCTCTCAAGAGAGCTATGGGTGAAGCATATGTGCATGACAGCAAATCACATTAGTGACGTTGTGCACCTATACTCTTTGCACTTTAATAACGATGAGGTCCAGGGTTTAATTCCAAAGGTGGGTGAAAAGGAAACTGAGCCCACATTTATTGTCATATCTGGATAAGTGTAGACAGGCAAATGAAAGGGTCCCGTGACTGAATCTGGTAACAGAGAACTTCATAAACTCACACATTGGAGACAGTGCTAGACTTCCTTGTCTCCCCTATTAGAACAGAGACGAAGTCTCTGAGTGAATAAAATGGCTCGGGAGACAACAAAGGAGCAGCAGGAAAGGATGAACAGGAAAGGAAACTCGTCAATGAAGGATGGTAAAACAGAGCAACCAAGGGCTTCTTTGGAGCTTGACAGTTGCCCAACAGGCCGTTGAAAACAGGATGTGTAACCTAGAGGGGACTGACGTATGAAAGGAGATACCTGTCAAGGAAGAAATGGAGGGATGGAGATGGAAACTGGAAGGCAGCCTCCCCATGAATATGCAGGTCCTAGGAGGTAATAAAGAATATCAGGACTGACTGTATTACCTTGTCTGAAGAACTTACCTGAGGACTAACGGCCAATATAATTTGGATGATCAAGTCTACAAACAAGTTTTTTCTGAGTATCATACAGATCTTTAAATATAAAGAAAATTGATGTATGGAGAGAAGAGAAAGAAAAGGAGAGGGAGAGAGAGGAAGAGAGAAAACGAATGAATATATTTGGACAAGGGGAATGAGATTAATAAAGTGAAACAAAGGGGAGAGCATGTGGACACACCATCACTGACATTGGCTCACATTGCCCTTTATAATGTGTATATGTTTAATAAAATCGCACCGCTCCTTTTGTCCTTATCTCTTGGCCACCTTGGGAGTTTTGATCCTTAAAATTACAAAGAGGACAGAGAAGGATCACAAAGCACTCCCTCTCGGATGCTCTGCCATCCATCTTTTTGATATGAAACATCTAAAACCAAATTCTCGAAAATAATTTTCCACTGAGCATTTATTCAGAGCTCTGTTTCTCTGGTGATTCTTAACAAAGGTTTTGTTGCTGGTGCCCAGAGGAAAGACTAATTTAAATGTAGAAAGAGACACTTAAAAAATAATGTCATCTGTTGGCAAAATCTCTGAGGGTATTACCTCCCTTTCACACAGGCAGGGAGCTAAACCTGATTGCATTTAGGGTTATCTTTAGCAGCTATACTCAGAATCAAAACATTCTCATGAGGACTATTGTTCTAACTAATCTACTTATTAAGCTTTTATTCAGTTTTAATAGTCTTTTATTAAAAAAACTCAAAGGGGACAGCAACGGATTTTGCAATTATTAGTAAGGAAAGCACAGCCTATGACCTACAACCACTGGTTTATCTAAGAATGATCCTCTTTTGAAAGCTATGTTTTAAATCATTATGCTTAATTACAGGTACTCACTCCCCCATCTACCACCCTGCCCTCTACTCCCAACAAAGTACAAACAGTACGAAGCGGATTTTCCTCCAATTTGGAGGCTGAGGTGAAAAACTCAGCAGGTGTGATGCGTGACTACAGTTTCAAGAAGTGACATGGAGCAGCTGAGGGTGGCATTTCAGAAAAAAAACAACACACTACAGAACATTTGTAAGTAGGATGTTCAAAGCTTTGTTTAAACCAATTCTTCGTGCCATCTAATATGAATTTGTCTTTCATTTGCTGTATGCTTCCTCCACCTTACTGTCTTTAGGGTCTAGGACAAATCAGTCTGATGTGTTTCCCTCTTCTTTATGCATCGTCTTTCTTGGGCAAGAGATGTCCACATATTTCTTTTGACTTAAAGTTACATTCACCAAACCAATTCAATGAAGGTTTTCTATTTTCTTACTCTCATTAAGGACTTTGCCCACAACTTACAAATGGTATAATTTTAAAGCAGGTAACGCATTTTCCCACAGCTAAACAAATTATTGGCTGTGTACCTGAACACAGATAGAAACCATAAAGAAATATGTAGAGAAACATGCCATAATATTCATGAAAACGTTGAGAAACGTGGCAGGTAGAATTCCACCCAAATCATCCTGGCTTCCCTGGAAACACACCCACTGTTTCTTAATTTCATAATTTATTTCTTAAGTTTGATTTGGAAGTTGCAAATAGAAGGAGCAGCCTACGCCTACGTTAAATGCATGCTCAATGAAAATGCAGCACCATGCGGCTGCTCATTTATTCCTTAACTCCTGACCAAATATTTTATACATTAGGCCTTTACTATTAGAAGTCGTTGTTTCCCAGATCGTTCTCACTCAAGGTCTCTCAGAAAGGTTTTAAGAATCATCTAAAAGCAAAAAGAGAAAAATAAATCTCACACTACTGACATTGTTTTGTTTCTCAAAAGCCAAGAATGTTCAAGGGGTCTATACCCCCGTGCCCATTAGAGGGCACGAAAGATGCTGGAAGTCGTATTAATGCAAATAGGGAATGACCCACGGAGTAACAGCACTTAACATTTGTGGAACATTTCTAACATGTATTAAACAGCATAATCATTAGTTAACAAAACCTCATAACACCCTCCTAAGAGACATAAGGGGTATATATGAGACAATAAACCTTGATAGCACAAGGCAAGTCTCTGATAAACAAGGGTTTGATCTTTGTTTGAACACAAGAGCTGTATTTTTCTTCCATCAGGTGTCTTGGTGGAGCTAAGAAAGATTTATTTCAATGGCCTTGAATGCTCATCCCCAAATAAACAAACCCAGCCCCAGGAAGGAGGGAGAGGGAGTGACTCGGGTTGTTGAGAAAGATTTTCAAAGGTGAGAAAACCAGATCATAATGTCTTTGTTGGGGACTCTGTTATGAGAATTGGGGCACTGAGGTTCCAAGGAAAGACTTTCTCCTGAGATTAAAGATCAATATCTTATTTGATTTGCAGGCAGGAAATAAACTTCGGAATGGAGAGTTGCTTACTGTCTTTTCCTTAGACTCCTCTTCCAGTTTAGAAGGCAGCTGGCCACATCTTAAGCAGCAGATCGAGAAACTGAGATATCTGGAAGTTTCATATGAATTCCCTAGACCTTATGATCTATACTGACTGACAGATGGTGGCACACCTGCCATATTCCTCTTTAGTCAGGTACCTGGGATGTCAACAGCAAAAAGCACTGACGTCAGTGGGATAGATGGCTGGCTAAAGCACAAAAGTGGACATTACAGAGATGGACTGCCCCTCTCTCCCCCTGTGGCAGGTACTGTGGCTGGCCTACTCAATAGCCATCAGTTGTTTCTCCAGTATCTCTCCTTCCTTCCTAACCAGACCCCATTTTTATTCATACTAGAAGGTCAGCCCCTCACTTAACCCAGAGGGTGACCTATGTTTTGTCTAGTTGTCTAGTAATCGCACACACTTGCTTGATTGATTGATGGGTGGGCATATTCATCCAAGGAAACATAAAGGAAAACAGGCAGGGTTAGAGTCCGAAAATGATTTTACTCCCTGATGAAAAAAGAGGTATGCCTGAGGGGAGCCCTTCCCCACGTTTGCCTGTCTGGTTTGGATGCACTCATGGGAGAGTGAGATGCTTGAAGGTGAGCCTGAATGTGAGCCAGGGGCAAACATGGCCAGCACTAATACAGAGATTCTCCAGTCCTCAAAGACATTGCCGAACTACTGCATGGACTCAGACACCAAGCACCTCCAGACTTCAATGCCTTTAACTTTAATCCAGTTTTAGTGTGATATCATTATTTTTGAGGCTGAAAGCAGTTACAAGGCTACATTCCTCCTCCCTCTTCCTCTCCCTTAGCACTTTCTCCACTGAAGGATATTAAAAATTTATACGAGACCTGTGTGTTGCTCAAGAGCTCGTCAGATTTGAATGCCTTACAGTTATTTATTAGGAGCTATAATGTATAAGGTGACCAAATGCATCCCATTTGTTGGGGACTGTCCTGGTTTTTGCAGATACAATGCTGCATCCCAGAAACTCCTTCAGCCTTAGGTAAACCTGGTTGGTTGGTTATCCAAAGGGTACAAAAGACAATCCAACATATGCAATTTATTCTTCCCTCATATTGAGAAATTATCCAGATAATTTGTGTTTTTTTCCTCAATTATCTGGGCACATCAAGCACAAATAAAATTTGGACTGAATTTAAAGTAATGTCTTCGATTGCCCACTTTGCTTTCCAGATATAAACTGAAGAATGGTGATCTCAGACCATTTGTGAATAGTACCTAGTATAGGATAAAATTAAGATTAATATTATGCATATATGTATGAATTATACATACACACACACACACACACACACACACACAATCATGTCAGGGGCTCAAAGCACTATATTGAACTACCTCATTCAACTCTTAAATAATTCTAAAATAATTTTTCACATTTATTCCCATTTTACAGATGAGACAACTGAGGCTTAGAGAGCTTAAGTAACCTGCCAAAGGTCACTCATATGGTAAGTGTTTGAAGAATAAATTCTGACTTTTGCCAGCAAACCTCAGTAGATTTATTCTGGAACTGAAAGTATTCACAGAACACAGTCAACGCTTATGTAAACTGAGTTAGAACATTCTAAATGCTCACTACCATTTCTTAGAGGATTCACTTCAATTCCTTCCAACCTACAGATTTCAGCACAAGCCCCTGTGGAAAATGAAAAGCATGTGCTTGGCAAGGTCCCTGTTGATGCAGGCTCCAGTTGGTACATGTCACCGGCAGGGACCTGCTGAGTCAGTCTCCACACTCAGTGGGAGGAAAGTCCAATTAAAGGCAAATGCCACATCGTGCACCTTTGCTGATGGGAATCACCTGTTTTACATGAACCCCTCTGACTCTGGTCCAGTAGAAAACCACACAGAGCCCTTGAGTGGTGAAATCAGAGGTTACTGAAGCAGAAGTTATCAGCGAGGCCCTGTCCTTGCAGGAGAGGAATGAGAATGATGTTGGTGATTTTTGATCTGATTGTATTTAGAAGATAATGTCAATGGAAATTGAGTGTTGTTACTAGTGCAAAGTAAATGTCGGGGCAGACTGAGACATTTAAGAAAGAGTAGAGAGGCCACTTTCCAGGGAAAACCATTCAGTTTTATTAACCGTAGAGTTATTCCGTGCCACATGCTTTTTGGCCAAAGTAAAATAATTGAGGGAACCCAAAGACAAAATATCAGAGTCTATTTTTATAAGGGTAAAATCCAGGTGGAACCCCAGGTGACCTTATTTACTTGCTGAGTTTATCTCTCTCTCTCTTCCCCGCCGCCCCCGCCCCCGCCCCCAAATATAGGACTCTCACAATAGCACCTCCAAAGATACGTTAATTGTTTTCTGAATGGTTGGTGATTTATTTGGTACACACGGGTACCATAAATTTAAATAGTTTGAAGGTGTGTTGACATTATCCCTCTCATATCCTATTCTTCCCATTACCGCCCCCCCCCCACAGATGATTTAAAAAACTATAAAATGGGGTCATCATATCCACTTTTTTGGTAATGTTTATGACCATGATGAAGATATTACTCACTGACAATAATAAAAACATCAATAACGGCACTACTAAGAATAGCTTCATTTGACTGTTTACTATAAGCCTTGTACTATGTGATTTTATATGTGTTATTTTATAAGCCTTGTGCTATGTGATTTTACATGCATTATCTTATTCATTTTTCACAGTAACCCTATGTATGATAGCCCTAATATCATTGCCCATTTCTGGGAGAGGAAACGGAGATTCAGAATACTGAAAAATTTTGCTCAAGGTCACACAGCTAGGACACAAGGAGAAAGCCTGTGTGTGAACATGACCTGTTTGACTTCAGACTCCATGCTTTACAACACTCTATTATATACCCGCCACCTGCAGAGGCTACTTATACAATAAGATTTATAATACTTAATATTATATTTTTTAAAAGGACCACAGGGTTATTTAGCCCATGTCCTGACTAGTCTAAGATGAGTTCCACATAAAGCTATGCCTTAAGGTTGTACAAACCAAAAATATAATGAGAGTTCAAGAAGAGTTTAGAGAAATTCTTGGATGATAGATCTTTCCCAGTTAGGGATGCCCCCTTTGAGGACAATATCACAAAGGGCAAGTATCATCATGTCACACCATTGTCCCTTGGTGCTACTATAAAAGACAAAATACTGAATAGTGTGGACTATAAGTTTTATCCCACATGACTTTTTTATGTTCTTGTGATTCTTAAAATATATCTAAGTAACCTATTTCTACAATTCATCAAACTTAACCATGAGGAATAAATGAATCTTGCTGTTACTTGTCCAACTGGAGGCAAAGGTGAAGCCATTCTTATAAGAAGGGGTTACTATTTTTGTGCGTGTTTTGTTGGAGAGAAAATGATTGGAGAATATCTGGGTCCTTTTTTCATTTCTGCCTCCCAGGTGCTGTCAAACTCTGAGCTCCACTTTACTCATTAACAACATGAATGATTTGAAGCTTGGGCACTCCCCCTCAGGAAACAGGTGGAATTAAAAACAACAACAACAAAACAAAAACAAAAACAAAGCAAAACCCGAAACACCAGTCATCAAGGAGACAGGCAAGAGAATTTGTTTGTTGAGTGCTGAATTCTATATAAGAAAAAAAGTACCTTCTTAAAAATTCATCACCATAGGCTTGCCTTCAGGCAAATTTGGTCTCACATATATCAGGAAACGCCAAGACAAGAAATCAAAGGGGTCGGGAGTTGGTTGTATTTTATAGAACCTACCAGAAGCCAACACCAATTTCTCTGCAAGGATGGAATGTATCCTCAGTTTAGGTCTCACAAAATAGTCACAGATTAATTCCACATAACATAAGTTCACACTCCAAAATTGTAAAATAAACAAGGAAACAGTGTCTATGAGCAGTAATAGAAGAAACGACAGAAAAAAAGCTTTTGATACTAAAATTATGAGATTCAGATTGTAACATAAGTGTTTAGATATTTTTAAAAGAATTCAAATAATAAGCAAAAAAGAAAGACACCACTGAAGAAAGATCAGCCAGATTTATTTTTTTAAAAAAAACTTCTAGAAATAAAATAGTCTAAACAGAAATTCAAGAAGTGAAACAATAAAATCATCGAAATAAAAATGCAATATACATATTCAGTAGCCTATTAGAATTAAAAGATAGAATTTATCCGGAATGCTGAAGAGAGAGAAAAGATTAAAATATGAGAGAATACAAGACACAGAGTAAGATAAAATGAAAGCATACATCTAATTTGCTTTCCAGGAAAAAATTAAAATGAATAGAATGTTGGAAAATAATATGGCTAAGAAGTTTTCAAATATGATGAAGAACCTGCATCCTCAGAGGAAGAGAACACAACAAATTCTAAAGGTAATAATAAAGAATATATACCTAACCACAATGGAGTAAAACTTCCCAAATCAAAGACAACGAAAAGATCTTAATGGCAATTAGCAACTAAAAACTCAGAGTATCTGCAAAGAAAAAAAAGGTTATTCTCAACAGATTTCCCAGGAACAATAATTAAAGACAGAAAAGCCTAAAAATCTTTTAAATCTTTAAATGACTAAGGGAAAACAAATGCCAACCTAGACTGTATTACTGGCTAAACTATTACTTAATAATGAATAAGTGTTTTTCAAGTGAACAAAAACTCGAGTTTGTCACCAATTGATCAAAATTAAAGGAACTCCTGGAGTAGTAGCCCAATGCTCAGAGATTCCAATTTAGTTGGTCTGAGGAAGGACTTCAGAGTCAAGGGAGAAGGGAGAGGGGAGGGGGTGGAGAGAGACAGAGACAGAGACAGAGACAGAGAGAGAGAGAGAGAGACAGAG
>CM053515.1:6613419-6650183 GCA_028627145.1 Eidolon dupreanum
AAGATGAAAATGAATGTGAGAAAGACTGAAGCAATCAATGATGCACATAGAATTTGTTAAATGTGGGTAATGCTGCACACATATTAGTTGTATAAAATGAAGATAAGGAAGTTTAATTTTGCATAGGAAACAAGTAAAATGAGAGAGGATGCTCGGTTAAACTTTTGCAAGGTCTTCTTCACATTATTCAGGTGAAACAGTGACATTTATCAAAATGAATGCCTTGGTGTATATCAAAAGTTTTATAATTGTGTTTGATGCACAATAATAGATCTCAGAGATTCTCAAAGATCTAGCAACCCTACATTTTATCAAGCAAACGAGAACTCTTTTTAGAGTAAAAAGGGTGCTATAAATAATTACCCTGGACAACAGATACAAACCAGGATCATTCCAAGAAAATCATGAGAGATGGTCAGCTTCCCTCAGGGCTGAGAGGTGTGGTTGAATGAGTTCATCTCTGAGTCTCTTCCGCTCCCCCCATCCCTAGACCCACCTAATGAGAAACTTCCTTTTTTTGTTTACTTAATATCTCATAGTTCTATGAAAATATTCACTGGATGAAATTATAATGAGCACCTGCTAATTTTGCCTGCCTCCTACCAATCCCATCTTCTTTTGGTAGCTGCACCTCAATTTTCTTTTTGGAAAACCACACTTCCCCGTCACCCCCATCTTTCACTATCAGTCTGTGCCAACTCTAGAAACGGAAATATATTTCAAATCTGACTAATGAGGTGTTTCTATTCTCTTGGCCACTATGATCGGTTTGCAACATAAGTATATAAGTCAGGATAGTCAATGAGAGTCAAGCTAGAGAAGTATTAACAAAGAGAACATGCCTCCTGTTGAATTTTCTGGTTCTAAGGATTGTGTAAGCCTGCAGCTGCTGGGAGCAGGAGGTGGAGGGGCGTGTCTGCGATGAAGCCAAACCAGAGGGAGAGAAAGACACACACAAGGTCCTAAGGACATGGTCTGTACCACTGCATCTGGCCTAAAGCAAATTATGCTCCAGCACGCTGAGTGAAGTGAGACAATATCTCCTAAAACATTTTTTTTTGGTATTTTTTTTTAGTACAAATTCTATTATTATTTAAATTCTTATTTAAAGCCACTTTGAACTGGGTTTCTCTACCAGTAAATGAAAGGAATAGCGGATAAGATGTATAGTTTGTGAAAACCAATGACCAGAGTAATCTGGCAGTCCTTTCAACTTTAGTGATGTCACTGAAGTGGCACCAGCTACATAAGAATGAGAATTAGAATTACTCCCGCCCCCCACCCATATGCTATTATTCAAACCTATGGCTTGAAGCTGCACTTAACTTTTAAAAAGCTTACTATTTCTAAAAATAGATCTTCTATCCCAACTCACTTTACAATTGAAAAAATGAGCCAGGTTTGTATAATTCTAAATTCACATTCTAAGATAGGCAGCTTATAAAATTTTGTTCATGATCTGATTTTTAAAACATTTGAAGGGCCTTGTTTAGATCATAGAAATTCAGCTAAAGCGAGCAGCTAGAATTAATGCTTTTGAATTTCTTTGATTCTGATCCTAAATCTCATAACTATGAGTTATTGAAATGCATCATTGTCAGTATTCCAGGGAGTCACAACAATAAATAAGGTCCCTGCTCAGTTCAAGGTGCCCAAATGACATGTAATAAAATATACCTATTATTTTGCATTTTTCTGAACACTTGACTTAAGACTCTAAAATAGTCTATATTTGATGTATTTCAATACTTTAATTTTTAAATATAATTTGTTACTTACATTAGCAACTAAGTTATCATATATTTTGAAAACAAAATTAAAATATACGATTGAATTGATGTATCCCCAGCACCCAACAGTCCTTGTTGGCACAGAGAAGTTCCTCGGATATTTGCTGAATGAGTAACAAATGAATAAATATACCTAAAATATACATTATAAACATGTATCAGGAAATATAAAAAGTATAATAAAAATAGGAGAATGAAATTATTGCTAGTTACTAGTCACTACCTTAGTTAGACCAGGGTTTCTGGAATGCCAAGTGTTAAATTAAAAAAAAAAACAACAAACGTTTCTCTGGGCAAAAAGCTTAGAAAAACAACGTTTTGTACAGGTCTTTCCTGTAGGACCTCTCAAAGCATTGGATACACCAGAATGCCTTGAAATATCCAAGAAGGGATATTAGCGAAGCAATGGATCTTAGATATAATTCTTCTAAAGTGACAACCAAATTTAATTTTTGTGGAATATCTCTTATTAAGAGTGTTCCTCAGACCCCACTTTTGAGGGATGCTCCCAGACTCTCACTGTCAACGTCCAGAAAAGGGCTTAACTAATGTTATTTCCTTTGAAAAATACACTGTAGAGTCAGAAAATGTTATGAGTTCAGATACTTCATATAATTAACTGTTGTCATTGAATTACTGATTTTTATCTTATTTCAGGTGTATTTACAGGTATGAGTGTGACAGTTAAAATAACGGCTTAAATCATCAGAGCAGTGATATGCCACTTAGTAACTCGGAAGAGAGAGGTGGCGTTTTCTCATTCTTTTGGGTTTCATCACGGCAAACGCATCATATGGGAAGTCAGGTGTTTTTGTTTGTTTGTTTGTTTGTTTGTTTGTTTGTTGTTGTTTTGGGGGTAGATAGAGGATCCAACATCTACTTCCTAGGGTGTACAACTGAACTCCACAGATTCTTCCTTGGATCTCAACAAAATAGAGAGCTTAGAGGAGCAGAAATTACCCTGGATACAGAACTGATCAGCATAAATTCATCACAGAATCACGCTGTGGATGCACAGATTATTTGGAAGCAAAAATGTGAATATCAAGTGATGCTTTGAAAAAAATGCCTGAAATGAAAAGGATAGTGTTTCAAAACTCAAATGCAGTTCTACATTTCTTATGTATCAATAAAATGTGGATAAATGTGTCAGAGAGTATTGAGTATTTCATTTGCTCCTTGTATTCAACCACATTTTGGGTTATTCCTTATTGATTTATGATTTTATTAAAGCCCTAGGGATATGTTTTCCTGCATATTTCTAGTTGATGATTGAATGTGTATCTGATGTTTTCTAAAGAACACGTGGAATGCTTCCTTGCAAAGCTTCACCCTCTTTTAAAGAGATACTTATAATAGGAGTTCAATACAACAACAAATAAGCATCATTTGTTTTCCTCTTTATCTTATCTTTGTTCCACAGGAATTTAAATGCAAATGTGAAATAGAATGAACACCAACAAATGCATCAACTGCTCCCACAATATAATCATTGCGATCTATAAAGCATAACAGGCCCTCTTGTGCTGTCTGCTTACTGTCACAGTATTTTGTGGTTGGAAATACATTCTGTGGGTGTGATTTTGCAACCAAATTTGAAAAGGAACACCCTGAGAATCATCCCAGTGTTTATGTGAGAAGAGTGTAATGTTTGCTTGTGCATGTATGGAACAGCTTTATTCTTTATTTAACTTATTTTTACAAAACAATGAAGAGAAATGTATTTTTAGCATCAATAATTAAAACCAGGGAACTCAAAGGGAGGACTGATCTTCCAGCCTTATCTAGGCAGAGCATTCTCCCTGTCTCCAAGCATGACCCACTCCAACTTACTGACCAGCCTCTCGCCCTTAACTGCATGGGGACCATCCCAAGCATTAGTCTTTTTACTTTGAGAAACTACCCCACCTGCTACCCTAGGCCAATGAGTTACATTTTTCAGTACTTTAGAAATGGTTGAAGGTGAATGGACTGGGTTTCTAGACCAGTCATTCTTAATCTGCACAAATTTCTCTATGGCAAGTTGTTAAATAAGAGACTCTCAGACATCAAATCTAGAGATTTCAGTTCAGTGTGTTTGGAGGACAACATGAGAAACTGCATTTTTAATACGCATCCCATGTGATATAGATGGACAGTCCCATTTCCACTAGAGCAAGGATTGGAAAACTAAGGCTGATGGGCCAAGTCTGGCCTGCTGCCTGTTTTTCTAAATAAAGATTTGTCAGAACACAGTGACATCTGTTTTGTTTAAGTATTGCCTATGGCTACGTTTGGACTACAATGAGAGAGGTGAATAGTTGTGACGGAGATTGTACAGTCTACAAAGCTTGTAATATTTACTATCTGGCCCTTTGCAAAATGCCCATCTCTGCTCCAAATGGTATTTGTATTAAATTTTATGCTTCAGACTTAAATTGATGCTGTTATAATATGTATGTTATCCTCAGCATATCTCTCAACAACTTAAAACCTTCTAGTGGTTTCTCAAAACTTAATTTCTTAACCTGGCCTACAAGGCCCTTACTTGACATGGCTCCTGGGTCCCTCATAAATGTCATTTCTTCCTCTTTCCTCTAAGCCTTTGCTCACTGTTTCCTATGCATACTGACCCTTCTTTCTGATCCTCAAATACGCCATATTTGTTGACACTTCAAGGTCTTTGCATTTGATGCCAATTTGAAAGCATATATTCTTGTGCTTTCTTACTTTTTCATTTCAGTATCTATTTATGAGACATTTACTATGTTCTTAAGACACATACTAAGTGCTTGGCATACATTTTCGGGAGTAAGAGAAGTTTGGTTCCTTCCATTAAGATGTTTACAATCTAATGCAGGAGAAATACCAAATAACTAAGTACGTAAAATCTACAATAAAAATGATTAAAAGTGATATAAATGTTGAATAAATTAAGAACAAAGTTTATTTTATAAAAACAAGAAAGTCAATTTCTCCAAAGAGTTAAATAATAATCACCCATGAAAATCGACCAATTTTGAATATATTTTATGTTTCAGAAAAATGATCTGTCTTGGGTAGTCAACATGTCTGAGTTCTAGTCACAAAAATTATGGGGCAAGCAGTGGATTCTAGTGGTGGGAATGCTATGGTCCTTCTCTGCCATTTCTGCCCATCCCCTGCTTTTGCTGCCTTTCCTAAGAAAAAAACATATTGAGTATGGATTACACATATTCTAATATTTTGTACCTGGCTAGAATATCAGGAGATGCCATTTGGTTAAAGAGATAAAAAAAAGTTATGGCTCTTGTGGCCTAGGTGTTGCCATGTGCAAATTATTCTGGCTTCCTTTGTTTCTATCTTTCTCAGGATTGGCAACATAATATGCAGGGCTCAGTGAAAAATGGAAACCCAGGCCTTTTGCTCAAGTTCTTAACAACTTCAAGAAGAAAACACAGCCGTATGTTAAACTAAGTGTGAGGTCTTTGTGAGCACAGGGCAAAGCACAGGTCGCAACCCCACGCGGCTGGCCCCGGTTCCTCCCTGAAGAGGGGCTGAGGTGTGCCATCTCAGCAGCACCACTGAGTCACTGTAAGGGCACGAACTAGGCGGCCTCAAGCAGCGGCCACATCTTAGGGACTAGGGACAGGGGCCACATCTTATGCTCCTTTTGCTTTGCCTTTGTTATGTTCTTACAGAGAAGGATGGAATCTGTATTGGACTTACGCTGAATTTGAGATAAGATCAGGTTTATAACTGCAGAAAAGTAGAAAAACAAGACTTACAGCGTGCATTACTTCTGGGCTACTTAGCTGTAATCAACCCAGAGGAGTCTCCTCTAAGCTCCAGCCCACCTCACTGTACTTTTATATTCGTAACTTGTGTCAATGCCCAATTAACAATAAAATGTTCTTGTGCCTAGCTTATCTAGATTGTGCACACATTTTCCAAGGTTCCTCCAGGAAAAAAATGGCTAGTCTAGGATAGAATTTTGGGTTTAAAATCTGTTTCTTAGACATTCTTGCTCTCCATATCTATTGGCAAAACTATTTTAAT
Organism: Eidolon dupreanum; assembly: GCA_028627145.1. Classification (NCBI taxonomy): domain Eukaryota; kingdom Metazoa; phylum Chordata; class Mammalia; order Chiroptera; family Pteropodidae; genus Eidolon; species Eidolon dupreanum. The sequence continues at coordinate 6,619,227 of CM053515.1, forward strand.
ACAGCTCACAGATAGATTAGCTTGATTCATTTTCTAATAGCTGATACCATATACTTCAAATAGCCAAATAGTTGAACTAAAAGACAGCAATGTCAAATATTTTCTTTCTACCAAATTCACACACATGTCTATGAACACAGCTTTGTGCTTCCAAAATGTGAGTGAATGTGATGTGACTGCTACAGCAAAGCATCATAATAAAGTGATTTTGCTCATGTTCAACAAAAATTGGCAATTGGCCCAGAATGTGTATAAAGTAGGACAGGGAAGGCTTTCAGATTCTAACTGTACCAAAGTAATGGGCATCTGGTGTTTGTGTATAGCGTTGATAGAGATTTTTAAGAGATGCCTTGCTTTCTTTTGGTCAAGGAGTAGACATATGATCACAACCAGGAAACGAACCTACTGTCTTAGGAATTAGTCTTGAGTAGATTAATGCAAAGACAAAACTTGGATGGAATCATGTGAGAAAAACTATGGGTAGCGATTCATCCTACTTGTGCCTTTATGAGACTACACATATATGTTCTCATTATCCAGCTTTTCTGAGCTGTCTTGTTTCCAGCCCATTCCCAGTGCTTTACTTTTGAATCTGTTTATTTTGCTCTAATATTCCTTTCTAAAACATTTTCTTTGTTTGGAGTCAGTTTCTGTTGCTTACTACCAATGACCCAACACTATTATAAACACAAAATGGCTATTGATCTCCCATCATTTTAAATAACTAAGAAAATTTCATATAAAATGAAGATACAGTGTTCATAACCTATTGTGCTTATTGTTAGGCTTCATTGATTTAATTGTTTCTCTAATTTATTTATTTAACACTTTTATTAACAATAGGTGCCCTCAGTGGCAACATTACCACTGAGAATTCTAGTGCACAAGTAGCACATCTGTGCTGACAAGATGGCTCATGAGATTGACCTAGAAAATGAATTGTGTAACTGGCTCCACAACAGATCCTGAACTATGAAAATGTAAGTAAATGAGTGGAAATTCAACCCTCTTCCCACTATTCTGTATTATTTCTGAATCCATTGCTTAGCAGGGTTATTACATCACTTCTTCGATAGAAAATGTGATTTAGAGGTTTTTAGAGCCATATCATAACAAGCCCTATAAATGCTGGATATTGATAAACAACTTCAAGATGAAGAGGTAAAGGTTTAAAAAGCATAGATGAGGCATGTAGGATGACTGAAGGAGATGCCATGTTGGATAATTCCCACCCTCGTGTAAAATGTGGGATTCTCTCAAGTGGAGTCAGAACTAGGACGAGGTGAATAAAGTGCACAGGGAACAGTTTTAGGAAGCCCTTTCTCCTCAGGTCCTATAAGTGCAGAGCAGGCACCTGAGAATGCGCGCTTCCTTAAAAGTTACATCCTGTGCACCTCATTTGCTGCACCTTAGGCCAGGCCATGTTTGCCAGGTGATCAAGAGCTCTTAAGAGACATACTCATTCATTCTAATCTGGTCGAGGACAAGTTCACAAAGAAATCTAAAATGATGCTGAATAACACATGTATCATAACTGAGATACAAAATGGCTGAAAGTAGAAACTACATCGACAAAGACTTAGCGGAAGTAGTAACATTTGAAATTAGTTGACTGTATTTGTTTTCTATTTTGAGAACACTCAACTCAAGACTGACTTAAGCAAAAAAGGAAACATTATTGATTCATATAACTAAAAATTCCAGGGGTGTGGTGTGACCTGATGTAGGGACATCACATGATCTTCCCAAGAATTTGTTTCTTTTTCCCTCTTTCTGGGTTGACTCTGTTCCCCAATAGTAAGGTGACTGTTGTAACGCCAGACCTTCCATCATCTCAGGTGCAAATCCAACAGAAATAAAGAATGGCTGCTTCCCAGTGGTGTCTTCAAAAGCCCTCAGATGAGCTGGCCTAGCTTAAGTCACGTGCCATGTCTGGACCAGTGACATAGCCCTAGGTCACATGACTCGCCCCCTGGAGCAAGGGCAGAAGGGAAGGAGACACAGAGGAGGCAAAAAATAAAGGTTTTATAAATCTATCTTTAAATATGGATTCGATATTGGCTTTTGGAGACAAGGACATTCTGAGAAGAGGGAAGATGAAGCAAAGAAAAATAGGCAGAAAATATTAGGCAGTATTCAGAATTAGTAAGTTACCCAACTTAGGTTAAATCCAAGATATATTTAAGCATTACTTAAATATATAGAGTTACTTCCCTGTTACTCTATTTTTCATCATTTTCTTTGTTTCTATTATTCCACGTGTGTGTGTGTCTTTTCTTTTCCATTAGACTAAAAGTTTCACATTTGTATTGTTCATGTTGTATCCCTGGGATCTTGGATATTGTTGGCCCTCAATCAAAACTTGTTGAAAAAAATAAAGAGATTAATGAATAGGATGATGAACAAAAAGCAGGAAACTAGCCTGCACAAGTAGTCTGGGTCATATCGCATAGGACTTTGAAAGTCGGGCTAAAGCGTTTAGACTTTTTTTATATAGCTAATAAATGTTTGAGAGCATGAACATCAAATGATCAGAGCTGTGCTCCAGAAAATAAATTAATCTTACAGTTTTATAACCTGGAGTGAAAGAGAAAGAAATGAGGGAGAAGCTGGATGACCTGTTGAGAGGTTATTTCACTATTTCAGGTCCCGAGGACCTGATATGAGTGACAATAATGACAATAGGACAGGAAAAGTACAAATAAAGGTACACGCAGAAACTTTGGTAGGCATTTACAGGGAGCAAGGGATGAAGAGGCGTCAGAGAGAAGGAGGTTGTGACTCTGGTTGCCTGTGACAACAGAGATGCCATTAACATAAGCCAGAAGCCATCGTGCTTGGTGGTTTGAGGAAGGATATGATGAATTACAACGTGGACATGCCGACTGGAATTCAAAGGGGATATGTTCCAACAGCTGTTAGAAATGCAAGTATGGACTGAGCACAAATTTGAGGCTAGAAACTTCTCCTGAGGGAGGAAGATGATGATGAGCTGGAGGCTGAGGTAGTGAAAGAGGATATAAGGTTAAGAAAATGGAAGAAAAGAGCCCCAAATCAAAAACTGCTGTTAAATATTAGGGAGAGTTTGGACTGTATTCTAAATACAGCACAGTGAGAAACCATGGATGATTTTTAAACAAAGAAATGATGTAATTTGATTTAAATTTTAAAAAGATGAATTTGGATACTGTCCAATGAAATTACGGTCAAGTAATTGCAAGTCCCAGAGACAGATCCATAATCTTTGATTCACACTCTTAACCTAGGCTCGTTGATCGAAATCCTCCTTTTAGACCTTTAACGCAAAACAGAGCAAAACTCTATCATTAAGAACTGACAGGAAGAGGAGACAATAGGGGAAGAGTAAAGGATTAGTGAAACAAGGCCTTTAGTTCGTCTTACAGCTATAGGATTGAGATTGAGATAATTAAGCAGCTGGGGAGACGAGGCAATGATGACACCCAAATGCAATGCTGCATCCTTTGCTCTGAACCACGCTGCTTGAGTTGCTTCTAGTGGATTTAGGCCAATTTTTCAAGAAGTTGGACTGACCAGAATTTCTTTGGGTAATGCATGTGGCAGATGAAAAGAAAAAAGAAAGAAAGAAAGCCAAGTGCATTCAGAACAGAAAAAACCTCTTTGCTTGCTCTACACTGGAACAAAGAGCTTAGATAATTTGTCCAAGATCACACAGGCACTTAGAGTTACAGGTGGACACAGTGAACATGAGGCCGAGTCTCATGGGGTAGAGTGATTTTCCAGTTCTATCATGTGGCCTCTTTCTATGCTGATACTTACCTGGATCTTGAGCATTACAGGTTGTAGCTGTAAACTGGGACCACTTTTTATAATAGAAGGTCATGAATTCAGGAGCTACAGTGACGTAGAAGGTAACTTAAATGATAAAGAGTAAAACAAATCAGGAGTAAGAAAAATATTTTTTCTGAAGCTATCACTTATCACCAATCATCTTATATCTAGCCTTATACTTTGTTTTTACATTTTTGCCTGGTCCTGACATATATGTGAATGCACAAACTCAGATGGAGATATTGATGCACAGGGGGAATTAGTGTGAGAAGTGGTTCTTATTTAAAGGCTGCTGAAGTGTATCCTTTTATTTTTTAAAGCCAAATTTCACATAAGGTTAATAACATTGATTTCCTATGAAATGAGGATTTTTTTTTGGTCAATATGCAATGTCAATACCTCTTGTCCTCATAAACATGCTATTTGGTACCCATAATAATCAACGTGACCCTCACTATCTGAAAAAATTGTGACACTGGAATTTAGTCTTTACTTCCAAGTCTAACAGTCAATTAGCAAAAGACTACTTAGATGGTTTTGTTTCTACGCCTTGCCTTCATGGATCAGAGTGGTTGGACTATAAGCCTGTCAATTTCTCTACCTGTGGAACCACAGTGGCAAGTCACAGGGAACCCACTTAACAGACCCTTACAGCCCATACCTGATCCAGCTCTATTTATACATTCACGATAAAAATGTTAGACATTAATCTTTGGTGTCTCCTCTGCTTCTTGAGTGCCAGTTTGATGTTCTTTTGCCTCTCAGCAACATCTGATTTTACTTTCTGCAGTTTTTGTTGCTCTTGGTTTTTTAAGCACCCGTCAAAAGAAATGAATTCATTTTGTTTGAATAACTATGACAAATAAAGCCGACTATTGAAATGAGTCTTAAAGCCTTAGTTAGCATGCTCCTAACAACCTTTCAAAGGTAGATCATCATTAAAGATGTATTACCAGGATAACATAAAAGTTAAGGATATTTCCTAGGCTCCTTAGCTGAATTAGTGGCAAAGCCAGAAAAAAGAATTATTACCTCTACTTTAGCCTTTAGGCCATGTTATAAGAACAGACACCCCATCAAACAACTTCATAAATGTAAAGAACCCAATTAGAAAATTAATTCCCAATTATGCATATAGAATGAAGTCTGCTAAATGAGGAAGGGACCACAGCGGGGAAAGTCAAAGCAACGTGGATATTCTTTCAGTTGGAAAACCTGCTTCCTACAGAAGAGTAAAGACAGATAGTGAGACCAGGGGCATACAATTTATTTTATGGAAAAAGACCCCGTGGCTTCACTTCTCTGGCCTTGGAGACTTTCATGATCACTTACAGAAGGTCAGAAAGTCCTAAAACTCTTTGAAGGATGGACCACCTCCCATGGTGGGGATGATAATAATAATAATATTAATAATAATAATAACAATAATTTAAAAAACTATTGGCCATTCTTTTAAATGAGTAATTCCGGAGTCTTAACGCATGCATGCTTTATCTATATGGCTTAATTTCCATTTGAAAAAGTAGAATATGTCTATGCATAGGAATGCATATTTTATCTTTGAAAAACTGAACAGTACTGTTGCCTGAGCTACTTTGACAGCAATCTACTACTTATATAAGGACAAAGGATTCATAGACAAGAGGATCAAATACATTGCATTACTTAATGCAATGTTACCGCCCTTAAGGTTCGATGATGACAGCCCGGGGAACCCAGGGCTCCCCTGAAAGCCATCCATAGTGCTCTTCTCTGTGTTTTCCAAGGAAACAGTCACATTATACCATCTCTTTAAATGGGTTTCCCATGCAATTAAAATGAAAATGCATAACGGGCCATGACATAAGAACAAAACATTCTCAGGTTTCCTCATGTGTGTTTTCTTTCTTTTCTTCTGAGCACTGAAAATTACCTCTTTGTCAGCCCTGTGGCATGGTCACAATGCAAGGGCCTCAGAAGAGGAAAATGTGTTCATTAGGTGCATTGGATTACTAGGCAAGGTGCCAGGTAGGGTTGTCTTGTTTGGAAGAGAAAGGAGAGCTGAGTTCTCCAGCACCACCTGCCCATCAAACTGCCGAGCATTTCTCAGAATTGCAGGTCAACTTGGAGGATGTTAAGTTGCATCAGCAAAGGAAAGGGCAGGAAATTTGACTCCAAACCCATTAATTTAATAGACTATCTTACAAATCAAGATTGTGTTGCAAGAGATATTTGAGGGATGGGAGTTGCAAATTAAGATCTAAGGAGGGAATTAGCAAGATGTATGCTCTCTGTAGTGTGAAAAGATGCTTAACAATCTGATCGCAAACGCTGTCATTTTATGATCAGTGAAACTTCAAGGGCTTTTGAAGGAGAGTTCTGCTAAATCAGGATGGTACCATGGTAGAACCAGAGGATCGGAACCAGGGTGACAGCTAGGGAGGGGCTGTGGACTAAGTAAGCCCTTCTCATTTGCCTGAGATGCCCTGGAAAATTACCCCAAAGTTCCTCAGATCAAAGTACAGGCAGTTTAAGAACAGAGACTTCAAACTGTTTCCTAGTCCCTCAAACCAATTTCAACTAGTAATTAACTGATTCCCAACATCAAAAGGTGAGATATTCCAAGAGGAGTCAAGGATGATCAAAGCCTGTGGTGAGGGGTCCCCCTGCACCCCTTCCATCCTCCGCCCTCTTTCCCAGACAGACATCCATCAGACTGCAGCTAGCAAACTGTCGCATTGCTTCTCACCAGAGACCAACATCAAACAGACTTCCAAATAACTCGCTGGAGTTTTAAAGCTCTTTTAAGAGAAAATGAGGAAGGTACAGATATGTGACCATATGGTCCAGACTTCCTAGGATAGTCTAGGTTTAGAATATTTGATCCTAGTGTCTCAATCACTAGGACAGATCCCAAAACAGGGCCACCACAGTAAAGAAAAACTGGGCAGTGCCTGGCACACACTATGTGATAAACATATGTTAATTCCTATCTTTCGCATATCACCAAATAGAATTATAATATTAATTATAATATTCTTCAAATATTTTGTGATTGTGTATATGTGCATGTACTTTTATAATATAAAGAGAAGGGGTAATGCACACTGGCTTTCAATAACTTGTCTAAGCCAGGTGCTGGGCACAAGCCTGGGTAGACGTCTCTGTGCAGAATTGGCCGTTTTCCCCTCACGTACTTACTAAGGCATTTTTATATGCCAATGTGAACTGCACCTGATTAGTCTGGTTCCCCTTGCTTTCACTCATGCCCCTGATTAGTTCTGTGGTTTCCCACAGGGGCGTATACACATACAGATGCCCCCAAGCCATGCTGGGGACTGCCTTTTGGACAGAGAAAATCTGTAGCCCAAGCTTTTACAGATTTTGGGTCCCAGGAATTCTTTGAAACAAAACGTTAGGGTGACTTATGGTCAAAACGAACCTAAGGATTGAATAAAGGAGAAAATTGAGAAAGTCAGGATAGGGCTCAAGTTTCTGTAGTGGGAAGGGTTCTGCCAGTACATGGAGCTCAGATTTGACCCTACAAATGCCGTCTGAGGAGAAGGTGAGGGGGCATCTCCAGGGCAGATGTGCATTCCTCATTCCCCGGATCCTGTTCTTGGGAACATGTGCCAACGCGAAATGATTCATTACACACTGAATGAACTCAGAATCTTCCCTTTGAAACATGTTCCTTTTCTTATGGCCCAATCTTGTCAGTGGAGCCAACATCTTTGTTGAGAGTCTCTGTCAACATCTATACCTTCTTGGATTTTTACTCCCATCCTGAACCCATCAAAGCTGCTAACTTCCCATCTGTCTGGTACTTTCCAATGTTACTATGCTAATTTCAGTCCTTGTGACTCTTCTGTAGACTGTAATGTCTCAGGACTGGTTTCTACATTCAAAACCACCAGACACAGTAAAGGCAGGTTCATTTGCAGAAGTCAGATTTTTGTATCATCGCACCCTAACCCTTGGAACTCTTTGAGACTTGCACACTGCCTTCAAGAAATAAATAGAAAATATGTCCTATCGTTCCAAATCCTACCCAGGTGTTAAAGGGCTTCCCAGTTGCTGCGTTCTCTCTCTTCAGCTGCACTTGGCTTGAGTTGAATTATGGCTGTGTGGTTTCCCCAAGCCATCTGGCTTGCCATAGTCTTTTATATGTCTGACACTGGGGTCGAATGTCTGTTACTTTTCAACTTTGCAGTTGCCCTATTATTTTTCTTACCATAGGGTGAGGGGAAACACAGAGTGTTCTTATTGTTTCCACGTCTTGATCCCCAGTCAGCGTGGTTCCCTAATTCACATCACCTGCTTTGCTTCAATACACATGTCCCCTGTTCTCTAGCTTCTGTGTAGTGGAGCAGGCTAACCCCTAGAAAGAAGTTAGCTACAACTCATAGTTTTGGCACCAAATTGTTTCATTTTCTAAGGTCCAGCTCGGCTTCCTCAGAACTACCTCTTGCATTTTCACATTTCTCCTTTCTTTCAGCATTTTTAATGGAAATAACCATACCTCCACGGCATTTAATAACACCTTCCAGAAATAAGCCACCTCGTCGATAATGACCCACAACGCTGATACCGTCAGAAAATAATGCCCAAGGTAATAACACAAACTTTTCTCAGTAAAGAATAACTACAAGGTGAAACCCATTACTTGGAATGAATACAAGAAAAGGTTTTTTTGTTGTTGTAATATATATTCTTTTGTTGTTTTTTTGTTCTTTTTACATATAGCTCCTTCAGAAATAACCTTTGTGAAAAGATAAAGATATCAAAGTTTAACTTTGTGACCTTTCTTTTTCTAAACTAACGTTGATAACATGCTGTGAAAACTCTTATTTACTGGATAATGTCCACTGAAGGCCTTATGAAAGTAATCTTCAAAAGCTCCATTGTCTATTTCCTTTTCATCCTTCATGTTTACTTAAAAAACAAAACAAAACAAAACAAAAAATCTTTGCTTTCTAAATTACATGTCCCTGACAAACAGAAAAAAAAAAACAACCATATATAAGTTTTTCTTGTGAAGAGCATCAAAGAAGCCTCAAGATTGAGGGGGAACTTCTGGCTGATTTTCAAGCCAGATGTGCTTGGTGCTTGTTCTGAACCCTGTGGCAACTGCGACATTCCAGTCCTGTGTGTTGGGTTCACCACCATCACCTTTCTGCCCCCACACCTTCTCCAATCAATGTTCATATGCTGCTTTTTCCTCACTGCTGCCATCAACTTTCACCCCCAAGGAGAAATTTACGCTGATTCTCCCCTCACACCAGTCATTTTAAGAGACAGGGGAAATGAAAATTTGATCCTACTCAAGAAAAGCCACCAGGTGTAGAAGGAACCTCTTGTCCTTAATAAACTGGGACCTTAGTAAGTCATTCGACTTGCTGATGTAGTCGAGGAGACAGCAGGGGGGTGTGTGTGTGGGAGGGCTGGTCTCCCATCTTGATAGACAGTTTAGCATAATTGTTAAGCATATGAGTTTTAAGGTTAGACAGAATTTAGAGCCAAGTCCCAGCTCTGACACTTACTAGCTGAGTGGTTTTGGAGAAGTTAGTTGACTTCTTGGAGCCTCAGTTTCTTCATTTGCCTAGCGAACTAGTGATAAGAAGCTATATCATAAGATATTTATCTTGCAAAACTTGCCAATTCCTAAATCATCGTGTCTGGCACATAACAGCAATCTTCCATTTACTGAGGCATAATTCCACTCTTACTATTCTTGTTTGATCAGGACAAACCCACCTCTCGACCCTTTTCAAAATTCTCTGGAACGGCTGGAGTTTTGAAATCCACACTAGACTTCGAAGAGCCTCTTTTACCCCCAAGGAGAGGAAGACTATTTGCCCCACTTAGAAGAGATACTAGGAAAACACAAAAAGCTAAATGTTATGTGAGAAAAACATGAGCTCAAACCTTGGGTTGCGAAGTACATTCATGCTGCTCCAGGAATTTCATGTGTAACTCCCATTACCAAGCTGGTTTAATTTGTTTAGTTAATAAACTTTATATGACCCGTTTTTATTTAGCATGTGTACTGGAAGATTTTTCATATAATTTCTGAGTCCACAGTGGCATGCTTTCCCCTGAACATTTATGATGTTCCACAACTCAGCTTCCAAAGAAACCCATTATGAAATTAAATGGATCCAGGTGGGTAATTTGAGAGGGTAACTATATTGCATGCAGCAGAGACAATATGTAAATATTGCAGCAATCTCTCTGACACCGTATTAGAATATGAAAGAAAATGAAATCAACACAACTATGAGATACTGAATTAATTTACTTTCAAATATTAGAAGTAATGAATCTTCTGCTCATTTTCAGGTTCCTATGACTCATCTTAATACTATGATAATTTTTTAACTCCATTACATTACTTAACACATATTTGTATCACAGCGCTCTCCAGATGAATGCCTAGGACTTGTCTTCAAGCACGGTTTGCCAGAAATTGCTTTTATATTTTCCCTACTCTGGGTTTGAATAGTCTATTGTAAAATGATTTCTTTTTTAAAGTGCAACAGGACAGCCAACACTTGACATGGTGTTTCCTTTACAAGATAAACGAATAAATGAGAATATATAATTAGCTATATTACATGGGATATAGATGATATCCTGAAACGGATCTGTCTTGCTTTTTGTTGGAAATGTGTGTTTCCTTCAGCTATTGTGTACATATGATTAAATAAATAGAGGCCCTTACTTTTTTTTTTTTTTAACAGAAGTTGTTGGGATATTTTTCAGCAATAAAAAGGAATGAACTACTGACACAGGCTACATCATAAATGAACCTCAAAAAGATTATTCCAAGTGAAACGAGATACCATATTGTATGATTCCATTGATAGCAAATATCCAGAAAAAGCAAATTTATAGAGATAGAAAGTAGATTCATGGTTACCTGGGGCTGGGTGGGAGAGTGGGGATCAATGGTAAATGGGCATAAAAGATGTTTTAGGGGACACAAATATGTTCTAAAACTGATTTACGGCAATATTTCAATAAACTTACTAAAAAATAACTTATTTGTAGACTCAAATGGGATAATTTCATGACATATAAACCTCAATGCTATTAAAAAACAGAAGCTGTCCTTAATGTACAAATGATTTAAACCTCATTTCAGGTCAGGCTGTTTGAGAGAGAAACTTTTTGCCTCGGTGTCATTAGAAAGTCATATCTCACTTTGCAGTGATAAGGGGGAAATCTTCTATGGGAACCCTGGCAGCTCAGGCTTACCCTTTGGGAACTGGTGCATTGCCTGCCGAGTCATGTATAAAGCCACATGATTCACTTCCAGAGGCAGTTTCTAACCCTCTCCTCCAAAGAAGACATGGTCCCTCCCATTGCGTCTCTTTCTCACATGCCATAAAATGCACACTGAGGCAGGCTGGTATTTATCAACTTAATGTGCGGACTCAAAGGACATCAAGATCAGTTCACTTCCTCATCCCTTCTTTGAGTTCGATGAGTTTGGCCGACCACTGTATTTCCTCCATTTGACAATGCCGTATGTCCAATCCTTTTCTAGTTCTATCATACCTTTTTCTTCCTTTCTTAAATCTTGATTTCAAGCCCTACTATGACACTCATATTGTAATTCATGGGAATGATAATAAACAATGGCTTTATATCACATAGGTAATACAAGCATACAATACACACAATTTAGTGAAAGTATAATATGGGGGTTCAGAAGGAGACATTCCAGGATGTGACTCAGTGGTAGCAGATGACTTTGAGCTAAAGACAAATTTAGCTGCAAGCTGCAAAGAAACTTCTGTCCCTCCCTTTAACTACCTTGAAGAATTTGATTTAGGGGCCTTGCCCACAAGAGATATCTTCTTTTGACCCATCTATAGGGCAGGGCAAGCTTCTATTGACTAATCAAGGGGTCTTCTTATCATCCTGCAATGACACTTTGAAGCCCCAAATGCATCTTACCTCATCCCCAGCTCAGGATGTCTTACACATCTCAATACTTTCTTTCTCTGAACTTCTCATGCATGACTCTCTCATGTGTGCGGGGCTCCCATCCATATGTAGGGATTAAACTTGATGACTTCCTCTTGCTAATCTTTCTCATGTTATTTGATTATTAGGCTAGCCAGGAGAACCTGGAGGGTAAAGTCTGTTCCTCCCTCTCAACAGAAACTTGTAAACACTTGTGTGTAGGAAACGTGAGGAGTGGGAGTGAAAAGAGAGTCTATTTGCGTGTCTAGTGCATCTCTGGGATAGCTACTTAAGTCTTTCTGTAAACTGTGCAGTCATCTCAATAGAAAAGAGCTCATTTTGTAAATATCATCTATGCCGACAAGTTGCTATATTTGAGATCATGTCTCTTTTCTCACGTTCATTGTTTCATGTCCTCAGTGCCTGATATCTTAAAAATTTGGGGGTACAGCCAAAGAGGAAAAAGTGTGGAGTCTGAAAAATACTGATTTATTGCTTTTGACCTAAGGGAGCAGGTGAAGGGGAAGTCATCAGTGATTATGTCAATTTTGTGCCAGGTATGGGGGCAAGCTGGTGGGTCCTCTCTCTCTATTATTTTATGTAGTCCCTGTAACGACTCTCTGAAGAAGGTTTTCACTGACAAGGAAGCTCAGAGAAAGTTAACTGGTCCAGATTCACCAAGCTAGTAAGTGAAGCAGACAGGTTTGACTCTAAAACCTATTTGTTTCATGGTTAAAACTGATATCGGTGCCTAGTAACTTTTACTATCATAGTTAAGATTTAGTAAACCATTACAGTGATGTGTTGTTTTCTTGTCAACTTCAAAAGGATTGTCTGAGAGTTGAAACAGCGAGAATTCTGGGAGGAAAAGAAAATGACCATCTTTTCAAGAAAACCAAATGCTTGCTCGCTTGCTCTCTGAAGCATCCTGACAAACCCCTCACTTCTCAATGAACAGCCTAATTGGATGGGGTGTCTTTGCAATTGCAATGACCTCCTTCTGTAATCAGCTGTGATAAGTAAGTGATAAAGTATTGGTCTCCTATCTCATTATGGGTAACTACTCTCCATGGTTTATGTGGTTCTATGAGCCTGCTGTTATAAAAATAAGTAGGTGATGCACTTTAAGGCAAATTTGATGTTTAGATTTTACAATGACCTTCTGGGAATATATGTATTCACACAGTAAGGACTAATAATTCTGAGAGTTATCATCATGTTTACCTTTAAAGCAAAAGTTCTCAAACTTGAGTGTACATCAGAATTCCCTGGAGAGCCCCATAACAGATCATTTGGCTGACTCTTCTGATTTCCAGTTCACATGGTCTGATCAGGGTCTGCCAAAGATTCTGCCTTTGAACAAGTTTGCAGATAATGCTGATAAACTGATTTCAGGACCCACTTTTGAGAACCACTAACTGCAAAGACAAGAACATTTATGTATATATATCTCCTCTACAGGTAAGAATGCACTTTACCATTTCCATGGAATTTTGTTCTCTGAATTCATTTAAAAGTAGACATACCAAGAATTCGATTTGCCTTACACTATGTTACTAAGTGGCATCTAGATCTTTATTATCATCATTTCAAACTATGTTTTTTCCTGTTTACCAAGTAATTTTGCAATTTTTTTTTGTTACTAGTTCTTGCAACCACTTGAATGATTAGGCATAGCTAGTATCTCACCGCTGTCTCTGTATTTATAGATGAGATAGCCAACACCACAGGAAGTTAAGTGACTTGTCCGTACTGCTAGAAAGGATTGAAATTGGTGTGATTTTGATTTAAAATTTAAATTTTGCCCGCTCCTGTCTGGTCTCAGAAGCTAAGCAGGGTCGGGCCTGGTTAGTACTTGGATGGGAGACCACCAAGAAGACCAGGTGCTGTAGGCGTAAAAACTAAAAAATAAATAAGGGATTGTAAGCTGACAAGGTCCTTTGCAATCTGTGAGGTTAACCAAGGGTTGCCTCGCCTAAAAAAATGAAAAATAGAATAAAATAAAATTTAAATTTTACCAGTATACACATCATGTGTGTAAATATACATTTTAACAGGCACAACCAGATAGATGAAAATGAAGGCAAGTAGCACCATAATTGTGCATTGGGCAGAAGTTAGGAAATTTGGGACCTAATTTCCTCGGTCTGCTCTATAGGCTCTATCCTTTTGGTGACAAATAATAAATGCAAATAGACTTCAGTTTACTTATCTATAAAAGGAGGCGTGGACAGATAGCTGATCTTCCTTCACGCTCCAGCTTATTCATTCATCTAATTGTTCACTGACAAAGTATTTATTAAGAATTTATTATGTACCAGACTTGTTTTAGGTCCTGATGATAAAGAGATGAGTGAGATACCTGACATGATATTCTTTCATGTCATGTAGCTTACAATCTAGGTGCAAGAGAGAAGATGAAATTAACAAACTAGTTGATTTAAAATGGTGATGATAAGATAATAATAAGATAAAATGGGTAAGATGATAGAGAATGACTGTCTACAGTACTACTGCAGCCGAGAGTCGGATTCTCCCTGAAGATGTGACACCTTAGTGGTCCCTAGGGTGACAAAAGGGGGCCAGCCACATAAAGTGATGGGGAAAGTTATACGAGGAAAGCTGTAATAAATGCAAAGTTCCTGAGATGCAAACCAGCTTACTTTTGTGACGAATAGGAAGAAGGTAAGTATTCTAGAGCTGGGTGAGTCAGTAAACGGTAAGAGACAAAGTTTGGAAAGGTAGGCAGAGCCAGATCATTTAGAGTCTTAAAGGTCGTGATGAGAAATTAGAGATATTCAAGCAGATAAAGTCATGACCTGATTCAGGCTTAGATCACTGGTTGGTTTCATGGGTACCAATCAAGTATATAAAAGTGAGCATATACACACATAAAAACTGATCTCAAAAATTGTGGCTGAAATAAATGTTTTCCCCTAGTTTATTTAGCATATGAATAAGAACACACAAATTAATATACCAGCCCAAACTGTGCCTTCACCATTGATACTTTAAGGATATTACTAAGTATTATAAACATGGGCAACTCAAATAATAATTAGGGGGAAAATCATATGGAAATTACTAACAAACTCATTAGAGTGTGCTTAATTATCGCAGTGAAGGGTTAGCAAGAGCCTTGGAGCTTACCGAATAAATCTGTTTGCACATGGATTGATATGCTTGTATCATAATTACTCACAGCTGTTGGACTTTCAAAGTTTATTAGGAACTTAATTCCAAAACTTTCATGCTGAAAAGATTTTTTTTAGAGGAAAGTGTTAGCCCACTGCCAGTAATGGGAGCAAGGAGAATTTTTCTAGTTAATTCTTTTTGGCGATTACTTACAGAGTAACTACAGATTTTCTCATTACACATAATGAAGTGGACCTGCTCGTTTTTGATTTTCACATGCTCTGCAGAAAGAGCAAAGCCTCCTGATTGAAACTGCTTGAGCCCTGTGATGAAAAGTTGTATGTAATATGTATTCCAATTACAAAATGATCTCAGAAAACAGGCTCGATGCCTGATGTATTCATTTGAAAGCAATTCTTGGCTAAATTGATCTTTAAATAATCTATCTATACGCTTGTTAATTTAATAGATCAACCGACATCAGGAGAAGACAGGAGTGCTTTATCCTTCACACTGTCTTATAGCTGACAACGAATCCTCCTTTCTTGGTGATTCATTTATCACACTTTATAAATTAGAAGACATGTACAGGGTCCCTGAAATACAGCTGAGGCTATGCCCTATAGCTTCTTCTTACTCATCATCAATCAGAAAATTAATACTGTGCTTGGGATAGCAATTTTTATCTCAGTCTAATTTTTGGTCTATTTTACTGATGGCTGCTGTACTGACTTATAGGGCTATTGAGCATAAATGAAGTGATTATTGTACCGAAGTGATTTCCTTTGTTTCTAAGGCCCCCTTTTAGATCAGCTTTGATAAGTGCTAAGATTCTCCAATGAGGACAATTTAAAAAGAAAACAATAACTTGAGAACCAAGTGTTATCGCAGTCAATGAATTTTCCATTGTACATGCATGCATGTGTGCGCGCGCGCGCGCACACACACACACACACACACACACATTCTGCCTATAATACGAATCATTAAAGATCTTTTATCATCCGGCCTTTTTATCCTTGCTGCTATCTACCTTTCATTTCAGAATCCCAAGTAACGAATTTTTCTTTAAGCTTATATTGGACCAATATACATCCATTTCATTTCTTCTTCCTGGAATGCCTTTCCTTATTTGAATTGAAATCCCACCAACCTTCAAGGATCAAATCGACACCTCTTCCTATTAAAAAGCTTGCCTCACTCTGTCCCAGGCAAAATCGATATGTACACACACCTTGTTTTTAATACTTAATATTTTATTTCTCATCAATTAAAATGCCAATAGCAACAGCAGCAATCACAGAGAGAGCAAACGTATCGTTGTAAATTCTTTGTTCTGAGTTCACTGTTCTAAATTCTTGGTATATTATCGTCTTATTTAATCCTTTCACTAACTTTATGACATAGATGATTTTATTATTCTCCTTTGGCACATAAGTAACAAAGGCAATGAGAGATCATATAATTTGCTCAGATGTTAAGAGAGTGAGCCAGATTTTGGACTCAGTCAATGTGGCTTCAGAGTCCGGTCTCTCTACTCTTACACCGTGACATAATGTCAACGTTTCAGGGGAGCTGAAAGCAAGAGAATAAATCTAAAGTGCCTGGCATGGTATCTCAAACATAAATTAAGAACTGGTGGTTATCTTATTACTACATGCTATAAAATTATTATAAAAATAAATTATAAGTAATGATGAATAAATTTGATATATTTATTGTTCTTTTCTTATGTCAAACGTCAGCCTATCATTTTAAGTTGATACTTTATAAATCAGCCATCACGACTTTCATGCATGAGCCCGCAACTAACATACATGGCTGTGGTGCGGAATACGCATTCAATAAACATTGAGGAAGAACGAATGAATGAAATTAATGAACAAACTAATCCAAGGAGCTTCTGGATGTGCTTTGCCCTCTCCGCCATGTTTCCCTGAGGCATGGTGCTAAATCCCTCAAAAATCAGACAAATATTAAGCCACCGAAGCATGGATTAAATCAACTTTTCCCGTCCATTTCAATGAGTTATTATTTAAAATAGAACCCACAAAGCGATATTTTTAAAAGTCTACATCCTGAAGTAAAACATGGAAATTATCTGATTAATGCAGATAGCCACTCACCAATTTATCTTCTTGAACTCAAGAGAATCATTTAGCTAATTGTATAGGTGATTATTATGCTTTTCACAGAAGTGTGTATCATGCATTTAGAATTTTTAAATTGCATCTCCAAGAGAATCCTCTTAAATCTAATTATTGTATACTTAGAATTTTCCATAATCAGCTAAAAGATTTATTTATTTATTTAAAGAAAAAAATCTTTTAAATATGTGGAAATTCTCATGTGAGAAGGTGAATTAAACATTTACAAAAATAATTAAGTTTTTTTTTTTTTTTAGTAGGCTGAAACATACATTAAAATAACTGGTCAATGCAAAAAAAAGCTTTCCTTATTTATTTCTTGCCAAGTATTTAAAGTTGAGTGTATGATTTTTAAAAAATTGTATCAATAATTCCATAAGTCAGAATTCTTTTCTTTTTCTTTCTAACACTTCACAGTCTTCCAGTTGAAATAAAGACAGTTCTACCCATGAAGGTATTTAGTGTAAGTCAGGACAGGTTGAAAAAAACAGCATCTTTACCTTTGATCATGCCTAAACACAGTTCTAAATACACAAGCCTCAAGGACAAGTTCACTATAATTTTTAGCACTTGATAAAGATCCTTGGGACACACTTGAAGTAGAAATCATCCAAGACTGGCAGCACTGAGAGTTCTTATACTTAGAAAAATTCTCTGATGTTTCAGAAAATATTTTGAGATAAAGTGCTGATAGAATCATTGAGCTTGGAGAATGGCTGAAATTCTTTGAACTTCCTGTGCTGGTGATTGGTTCAACTTCAAAAGTGCTGCTTCCTTAAATTTGGTCTACTGAGAATATAGATAAGTATTTATAGAACATTCTCAGAAAAAAAATAAAAGGGAGGAAGGAAGAAATAAAGGAAGAAAGGAGGAGGGAGAGAGGATGATGGTTTGTTTCTCTTAGTGGCCTTGAATAGAAACTATAAGACCTAGTTTTCATAACTGTCAATGGTCTGACACATATTTTTACTCATGTGTTCATATCGCTTTTAAAAAAGGCACAAATCCACATGATATGTATACTTATTTATAAATTATATACTTATGTATTACATCTGCTATATTATTAAACGTGTACAACATGTACAAGGATGTGATAAAGTAAATGAAAGAAAGTCCAATAGCTCCTTCCTGCATTTTATTTCAGAAACACCGCTTTAGACAATGGCAATGTCAATACTTTAAAATATACCATTTCCCAAGTGGGACTTCAACGTATCAGTATCTCATAACATTCTGTTTCCAAAAAGTAACCATGGACCCATCAACTAACAGCAATGCCTAAATCTTTATTTCATATAGTTCATAAAAATCTTTTTGGTGCTCATCTTTTTGACTGCAGCCGAAAAAAATTTTTTCAAGGACAAACGAATGCTTTGGGGAGGTTTTCCATGTACATACTGAAGGTTTGTTTAACAGTTCCTCCTTGGCTGAGTAAGTTGGAGAACTTAGGGGATTCAGGTGGGATTGCTTCAAGTTAAGTACATGGTAGAAGAACTTTATTTACAGAGCCATCCGTTTTCTTTATGAAGCTGGGACTGCGGAGAGAACATTGGACTATGAATCTAAAGATGTAGGGGCTAAAACCAGAGGTGATTCTGCAACTAAGTAGTTGGATGACCTTGATCCAATTATTTAACTTTTCTGTGTCTCCCTTGAAAAAAAATCAGCCAAATTCTTCAGGCATTTATAGATCCCCTTCTATGTGCTTGGTATATTACAAAATATTCATATGAATAATTAACCCTAATACTTTTAAGCACCTATAACACCTCAAAATAGAATTTCTAACTCTTTATATATTTTCTCTAACTTGCTGGGACATTAATACTTGAGTTATTTGCAAATTCTATGCCATATCAGTAGAATGCGTTGCTTGTAGCAGTAACATGGGTATGCTTCCTGGGGCCACATGGGAACTCAATCACTGGCCAGATATTCATTATGAACTGTAAGTATCTTAGAAACAAATAAAAAGGTTTACAAACTCCTCGGATCAGCAGAATTATTTGTTCAACTTTTTTGAGTCCTATGCCACAACCTTGGCATTTATGATCTGCTACATCTGAACCACAAATTTATGTCCAAAGCCCAAGTTTTCTAGAAACCAACTCAAAGAGGAAACCCAAGAAGTTACAACACCCATGGTAGTCACAATACACAAACAAACCAGCCCAACCATTCCTTAGAACAGGAGGAAATTTCTCTCTTGGGACTGAATCAATGAACCAAAGCAAAATTGCTGTTGGTAATGAAAAATACTGCTTTTCACATCAGGACTACAAAATGATCTATTATGTTCTCTGAGATATATTTCCAGGGATGAATTTCCATTGATGAATCTAGACTCTCTTTTGAAGGACTGTACCTAAGAGGAGGTACAGTACATAAACCCTACAAAGTTATTAATATTTGTGTAAAGATGGAGAAGAAGAATGGAGAGGGAGGAAGGAAAATTACATGTCCAGCAGCCAAGCTAAACCACACAATGGTTAGGTTAATTGGCACCACCAATTCAGTTCTGCTTTAGAATGACGCCTTAAGCTAACACTTGGAGAGCTTCAAATGAAACTCTACCTGATATTATGAAGAAAATTTGCTTGGATAAAATCCAGCATTACCATGTGTTTTCTAGAATATTTTGACTGATTTGTTCCAATTATCCCTGAATGTCTCCTAAGAAATTTCCTCTCTAAATTCCACTCATTTTTCAAGGGCCAATTCAAGACTTAACTTTTTTTAATGAAAGCTTTTGCTAACGATTCTAGCTCTAAATATTTCTCCTCATAACTTTTGAACGTGTAAGTGTTGACAAGTATATCTTGTCAGCCTGACAGGAATATAAACTCTTTGAGCAGAGAGGCCACGTTTGATAAATCTATACTCCCAAATTACTTAGGACCTATTCAGGTTCTGCATTATCACCTTTTCTCTTTCTACTTCTCAGTATTTATTAAATGCTACTGGATCCGAAATACTATGTCCAGCTTGATCTTCTAACTTGAGCTATTGCCTTTAGGATGTCTTCACATGTGTATCGCCAAACTCAGAATATTCAAAATTAAACTTCTATTTCCTCCTAGACATGTTCTTTCACTGATGTTCTTTATTACACAATCTAGAAACCTTGCAAGTATCCTCAATTTTTCCCACTACTAGCTCCCTACTTGCAACGTTTAAACTCTATCAATTTTACCCCGGAAAATGATACAGGATAATGGCTGAGAAATCACACTTCAAAGCAATAAGATGTTTGTCAAGCCATATCAACTTCTGTTTGTTTTTTGTCAGTGTGATCGGGAGTACAGTGTTTCCCTTCAGGGAGTATTTTTAGAAACTATGTTGAATAAAAATGCTAGATTTTTACAGTGTCTACTTTGTGCTGGTACTATGATGCATATCTTACCTTACACACATCTGTGTGTGTGTGTGTGTGTGTGCACGCGCGCACGCACACACATATGCATATACCAATCACCTATACAGAGTCCAAACAAAGCAAAGGGACTGTTTTGAGAGGGAAGCGTGGAAAGTTTAATCACTCCAGGACCCATAATTGATTTATTTCTCTCAACTGGGTAGATTTAAATATGGTTCTGGCAGGTGACTGGCTGACAAATACGTATTAAAAAACTGATTTAACGTGTAGTGCTGAGGAGATTTACTGATTCTCTCTTCCAGTGTCACTTTGGCATTTGATTACGTCTATGTGTGTTCACATGTTCTGCAACAGGACAATTTATTCACCAAGAACACAGAACGACCATCTCTAAGAGCTTCCTCTTTCTTGTGGAGTTACCTGGTATGTTTGGATGCAGGACGCTCTGCCTCACAGATGCTCTCATGATCAGCAGAACTAGTACTGCGAATAGGGCAAAGGTGTTTCACTTCACTCTCCTCAACAGGTTGCTTCTAGAGCTTTCTCAAGAGGGCTGAAAAGCTCGGTAAGGCAACAACCACAGGAGCTGTTCAAACTCTCACTTCATCAGTGCAGAAGAGACACGGCAGAATTAGACCCGCTGACAATCACCTCTCTGTCAGTGAACATACCGCCAGGGTCAACAAGTGTTTGCTGAGCATGTTTCATATACCAAGCACTGTGGTTGGTGTTCGGGGTCCAGTGTGAGCCAAACTGACCCATTTCCTGACCTCACAGAGTCCGTAATCAAGAGAAAGGAACAGATAACTAACCAGAAAGATACATTCATAATTATAATCTACATTCTGGCTTATGAAGTAGAAGGCCAAAGTGTCTATGGGGGTGTGTGATGGGTTCTGACTTGATGTTGGGTGGTGGAGGATAAAGGGGTCAGGGAGGGTTTTCTGAGGAAGCGGAGCTGGAGGCAAAATTTGAAGGAGGAGAAGTTAGTGGGCAAAGGCGAAGGGGGTGGGACGTAGGGAGAGCATTTTTAGAAAGGTGAGATGACTGTAAGTGGAAAAAAGCAATGCCAGTCAGAAGAAAAGGAAGAAAGTCCCTGGGCAGGTGGCACTCAGAGACTAAGTGGAGTCTTATGAGAAGAGAGGGGTCGGGCCTTCTAGAACATGTTAAGAAATGTTCTCTATTCAAATGACAATGGGAAGCCCCTCCTGAGTGTCTTAAGAAGATACAACACAGGTGCAATGTTCAAATTTCCACCCTCGAATGACTGGTTATATGGTAGAAAAGTGATTGGCAGGGCTCTGTGAGGTGTGAGGTCATGGTGACTTGGATGAGGTAGTCACTGTGAACAGGAAGAGTTGAGGAGAGGGAGACATATTCAGAAGGTTATTTCATCAGTAATCGATTGTAGGTGGCATATAGGACTGATATAGAAAAAATAAAAGACATGCCTGGAAGCCACTTTGTCATTTGTGGAATAATCTTAAAAAGTGGTCCTCATCTTTATTTTAAACTTTGCCACTGTAATTGATTTCTTTGCTTTCAACACTGGCTTTTTTTTTTTTAATGTAAATGCTCAGGGAATTTGTAACCTAATTGGCATTCACTTCTTTAGAATGACTATATGTAGCACTGATTCAGCAATTAGCTAGGTTTGCATGGTGGAGAGACATGGGCTAGGGAGTCAGACAGACTTTGGTTCAATTTCTAGGTCTTAATTACTAACCATGGGCAATCATTTCACCTCTCTGAACTGTACTTGTCCCGTCTGTAAAATGGGCATTATGATAGATACTTCACAAGTTGGTTGTGAGGGTTAAATAAATGGTTCAAAGTGTTTGGAACGATAGTAGAAATGTGGAAAATACTCAATAAAAGTCAGCTCATTTCTGCCTTTAAAGACTCCCCATTGGAGGGGGCAGTAATAAGTACTGTCATGCTCCATACCAGGGCCTAAAAGACCACATATAATTTGGCTGCTACCTATATCAACTACTATACTCTTCTCTTACTCTCTACATTTCAGTCATGTCCAATTTCTTTTTCATCTCTGGACACACCCAGCTGGGTTCTACCTTAGACTTTTGCTATAGCTATTTCCTCTGCATGGAACACTCCAGATAGTTCCAAGCTGGTACTTTCTGATTTTTCAAGCCTCTGCTCAAATGTCACATTCTCAGTGAGGCCTGCTCTGACCACCCTCTATGAAGCAGCTGCTTTTCTAGTTAGCCTCTATCCCATTATTTCATTTATTTTCTTCACAGTGCAAATCACTACTGAAGTTACTGTGTTTACATCCTTTCAAACTTACTGTCTTTTGCAACTATAACGCAGGCAATGAGAAGGCAAGGATATCATATATCATTTGTCATATATCGCCGACAGCTACAGTAGTATATGGAACATAGTAGCCAGTCAATGTTGAATAAGTAAACGAATTAATAACAACCACAAGAAGAACTATAAAAGAGGAGCAATCTCTGCCAGTGATCCACAACCCTGTTAGAATTACAAGAGGATCTTGGGGAGGACTTTCCTAGGTGAACTGAAAAAAATCCATTTTCTTCATCATTTTTCCTGAGAAGGGAATAGCTACTTATAGATAGATATAGCTCCATGTACTTCTGCCTTGCTAATTTCCGCTCTGAGTAGTGATGCTCTTAGAAGTACATTCCTAGAATTCTGTTCCAGTTTGCCTTTCAATATACTACAAATGGTCATTATATTTTAAATAATAAATGTTTGGGGAAGTACGAGAGCTTAACCTGAGCTTTTTTTTTTTTTTTTTTTTTTTGAAACCAACGGTCACTGAAATCACCCCATATGGCCTGAACCCTCTAAGTCACCCAAAGGACTAGACTTGGATTTCCCACAGTATTGTCTCACTTCATTTTAAAATTTTTACATAGAGACTGAATCGCAACAAGATATAACAAGCTGTGCATTTCTGGGTGATTATAACACACCCTGGGTGGTATCCTAAGACATAGAAAGTGCAATAATTTCCCCAAATCCCAGTGAGTTCTAGTGCCTTAATGTAGTTGACTCTCTATGTAACATGTATTTATTGGACACTGCATGGTGAGCATAGGATGTTATTAGCACCCTATTGATAAGCCTTGAAAGTGTTCAGAGTCTGGGAAAAACCATCCTGGTATATGTTGTAGTGTAAACTCAGTTCATGCACCTGCTCAGTCCTGGATTTTCTATGACTTCTTTCATCTGTTTTGGTCCAGAAAGACTGTGGTGTGATACTGATCAAACGAAAATGTGCATTAGATTTAAGTGCACAGGTTGTATGGCATAATAATTAAATGTTAACAGTCACATTTATAGAGCTTTTAGTACATGCCATGTACTTCAACATGGGTCATCTCATTTAATTCTCACAGGAACTGTGTGAAATAAATGCTATTAATATATTCATTTTACAGATGAAGAGACCGAGGCTTATAAGGATTAGAAAATTCACCTGAAGGTATACATCTAGAAAGCAGTAAACTGGGATTTAAATCTAAGTCTCTTTCTCTCTCAATCGATGTCTCTTTCTCTTATTCTTCTAGAAGTGAAAAAAAATTAATACAAAACCACTTAGCCTGGTTCACCTCTTGTTCTACCATTTTTATGCTATATGACCTTGGATCTCTAAGCGTAAATTTTCTAATGTAAAAAATTATGATGCTAGTAAGACTTACTTCATAAATTGTATTGAGGTTTAATATAGCAGAGTACTTGCCTTACAGTGAGTGCTTAATAAATTATAATTATCTGTTATCAGTACTTTATGAAAAGCTCTATGCCACTCAATCGTAAAGATCCAATGGCATGGACTTCTTATAGATGGATGCCAATATATTTGGAACACAACACAAGCAATACACAGGTAAAAAGTCAACGAGTAATACAAAAGCATAAGAGTAAATGGTCAACTACAGAACATTAGCAACAGTAACGCTGTGCTAAAGCCTTTCTCTATCCTTAGCTCTCACCATGTTCCTAAAAGATAGGCGTCATTACTTTTTGTTTACAAATGAAACTCAAGCCAGAGAGGTTATTTGTTTGAAGCTATATAATTAGCAAGTAGTAGTGGCAGAATTTAAACCCAGGGAAGCTCAATCTAAAACCTATATTCTTTACCTTATACTATGCCATACCGCTTCCCACTGCTGTGGAACTCAGAAGTGGGGGAAGTCCATGCGTGAGGAAGAAAAAAATGTTTTAGAAAGAAGGAGATGTTGATTGGGACCTTTGGTTTATTTTCAGGAGGTAAAATACCATTGTAGTAGGAGAAATTCCAGATCACAAGCAAAGAAGAAAGAACATACAAAACATAACACCATGAAGGAAGATCACAGAATCCAATGCTGGAAATATAAAGAAAACTAGACCAGAAAGGGCCTTAAAAGTTAAACAACTGCTTTTGGATCACCCTTAAAGTAATGAAAGCAACTGATAGTTCTAAGGAGGGCAGTAAGAAGATGACAATGATGTCTTTGGAAATAATCTATAAGGCAGGAACATTCAAGGGGGAAGAGAAATCATTTAGGAGCTTTCTGAAGAAAACAAAAAATGAGGGACCAATATCTGAATACAGTGGTAGAAGCGAGAATAGGAAGATAAATGCAGGTGAGCTACTAAAGATCAGGCTTACCAGGACTTAGACTGTGTACGAAACTTCTCATTCCTGAACACAGAAATTTGATATGTAGAGAGTGATCTCTATAACACTGCTTTAAACTGCAAAGTTCTTTAGAAATATGACATTCTCGTGATCATCTTATTTTGTGTGACACCTATAGACGCTATCTTTGTAGCAGCTTATTTAATGTGGATCTAGATGCAAATGGGGTAATGTGAGGTAATGAGTAAGGGGTATGGTGGAGCTAGGATGAACTTCTCATCTTGAGGAATCAAAGTTTATATTTATAAAGATTTAATGGGTTATATCAAATATACATCCTGGAAATCTTGAGGTTGTTGGGAAAATGGTTGTCATAATTACTCTTTTCCTACAATTTAATATCAGCAGGCGAACTCCAGCATTTGGTCTCTACATTGATAATGGGAGCCCACGATCTCTCTTTCAAAGGAAACTCATACGCTAAATTATCAGAGTCCAGATAAAATTCTGTTAATAGCTAAAATTGCTATTTTATTTAGTGTGTTACCTTATCTCTTTTTAGCAAGCCTTACTTACTAGGGTGATGGCAATGAATTCAACCCATTATCTAAGGATTAATTCATTAGAGTGGTCAAAACTTTTGGAAATGGATGGGTTTTAACAATCCTCCCCTCGATTCCACAAATTGACACTGTAAAACAAGCCTGTGCCATTTTTATGGAGGCTCTGATTCATGAAATACAAATCAATGAAGACATTTCCTTTGCAAGCCCTCATGTCATTGTTCTATTCCTTTGGTTGCATGGAAAGCCTTTGGGTAAAAGGAGGACAACTATAATCAGAAAGAGAGTCGTTGTCTTCAGAAAGCGTGAACAATGCATTTCTGGGCTAGTGCCCTGAACGCTGTGAGGCCCCTCATGTTACTGCCTTGGGGGACACAGCTACGGAACCAGGAGTCATTGAATCATTGTCAGTCAAGTTGGTATGGGGAAAGTACCTGAATACCCAGATGAAGACTTTTCTGAAAGGAAAATGAGGTTGGTTATCATGAGAGTGCCAATGATTTCCTTTTCCTTACAAGTAATATTAGTTGTTGAATACACTTGGTTAGGTATTCCAAACACTGTTCTAACTGGCTGTATCAGAATCACCTAAAACTTTAAAAACTGTAACAATTCTCAAGGCTCTAGTCCCCAGAACTTATAATTTAGTAGATCTGGGCAAGTGGCCAGAAATCATTAGTAACAACAACAAAAAAAACCTTCAGGTGAGTCATATGCAAAACCTGTTTATAAACCACTGACCTAGTCATGGTTTTGTTTCCTATTAAAAAAACAACCACTTATCCAAATGAGTAGGGAAGACTGGAATTGTCGTATATGCTACACCGATCAATGGTTTTAATTTAATTAAATACATCAAACAATGTGGGAAGCCATGACAGAAACATACAGCACAAAAAACTATATAATATTGTCCAACCTTTCATTTGGTGTACCTGGAAGAACCATGCCTCCCACAGTAGACTTCTGATCATATTTTGAGATTGAGAATGAAAAAACACTGATATTATATGGGTAGTTTGTGGGTACTTTCATATATGTGAAATATATGGGTAGTATAAAGTCAAAAATTATAGGAACCTGATGCGGTAGTTTTAAAATATGTTTACAAATTCTTTGATGCTTCTTCCTTCCAAAGGCAGAGGCTAATCCATCTTCTTTTGAAGGTGGGCTGAACTCAATGACTCCCTTCCAATGAACAGAATGTGGCAGAACTAACAGTGGGTTCCAAGGCTGGGTCATAAAAGAGATCTCTCCTTCTTCCCTTTTGAATCTCCTGCTTTGGGGAAAGCGAGCTGCCATGTCATGGTCATGAAAGCATTCAAGTTACCTGTGTAGAAACTCCATCGAGAGGAACTTGAGCCTTCCACCAACAGCCAGCACCAACTTGTCGCCCACATACATAGCGACTATTCTGGCCCAGGTAAAGTCTTCAGATGTTGTAGTTGGGACATTTGCCTATAACCTCATGAGAGGTCTTGATCCAGAACTGCCTAATTAATCCATTTCCCAAATTTCTGACCCACAAAAGCTGTGAGCATTATTAAATCTTTATTATTGTTTTAAGTCGCTAAATTTGAGGGGGTAATTTGTATCACAGCAATACACCTGAGAAGACTTTCTTTATCTAATTTACATTTGTTTTTACCTCTACTTTTGTTTGTTTCTTATCTGAGATACACAGACACATAAAAATGATCACATACACACATCAGTAAATATTTCATAATTCATAAACATTGTTGTAAGTCTAGTCCTAAAAAATTAGATAAGTAATGGATAAACAATAAAATTGTGGATGGCTGCAGTGAGGTGGCAAATGATAATAAAACAACTAAGGTAAACATAGACTAAAAGATAAATCTGAATAGTGGGGAACATGTTAATCAAGAAATGGTTCTTTCATTTTACAAAGCCACGTTATAGCACAAAAAATTAAATAGGCAGTTGCAGCAGAAACTGTGCAAAAATCTTACTCCTAGCTGTGCAAACAGTTTTCAAAGAGCAAATTAGGAAGAGCAGTGGCCAGAACTGGAATCCAGTCGATGAAGACAAATGCTGAATGTCTGAGCCCATGCCCTGCAAAAAGGTAATGTGAGAGAGAGTTCTCTGCTTTTGGAAAACAAGCCACGATTTGAGGAGTGATTTGCTAAGTGATGCCACAAGGACTGAACACTGAAAATCAGCAAAGAGTTGAGAGGGTGAACAGTTCCTTAGTGAAATAGGGTGGGTGTTAAGGCAGGAAGTACCTTATTCATAGCACTCTAATGTTATGTTCCACATCTGCAGATAAACACTTCAGCTAAGTGCTTGGTAACGAGATTACAGGATATATTTTGTCATTCCCAACATATTTTCTTGTTATGAGGTCGTAAGTTAAAAAACACCATCAGCTGTTCTTAAAGAAAAGTTCTTGAATCCTGAAGTCTTCACTGACAGAGTCAAATACGTGAGGCCCAGAACACTCTTTAAATGCATAAGTAACTGGTTACATCAGGATTTTGTGGATAAGAAGTGATATAAGTTAAATGATAAATATTGGCAAATAAAACATGAAAACCACCTAACCTTTAGATAATTATTGAAATCTCCCAAAGGAGATAGATAGACTTTATCTGGCTAAAATTCGTGGTGGGGCGAGGGGGCGGGGGACAAAACCAAAACAATCGGCTGTTCTCCTAACATCCCTACTTAACAACAACAAAAGCAACAGCACACACACACACACACACACACACACACAATACATACACTCAAAGCATGAAGAACCGACTTACACTGCCCTACTCAACTCATACACACACACGACCAATATACACACACCATCACCCCATACTAACACAACCAACACACACAGAAAAAAACACTTCCCAAAACTTAGCAGCTGCACAAGCAGAATAAAAGATGGAGGTGCTGGCAAAGATCACCAGAGGTGGTCTTGCCAGGATTCCTTCAGAGGACAGTGCATGAGGCAGCCAGGTGTGAGGCGATTGTGGAGAGTGGGGAGTGTACTCATCTAAAGGCATTCAAATTCAATTTGAAAAAAAATCACTGTGCTGGCTAAATAAAATCCTGTTGGCCATGATGTAGGCTGCAGACTGCCAGATTGTAATAATGTTAGGATTGGTGGCAAGCACAGGGTTAAGGAGGAAATTAAAATTGCACTGGCTAAATTGACTAGAGGTGCTGGAAATGAATCTGAGGCAAGGTTAAAAAAAAATTCTTGTGTGGTTTTTGAAACGATAAAGAGAAACCAGACAAGCGGGGAAAAGAGGATTCAGTCATTCCTGGTAATTTTCTGTAGAAATCATGTCACTGAATAAAACAGGAAAACAAAAAAAATAAAAGGTGAAACTTGGAATTAACGAGTGAAACAAATGCAGCCTCCTTTTTTTTTTTCCAGGAGAAGATGAGGGGACTTGATTAAAGAATCCGTGTTCAAAGCGGTTGGCTTTGGAACAAGAAATAGCCCTAGTTCTTGGGCTAGGAGCCCCACAGCAAATCTCTCCCCTCTGCCATCTTAGGCAGCATCTTACAGTGCCATTTTATTTTACTATTGTTTTTTTGGACAAGATTTTGAGAATTAAAAAAAAAAAAAAAAGACCTGACTTTTTTTCTTTTCTGCCACAAGTACAGACAATTGTATATTTTGTTAGGAAACTAATAGCAGCAGGAGGGAATGTAAGATAACATATGCAGAGGTGAGAAGACAGTGAAAGAGTGAGATGTCCTAAATGAGTAAACAAAACCAGAACCCTAAAGATGAAAAAAAGGAATGTCCATTCTTCCTACCTCCTCTTCGACTTTTGGATTGAAATACACGTCTAGAAAAAAACAGCTCTAAATCTACATCCCATCTCCTCACAGAGGGTTTGTTATTTTCATCCTTGGAACACTACTTTAAGCGATTGCCATATCTACACTGAGGGATTTTCAAAAATACATTGTACTTGGAGCAGGAAAAATACTCTCCCTGGAACCATGTGCTATGGCTTCGTCTTAATGCTCAATCTTTTTCTCCCTTATCTTTCCAACAACTGAATTGGGGAGACAAAAGGAACGTGAATCTTCACCAATATTTGGCTAGAACTTGCCAAAGGTAGAAGTTTGTTCTGAATCTCAACTCGTTGTTTTGTCATTTCGTCCAATTCTTTTTTTAAAAAAAAAAAAAAAACATTAGTTCCTTAAGGCAATATATGTTTTCACTGCATGCCAACTCCGTATAGCTCTGCTTTTCTCCAGAGTATTCAGTCCTAAGCTCTCGGATTCCAAAGGTTTGCTGGCACAGGCTGCCCAAAGAGGTTGTTCCTTAACACATGTCTTACTCTGCCAAGCTCCAGTTTACTTTTTTGATAATAAAATCAAGCAAATGGAATAGAACAAAAGTAGAAATAGAATTAATTTCCCAATTTCACTCATTTTACTTGAATCAATAAAGATAGATTGTAAGTATGCTAAAAACTGACGCACTTATATAATCTTATTAGGATCCAGTATATGAAATAGTACACACACGTGCAGCCGTCAGCAGGAATCTCTCATGAATATACAACATATTAGCCTAAATATTTTTGCCTTTGAGATTTTTATAATATAGTAGGAACTGCTTGGGAGAAATGAAAAGGAGGTCAGTTCTCAAATTTTCTATGCATAAGAAATGCTTGAGAAGCTTGTTGAAAATGCAAAATGAAAGTTCCGCTCTCAGAAAGTCTGAATTCAAAAGCCTGGAGGGAAGTCTTGGAACCCTCATTTTAAATAAGCCCCCCACCCCCCGATTCCGCCCGTGACTTTGATGCAGGTGGGGCATGACCTGACTTTGACGATGCTCCAGCTCAGTGTTTGTAATTACATACCAGGTGCTAGGCTGGGTGTCCAGGGATGCAAAAATGAACTAGACAGAGGCTACCCCATGAGCTCAGAGTGTCATGGTGGCGATGGCACCAGGCTACGCATGTTCATATGAGCTTGCTCCATTTCTACGCCCAATCAGGGAGAAGAGCACTGAGGAAGTTCCTATACCCTGAGACTGCAGGCAGTAAAAAAGTGGTTCTGAATTAATATCCTTAGCATGGCACAGAAGATCCAAAAATGACCTGATCCTTCCTTGCCTTTCCCCATATCTCATGCTGTTCTCCCCATTCCTCTGGTCTTCACACATTAGGGTCTTTGAATTTATCATACTCCCCCCAGACCTCACTATTGCTTTCTTTGTCATTTATGTTCAGCTCAACTGTCACCACCATTATACAACTTTCTCTGACAACTCAACCTAAAGCACCATTCTGTTTTATTTTCTTCTTTACAAGTGTCACTATCTGAAATGAACTTATTCATTCATTTATGTAATTA
>CM053515.1:6650683-6708183 GCA_028627145.1 Eidolon dupreanum
TACTTCAAAATGCAAAAAGGCAGCAGAATAAGACAGCTACTTGCTTTGGGTTCTACACAAGGTCTTTGGCCTTGATACTGGTGAGACAATGCCAAGCTGTGCAGTGCTGAAAAAAATAAATGGACCTAGTTGCCAAGTAATTTTGTAACAGGAAACCAAAATAGACAAAAAATGAGATTTCTGGAGTCTCCAGAAAAACCAGAAGGTCCAGAATCCTGGGCAGCATTTCTGTGTCTACCTTATAAGATTCGAGTAGGGAGTATCCTTACAAAGAGGACATATATCCAGTTTGCCCCAGTGAGAGCCACCCTTGTCTTCTAAAAAGGGGACACTCACTACTCAAAGACTTGTCTTTTTCATTCATGTACCTGATTTGCCTGGCTCTCCTGAACAGGTGAATTTTTAGGATTCCTGGTACAGAAACTTTTTTTTTTTTTTTTTTTTTTTTTTGGCTAAGAGACACCTTTTACAGGTAAAATGCTATTCAAATGAACATCAGTGGCAGATGGTGGCAGATGGAGGTGGAAAGCCTCTAGTTGAAAATATGAAAACCAGGTTGTTAACAAAATTTATTGCAAAGAAGGTAGATCCCCAGCTCCATTTCTCCAAAGGTAGCTGGCAGGGACAAATACTCTGTGTTGCCATGGTTATGCCAAAACATAATAAACTTATAAGGAGAATAAGTAGCTTCTACCCTTTACAGACATTTGGGTCAGTTCTGATGTGCAGCTAAGCAAGTGATGCTCATCATGACATCTGGGAACCACCTGGGAAGTTCAGCAAAATGCCCACACAGATAAATTACATAAACATGGCTGGGAGTGGGTCCAAGAGCATGTCCGCAGATCATTCTAATGCCTCTCTAGGGTTGATAACCACTCACCATTTAAGGGCATAGGGCACAAGTATGAAAGGGAGACTATATAAGGTCCTCAGAAGTCAGGTTTCTGGGGATCAAGTTCCAGCTCTGCCACTCACAAGCCAATTATGGGTGACCCTGAACAAGTTATTTTATTAAACTCTAAGCCAGCAATGGAGTAAAATTAAAGTGAGAGAATATATGCAAAGTGCTTAGAATACTAATCACTCGATAAATGATAACCATTATCACCATTGTATGTTGCTGATGGCATTGATTCCCATTTGAGGGACAGGTAATTAGTGATAAATTTTGTCACAGTCTTCCTAAATTAGGTATCACTTCAAGACCTTCAATCCTAAGCACAGCACCTCACTGAAGCAATGACAATTAATGAGCGATCTCAGAATCTGAGTCCATCACTAAGTACTCAAAAGAACAGATGGCTCAGCAGGAACCTGAGTCCTATCTTGCTAAGATATAAAATTCACATGCGAGCAAAATTAATGAATTAATGAATTCCTTCATTAGGAATATATACAGAGTGTTTACTGTGTTGCAAGCATTGTGAATGTTAGTCCTTTATCACTTAACCATCTTTCCATGACTTATCTTCCTATTTTATCTTAGATTCTCATTGGAATATTCAACAATCGAAAAGCCTGAGAACATGATGTGCAGAACACAGTGTTAGGCTCTAGGGCTAAGAAGACCATTTAGATAAGGACCTTTTGCCAGAGTTGAATGGGTAGGAAATGTAGGCAATGTACTCAGAGGTAGAAGAAGAGAATGATGAGTGTTCAAAAGTCTGGTGACAGATGAGTATCAGTCACTATTTGCTAGTATCAGTTTAGGAGTTAAAGACTAAAATTATTCACTTATTTTTTAAAACTTCATTTTGAAATAATTTAAGACTCGCAGAAGTTGCAAAAATAGTTCAGAGAATTATTGTGGAGACTTCATCCAGCTTTCCCCAGTGATATCTTAGTACGTTATCAAAACCAGGAAAATGACACTGGTACATTATTAAACAAACCACAGACATTCAAATTTCACTCGTTTTTACATGCATTCCTTTGTGGGTGTGGATTTGGTACTATGACAATTTATCATGACTCTAAAGAATTTTAAAATGCAGAGAAAATATGTAAGAAATAGCATTTCAAGGTGACACAGTTTGGGGGGGACAAAATAAATTAAAACTAGGGCACATACCGGAAAAATAAAACAAAGCACTATCATTTCCAACACAGTAGCTCTGCTCCAATTGAAATTCAAAGCCATACTTATGTAATATTTATAACTGATTATATAACAAAGTTTTAAACTGAAAGTTGCATTTGTAATAGGCACAAGGAAAAGAGTTAGATATGCAAAATGAGAAACCAGATAATCATCCTAGACCAGGAATCCCTAACCTTTTTGGTACTAGGGACCGGTGCTCCTATGAGAATCTATTGCCTGATGATCTGAAGTGGGGCTGAGGCGGTGATGTTAGTGCTGGGGAGCAGCTGCAAATACAGATGAAGCTTCGCTGGCTCACTGGTCGCTCACCTGTTTTGTGACCGGTATCAGTCTGTGGCCCGGGGGTTGGGGATCCCTGTTCTTTATGGTTTCCCACAGAACAAATGCTCAGTCTAAGTTAGAAGGATGAGAAACTTACATTCTCAGATATTTCAGGTATGGGAGTAAACTTAAACACACACACACACACACACACGTACCTGAAGGAATTTTCAGCTCCTATGAGTGTGCATTATCCTTTTTTGTTTGAGTAAACCAAAAGAAGAACAATTTAACTGTTTCCACGTGTTTTTTTTTTTATGATAACAAAGAGAAAGGCAGCCCTCCATCCCCTCTCTCTCTACATTTCTTTCTTCCTTCCTTCCCTTATTTCTGCAGAAATAATTTTGAAAAAAATTGAAGATATGATTTTCCTGATACGATTGTAGCCTTTAAATGAACGCATACATGCTCATAATTACAAGTAAGGCATTTGCTACTGTGCATCAGTGGAATTTAAGAAATTAAAAACCAAAAGGGGGCTTTCAGGAACACAACAGAATTGCTTTTTTTTTTTTTAATAATAGATTTGGCTCCTCTAATCCATTCTTAATCTAATTAAGACAATGAAAAGCACTGGGCTGCCATCTCAGAAATGGCAAGGATGCCATCTATACAGAGTGTAATAAAGTGATCAGTTCACACCCCGTCAGATTTACTCACAGTCTGAATAACTGCTCTTATTTTCTGTGTTTCATTTTTACAAGTTAACAAATGCTTTCATTTGATTTCCACGGCTTCATCTTCAGATCAAGCACAGGCTGTGAGACTTCTAGTTCCGGGAAGTGTGTCGTATCTGGTGAAGCAACACCCAGTGTGTGATTATGGAAGCCTACAAATTGATGCTAACATCTCCAATAAGCAAAGATAATAATTAAGTAGTAAACCTTTGGCAGTGAAAACAGCAATGGTGTTATTAATACCCAAATGGGCGGCAAAACAAACAGCATTGATGTAATTTAATTAAATGATTTTATGATTGTGTATTCTTTGCAAGCTCAGCTGATTACACTGGTTATCCTTAGATGAGCATTTAAATCTGGAAGCTAAGATTCTATCTATTAGTCTTTTGTTCAAATATTTCCTGGAAAAAAAAAGAATTTTTTTTTTTTTTAATCAAAGTATAAATGGAGTAACAGAAAAAAAAAGTGAACTGGTTTTGATCTCTCGTCCCAACACTAACATTAGAAATATTAAGGGGATGAAGACTGAGTCTAATTGAGGAGTTTTGCTTGCCTTTCTTTTTTGTTTTTAAGTGATGAACAACTCTGGGAGAAAATGGACTGTTTGTTGTTTTTCTTAATTATAATTAAGATTGTCTGTTTATTCAATGATCATACTAAAGATTCACAAGAATCTGTAATGTCACAAGTCTGAGTCACTCCCTCTGCCCAACACTGCTTGAATCTGTGGAATGCCAGCTCAAAAATCTATCATGTTCTGAAATTATAACACAACTGAAGAACTATTACTTGCTGTTTGATTTTGCAGAGGAAAAATTACAACAAATAATGACTGACAGTAGAGACCAGATGAGTTAAGGAGTCTCATCCCCAGATCAGGGATCTATAACTTGGTAATTACTTTGTTAAAAACAAAACAAAACAAAAAACAACCAGCCAATAATAACATCTAATTTCTAAAAGACACCAGCAGTCAATTCTCCAATCAGTGACACTTGATAAGGGTATGGCCAACCGATAGCATTTATTGTCCACTAATCCTTAAGGAAGAAACATAAAGATAAACAGATATTTCTAAACATATAGGAACAAGGACAACAAAAATCACCCCGTTTCATATTATTCACAGTAACAGGCCAGTACAGAACAGAAATATTGTTATAATAAAAATCCTTATTAGGCGATAAAATGTATGTTTTGTTCTGAAACAAGATAAAGTTGTTTAGAATGTTTATGAGTATTGTCAGAAGCTCCATGGAGCTCTCATAAATTATAATTTCACCCCTAGATTCCTCATTTACATAAAATAACGAATATGAAGGATGCTGAACCCTCACTGAGAGATAAAGGCAGCATTTGCTTCTAGTCAGAGCCATCAACGGCGATGAAGTGCTCAGATAAATGAGATCACCCTGTCGCATACTTCATGAGGTCTTTATGCTTAATCTATGGGGAAATAAAAGGAGTGGGTGGCGGGTGGTGAGAGAGACATAAGCTTTACAAAACCGACCGCTACGGGATCTGGTTTGCATGAACCTGGAAGTGGCCTGCCTCAATTCGCCCAGCATCCCTACTGCTCCTTGTTCATTCACACAGATCGCACCCTTTAGGGCGTGTGGACTGCACGTGTTGTTGATCTGAAGGTGTTTCTCTCTTCCTCATGCAGTCAGGAGACCATAGGCTAGAAACCTTCCTTCTGTTTTCCACAGTCCTTAAAACCAATCCTATGAATTCAACCTGAAAGTGAATTCTGTGGATCTTATGAAGCGAATCCAACGAATCTACCCTAAAAGTCTTTTCCACTTCCCAAACAGAAATGCCAAGTAACGTAATCTTTCTTGTGTGAGCGAACATGCCACACAACTTTACCCGTGTCTCATAACAAGCACAAGTGGCAGAATAATGAAGAGAAGCTAATGAAGGCACAGGACTGTGGGAGCCTGGCTCTCCGTCCTATATCACTACCATCTCACTGCGTGATCATGAGGAAGTTGAGAGGTGACCCTGACCTTCTCTCTGGGTGAAGGTTTCCACATATAAAAAATGTAGGAGTTTGCCTAAATCTAAAGAAACAAAATGGCCTCCTATAGTCCAAAAACGGGCTGTAGAAGGTATTATTTATCCCATAACAATGTTTATACATTTTTTTAATTAATGATATTCAAAAAATATGAACTTTCTCAAAAAAGTCAGATATTATTTTGGTGGTGTTGATTATACACACACACACACACACACACACACACACACACACACTCACACACACACATATATATATTTTTTTTAAGCTGGCATACCCTTAGGCGTATTGGCTGGGCATGATACCTTCCCAACAGTATGTGCCCTCCCACCCCACTGTGATCATATCATTTATTTGTCCAGACAAGAGCAAGTACATTTAGATGAAATGAGAATCTGAGAAGACTCGATAATCTCTAAAGATTCCTAAAATTTGAAAAATCTAATTTATTATTGGTTGATTTTCAATTATTTTATGCTAAAGCCAAATGAAGAAAAAGAAAACAATAAAAATCAACAATTTTCTTTACTCAGAGCAGTATAGCATTCGAAATTAGCGAATTCTAGGGAAATTTTTTTCCGTTGTGTTTTTAAAACATACTTAGCAGTTGATTTACTTATTGACATTTTCTTTAAAATTATGTTAAAAATGTGACATTCACATTTATACATACATACATATAAACCTTGGCTTTTTTTTTTCTTGAGAGAAAAGAGAGCAAATATGAGGATGTATGTTTTAAAAATCAGCTGCCCCGTCCTGGCAGAGCATAAACTTGGCTTTTTGTGTCCTCATGCTTGGATTTATGTAGCTAATTTCTCAGTGGGTGACAGTGGGCTGGCTCCTGTTGTTATTGCATCCAGTAATGGTTGATGTAGGTGAGACCCTCAAGCTCAATTACCACTTTTACAGATAAACAAAATGACCTAAAGGTGTTGTCAGTAACCTCACTCCCTGTCTCTGCCCCTTGCTAGGTAGGTAGATGATTCTGGACAAAGCAAGCATCCCTTAAAGGCTACATTTCTTCATGTGTAAATTAGCAATACTGGTAAAATCTATCTCACAAGGTAGTTGGGGAATTAAGTGGATATGGGCAAATCACCTTGCAGAGACCTGCTATATAATAATAGCTAATATTCACTGAACTCACCTTATCCTCATAGTAACTCTATAACGTCAGTAATAATATTTTACTAACTAGAAAATTGAGGCATCTAGATGTCGAGGGACTTGCCCAAAGTCACAGAGTAAGTGGTAGAGCCACATTCGAACTTACACAGTCTGACATAAGAGCCTGGGGTTTTAAGTACTATGTTCTTTGTATCATGCTCTTGATATAGCACTTAATAGTTAACAGTTGCTATTAATTGGAATAATAAAATTATTTTTTTATAACCAGACCTGACTCTTCCATACATATCTCTACCTGCTCAGAATTGCCAAAAGGAAACTTTTATTCATGACCCCTTTGCCTTAGCTGTAGTCCAAATTTTGCAAGTTTGCACTTAGCACAAATATTTCTGCGTTTGTTCCTGGAAACTCTTCCATTAGACATTTCCATTTCTGAATAAACCTCTTGAAGATTTTCCAAATGCTGTTATTTGGAAAACCTTTGAGTTGAATGCTGCCACACTTGTCATTTGATGGTCTGATGTTATCTAGGAGGTCAAAGAGGAGTCACATATTAAATTTTCCCTCAAAACATTCTGAACATCAGGGATGTGCTACATAAATGTAGCATGCTTGTCCTCACTGTATGATAACAGTTTGTCAAATACAATTCACTGAGTCCAATTGAAATTAATGAAGGGTGTAAAAATGACAGCTATCTGACATATTTCAAATCTCGATTTGACATTTACAACCTTTTAAAGTTATTTTTAAAAGTAGCAGTGTTTAAAATGTATTGACTATATCATATGACACGAAGCCACTGTTGGATGATTGGGTATGTAGCTATGGCAATTAACACAGGGCCACCTACTACAGCTTTAAAATAATCATGCAGGAGGTCCAGATGTAAAAGAAATAACGCAACTTATCTTACGAAAATGAAATAAATGCTACCTTCTACCTATATATATTTTTTGGAAGCGTGTGTTCATTTCCATGGAAATGTGTCCTGGTGGAAACTTTGATACAGGTAGAAATGTGTACACGTAAGCTTAGGGATGGAGGTAGTAGGAGCAGGAAGAAATGGATGATGAAGGCAGCTCTATATAGGAAGGCACTGTGCTCCGATGAGCTGCGTGTGAGCGATGCCAAAGAAGTTAGCAGTGCTGGACTTTGAGAACTTGTGGCTCTAATAATAACTCCCTAATTCTGACCTTGGACATGACACTGTGATTTCTTTCTTTTTTTTTTGTAAAATGAAATAAACACTGAGACCAGCTTGTGGGAGAAATAGTGCTCAATGGAGACAAATGCATATGAAATTACTCCAGAGTATCTGGAACGTGATACAACATGTAAATGGTTGTCAGTCGATCTACATGTTAAATATCCTGCCTCCTCATTCTAGACTTTCCTGACACAGCTCTCCTTTCCTCCTGGCATAGTATCCTTTCCCCCTCGCATAGACACGCGCCAGAAAGAGAGTGTGAGGGTCTCTGAGATGGAAGCAGCCTTCTCCTGTGGCACCACCTGGAAGCGAAGCCCTAGACCAGGGCTTTGCCCATCTTTTGCCAGCAGGACTGTATGTTCTAGGGAGATACCCAGGGGGCCAGACCAAGAAGGGGTTCTATACCTCTACTTCAACCATGAATGCTCCTCATTTATCTATTTTATAGATACATTAAAGTTAGAGGTATTGATATTGATATGTTCAATGCCGCTATGGTCTAAAAAGAAAGAGTTATAGTATAGATAGTAGTCCACTGAGAATGAATGGGAGTAGGAATGGGATCCAGTCATGCTAAGCCCCGAGGAACAGTCAGAAGGTTATTGTAAAGGTGGATGTTTTGGGAAGGCCTGCCGTTATTGTAATGAAGAACTAATTATAGATCACCTATTTCCCTATGAAAAAGACACTGGTAGTGACTAAAATAGCCAATGTAAATGAATCAGCACAAGCATCCAGAAGCATTAATCTAAGACTTCTGGAATAAAATAATAAAAGAATCAAACACCTAACAAGTGCTGCTTTATTCAACTTAGCCCATCTCAAGCTTATTACTCCAGCCCATTATATCACTTAGAAGAGTAAATTCTCAAGAATCCAATGGGAGCTTCTTGGGGCCCTGCAACAGAGGGACTAGCATGGCCTAGCAAAGGCTCTCAGATTCTAACAGCAATGCATTTGTCTGTAGTACCAGAAGTTCACTCTAAAACTATTAGTTATGGTAGTTGATTCTACTTTCTAGAGCCAGATAAAAGTTTCCTACCTAGTCCGTTCCTTTTATTTTACTTTTCTTTCTCTAATTGTCTCAAAATATCAAAATTAAGTTTTTTTATTTTTATTTTTTATTTTTTGTTTCTGTCAACCAAAAAAAAAAAAAAAAGGCAGAAATCAAATTCAAATTGATTAGTGGAAGAGGATTTGGGAGAAGAGAAGAATGACTTGGAAATGGAATGATGAAGCAGCAATGTGTGGCTAACATAGAATCATGTCCGCAAACCATATATTCTTTACTGGCTATCCACATGTTAACGATATTGTGGACTTGAGTCAATAGGCGTGGATTAGAAACGTGACTCTACCTGTATAATCCTGGGCAACAACTCTTCTCATTCTCAGTTTTCTCATCTCCAAAATGAAAGTAATAGTGCACGGCCAGCCTACCTCCAAGCAGTATTATGGCTGGACCAGGAAACAAAGTATATGAATAACACATGAGGCATTATGCAAAGAATGCACCTATGCAGTAAAGAATGAGGTGACAAAGAGAAACAGATTCATCTTCCACCTCCTTCAAATAATTTCCTAAAATTCAAAGTCAAGGGTAGGATGTTCACTCATGAATACTAAAGAATTGTCCCATTTATTTTTTCCCCCAAATTTAATTAAGTTTATAGGGTATGGATTACTTCAACTGAAAAACTTGCTAATGTCTGTTTGACTACAGAGAAATGACAGCAGTCACTAAACAGCAAAGTCACTAAAAAAATCAGAATCTCTTTCTTCTTTCAAGAGAAGACATTGGGTGTCCCATCTGACGAGCTTTCAATGCTTCTCCCTACCAAAGCACAAAAGCATTTTCAAGAAACACTGGACAACCTTCCCCCCAAAATTGTGTTTTGTTTTTTTGCAAATCTGTAGGCTCCTGCGAGACACAAAGCAACAAGCTCTAGTCCATTAGTATGACAGGTAGCGCTCTTACTAACAACTGCTTTTTACTCCCTCTGACAAATGTGCTTGGTGCCACGGTTGACGTTTGTGTGGTAATCAGGAGTGATGGAGAGGGGACGTCGGTGCTGCCGAAAGTGCCCCCCGATTTAATGTGAACGATTTGTCAAACGTGCTGTGATAGCAACGCTGTCAGAGCCGGGCAGGGAAGCACTCTGTCATCTTTGCGCCAACCAAGGTCACTTTGGCAGGGAGAGGAGGGCTCTCGCCGATGAAATTTTCATGTTTATCAGTGATGCACATGGCCTACTTTCACGACTTGTTTTTCCTTCTATTAACAGATAACCATCTCAGGGTTTGGGAGACACTCCCGTGGAGAGAGGCTTGCTACAAGAGACAGTCCCCAGGGCCAGCCACTTGGCATCATTGAATGCCAAAAACTGGGTTGCAAAATGAAAAGCTAGGAGCCCATGTGAACCAAATTCATTCGAGTGTCTTTGTTCCTGGCTGAATACACCTATCACATATTTTGCATTTCAAATAAATTGTTGACGGTATTAGGGTTTAGGTTATTAGTAAGTACTGTATTGGGTGCTATGACATCCAGCTTTATACCTGTGAACATCAAATAGCTCCAAAGCACCAAAGACCGAAGAACCAAAGGTTAGATGTGGCCTTCACACAATGCCTTGCCCAAATGTTAAAACAAAACAAAAACATTAGGGGGGAAAAAAGTAGGTAAAAGAAAAGAGAGGGAATTTTCTGTTATTAATTGAAAAGAACTAGAAGCAACAGACTCTCTCAAGGAAGCTGGGTTACATGTCTTTGTTTCCTGTTATACTCTTTCAGGCCTCACTGTACTGGGCGTATCTCCGAGACTAGACTAGAAGCAGTGTAGGGCAAGACGATGTCTTATTGAATTTTGTCTCATTATCACCCAACACAGTATCTGCTCAGTAAATAGTGATAGCATGGGTGACAACAATCCATAGAAATAAATGCCAAAAATGCTGAGTGAAAGGAAACAAGGATTTGTGCCAGAGGTTGTCAACTGGGTGCCAGCAGAGTGATGCATTCTGTTTATGGACAAACAGAAGACAATGGTTTAGTGGATGGAGGAGACAGAGGATAAAGCCCAAAGGAATGGTCACCGACTGGTAATGTGTAGGCCAAACTGGGCGTATAGGTAAAATTCAGACTACAAACGTGTTCTGTTTGTATCAGGCAATGTTAGCCTATGAAATGCTGTGTGTGTGTGTGTGTGTGTGTGTGTGTGTGTGTGTGTGTGTGTAAATTAGCTACTAACATTTAAATATTGGGAGTTTTTAGCCCAAAGCATGAATTTTGGATTCCCTGAAGAATAAACACAGGATGATCGGGCAGCAACGGAATGAATAAAACCGGCTGCTCTCTTTAGATGGCATCCGCTTTGAAGCCTTCCCAGTCCAGAGGATCTGATGCTGCCTGCCACTCGTCATCATGCCTGCACTATTACTTTTCTAATAGTAGGAAGACCTTTCTTGCTACTACGTCTCAATCAAAAGTGGCTCAGCACATTGAATGATTTTCCTCACTGCCACTCGCTCCCTCTGCCCTCATTTACGTGATCTGCCCTGGGCCAGTAGGTATAGGAAACTGTGACGCCAGAGGTATGCCTTCCTGACGTATTCAGAACAGCAGCAGATTATATTCTGGTTGTTAAAAGCTCCGACATATAACATTTAAAATACCAATTTTATATGAAGCAGCTCCTCAAAGAAGGGCAGTTAATTAAGACTGAAAATCATATTTTTATAATACTTTGGAGGTAACCAACCATTTGATATCTATAATCTCGTAATCTTCAGCAGAGTTAACTTCATTCCATTTTGCAGATGAGAACACAAAGGATTTAAGTAAAATTACGTCATTAAGCAGGACGAAGAGTTGGGCCTGGCAAACATATTAAATCTGAATCTAATGGGCTAGAAGCAGAGAGCTCCGGTACTTGCATAAATATCCCCAAA
Organism: Eidolon dupreanum; assembly: GCA_028627145.1. Lineage (NCBI taxonomy): Eukaryota > Metazoa > Chordata > Mammalia > Chiroptera > Pteropodidae > Eidolon > Eidolon dupreanum. The sequence goes on from CM053515.1 coordinate 6,662,100, forward strand.
TGATTCTAATGTGCAGCCAGGGTTGAGAATAGTTCTCTTAGCCTCATGGACTGAATGTTTGTGTTTCTCCGAAATTCGTATCTTGAAGCCCTAACCTGAGGATGTGAAACCTTTGAGAGGTAAAGAGGTTTAGGTGAGGTCATGAGGGTGGGGTCCTCATGAGAGTGTTGGCGTTCTCATAAGGAGAGACCAGAGAGCTCCCTCTCCCCCTCTCAGCACCATGTCGGCACATTGCAAGAAGGTAGCAGTCTGTAAGCCAAGGAATAGAACCCTCAGCAAGAACCCAACCATGCTGACACCCTGATCTCAGACTCCCACCCTCTCGGACTGTGAGACACAAATATCTATTGTTTAAACCCCAGTATTTTGTTATAGCAGCAGCAGCTGACCAATACATTTTGATCACAATTTCTTCCTGCCATTATCTCTGAGATTAAAGCAAGGTGAACATAGATGTCTTGGCTCAAGGTCCATGGCAGGCTGGATGGACATGGGAAAGAGGTATAGTAATGGGCATTGCCCTGAGGTAGACTTCTGGTCCTCGTTCTAACAGTCTAGGCCTTGGTTGTGTTATATAAGACATATGATTAGAATTCATGGTTTTTTAAGTGGGCGGATGTGTGATAATCCCCTAGGGTAGCTTTTAATACTATACATTTCCCTCAGTCCACCCCCTAATCTAGTGTTACAGATTCTGATCTCTTGGGTGGCATTAAAATTACATATTTTTAAAAGTTCCTCCCATGATCCTGATGTGTACTCTTGGGTATGAACCAATTGCATGAGGTGATAAAGACCCTCCAGTGCTTACAATGTATTAGAAAGGGAAAAGGAAAAAATGGCCAATGTCCCCCATGCATGAAAAGGTGCAATTTTAATAAGAAGGTTTGGTTATACCAAACACATATCTACAAGTAATTCAAAACTGAGTTCCCATTAGAGTTACATTGGATTTGATGCAGAAATGGATCACTATGTGATATCTATTCTTCTCAGTGAAGAAAAGGACTTGTTCAACACATAATCTTTAAGTGTACATGCAGGTGGCCTAATTATGCTCAGTGGCACAAACCCCAGGAGAACGCTTCTCGGTAGGGACATAAGGCTATATTTATAGGGAGCACTTTGGGATGAATAGTTATTCACTGGCCCTTTTTGGATAATGTGACTTATTTTAACCACTGTCTCCGAGAGTCACAGTGTGTTCTACATTGAATGTTTCTTCGGTTGTTCATATCCTTATATCTAGTGTACAGACAAAAGCTGATTTATAGTAGGTTCTCATAGTTGAGTAATGAATAGATATTAAAAAAAAATTTAAATCGACTCCTGCTGTTTCCACACTTCAGTTTACCAAAGTGGTTTTTCAAAAGTAAAAATGAGCATAGAATCATTATATTCTTCTGTTTAAAATTCTTTGATGATTTCCCATGGCCTAGAGCATAAAGGGAAAAGCACTCCATCCGCTTCGGGAGCATATGCCTGATCCAGCCTGGACAACGTCTTTGATTTCATCTCTCACTGCACTGACAAGGAATGACCTTGTCATTAGTTGCAGTTCAAGGAGCACACCTATTGCATGCCTCTGGGTCTGATCAGACCACTTCCCTCTGCCTGGAATATCATCTTCTTGTTTGTTTTTCCAACACATTTCAAGGCTCAGCTTCATGAAAATTTTCTAACTCTGTCCAGGTAGAATTATCGTTCTTTTTCGCTTCGCATCCTTCACATTTTTTTTTTCATGGTGCCTCATCACTTTATTGCACTTAACAGTTGTGTATCTTTTTTTCCCTACAAGTCTGAAAACCACTGGAAGTTTGGTCTTAGGTTTGATTATAGCCCTGGCATCTGCCAAAAGACCTGGGTCATTGCAAACACCCAGGAAAAACAATTTGATTGATATAATGATACATTTCATTCCCATTCTGGTTCCCCTAGTTAACAGGAATATACTCTTATTCTTATTCTTCTTAAATAAAAAAAAAAGCAGTAGAGGGGTTTTGAAGGAGAAGCTTTCTAGAAATCCAAATCCAACATAAGAATTTATTTATAGACCTGGAAACCTACTAGAGACTTAGATCACAAGAAAGCTATCCCCCAAAACTAATAGTGACTAACTCACTTGAAACAAAGCCTCCTGATCATGGTTCAAAACAACATTGATCTTCAATATCAATTTGTAATACAAAGGAGGAGATTGAAAAAATACCCTGCTGCCCCTCCATTTTGTCAATAAAATGGTAATTAACTAATTACTAACTATTCAATTACAGTTTCAAGGCTAAAAGTAAAGGCTTAACTTAATATTTTACCTGTTATAATGTTAATTGCAGAGTGTGGACTCATTTCCTACCTTTACCTTCTACCATTTTTTACAATATCTCTTGAGCTCCTACTATGCACCAGACATTATTTTAGCAGTAAATAGGAATGACAGATCATGCTCTCATGTTTCATGTTTGTCTTTTCTTTTTCTTTTACTATCATCCTACCATTTTAGTCTTTTCAAATTTGATAATTTAAGAACATTGCAAACTGGGTTAGAATTATTATGTCACCCTAATCGGGACTCTGGGTTAGGAAAATGGGGAAATTCATAGCTCATCTCTGAAACACACTTCAATACACACAGACCTACGTTATATGAAACTCCAGATCAATTAAAGGAGGGACTTAATGGAAAATAAAGCACTTCTATATACTTTCTCTTTAATTTCACCCTGTGGTGTTCCCACCCCTCTGCTCGTTCTTACTCACAGGTGCTCTGTATCTTACACACAGGCTTGGGGTACAGATCCTTCCTGCTACTCTTACAACACCTTTGATGAGGAAGACGACAATATAAGTTCAACTTCCTCATTCCCATTTATCAGGCTAATTCTGTAGTCTTAAAGAATACTTTTAAGTATCCTGCAAATATTTCTTAACCTAGAATTTATTTTTATTTATTTATTTTTTACTGTCCCCAAACGAGCTGCGACATCTGAAAGCCAACATGAACTTCCTCCCTAAAATAGATGACATGAAGCAATAAAGGAAACACCGCTGGTCTAAGTTTCACCCATAAAACCTGAAATCGTATTATCGCTTTACAGAGTCTAGTGAAATTTAAGAAACCATATGGTCTCTTAATTGATTACTGAACATGGGGAACATGACATTCTAGGTAGTTGAGCGTCTAGTGTTACCTAAGTCCGTCCAAACTTCTTTCGCACTATGCTTCGTGTTGCTTCGGCCTAATGGATCTCTTTGTGTTCTTCTACAACTGAGAATCTGAAACATCAGAGTCACATCCTTCTCAGGATCCTTGGCTTTCATGTTCCTTCGAAAGCCCTGCCTTAGCTATTCCCATGGCAGCTTCCCTCTATTATCCAAGTCTCAGTTCAAATGTCTCCGTTTTTAAAGAGGCTTTCCCCAACTTCTGTCTTTAAGGGAGCTCTCCTCATGACCAGTTATTATCATATGACTCAGCATTTATTTATTTTACAGCTTTTAACTCTATGAAGTTTGATTTTGTCCCTACCTTACGTATTTATTTTGTCTCCTCTCAGACCCCACTGCCTAACAGAATATAAGTTCCACTGAGCAAAGTTTCTTTGTCTTGTTCTCTACCGTTCTCTTTCTTTGTATCATCGGAAACTGGGAAAACCAATGTATGGTATGCACTCAATTCATATAAACTGAAAGAATATATGAATTCATACGAGTTTAAATGTATTCATAGGAGGCAGTTTCCTCTTCAATGGATTTGAGCAAATAGTCTAAAATTGTCTCAGCAATATATACTCTTCTCACCCCTCCCCCGAACTCATATGACCCAAACCATGACCCAGAACACTCAATCTTCAGCAGAAATTGATAGAGAAATATTTTTTTCTTTGCACTGTTCTCATCGATATATATATAAAAAAATACAGATGGTGAGACAATATGAAGGCATGAACCTCAAGTGGAGAGGTGACACACACATGTCTTACAGATGGCCAGCAGCGGGTTTTATATGAGGCAGTGAGTTAAAAGGTCCCACATATCAATTGGAAAGGAGAAGGAGCAGAAAATTGTTTGGCTCATTTTCCCTTCTTTAGCATGAAATAGAATGAGAAACAAACAAGAAGCAGCTGAGGAATGTAGAATCCAAAAACACTCGATTATTCTCGATAACAGAAAACTGCAGAAACAAGGAATCTGGAGAGCAATAAAAATGCTAGAGAAAAGAGATGTGATGGTAACTTTAATACTGATGGCTGTGTCCGTGGCCAAAGGATTCCTGCATTTCCTGGTAACAAAGGCTTCCTTCTCTGAGTTGTTTTAATCCTGTTAGTGCCCCCTTTCCTTCCCCTTCCTTTTTTCTCCACTTCCTAGCTTTTCCTTGTTCTTCCTCTTTGCACCCTTCTTCAATCCCCCGGTTCCTTTTCTCTCTTTCAATTAAGAAATACATACATACTAGGAAACAAGAGTGAGAAATTGGTATGAAAATATGTTTTCTGTTTTTACTAAGCAGCAGCATAAGCTAAAGAAGGAGATTTAAGGCAGTAAATCATATTAATTAATTACATTAATATACAATGTCAGTGATTCACAGAGTAACAATACAAAAATAAAACCTTGGACTTAGGAAAATATCCTCACCAGATCCAGGATTTGAGATATAAATAAAGATCAATTTGTAATCTACTCACATACTGAGATCAAGGACATTATTTCATCATTTCTTATTAAATATGCAAAAACAAAGTTATTTCCCTTATGGAGTCTCTTGGTCTTTGAAAGCATTTCTTGTAGTTCATGGAGTAAATGATAAATTAAACATATACACCTTGTCCTGTTTTTATGGTGTACCAAGTGCTATTTTTAAGGGTTGATGTAGATACGAGTAATCATACATTTAGACCAGCATTGTCCAATATGGAAATCTGTAGCCATGTGTGGCTATTTAAATTTAAGGGTAAATTAATTAAAACTGAAGAAAATTAAAACTTCAATTTCTCAGTCACACTAACCACACTTCGAGTTCTCAAGAGTTAAATGTGGCTAGAGCCTATATACTGGAAAATGCAGACATAGAGTATTTCTATTGTTACAGAAAGTTCTACGGAACGCTATTCCACAGCAAGCATTTGTTATGTGAGAGGTAAAGAATGAGCTACAAGTACCATGCGAATTATCTAGCTGTTTTTCACATTTTTCTGTTAATTAGATATACTGGTGCAATTATTTAACAATGCCATTCTCCTCAAACGGATTGTCAGCGTCACAAGGCCTTTTCTGCTTTGCTCTCACTGTAACTTCAGAGTCTGGCAAAAGGCCTGGCACAAAGCTGGCATTTGATAAATATTTGTTAAGTGACTGGATGATAGAATGAATGTCAAATGGCAATGCCAAATAATCACATCACATGTCTATCTATGGACATACAAAAAAAGAGAGAAAATGTTATTTGGGTACATATAAATACACACAAGTCTCTGTCTTCCTCAATGTTTTATCTGCCTATGAAGAACCCAGAAATCAATTCCACCCTTAACATATGGGGATCTTCTTGCCTAAATGAGCAGATGAACCCTAACCGTATCAGCTGAGGAAACTGTGAAATTAATTGTGTTGACATCTACTTGGGCAGAAAACAGTTAACCCAGCGTGACAGGGTTATGATAGTGACTGAAAACTCCTCAGAGGCCGTGGAGAAAGAGTTGTTTTCATCTCATTATGTCTGCCTTGATAATTATAACCAACTCATCAGCCTTGAGTTGAACACCACACATAATCACTTTCCTGCATATTTTTTGAAGGAGGAAGCATAATAAGATAAAATCTGCAGACTAATTTATGACATTTGTGAATCTATTTTCAGGAAAAGAAAAACTACTACACAGTGGGGAATGTTAACATTCTCTTCTAAATGGTATAGATTTATTTTAGAACCTTGTCTAAAATTAAAAAAAAAAAAAAAAAAAAACAACTCCCCTATATAAAAAAGAGCAAACACACAACACTATGTATTTGTTCTGCTTAACAAAAAACTTTCTAACATGCTGCCCAAATCGATCTCCTTCTTTAATTTCAAGAACATATCGTTAGAAGAAAGTAAAAATCCAATATCTGGTTAAATGTATAGATTAAAACACTAAATACAGGAACATACCATTAGAGAGAAGATAAAAGAAAAAAATTATTAGCTTAGAAAGAACATTAACATATTTGTGCATTAAAATAGCCTTGAGAGGACCTTTTATCTGGATTTCACGTATAGTCACCCCCACATTTACCCACGGGGCATACGTAAGACCCCTAGATGCCTGAGACTGCAGATAGTAATGAACCCTGTATATGCCATATTTTTCTTATACATATCTACGAATGATAAAGTTTATAAATTAGGCTCAATAAAAGGTCAACACCAATAAGTAATAATAAAATAGAACAATTATAACAATATACTGTAATAAAAGTTATAGAATTGTTGTCTCTCTCGCTTTCAAAATACCTGATTATATATATGTGCAGTGTGGATACACTGAACAAAGGGATGAATCACGTACCGGGCAGGGACACAGTAGGTCACTACCAAGTTCCATCACGCTACTCGTAATGGCACACAATGTAAAACTCACGCACTGTTTATTTCTGGAATTTTCCATTTAAGATTTTCAGACCAAAGCTGGCCGGGGGTGAGTGAAATCATAGAAAGTGAAGCCAAGGACTGCGAGGACAACCACATTCATACATGAAAACGAAATAATGAAGGTCTTCACGCCATTCTCAATTGCCTCACTGAGCTGCTATACACAGCAAGTCACCTGTTCGGCTCTTGTAAGGCCATTTCACTAACCAAAAAAGCAAATGACTTAAAAAAAAAAATCACCAAATCTCTGTGCTAAACACAGAATGAAATCAATCAAACAAACAAAATAAACTGCAACAAAACCATCTGCCTATTTCTATTCTGGGTCATAACAGCTAAAAATGGCATTAAAGAAGAGGAGCAGCAACATGGTAACTGTTCTTATCCAGAGGGGTTTAAAATAAAAAAACAGGTTTCCTAAGTTTTGCCATGGGGGCCACCAAAGTATTCTTGCTGGAAGGGGTAGTACTTGAGAGTCATACGGTTTATTTTTAACTGTGAAATATTAGGTGTAGGTGGTTTTGTAAAAATCAATTAAAAGCCCATCTGCAAATTGGGAATCTGCATTTGTGTTAAGCTTCGAGTAAAAAGCATGGTTCTACCCTTTCTCTTTCCTTGCCCTTGACAACTCCCCACCCTGATGGGAGCAGACGCACACAAAATACCCTAAACCCTACCGTTAGCTGCCTAACACTTTCTACTACAGATGCTAAGCACAACGTTTATGCACGAAGGTACAAGAAGTCACTTTCCACGAGCCCCGGTTTCTCTCCTATACATTTTTTGCCCTTTAACGTTTGCTTCTGTGTTCATTTATTCCAAGTGTTCATTTTATAGCTCAAAAGAAATGCCTAAAAAAATTTCAACTGTCTTCAGAAGTGAAACAAAACCCTTTAATCTTTGAGGCTTTTCTAGGAGAGCACAGTTACTCAAACGAAGTTCAAAAGAACCCTTAATGTAAGAACTTTCCTGATGGGGGGAGGGTGTGATTAACCTCGAGTCTGAATTATGCTTATCTAACTTAATTTCCAGTTTAGGAGAATCACGTTTTTTTCCCTTTACTTTGATGACTGCCAACATTTACTTTTACACAGAGCTTCCAACATTAAAATACTCTGACAATCATACCTTCAGCTCTTAAGTTAAAATGCCAGCGACTCCAGGAAAGAGAATAGCTGTTTGTAGGAAAGGTATGATTAGACATACTTTAAGATTCACAGCAGGGTTCTGAATTGCCATAAATACCCTATACATAACTTTCATGATGCTTTTCATCTTCCAACATGGGATTACCCACCTAATAAAGTGCAATAATATCCTTCCTCTCTAGACATCATTTGCTATCCATATTTACCCACGCTGGCAAAATGTAGAAAGATTATTCCTTCCAGCCTTTATAATTACCAAAATCCGAGCTGCTTTTAAAATACCATAGTCTCCCTTGAGATTTCAGGAGAGCTGGAGATCACCATGGCAATAAGAAAATGGTGCCAGCACATCTTGGCATCGACTCGTTACACATCTCAGGAGACTTTCACACGGGAGAAAATTGAACTTGTTTAAAAAGCAGGCGCTCTCCCTTCAATCCTTTATTTTGGGAATAAAATGACAAATTTCATGTTACAGAAGGTAAATAAGAAAATGTTGTAACCATATGCCTTCCTCTAATATACACAATTAAAATGCAATATCAATCTGCTCTCCTGGTACGTAAAGTAAAAATGGAAAGTTAACAGACAGTAGCCCACATACGATGTCCATGTGCCAATTTCACTTCACTCCTTCATGCGTTCCTGATCTCTCACGAAACAATTGCTGACTGCAAGAGGGGTTAATGCATCTAAACCTATGGAACGTGGGTGTCACCGTGTTGCATCCTGTCATTCAAAGGTTCGTTCATTCATTCTTTCAGTCAACATTTCCGGTCTACGTAGAATATACTAGGCAACAGAAAAATAGAAGTGGATAGCACGGGATAGTAAGTATACAGCAGGGGGAGGGGGGTGATGTATATGTGTGTGCACGTGTGTGCAGTTATGAAAGGGGAAAGATTTGTACGGGGTATTATGAGATACTGAAACATAGTATCATGTATGCTCTTAAAAATAAATCCATACTCTCATAATATTAAAGTAAATGTAAGAATATAAATATTAATTATAATGTAAAAATATAATACTATTATTTCTAATAATTTTCCAGTTCTCTCACATGCTAATCCTCCCCTACGGTGTCAAATGCCTGTTCTAGCTGTTCTGTTTAAGTGAACAAATGCATGGACCTTCCATGGAACGTTTTTAATATGCACCAGGCTCACTTCTTCAGCTAGAAGAAACCCTCGTAACTCCAGGAAGGTAGAGGCTGAAAAGCAGAGGGCTAAGCCCGTGAAGCTCTCCCTTAGAAAGCTGGATTTGGAAAAGCAATACTCTGAGCTGGCCTCACCATGGGTTCTCGGGAGCTCTAGTTCCAGACTCGTTTTGTGTCCTGTGAAGATAAGCTGATTGCTGGAGAAAACCTTGGACCCTGCCCTCCACATCTGATACAGACATCCTGATGAAAAAAGAGCTACTTCACGATGCCTCTGAATACTTTTTTTCTTACCATTTACACAGAATATTCACTGATGGAGCAGTAGAGAGTGGTTCAATGAAATCAGTGGGAATAAGCCCAAGAGATGCTTAGGACTGACGCTTAACAGGGGCTTCCCTGGAAGAGGCAGTCCAGTAGACTGGGGAAAACAGGGGTGTGGCAAAGTCAAAGCCAGGCTCCCTGCTTCCTGGCTGTGGGTCACCACAGAAACGACTTAGGCTTTCCGGGCCCCAGTTTCCTCATCTGGAAAATAGGAATGACATTTACTTCTGTTGTTTAGGTTTCCACGAGATAATGACATTAAAGTGTCTGGCACATAATTAGCACTAAATCAGTGTTGCTATTCTTCTGTCACTCCCCAATAGTTGTTGAGTCATCTAATGTAAAATTTGCCATCACTAGGGGAGCACTAGGAGACACTGGGCAATTTAGCATTAAGCGAACAATTCAAAGCTAAAGGAGAAACCAGAAGAAGGGTGGGGAGGTTTTGCCTTCTGTTCACAATACCTTTTGGTGGATGTGAACATTTGCACAATGAAATTACATTTCAAACCAACAGTCCTTCTGACTTCATGATAATCCTCATGCGTTCTGACTGCAAAGGAATTTTTCTTCCTTTATTTTTTGGGAGGAGGGTGATAAGGGGAGAGATGGTAGATGAGGCTATTTTCACTAAGGATTTAAACAAGGATCTATTTGTACCACACAAATATTAAGTGCAAACACTCCTACCATCCCTGGATCTAAAGTTCAATGTCAAAATCAGCAGCTACTTGATATGTTATATTTCCACATAAGACACTCCTTCAGACACAAATATGTCTGAAATTGCTAAAGGAATACTAAACAATAAAAGCAGCCCAAACGGTTCTCTGTTTATTCTCCTTAATGAGAACAGCAATACAAGAAATATTTCACAAATGCTTGAGGGCTAGAGTTTTTTGGGGGAAAGTAATTGGTTTGAAAATTAACCTTTTGTTTCAGAATGGGTCTATTTACTGTGAATGTTAGTGATGTTAGATATTATGTCATAAATCTTGATCAGGGACAAAAACCAAAGTCAGTTCTCATCAACTCCCTAGTCCTAATTTGCTGTGTGAGTCGTTTTTATTCTCTGGGACTCAGTTTCCCCATATTTCAAAAGTAACTTTTGGGCTAGAAATTAACTGGCATCTTAGAGTCTCTGATTCTAAGGGACTAAAATAATGTAAGTTTATTGCTTACAGGCTTTTGGTTCAGTTTTACTAATTTCTCTGTTGATCATGTAGTCACCTGTTATCTGGTCTTGTCTTTCTTTTTTCTTAATAAGCAAGGAGCTTTCTTGAGAGTAGCTGCCCAGGTAAAGGAAGATTTATCTGATAATAAGGTAAGATGATTATCTTAAATCTTTGAAATTAATGTTCTCCAAATGAAGGACTCAAAAAGAGCTTCGTGATTTTGCACTGATCAGTCCTCGTAGTTTCATGAGTAATTTCAGTTTCTGGACCATTGCAAGGTTTGGAACCACTCAATTTTCTTTTGAGCTGGGGTCAGAACAAACATAATACATTTCAAACTACCAGAGCCAATCATTGTTTCTCTTACTAATGTGTATTTGTAAGTAAAATTGCAAGGACTTGTGTGTATCAAAAACCATGTGACATAGGAGGGCTAGTCAGATTTTCTTCTCATCCAGCTAGGTTGACATATTTAAAACAATCACTCCTTGATGTTAGCTTTTTCCACATGCAAAGAGGCTGATGTACACAATTCCTTCTCTGCACCATCTGAATCTCTGACTCTATCAAAATAAATACTGAGGTATGACACAAAATCGGAATAATGCTAAGGGCACTCGATTCTGATTCTAGGCTTTAAAATATTTTTTCAACTCACGAAAACACCTTTTATATTAGACAAAACACATGGGAATCACCTATCAGTAAAAAAGAGAGCTGGATGTAAACACGATTTCTAAATTAATTATTATCTTGATAGAACCTGATTTCTAATATCTATATGAGAAACCTGTCATGACAACTATGGTTTCTAGAACCATGCTCACTTACTATACTCCCATTTGTGTTAGACAAAGCATTATATTTTTACTGATTATATATTTTAAAGATTAAAATAAAATACCACATGCTTTTGCAAATTTGCATTTCACATAGCACATTTGGGTGTAAAGTCTAATGTTATCTATCAATGAGAAATACAATTTGTATACTGGCTGGCTTAAGACATAAGGAAAGAGAAAGTTGGAACCTGGCATTGTATGATATGATCTTAATACAGTTTAATTTTAGCAGTGGAGGCATCAAGCCAGATTTTAAATCTACCAGTAGATTTAAAGAACTTAGGTTCTTCTTTAATACTGTATATTTTAAAGCTGTTTCAGTTTTATATAATATTTTTTTCTATTAGGCAGGGAATGTGTGACTTAAAGAATGTACATGGAAGTTGAGATACCTATGAAAAAAGTCACAATACAGCAAAGATAGGTAACACGGTCATCTCTAAATCTACATGTGGTTGTCACCTATGGTCTTGGGCTAGGCTCCTGCTAAGTGGTATTTGGCCAAGAGCATAGGGCTTATAACCCCTAAATACATTTCAAATACAGTCTTATCTCAAAGGATCCAAACAGAGAGGCAGAATTTATGTCCATAAGAAGATGATCAAGTGAGGGGTAGATGCCTAGAAGAATTTCTGCAAAAGATGGCAGAATGTGGAAGCTTTACCTTTTTTATAGAACACTTGTATTCTTAGAATGACAGAGGAGGCCAGATCAAATATTCCTGAGTGAGTCAATTAAGACCGAAATCATCTTTTTAATAATAACTCCAAAATGAAAGGAGGTTCAGTCTCTAGCAGTAAAGGATTAATTCCACAGGGACACAGGGACATGTGTCTGTTTCATCTGCTAGTGCATCTTCAGAAACTAGGGCAGAACCACGTAAAGAATGAACACTTGATAAATATTTATTTAAGGAATAATTGCTCAATGAAAGAAATAATACATTTCTTAAAATAAAAAAAATTATGCAATTATTAAAATTAAGTTTTATAAAGTATAGAAAAAGACAACAATAAACAATTTTAAAAAGATTACTAGTTAATACTATGATATAACTATTTCTAAATATAGTATATGCATAGAAAAATATCTGAGCCTATATTGTCTTCATAATATTGAAATATCATTAAGACAAAAACATAAAAAATAAAATGTATGTTTTTCCAGTCTATAAATAATATGTTCTGTTGAAGAAATAATTTATCTTCAAAAATATAATAAAAACTACAACTTGCCAACATAACTTTGAATAGACTCACTTCAAGCTCACGGGTCATACGAATAGCTTCTAACACAAGTCTTGGAAGTGACCAAGGTTTGGTGAAAGAAAAAATTCCGTTAAGACAGGCAGAATGAAACCGCATCTCCGAGGCATCATTTGTGTGAGTAAAACCACTTCACAATCCACGTAAAATGTTATGTGTAACCAATTCAAGGACTGAACTGAAGGCTTTAAATATGCTGAAGTGACACAATACCAGGAAGGGTCTGGGCCGTCTTATACTCTTAAGTTGCGTCCTATAAATAACACAGTTTAGAAGACCCACAAATGGAGGATTTCAGTAGTCTAGACTTACAGCAATAGAGGGGTTTACCAACATTTCTACACTGTTCTTGCTGAGCTGGGGTTTCAGTTCCAGGAGGAAGAAACGATGCTCCAGTAACAGCGGCAGGATGTTTACCCATTTACGAATCAGATGTCAACATGACACAAAAACACTTACAACTTCGGGATGCTTTCAAAATCACGTCCTGTAAAAGCGTTACTGGAGAGGCAGCCCAGCTCAGAAAGCACGTGGAGCTGAGGAACTCAACTTCGCTGGGATTTTGATTCAGTTCCATCGAACTGTGTGACAGCCTTCATGTGCTCAATCTGGGTAGAAGGGATGGGCGCTTCTCCTCACTCAGATCTGGCATCTACGACTGGGGGAATAACCACTCCCTGAGAACCGCTTTCTTGCTGGATTTCAGCTCCCTCACTGCATGTTCTTGTTCTTTTACTGTACTTATCTGAATGCTTATTATCTCAGCAGTGTACATCAAAATACATGTAAATTGTGAAGCATTACGAAATTGTTACTTCTTATTGCACCACTGTTAGGGTGTTTGAGAGCAGGGAACATGTCCATTGATTTTCTTGTAAATGATTATGAAGTGTCATGCCAACTATATTTCTGTAAGTGGCTACTCTGTATAAAATTTGTATTAAGGGCTTTCTATGCATCATTGCTGCTGCTCATAACTTTCTGCAAGATACTGACCCCATTTTATAGACAAAAATTGATCTACGAAAAGTTTATTTGCAAAGTATCATAGAGCTATTACATGTGATGATTGTTATTAATATAGCCTACTGCAACCTCAACTATTGCTAATTATTAAATAAATGGTCAGGGAATTAAATGCTTTGAGATCTGCCTCTAAAGATCCGAGAACTATTTTTCATTCTACAACAAAAGCAAAAAAAAACAAAGAACAAACAAAAAAACCCCAAGATTTATTGGAAACTGCAATTGATAGGAATAATGTCTGGATGACTTGTATACTCAAAATAAGTTCACTGGTTGAATAGTAGGCATTACATTTACTCCACAACAAAACACAAACTATCAAACCAAATAATCTCTCCCCTCCTCTAAAAAATAGCAAATGTTTACGCTATTGATTAAATCTGGGAGAAATTGAGATCAAACAAATCAAAGAAGTGTTTATTGTAGAACTTGTCAGAATTTTTACTATGTTAATAGTTGCATCGTGAAGTGCCAAGTAAAGGTTATCATATAAATTATTGCTCAAATTAATTCCACCAAGGAACACCTTTGTAGAGTTTCATACTGGACTGATTTTCTGTGGATTATATCTTAGAAAATTTGAACGTGGGAAAGCTAAAATGATCAGAACACTTCAAATTGCTTAGTGCATTTATTGCTGACAAACAAATATATAAAGACTATTTTAAATTTTGTGCAAATATGTTTCAGAAAATGTAATCTGACCCTTGGTAGAATAATATAATGAGCACTTTTTAACAGCCATACGTTATTTTTTCCAAAAAAAAGGAAGTTATTTGGGAGAAATTTCCTGCATTATTCTCTGCAAATGCATAAGGAATTTCTATAAAATTTTAAGAAAAAAACATTGCCTGGTTAAGAAGAAAATTAAAAAAGGGCCAAAATACCAAACTCATATATTCAAAAGGGAAGAAATATTTTACTGGAGAAAAAAAAAAAAAAAGGTGATCAAATTACAGACCCTTAAGTTAAAGAAAAATATATTGCTAAAGGTGGTAACATTTTTTCATTTTCTACATGCACATGTAGTTGAATGAAAATAAAAATTTAATAAAATTGATTTTAAATATAAATGGATGTTTCAAAACTTAACATTATGGTTCTATGATTTATTTGGAAAAATAAATAAAGATAAGAAAGACATTCTGAAGAGAAGAAAAAAAAAGAGAGCTTTTCTCTATTACATTAAATTTCCTATAAACTTAGTATAAAAAAAGGCATAACAATGAAAAAAACATATACACACACATATCTTGTAGAGCAGAATGCCCTTAAATAGATTTTACAGCATAAGAGATGTAATATAAAATACAGGAGAAAATTCTAATAATAGATTAACTTTCAGGGGAAAATACTCATCTGACACATAGATAAATTTATAAATGGATTCAATAGTTTAATGTTAATATAGCATTATTTTTTAAATTGCTAGGAGAAAATAGAACATGTTTATAGGACCACATAATGGTCATTCTTTTAAAGCTGAGGACCAATTTAAGACATCTAAAATATTAGACCTTACTATATAAAGATTTTAAATATCTTCATGTAAAAATAACAAAATAAAAAAGCTGTGTAAAATATTAACAATAGATATAACAGGAAGTTTACCATATCCTAAATATATTAGAAATACTTATGAATAAAGAACAAAATTCTGACGATGTTTTAGAAAACTATAATCAAGAAGAAAATTTAGTGGAAAGTTAATAGACCAAGAGATCAAGTGTTTAACATGAATAGAAATAACTAAAATGTAAAGTTAAAAAAAATTACTATTATTATGTAGGCAAAATGATAAAATGACACACAAAACTACTAGTAGTAGTTACCTTTTTATATTGGCACTTCAAAATGATTTTACTTTTATTTGTATATGTTCCAAATTATTTTATAATAAAAAGTGATTTGATTTTTATAATTATAAAATTAATAAAAATTACATTCTAAAAGTTGTGATATGTATTTTAAGGTACACACTTTGATAGTATATGAATATAATGTATTTGAGTGCTATGTACATATGAGAATTCCCACAGTATAACAATGAATACATGAAACAAAATCCTATTTTTAAAAATATTTATTTCTTTTAAAGAGTTAAACAAACAAATTTGGGTGAGATTATGAGTGATTTTTTATATGTTTAACTGTCTTCTGAATTTTCCAAATTTTCCGTTAGGACCATTTCATTTTTGTAGTTAGAAAATACATATTTAAATAAAATATGCTAATTTTATTGCTATCATAAGCTCACTGGAGAGTGTGTTTTCAAGAAAGCAAAGGATGGAATATGGCATAAATATGATATTCAGCATTCCTGTATCCTCCACATAATTCATATTTATTTTTCAATTCTGACACTAGTTTTTTTAAACTACCTAGTTTCACATAGCGTCAAATTTCATTACTGATTTGCTGATATTCAGCAAATGTTAAATAATATGTACACTGCCTCGAGGGAACACTGAGAGAGACAACAAATGACAAATTTGTAGCTTTATAACGATAGTGAAGATGAGACAACATTCTCTCATTGAAACATTTGTGTCATCTGATTTTCATGTTTCTTGAAAGAATCGAAGGAAGGTTGCAAGAACAGAGACAAGATGAATTAAACGGGACCCAAACATGAATGAAAAACAGCAGTCCACACTCCACTTGTTGAATAACCAGGATCTTCTTTATTGTCCTTTACAAAACAGTAAGAAATTCTGCGTAGGTTCTCCATGTCGCTTTCGTAAGTTCAATAACTCTCTTCAAATGATCTCCCATAAATGCTTTTAAAAAAAGTAACTTTTATATGAGTAGGTACCTATAGTAGATCTTATTTAATTTTTGTTTGTTTGAGCTTCCCAAATGTTTGTGGGAAAAGGTAATCCATAGCTAAGAATCAGAAGGAAATAATATCCTTTAACAATGTTTATTCATATCAATTCATGGGAATGAAAACTAATTGTTTCGGCAGCTACTTAATTACCTTCGAAAATGAATTTCACTCAACATACCCAATTGATGGAAAGAAATCATACTATCACAGTCTGCCTAGAAGTATGATGAGTGATATCTCTATTTAAGGATAAACTCCATGCATAAATATTCAATGCAAATACACAAGTATTAGGTATTCTTGGTATTCAATGACACTTGTTAATCTATACCAAAGCCCATATCTATACACCACCACCACGCTTAGACTATTAGCTGTGACCAGGCAGGCAATCAAGATAGTTAGAACCTCAAGACAAGAAGAAATTTCCCTCAAACACCAGTGTTCAGCTACGTCATCCAGCATACATTTTCACCTCGCAATCATGTTGCACACATATTCCATTTACGATGAAACATAGGGAAGCTTCATTCTGAGAAGGTGAACAATGATCCTGGGGAATACCACTCACTTTCCGCAGACTGAAATGATCTGATCACCTCCTGCCATCCCCTTGCCTTTTTCAGAGCATACATGTCTCTTTGGATCTCGGCATGCGATTCTCATTAATGGCAGCAGAGGGGGGTGCACCACGCGTGTGCATTAAACCAGCCGTTTGCAAACCGCCGGGCTCTCAGGCTAAAGGGGGTAAAAGCGGGAATTTCTCAGTCCCAGAAATGCCTTCTGATACATAAAAAGGGAAAATAGTTACACCTTTCACTGCATCACTGTGGGAAACTAATTTGTTTTGACATACTGAGCAGTAATCTGATGTTCGTATTTATTCCAAAAAAAAAAAAAAAAAAAAAAGCTGTATTAGCTAAAAACAAATTTCATGAATAAAACCAGGAATACATAATCAGGCATGTACATCTACGGAGTACATTTGATATGTAGGGAATTAACTATTGCCCATAAACTTCTCTTTAAAGGAATCTAATTTCTATCGCTTTGAAATCTTTCCCAGTTCCTCTCTCTAGCACTACTAGGGACCCGGGACACAGCTGTCTCCGTGAACACATGGAAACATTATACCCAGAACACTAGCGGGCATTGATCTGACCCGCTTGTCTCATGCTTCTCCTTCCAAAAGGCCTTATAAATGATCTTGATTGAAGAGCTATTTCAATACTATTCTTGGCACAATGACAGTCACTGAAAACCTTTCTGAGCTACACAGCCTGTTTCACAACAAGCTGACACACCACCTTATTTATTTATCTCCAGTTTATGAAAAGCTAGGAGCTAAAATTCTATTTAAACCTAAGAATCACCAAATTACTCCCCTCTCCAAGCTCTTCTGGTTAGGAAAGGCATAGAGAAATATACTGGGTCTTAAAAATAGCAGAAAGAAAGGGGGGTGGATCCCAATGAAACCCTAGTGAGTGATAAGGGACTTGGAGTTACAAGTATTAAAAGAGATGAATTGCATTAACCCCTGCCCTTCCCCATTATATTCACTGCCCACTGGAAACAACAACAGAATTACTAAAATCCCACACTCTCTAATGGGATGGTAATAAAATTCAGAGGCCATTAGGGTAAAGGCAATCCATATTTTACACTGTAATAAGCTCAGACTGAAGACACTGCACCCCCTCAGAGATCAACAATTACCAATTTAACATGAACGAATCCACAAGCACTTCCAAAATCGCAAAATAAACCCAAGTGAAAAGTCAAAGGTCTATTTTTTATAACTATATATTTTTCGGTAAAGTAAAATCATCTAACTAAATTGAAATATATGTTTTACTCTGATATTGATTTTTTTTCTCATTCCAGAACATTTTAGAAATGAAGAATACTGTGATTGTTATGAGGTAGTCATAATTTTTTACAAATGGAATCTATTTTCTCATGGCAAGTACATTCTATTTTTCAAAGAATTACTTTTTTTTTTATTAAAAGTATTGTCTTATAGAAGAGAAATTATAAATTATGTTTGGTCATAAGAGTTTTCACAAAAGATTCATGAGTAAATAGGACACTCTCTGGAGAAGAAAGAAGAGTGAGCCACCTTGACATCATCCTCAGGGAATGAAAAATTGGGACAAGGGGTTTATGTAAAAATTAAAACAGACAGAAGTCACAATTGTGAACTCAAGTGATTTAATATGTATTTTGTCAGGCAGGGGGACAGCAAAATGAACAGCCATTCGATGTTCATTAGTACAACTTAAAATAATTATCTTATTTTTTGATTAACATTCGTATTCAATTGTTGTCTAAAGAACTTCTAGCATGGCTATAAGGCTGTTTATATTTTGTGTAATACAGAAAGACAGTGACTTGAAAAAAATTTGATGAGTGCTTAAATTTTCACCAGAGATGAAGAAAATGATGTTTATTATCAATCTCTATATGTTCCTCTTTTAGTCTTCCATGATGTAATATTAAAAAGTAAAATCCCTAATAATAGATCGCGATATTACCAAATACTACCAAACTATAAAATAACATCCAAACCTCTCCTCATCCCTCATGCTGGATAGGGCATGCTGTTGTTTTTCCTGAAACCTATATTGTTCTTTCTGAATAATTCCAATGCTGCTTTAATCATATAAATATATGAAGATCATTTTCCCTTATACTTTTAATAAAATATTCACTCCCTTTAGACAACAATAAAAGTAAACAACAGTGAGCACAGGAGTAGATGACAAAGGCAGAAGTTAATTTAAAGTAATTATAATTTAAAAACACCGTATCTGAATGCTTTTTCTACCATATTCCTTATATCTCACCAAACTTATCATGCATTTGTTAATGAAAGGTAGTAATACATGGAATGTAGCTTGAGTCAAAATCATAAAAGATTAAAGTTGTCCACTCCTTATTTTCAAATCCATTCTTAACTATATTTCAGGGTATTATGAAAATAATTTTCTACTTTGAAGGCGTGGTTTAATTAAAATGGCTAACTAAAAATAAATGAATAAAGAGAAAAGAATGGGTGCCTGACAGTTGTATGCACCAAAAGCTAAATGAGCCCATCTACAGAAAAGAATAGTGTAGGAATCTGAAAAATCTCATGTCAGGGATACAAACATAAGTCTCAGGGTGTTAAAAGGAAGACTGGCAGCCACTAGGGTCTTTCAATTACAAGCAACCTAGGAGAGCTTCATCTCATCGAATAAGAGAACTCAAAGACCTTATTGGAACATTTAAAAAGGGGAGTTGGAAAAGACAGCAGAAAAGTATGACTTGCTCAGAGAAGATCCTCATATAAAATGACCTGGGTCTCCTAGACCCAACTACAAGTCAGTCAATATACATTTATTCTGCATCATCGTTTCTGAATATCCAGTTCCTAGAAAAGTACCTTTTAGAGTAACCACTCAATCCACATTCATGGTGGCACCACTCAGAGACCATGGTTTCGTGAAGCAGTCCTGACAGCCAAGGTCACATATCTTGAAACCAATCACCAGAGTGGAGAGAGGGAGACACCACTTTCAGGCTTCCGCTAAACCAAGTCCATCATAGTAACGTGATCAGAGACTAAGGAGAAAATCATAACTGAGAAGTGTACGACCCTCTTGAACTAAGAGGATGGCTCTGTTCAGGTACTTAGGGACCTGGATCTGTTTCAAGGTAGATAAGGAAAGGCAGAAGAAAGGTGATACCTGGGGCTACTTTAAACTTGTCCTCAAGTAAGACTTCAGTCAACACAAGGATATTAATCTCTCCCAGTTTCTTGGAGATATGATATCTCCTTCTTAATTAATCAATGCATTGGGATTATTTATGTATTTAAACATTCACTGAAGAGTTCCTAAATAGGTTAAATAAATGCTATGCTGCCAGATATTTTACTAGGCCTCGTGCTAACAGGGGTGGACAAGCTAGACTTCATGGTTCCTGCCTTCACTGAGCTGAAAAGCTATGTGGAAATGAACAAACTGGCAGTTCTATCATTGAGAACAGTGTTATCATAAGGTAAATACGCTGTTATAGGGTCATGGAGCTGGAGCACCAAAATGAGACTTGGGGGTGGGGGGGTAGTCCATGAAAGCTTCTTGGAGGAAGCGACATTTAAACTGAGACCTAAAGGATAAATAGGGATTAACCAGGGGCAAGCTGGAGTGTTGGAAGAAGACAAGAAGGATGAGCACTGCAAAGGCACAGATGTGAAAGCCAGAAGAACTGAAAGGAATTCTGTAGGAGTGGAACGTAAAATGAAAAAATCCGAGAGAGCGGATGTGGGGGGCATGGAGGTGGACAGATGAGTGGGAGGCCTCCACTTACACTGTAAACTCCTTGAGGACAGGAGTTATACTGTATTTTCCTCATTTAATACTTTGGAAGCAAAGTAAGTCGATTGATTCTTCATTGAAAGTGCTCTATCCATACTTATCAGATACCTATTGGGTATCATTTGGTGATGACTGAAGCTACTCTAAGGCTAAAGTTCTTTTAAAGACTACATAAGTCACACCCTAAAAATGTTTAGCAGGCACTTTGTTTCTTTAGGCAGCACAGGTTTTGGGTGGGTGGGTGGGTGGGTGTGTGTGTGTGTGTGTGTGTGTGTGTGTGTAAAACTGTAATGCCTTCTTCACTGCCCCACATCACCTCCTAGTGTCTTATGCATGACTACTCCCCTCCACATTTGTGTTTGCAACCCTCAGATTATGACATCGTGGAGGAATATGAGCTAAAAATGCAACCTACTATGATGTCAATAGACACATATAGGAATAGGTTATTGATAGATAAGTTCCAAGTGAGAGTGATATTAATGTGTGTAAGACATATTAAGTTCTAAGCCATGGCATGTGACTGTAACTTAAGTAATAAACATTCCTCCTCAAATTGATGAAACCTGAAGGCTCGCTCCCTTGGTTTTTCTTGCATGGGATGATAGGTAAGAGGCACTGGTAATTCTACTGTCAAATAGTTCATGGCTATATACCATTATTTTATATATTTGTTTTATATGACTTTTCTAGAGAAAAACGATACATATGCTCAACTGTGAAGCGATTTGCTAAACCGTCAACAATTTTAATTTTATATATAAAATAAATCACAATTTTCTAATGCATTTCCCAACCTCAGAGACATTTAGTTCATAAGAATAGGATGGCAACATATAAATCACGAAATCATTCATTTCTGAGTTGAGGTGACTGAATCAGCAGCTAAAATAGAAATAGTGTTTTGAATGTAATACTCAAGTATTCAAAAACAATTTACTGTTTTTCTCTCGTAACATTAAAAATATCTTCAAAAAAGGTTCTGGAGAATCACAGTCTTATAATAAACCATAATCAAGTAATTATAGCTTGTGTTTCTGTCAAGTTTCTTGCCGTGCAAAAGTTCATTTATCTGAAATTTGCTTAAAACTAATAGATTGGATTCATTTCAGGAACAAGAATAACATGACTTTTTTGTTAACACTGATTAATAATTTTAGTTCCTAATGTCATTAGTCGACTATCATCATTTTACCATTTGAAAATGGTCTCCAGAATCTCTAGGTCTCATCTAGATGTGAACGTTTGCCCATTTCTTATATTCTACTGACCTCTAGAGACTATACGTGCATGTATATAAATCACATACAATATGTGGCTATAAACACATAAAACATATACACCATGAATGCCATATAGATCGAGGAGAAAAGGATCTTAACCACATAAGCCCATTTCATTTTAGAAATATATGCACAAATTGTTTACACACATTTTCAAACAAGATCTTATGTTTACACGTTTAATACTAATCATGTTGATACAACTTTCTCTGTATTTTCACTTGTGTAGAATTCTAGAAAAGTGACTTTCAGACAAACTGATCCTATATTTATTTGCTTGTGACTTGCCTGCAGTAATGGGTAATAGAGAATTCAGACATGCTGGACTGGCTTTTCCATAAAGCCAGATTTATTTTGGTTGGGACTACAACACTTTATGAGAAGACCTTCTCTCCACAGAATTATGCTTGCTCTATTTCTTTTTCAATCCCTCTTCTGACCAGGCAAAGCATGTCAAGTGTAGAGGTACTTAGTGAGGGCTCAGATGGCTTTGTAATCTTTGAATCTTATTCTTCCTCTCGATGTTTCCAATTGTTAGATATATCCATGAGTGCAATATTTAACATTAAAATAATTTCTAACTCAGGACTAGATCATGAACTCAAGAGTTATGTGTGGTTCATCTTGGCATTCCCAGTACCTACACACTGCATGTCAGATTGTGGAAAAATAATAATGTCAGCTGGAAAAAAATGCAATATTTTTCCAAGAATATAGCCATACTATATCTTACTAGGAATATGCTCATTTTATCTCTCTCAAACTCTGGATACAGATATAGATACAGATAATGATATAGATACAGATAGAGGTAGAGGTAGAAAAATGCATGTATATATGTGTGTGTATATATAAAGAGAGTGGCCATATACATATGTATCTATTCATGTTTGTATACATGTGCATATGAACATGCAGGCACATATAATTGATAAGAGTCATCTTCTACACATATGAAACTTGTAACTAGATTTGTCAATGATTTTTCCAATAGTCACCAAGGTTTTCCATTGTCAGTTTTGTGCATCATGTGTTACTATTTATATCACATCAACTGCACCTCGACATTTAAAAACTTCAAGTAAGTTTCTCTTTGATAAACTTAATTTTAGTCTAGTGGTAAGAAAACCTTTTAATATCATGAGAGTGATACTCTTTTTTGCCCTTTAGTATATCTGTGTCAGCTATAGTACATAATATATATTTTATCACTTATGTTATATAACAGATTAATAAATAGAAACATCTTTGATTAGACACCTAATATACAACCTGTTATTTATGGACATGTTTGTCAAATAAGGATAGCATAAGAGAAGAGCACATTTGATAAGATATTTTTACTGAGTGGCAGATATAACCACACAAGATTCTGCAAATGTCTAAGACATTACTGATGTATAAGAAAAGAAGAGGGAATCAAATTCGGATTCTACAGCAATATCCAGTAGATGGAATTCTGTGCCCTGTTCTACAGACTTGGAAGGTGGCTGGCAATGTCTGTTCCTATTCTGTGATTATAACCTTGCTGGAAAAGCCAGCTACACTTTCCACACTTTATTCTTATCACTAGATTCAAATTGAGTTTATTGGAAAGAAATTTACTTGAAGTTTTTAAATGTCGAGGTGCAACTGATGATGTAGTATAATGGCCGACAGTTTTCAATCCATGCTTTAAGTGAGAATTTGAATAGTAATAATGTACATAAAACAGAAATCCTTTCACCATCAGCCTAATTCTGGTATCTAAGAGGCTTTAAAGTCTTCAAAGTCCTCTGGGACTCTGAAGACCTCGAGGGGGTCAAAATTTAAATATAAATAATTTTTCAAGGATTGACTGGAAGTTAGCTGGTGATTGAAATGGGACAGGGCTGGTGCTGGAGATGAACAAAGGAGAGTTTGGGCATTGATAATCCATTTTTGTACTTAATACTAGAGGAATATGTCAGAGGAACCCTGATAACCTACACAAGGTACACTGGCTTGATCCAAGGGACCTTATAAAACTCCAGCTAGGCGCAATATCCAACCAGTTGATTTGAAATGGTAGTTGGTCTGGATGTAGGGGAGGGAAATGATATAATCGAGAATAATGAAAGCAATTTCTTGGCATCATTCAGACTGATTTACTTTGTGCCTCTTAAACATGTGGGTAAGATTTTGGCATATTATCAGTGATAGCAAACCATCATTTGTGAATAGAAAGAGACTCCCCACCCTCCGAATTGAAATTCAGTCAGTTAATTTTAGTGAATAGTTTCACAAACCTAGCCACTCAGACTTTTTACATAATTAGCTCTTCTAAAGGATAATTCTGATGTTTAAATATGCCCTCCTGACCATTAGCCGAGGTGACGATGATGAGGGAGATGATTCACATCAGGTAGTTAGAGAGAAGACAGGGAAGTCAGAGAAGAAATCTGAATAATCCCCACACTGGAAATTCAAACCCTAGATAATCGGGATTGTACTATATATGCAATTATGATTCTGCCCAGTTAAGAGAAATTTGTAATCCATTCAGTTTCAAGCCTATAAAGTTGCATTTCTCTAAAACTTGTATTTCAGCCTCCAATGGCTTAAAAAGTTCTTCTTGCTAGATTGTCTCCAATTACAGAAATCCTTCCCAAGTACAAGGCTGCAGAAGTATATTAAACCTGTAGGATACCATGTAGCTGGCTGTTTTACAGAGCTTTACAGCACACGTGATCTCGATGCATGAGGTAATACTACTGAAGCAATTCACTACAATTTGATAACACTATTTGTTCAGCTCACAAATGTTGTATTACATATGGAGGGGTGGTAAACTGTTTTTGAACAGAAGGTTGAAAATACTAAGCAAAGGGAGGTACAGCTAAATTTATATTAACTTTAAGAATACTTCCCAACCCCAACACACACACGTGATCTCACACACACACAGACACACACACCCAAACACACACGCAAGTGCATGCGCACACATGCACACGCGCGCGCACACACACACACACACACACACCAGATTTCACAGGTAAACAAACACGGACTGCTAGATTTCTGGTCTAACCATCAATAATGGAGTACTGCAGTGACCACAGATGTGTGAGTCAGGAAAAGGTTTGGCCAGAGCTGTCTGACAGTCAGAAAAAACGAAGTCAATGGTGAAAAGACAGCTCCAGTGCAAGGCTCAACATCGGAGCTGCATCGAAATGTGGTTGGTGCCTAGCAAATAACAGATAATAATAGAGTTGTGAATTTCCATTGTATTAATACATATACCTCCAGTGAACATAAGGATGTGTACGTTATGCATTTGTGAGTGCTGATTCTTCCAGGGTTTTCAGAACTCTTTGGAAACACACAGAAGCAAATCAGTCACATAAGGCAGGCTGGAGGAAACAGGAAAAAAAAATCCACCTACATTCAAGGTACGAAACAATAATTTCTAAGCCCTTGGGAATCTATTTTTTTCCCTTGCATTGTAATGCAGTCAAGTGTATGAGTGATGCCTTTTGTGTTTGATAATGTCAAGTGTGAATGTCATGGGCAGCCCCCCATCTCTGATGGTATTAAAATGGTGGGCAGATGAAAAGCTTGGAAAAAGTAAATGGAACAAATCAGATTAAAGTGGTTGGAGGACAAGGCAAGACACTCATCTACAGCTTGGCTTCCAGTTGCGGCTGGTGACCCTGTTCGCCCGAATAGGTTGGTTAAATCAACTTCTGAGGAAAGGGGTGGCACTCCACTTACTTAATTGTGCTAATAATTATTTTTGCTCCTTCACATTATGAAATCTACTGAATGCAAGAAAACATTTTATATGCTAACATATAAATTTCTATTATATAGTTACAGAAATCTCTACAGCTGAGCTCACCAGTCGAATACACTACGCAGCTAAGAGTTCAAGGTAAATTAGTCAAGGTTTACACAAAGTAACCAACACACAGGCAATTCAGGGAGACAACTAATTCTAATAAATCAAGGATATGCCTTTTCAGAGATATGAAAACTCTTTAAAGATTGAAAAAAAAAATCCATCCTAATCAATGTCAGGAAACGGGAGATGACCATAACACTAATGGATTATATCCAAATAGTATGAAGAGAATACCACACCTTGTAAGCTACAGGTCTCACCTCTGACGAATGGTGAAAGTTTTTCTTACAAAAACAAATGCATACACATAAAATCTCTGCCTAATGAGGCCATGACATCTACAGTACGTACAAGAAATTGCAATAATTATAATAGGAAGGTGTTTTTCACAGCCATTCTCCCTCCTCTGGACAGTATTTCTCAACCTTACTGCCCATGTCTAGGTTAATGCAATGGATTATTCACTGGCTTCCAGCCTCTACACTAGGGGTTCTCGTTGTTTTTTTTGTTTTGTTTTTTGTTTTTTTGTTTTTTTTTTTTAACAGCAGCCATGAAAGGGAAAGCAATATCCCAGTAGTCACAACAGCTCCTTAAGGCCACACTTTAATAGGAGAGCTGATGGCCCCTTGATAGGCATTTCAGCATCTCTCAGGTGGTGGGGGACCATAGGACAGAGCCACTGTTCTACTCCTTCCCCATTCCCATACCAAGGAGCCTTCCCGAGGAGTTTCAGGATCCCATCCTTCCAGTGGTTATTAAACACCTTGACGTGACATTCAAGGCCCTTTATCATAGTGGCATTAATCGTTCTTTCTGGTGTTAACTTCCCATGTAATTCCTAGGTTTTTGCTCATCAGCATTATGGTGTGTTTTCACCTTTCACCTAATTCAAAGGCTGCCATCCTCGAGATCCCCTCAGCCTGCAGCGACCTTTCCTCTTCTGTCCTCATAAGGAAGGAGTTAACACCTGGGACATTTTAACCCACTAGGCAATTCTCCAGGTATGGCTTGCATTTTCTGTCTTCATAAGATTCTCAGTGAGAGGACGGATATTTTTGTTGTTGTTAGAGGAACCATTTGTCCCATTTAACTCAGAGTGCTTTGGGTATAGTCAGCGCTTGACAGCTATAATGAAAAAGAGAACCCCCTAAGTGAGCAAGCAGTGCACAAATCGGAAAAAAGAAAATACCCTCTCCTTCCCAAATCACAAAGCTTTTCTTATTTAAAGACAGACAAAAAAAAAAAAATAACCACTATGAGTCCAACACAAAAAAATGTATTTCAATTAAAGAAAAAAAAAAATGGAACATCCTCACCCCCAGCAGACTTATAGTGCTAATTACAAAATAGGAGTAGCTGACACTCATGCCTTCCAAATATAAGCTTTTTTCTCCCAGAAAAGAGAAATGAATGGGTGTTAAATCAAAACATCCTATGGAGCATTTCACACCTCAGGAACAAAAACTGACAAAGAAGGGCTTCCATGCAAAAGAAAAATCCACTAGAAAAGAGCTTGGGCCATTTAAGGTAAGAAAAACCGAACGCTCCACTTCAGAGGCTGCAACCTTGTCCTATCCGTAAGTGCTTTTGTAATATCTCAGGCCCCCTTGTATTGGAAAAAAAAATATATATATATATATTTTCCCTTCTCTTTCACAAGTGAAATTGATTAATTGATCATTTCCAAAAATAAATAATCCCGTAGCTAGAGGTCATTGGTTGCCTGAAATTGCATCAGTTTGTGTCTGGATACTAAAATCCTGGGCTCCTCTGGGACGTCTTTGTCATTTTATCAGAGTGATTACCAGCAGAGTTTCAGTGTGGGTCCCCTCCGCTTCCAGCGCTGACGCCTGCTCTCTGCATCCCTGTTTTCTCCATCAAGCCTTGTGGCTTTTGCTTTGGAAATCTGGCTCTTAATATCCAACGTTAATTACATTTCCTAGTCTGAAGAAAATCCTATTGGGCTAATTTTTCAAAATCATATAATGACCGAACTTCACCGACAAACCATGTAGGTTCCTGATTGTTTTTTTTTTTTTTTTTTTTTTTTTTTTTATGGATAGATCTATTAAGCACTTAATATTCAGTGGGAAAACAGTCTCAGAGCAATGAAATTCTATTACTTTAGAGGTTGCATGCTTTTAATTTCTTAATATTTCATTACATGTTGGCAACTGGTGCATATTTTTATAATGTGTTTGATCATTACTCTTCTCAGGGTATTCTATTTCAGTTCTTCCTCTGACATCATATTTGCATGTTAAAGGGTTTTAGCATTCAGGGATGAAATGTTCTGAATAGTAATGTGCAGTTAACTTGATTTTTTTTAATGGAAAACAGCAAACAGACATTATATATAGGGACTAAAGAGAACAATTTCATAATTTAAAAAATCCACCTCATTTTAATAGCTTTCTATAGAACATCATAAAAGGTAATGATTCAATATAATTCATTAATTAGCAAATTATGCAAAATGCTGTCAGCAGAGTTTGGGGAAAAGGATCTTTTTCGTTGGCTTGTATAAGTCTACTGCATTTCTTTTCTCCTGTTAGAAAAATAATAATCTTTTCTTTGCTCTTCAGCAACATCTACTGGAAAAGTCAGAAAAATGCTATTTATATGAATCAGATAGTTTGAGTAAAGCCAGTTTTGGTTACCATCTGCTTAAAAAGTGCACACTGAACTACCATGCAGTTTACCCCGTGGTAAACTGCCTACTTGAGTTCTAGCTTTCTAGAAGGACAGTGATTCCATGATAATAAACAGCCAAGTTGCAACTTCAAATATATCATCTCCTCACCTTGAAGAAGTCACTTTCATAACTAAAATCAAAATGTATATATGATGCAGACAACATATTTCTCCTGGCCCATCTTCTCAGTACTTGTCACTTATTTAAGAAATCATCATCCTTATCGGCAGCAACATAACAACACTCAATAGTTTGGTACAGCGAGAGTCAGAGAAAAGATTTTATGCGAGAAAGCTATGTAAAAACACGGATCGAATTTGCAAAGTACTACTTCAAGAGTCTGCAAAGTTTCATAAGTCGAAAAAATTAAAATGGTATGTGCTGTGATTTTAAAACCCCACTATGCTGTCACCAGCATGATTATACTGAACAGTCTACAGCAGTTTCTTTTTCCCTGGTCCATATCTTTCTCTGCTCTTTAAGCCATGATGGAAAAATTAAGTGTCCCCACACCTATAGGAGGAGGCTTCCCATGGAACTTCCACTGGAGATTATCTCTCGATGATGAAGTATGATGAGACCCATAGCCTGTTTGGTCTCCACTCCCCCAAATTCAACAGCAGCTCCTGATGTCCTCGAAAATTGGATTCGCGGGCTGTGGCCACAACATGCCATTTAGATGACCTGGCAAACACGAGACATGCCAGAGCATGGTATTGAGGAGCAAGTCCAGTTTGGAAACTCAAGAAGAAAAAAAAAAAATCTTATCACCAAACGCATATACAAAGTATCCTCTCATTCATGGTTGCTGAGCTCGACAACGCCACAGTGTAGCAGTCCTTCCAGGACCCAACCTCCTGGAGGCATTAAAGACACCTTTCTCTATCTCATTCCGGAGAAGCATTCTTTTCACAGAATTTTGTACTTTTAATATTCAGATTGTTCGCGTCCAAAAAAATAATCGTCTAAAATTAATTCCAACATTTTAGGTAACATCCTAGATAAAAATCTGGATATAATCAGGATTTCTGTTACCCTTCAATAAAAACTCTGGCTAATTGGATTTTTTCTTTTCTTTTTTCTTTCTTTTCTTTTTTTTTTTTTTTGCATTCTCAAATCTCAGTTCATTCGTGCCAGCAGTAAATTTTAGCAGCAGAGGCAATGAACACAGAATCACTGAAGACTGAGCTTAAAAACAAATCATCGAAACTTTAAAACAACAGCAGCAGCAACAAAAATCAGGTGCTAGGAGACTATAGTGCAATGCATTTTGTGTTTGCTCAATGTTAAAATAGATGTGAGCCTTTTAAGCTTCATCCCAAAGCTCTTTAAAGGAGAAATGCCATCAAATATAATCCACAACACTCATTCATAGCGCACAAAAAGGACAATTCCTAAAAGCCACCTACCGTGGAAGTCCACATGTATTCTGTATTTAGAGACCTAAGGCAAAGTTCTGACTTGAGACTGATAATCATCCCCTTCATTATTGACCCGCTTAAAATCCAAAAACGCTCATCAAACAGCACCTCCAGAGTTAACTCCCATTTCAAACGGATAATTCAGTTATCCTAATTATTTACTGGATCCTTTACTGAAACATGTCCTAACCTGATGTTTTAACTTTATATTTCATTTGGGACAACATGCAATCTCCATTTACGAAACAACAACCTGACACAGGTTAAGGAGATAGAAGCAGCATTTCATCCATAATATCCAAACCAAACACACCCCAGCAGCTAGACTTAAATAAACTCTACCTTTGCTTAAACCTCCAGTGAAAAATTATTATAGCGCATCAGAAGTTCAGTTAGAAGAAAAATTTCAAATGCCAGCTCTCTCCCAGGGTTTAGGTCCCGGAGTTCAAAAAACAGGATCAATCGGATTCTTATTTTATTTTCCTGTGAGCTGTTTAGAATTTAACGTAATGCAAAGTGCTGTTCTGATCAAAATCATCTTTCTCATCTCTCCCCTTAAATAAAACGGAGGCGAAATCGTTCAGTATAAATGCATTTACTATACAAATCTATTTTCAATTGAATTTGCTGCATGCTCTAATTCGTCAAAATTAATACAGGTACTTTCTATGTTAAACAAAAGGAAGCCGACTGAAAAATCGGCTTCTGCTGCGGATGCCTTTCTCAATTACAAAACGGTGAAAACAGAGATTTAACTAAGCCACTCAGTCAAACGCTCTTACCTGTCTCAGCTGAAGGCTTCCTTCCCTTGTTAGCAGCGTGCAGCATCTCTAGCTCGCCCCAATCCTCACCACTGGTCTCAAATTACACCACTAAATCCACCCCCCACCCCCGCCTTTTTTCCCCCCTTCTTTTTTTTTTTTTTCTTTTCCCCAGCAAGAAAATGCTTATTGAAAGTGATTAGTTTTTGTTGTCCCTTTTAGGTCCCTCCTGCGGGAAGGAACAGGGGAGCAGGGGAGCAATGTGACGCCACCTTTTAATCTTTTGTAAGAGTGAAAAGGCAGAAAAGGAACGCTCGATCAAACTGAGCTGCACACATGACCAAAACTCGCAGGAGAGGCTGCCGCTGCCTGGCGAAAGCACCGCTAGGCTTGAGTGTAAGAACAGAGAAGAGGAGCGAGTCAATGGAATGTGACAACGTATGTGCATCAAAGGCAGGAGGAGAGCGAGAACAATGAGCGAGGGAAAGACGGCAAGGAGATGGAGAGAGGGAAAGAGAGGGAAAGAAAGGGAGAGAGGAGAGAGAGAGGAGGAGGGAGAAGGGAGGAGGGAGAAGAGAGAGAGAGAGAGAGAGAGAGAGAGAGAGAGAGAGAGAGAGAGAGAGAGAGAGAGAGAGAGAGAGAGGGAGGAGGGAACGCAGGGAAAAGATAGAGAGGGTTTCAGGCAAAGGATTCTGAGAGAATAAAGCCACAGTGCAGTGTCTGGCAGCTTCTGTTTTTACCTCAGCGAGCAGATACACTGCCTCTCTCATTTAGAAACACATTCATGCATCTTCCAGGTTTGAAAACTGAGATAATCGCAATGTGTCCCTGGTTTTGTCTGATTGGCATTTAAACTGTGCGGTGTACCTGTGATTTTGGGGGGATGCGTTTAAGTGCAATTTATTTCGCATATTTATTTATGTAGGCAAAAAAATGAAAGCTGCTAATTTCTACGGCAATTTGCAACGGAGTTTTACTGGCAGATGGAACTCTACTTATCATAACTGCTGACAAACTGCCACGGGTAAACAAAAGAAGAAACAAGTGCTTCGTCTTGATAATTGTCTTTAAAAGAAAAAGCCCACACCAAAAATATTAGCACTTGCAAAACCTGTGTTTCCTGGTTAAAGTTTGAAAGGTGGTTTCTCTCCATTAGTTTTATTAATAAAGGCAAAATAAAAGGGAGGGCAAGGTGTTTGCAGGAAAGGTATTGGACAAGAGGCATTAAAAAAGTCAAAGCCTAAATTCTTTCTGGTTTCCCTCCAAATGTGACAACAGGCTTGCATTCTTGAATCCTGGAACAGAGTTTTTGAGTCACTATTTCTACAGACTTTTACTGCATCCTTCTGCCTTCCTGTACCATTTTATAGTAGGTTCCATTTTTAAAACGAAGTTGAAAAGAAATGATTTTCTAATTCAAATGGTTTCAAATGGTGTTTCACCAGCTTTGTTCCATTTCTGCTCATCTCCTGCCACATGAGGGCTAGGATTACACAGTTAAATTCCCCAAGCGACCTCTTTTATAAGGATGTAAATTGCTGATTCCAAGGTTAAGTATTTGGTATAAGTTAAGGCACTGGTGAAAATAACTGCTTGCTCTCCGTGGTAACCTAAGGGCACGCAGTAGTGAGCCAGGAGGATGAGGAGCCACCCAGGCTCTTGATGGACGGTCTTTTTGAAATTAAGCAATTCTGATAATGAAAGATAAGTACATGTGTCCTCCTTATAAACTATGTCATTAAAAAAATACTAAAAAATACCACTCAGTTATTTCACTTCAGCTACAGTGTCTCTCCACAATCCAGCACGGACCCTACGCACCTTTGGGGTTTCTGTGTGATTCGCCCGATGTGGAACAAGAAGCGGTCCACCCTGGCCACCTTGCTGTATCCAAAGAGAGACTGCTTGGTCTTGCTCAACTCGAAGTGTAATAACGATTTTTGTGGTTTGGCCATAGGGGGCTGTGTTTTAAGCTTGGACACAAATAAAGGAGTTACGACCGCGCCCCCTCCAAACCCTCAATGCGATCAAGCTGAAACCCCACTTATCATGAAGGCGAGCAGAGGACGGAGAACGCACAGGGGCTGGACAGAAGGCAGCTGGCAGGGAACAGGGAGTGCTCAGATGCGGAGGGGAAAGGCAGGGCCATCGGGAAGGGTGCCCCGGTGAATCCGGGGTTCTCGGCAGACGTCTCCCAGAGTCTATTGGAAGCAGCCTCCTTGAAGTGACATTATTGATATCGGTTCTAGAGTTAAAATTAACTTTATATACGGGAGTGAGTAGACTGGGAATGTTCTACCAATAAAAATAAAGACCCTGTTCCAAGATTACAACTATTTAGGCGCAATAAAAGCAGGGGAGGGGTCTGGAGCTTTCTGAAGAGGATCGACAAAACATAGTCAAGGCACGACAGAAAGAAATCAAAGCGGCATGAAGAGATTTTTTAAAGCTGTAAGTGGCTACTGGTGTTGTTCCCTTTTTTATCTTAGTAAGGAGATGGGCACACTGAGCGGGCATTATTTGTAGCTTGATGTATATTATTTATTTTTAAGATATCTTACGAGGGAGAGGGGTATCTCCCAAAGATGGCCCAAATCATGATAATTATTTCTTCCTAGCATACGACTGTTACAAGACTTATGTCTCCGTGGGAGAGCTTTATGTTCGTGTCCTTCTACTGAGGAGTATATGGTGATTAAGTGCTGGGTTTGGGGAACCAGGCTGCCTGGGATTCAATCCCAGCTCTACCACTCACTTGGTGCATGAACTTGGCCGAGGTTTTTGCCTCTTTGTGGCTGTTTCCTCACCTTAAAATGGGTATAATATTACCTGCATTACGGGGAGGGGGCTTCATTAGGGTAAAAATAATTCATGTGCTGTTGTGAGTTCCTTTCTTAACACATAGCAAGTGCTTTATAAATGTCAATTCCTGTTATTATTATTATTATGAAATCTGCCCAACAGATTTTTGTAAATAGCTCAAATAGACAACATTTTATCACCCTTAAAGCAAACTATCTCTCCCAGTTCCCTCACCTGTGTAAAGTTTATAAATCTTGGGGTCATTCAGGGCTCTTTTCTTTCCTTTTTCTCTTATCCAATTATCAGTAACTATCAAACACCACCCCCCTCCCCATGACTCTTAAAGTTATTTTTTTTATTTCTAGACTCCTAATACCTTCTCGATCCGAGCACTTTGCCTGGGCTATTGCAATAATGCTTTAACACGGCACTTCTCCATGTTGTTCTTTTCTGTCCTAAAACACATGAAGTGGTGACAAAATGCAGCTCCCATGCCTCCGGGGGCATTCCCAGGGTCTTACCAAAGTAACCCAAATTGTAACTACCACTTTCCCCTTATCGAGAAAGCACCTGCAATCTACGTGAAGGAGAGTGACATTATTCTAGGAACGACCTTGAATCTGCTGTAATGGATAAAGCAGCTAATCTTTGGCAAACCAATACTTTACTATTAGTGCCTTGTTAGTTGTGACACTTCTCCCAACTGTCATGACACAGCTATTGAAAACAACCTTTTTAAGAGGTTTTCTTTTCTTCTCCAATTCATCCTTCACAAGCCAGAATAACCTTCTTAAAATGCCACTCTGAACGACACCTATTCCCAATAGTTATTGATTGGTCAATTGAAAGTCTGCTTTATTTCATTATCTTATGAATCAGCTTAAAAATCAACAAAGGTCCAAAGAGTGATAGTAAAAAAAAAAATCATTATCATCTGAAGAAATAAAGACTGTGTAGGAAAAAAATGTAGGAAAACAATTTAAAAGGTATAATAAAAGATCGTGTTATTTTTCTGGTCATTATAATATTTGTGGTTATCGCCAGCCTTTTAAAATCTGTAATTTGTGATTTCTTTTCTTATTCTAAAAAATGAGTTTTTATGAGAAAAAAAATCATCAAATAATCACAGTTCTTTGCAGAACAAAATGCAGATTTCTGTGCCCATATTTGATCACCAAGCTGTCCCTGTAAATATTCATTCTTTCGCCTCCTCACAGGAGCTCACTGCTCCCCCAGACTGATTCACACGTATGCATCCCTTCCATAGCTCCGTGCACATACCTTACTCTTTCTAGAATGTCCTCTTCTTCTTTGTCACAACATATTTAACTCCTGTCTCTTT
Organism: Eidolon dupreanum; assembly: GCA_028627145.1. Classification (NCBI taxonomy): domain Eukaryota; kingdom Metazoa; phylum Chordata; class Mammalia; order Chiroptera; family Pteropodidae; genus Eidolon; species Eidolon dupreanum. The sequence continues at coordinate 6,697,018 of CM053515.1, forward strand.
ATCTGAGACCAGGACAAGTTCTATATCCTCCACGAAGACTTTCTTGGCCTTCCTACATTTATAGCAATGAAATTTTTTTAATTGTAGTAGTCATTCAAGCGCCCCAGGAAAGGTGGTGTGTCTAATAATTAGGAGCTTAGCTTTAGAATTCTTCCTGGGTCTAAATCCTGACCCTGAAATTTGCTTCCTAAATTTGGGACATCGGTCAAATCCCATTCTTCTTTCAATCTGACTCTCTTCTTCTCAAAAATACTGTTATGACGATTTACTTAGCTATTAGGTGTAAAGTGATTAGTATAACCGTTAGGATACAGCTAGCACCTACACAGTAAAGAGTAGTTAGCAATAATACAAGCACTTATTAAATGATAGGGAATTTTCATTGCCCCTCATTTCTAAACTTTATGACAACCCATCAAATGGCTGCTATTAGAACCATTTTACAGAAGCTGAAACTGAGGTTTAGCAAAATTAATTTACCCAATGCCACACAAGAGAAACTGGCAGAGCCAGGATGTAAACCCTTATCTTTCCACCATCTAGTTATTTTATCAACTCTGTTCACTTACAACTTAGCTTGTATCATACTGGTTTACTATTATTTGGATTTTCAGGTTTGTGCCCTATTCTTCCAATGCTATTATAGACTAAATGAGAGCAATACTCATGTTTAAAACATCTCTGCCTCTTTAGTATCTTCCATAAATCTTTATATAAAGTAGCTTGCTTGCACAGTGAATGTTTTTTGACTCCTTCATCTGTGCTCAGGGGAATTGAAGTTTTTAACTATATTTAGATTCAGTGACACTGTTTTTTGAAGGAATGCTTTCATCATCCTTTCTATGATAACATCATAATTACACAAAATAATATAAAAGAAAACATTACATGTGAATGAGGCATATGAGCAGAAACAAATGATGGTCTCTGCAAAAAAAAGCTGCACAAAGTGATACTCATCGATTTGATTTGGTTCCTCGTACATGGCATTTATATTCTGCTTAAAGATGGGCCCCTTGGGCCACCCATTCCATGCATGGAAAAGGGGAGATGATTACCTGAAAGTCATCCATCTAAAGTTACACAAAAAGGCAGAAATAATCAAATACCCACAGCATTCAGTCACCTTTAAATCTTTCTTTTAAAATAAATGCAATAATTATTTTCTCATTTATTTTCCATCTGGCTAGGTCTATACAATACTAAAACAACCTAGAATAGCATAAAATATTCTGTCAACCAATATCATGTTTTTTTGGTGTATGCAGTGTTAATGTTACTGAATTTTCAACAAGGTGAATTAATGTTTTATTATGTTATATATATACACACATATACATATTTTTATGTACACACACACACACACACAAACATACACATGTATGTGCACAAGTGAAAGCAATAGAAGAAAAAATGCCCTCTGTGTCCTACGTAGGATGATCAATGATATCAAACACTTACTGTCTTGTATCAGTCTTTTGACATTGGCATAAACTTCACGAAGTCAGGCCATGTTGTTGTTCACTGTTGTATTTCAGGTTCCTAGAGCAGTGCCTAACATACTATGTGTGTGTGCATGCGTGCATGTATGCGTGTTTGATGAATGAGTGAATGGAGTCCCCCCAATTCTGCCTAAACTTATCTATTTCTAGCAATTCTTTAAAATTCCCACCCAACTGGTTTACATATATCCACATACCTTTTGTACTCTGCTATCTCCACACATTATTTCCCATGGAATATGTTTTGTTGAATGCATGAACAAATTTATATTTGTTCAATATAAATTTTCCTCATCCTCAAAGAATCCTTTCTAGAGTATAGTAGCTCATGACAAATGCTAATTCTCCAGTTTCAAAGCACACTTTGCCTGGAACATTTTATGATATATAATTTTCCAAATTAATCTTGCCCTGCCTTTGGACAGCTCCTAGTGTTAGTGAACTGTTATTCTTCTAGTATCTCTAAGTTACTCTTAGTTTATCATGCAGGTCTGAAGTTTCCTGAGGGTTGCAGGAATGAAGTGTCTTTACTTTTTCTTTGTGGAATATATATTGCTATTCATTTGAGTACTCTCTTGTACATACTGTGTGTGTGTGTGTATGTGTGTGTGTGTTTAGATGGAAGATACTGACAACTATAAAATTCTACCATTCAAAAATTATGTCAAAGAGCTTATAATATAGTCCTGGCCTTTAGAATGCTGCTGGAATAGTGGTAAAATGTATAGAATTTTTTTTAACTTTTTCACCTCTTGGGTGGTATGAAAGGCCACTTATTTACTTCAGTATGTATGTGTGTGTGTGTGTGTGTGTGTGTGTGTGTGTGTGTATACTGAATATATATTATATATGTAATATGTAATATACATTATATATGTAATATCTAATACATACATACATACATACATACATACATAAGCACATACTCAACCAGTGTTCAAGTTAGTCTAAAAATAACTCATTTTAACAAATTGAGATTTTTTTTTCACAATAGGAAGAATTAACAACCGCCCTCTGGAAAAATATTATTTTCCCCAATCATTTATACATTAGTTGGAAGTCAGTGTATGTTGACTCGTGGGCAACTAGTCCTTAGAGAGAGGGTTTTTCGATTCCATAGGGTCTTGTCTATGTGGTCATTTCAGGCCCAATTACATACTTAACTATTCTGGGAGGTTTGTTTTTCCTTGGAAATATCATGGGAGAGAATACTGTTGAGCAAAATGAGATTTTGTAGGAAAGATTTTTCACCTACCTAGTAGTTCTGTGTGAATTCACTGGAGATTCGAGCTATTCAAGTTGTTTATAAATGACTGGTTTTTGAAAAGAAAAAAAATCTCTAAAATTAAAAAAGGACATAACCTCTGAAGTTTCAATAAAACCCTTAAAGTAGGCTTCTTACTTTTAAAGACAAGATAAAGCAGGCCCATTTTCCTCTCTATTTCCAAAATTGCAACGAGCGTATAATTAAAGGTTGGTGATATAAATAGTTGTCTGAAATTAGTTTATTGAATATTATAATTACATCAGATCCTATTTAGCCAATTAGAACAAATTATTTTGCATATGAAATTACTTACATTAATTACCATGTTCTGGCATTTGGGTTTTTGTCTGCTGAACAGAAGTTGGTTTGGTCTGTTTTGCATAGTGATTTGAACACCCCCTCAAGTGAAAACCAAAACAGCATCCACCTAATCATAAAGTAAAAATGGAAAGCAAATCAAGAGAGAATCTCAAATTTCTGCTTTCCATAGTGGACCGGATAGAGTTGGCTTCAATGAAACTCTAAGAATTTACGTTTCTCTCCATTGAGTCGAACGCAGGCGTTGGTGGACTGTTTGGTTCTTGTTACTGATGTTTTTCAATACGGAACATTTGAAAGCATCCGACCAGAAGTTGCACAATGATCACAGCCTTGAACGTATTCATCAGAAAAATGCATTCACTGCTACAGGTTTTATTTTTACAGTAACCAGAGTCCTGCATGCACTGTTTGCCAGTTTCTTCAATACTCTTACCCATGACAATCACAAAAGCAATTCACAACCTTACTTATCAGATAGTTCTGTTTTACAATAATCTGGTTGCTATTTGTAAAATCCAGGATAAAACAGTGCAATTTCTGATGCTGAATATCTGAAAAGCTCTGGAAGCTGCTAGGGAGAGATATGCACTAAAATATGTAATGCGATGGAATTACAACAGACAGACATTCTAGAGGGTGCACACTCAAGTGCATCTCAGAGTATATGACATTTAATGGTGCCACTTGCAAAATTTACAAATAAATTCTGCATTTAATCTGCTCCCACAACTCATAGTCTTTCTCAGCTCCAAATTTAACTCTTTCATTAAAAGGAAAAAAAAAAGGGTAGAACTCTCTCAAAAAGAATGATCAGTCAAGATGATCACCATTGAATAACTGTCTCCAGAATGAAATGAAAGCAGGGATCTCAATTAAATAGTTTATTTCATGTGCTGTCATCTAAATCTCTAGATGCAGTCTGAAAGCAACAGCATCTTTCTGATGAGAATTTAACACACAAAAAAGTGGTGATTTTAACAGCTGATAAATCTCTTGTAATAAGGGACTTAAAACACACACACACACACACACACACACACACACACACACACACTCTCACTCTCTCTCTCTCTCTCTCTCTCTCTCTCTCTCTCACACACACACACACACACACACACACACTGCTGTTCCAGTGATTAGGCTATGAAATATGAAAGAACACTGTATCATACACTTTCTTGAAGAGTACAGATGCCAGTTAAATTTTTTTTAGGTGGAGTTTTCGTGGCTCCATATTAGTGTGAGAGAGAAATGGGAACAACATGCACCACTGAGAGGCAGTGTAGTGTAACAGAAAATGTTACCATATTTTAATTCCAGATCTGCCACCATCTCAGTATGTGGCTTTGGCGGAACCACTTACCCACTATTTGCCTTCACTTCTCCATCTGCTAAATGGGACTAATAGCTCCCAGTTTCTGATAAAGATTAATAAAAAGTAGTCGCATACTCATAAAGACAAAGAACCATATCCTTTCCCTATACAATCAGAGTCTACCTAAGATAATTCTTCCAGGAGAATAAGGAATTATATGCTGGAAGCTGAATGCTTTCCTTGAGGCTGCTGGGGCACCAATTAATAGAGTGAGGCAACAAACCACTCAATAATCCTACACTGGCTGAAGGAATTAATGCAGCTCACCTCTGTTGCTGTGAATGCAATACCATGTACTCAGAGGATGCTCGATAAATATTAGCTGACGATGATATTGACAGGGTGCTGTGTACAGTCACAGCACTAAGTAAATTATTAAGGTTTCAGTTGTTCAGAAAACATATTGAATAATCATTGGTAATAAAAGAAATCTATCCCTGACCTCATTTACTTTATTGTGATATCATCTCATGCATAATAAGAACATCACTAATTCCTGGAAACTTCATGGCCTTATCCTAGTAACTTAGGAGAGTAAAAATAAGGTCATCCTTCAGATGATATTCAGAATATAGGCACTTCTTAAAACTTCCATCGTCATCACTCTGGTGCACTGCATCATCGCTTCTTTTCTGGATTACCGTGGAGCTTCCTGATTTTTCTCCATGATTCCCACTTTCTGCCTCTACCCCAAGGACATAAAGGATCCTACCTTATGCAGCCCTTCCTGTTCTGCCTCTGGGATTGCCCTTGTGACTTGGTTTGGCCAATGGGACATCAGCAAACGTCACACGAGTAAAGGGCATGATAAGCACTTGTGAACTGGGGCTTCCCCTGTTGGAAGGGTGCCACCTCCATAAAAGAAAGCCTTGTTTGGCTTCCTGGGGGATGAAAGACCATATGGAGAGAGAGAGAGAGGCCCAACCATTTCCTGGAGTCTGGCCCCCACTGACCAGGGAGCTGGGTGTAACTGGTGATTACAGGCAAGTCCAGCAGAAGAACTGCCCAGCCAGTTATAATTTGAGAAATATTACATTATTCTTGTTCCAAACCACCAAGTTTGGTGTAGTTTGTTATCTAGCAATAGATAAGCAATACACCCCCCCCCACTAATTGTTCTCAGTTCTGCAATCAGAGTGATTCTTTTCATAATATAAGCTAGATGATCTCATTCCTTTGCTTAAAACCCTCCACGAGCTTCTTCCCACAGCCAGAAGTAAAGTCAGTCTTTCCAGTGTTTTAAAGATTTGACATGCTCTGTTCTTTCCCCAATTTATCAGGCCTCAGATCCTACTAATCTCTCCCTTATTTTCTTCCTTTCAGCTACATTAGCCTCTGCCTAGAATGTTCTTCCTTGTGAATGTCGGTTACTCTCTCGCCTCATTTTTTTTTTTCAGTGACGTCGACTCTGATCACTGTATTTAAAAATTCTCCACCATCCTTTCTGTGTTTTCTCAAGTGCACTTACCACTTCTAAATCACGATATAGTTTGCTTATTTTGGTTGTCCTTTGATCCTTTACCAGAATGTAAGCTCTGAGAGTGTAGGGAGTCGCCTTTGTGGTTTATTCTTGAGTTTCCCAGCACCTATATACCCATGCCCGGTATATAGGACAGACTTAGTAAATATTTGTTAAATTAAAAGAGGAATCCTGTTGGGTTATGGTGCCTGGAAGCTACAAATTGGTTTCTACATTTAATAATAATGCTAAGAGTGAAGCGAATCTGTAAGCGCACGCCGTTGATGCAACCTACGAAGATTTATGGGACGTCTGTTGACAGAGTACAGAAGTAGCCTTGTGGTCAAGGAAAAGAGAAGGTCAAGAAGGTTCTTTGGAAAGTATTTTATCTGGGAATCTCTTCAGCAGGTAGCGAGAAGTGCAATCAAAAGCAAAGAGAGGTGACTGTGCATTATAACGGCCACCCTGGAAAGTTCAAGAAAGAACCCAAAAGAAGGAAAGGAGACCCTCCAAGCCTGCTTGAATCAAAACAGCAAGTGGTACCAGGAGAAAGATGCACCCAAAGGGCACATCTGGTGGTTTTTTGTTTTTTTTTTTTTTTTGGAAGACAAAGTTTGTGATGTGCTTGTCTCTTTTTGAGGAAAAGCATACAAACAAAGAGGACTATATCTAAGGCTGTGTCTTTTCACGTCAATGTCAGGGTTGAGGACACACACTGAGGAACATGGTTACAGATGTAGACATGTGCCCAGGGGCCTGACGCATTGGCATCTACGCTCCGTAAACACGTATGTTCCAAAAAGCTAGCACTCGATTTGACGGATCACAAAGTCGGCTAAGCACCAGTCACAGGCTTCCATCTGAATACTTCACTCTGTGAAAAAGTCCATTTTAACAAAGGCACAGCCTGGGCTGGCGGTGTGGCCTCCAGCATGTAGCACAGGTGTGTAGCCAATAATTTACCTCTGTTAGTGCCAAACAGACGCAACCTGGGATGACTTAACTTCACCGCACTGACTCAATCTTTGTGCAAACCTCATCTGAAACCATCCATTTTCCTCCTTGTCCACACGTCATTTTCCTCGTTGCTCTGCAATTATTTATTATCTGGCTCAGTAATTGTATTGTTCAGAGCGGCCATGCAAACTCTATTGTCAGGGAAAAAAATGCCTCTTTGCCCAACTCGACTCTCCTGCGTGGGGAATAAAAGATGTTGGTCTCTTAGAGCTCTTAATACACAGCTCTCTATGTTCAATTTTGCCAAAAATGAAAATTGCCAAAAAGCAAAGTATGCGGGAGGTGTATGGTTGGACGCTGTTGTGGCTTCACGTCCCCTCTGATGGATGGTGCCCTCTGAATGTCTGGGAGCACTCACTAGCTCATTGCTATGACCCCTGCTTTCAGAGAAGTTGGCAACATCCAGCCCTTCCGAATAGCAAGCCCCCCACCTCGCCCACCCTCTCTTTAACTGCTTCAGTTAGTCATTCCTGGCCTTTTCCAAAACCGAAACACCCCTAGGCAGAGCTATTATCCAGCCCAGCAGATCTTGTAGCTGAAGATGGTACTGGGACTCTGGAACATATGTTTTTTTATACTTTTATATATATATATGGTTCTCACGTATATATTTTAGCATTTGATCCCACTTAACATAAAATATTTCATGATTCGTGCTGGGGGAAATGTCATTAAAACAATTCTTTAGCTTAATTGCAAAAGATATAAATGTGGTCTCACTTGTGGAAAAAAGTTACTCTTAACAATGAGGTGTAAATTGGTGTCTGCTTAATCTGTTCACAGTAGGATTAAAGCCCACTCCTGCCTTCTCGCCCTGGTTTTTGCTGTCTACCTGGGAAACGCATCCTTTCTCTTGCAGCATCTCTGATTTCTTAAGGAAACAGGAGACAGGACTTTCATGCTTGATCCTTCTACCAGCTGGAAGGACACTTGTTTTACCCCATTTCCAGCATCTTTTTTGAACTGTGGACCGCAGCTCTATTGTCCGACCTTACTCAGCAGAATCCCAGCCTTCTTTGGCCTCTTCTCTCTCCAAAAATTGTGGCCCCCTGCATATCCCGATGTGGATTAAATGTGTAGGGGAACAAGTGCTATTTGTACCATGACCTTGTGCTCCTGGGGGAATTGTAGGCACTATTCTTTCACTCACGATGTTTTACATTTCAAAGATCTTAGCTGTCTTTGATATTAAAGAATTAAATGTGCAGTGTAATTGTTATTATTTCATGAACTTTAATAGGTTAATCAGGTCATATTGGGTTTTCCACAGTGTGGTTCTGTTCCAAAGGAGATAATTTGGCTCCTAGTCAATGAATTCTGACAAGCAGGATTCAACTTTAATATTGGAAGAAACGAATATACTAAGTTACCTAAATCCTCACGAACGATGGTTACTCTGACGATCCCAGTCCCTGAGAAACAAGGGTTCTCACCATTGGCACGATTGATATCTGGGCCCCAATCATGCTTTGTTGTGGGGTTGTCTTGTGCATTATAGGACACGTTAGCAGCATCCCTAGTTTCTCCCAACCAGATGCCAATGGCACCATCCCACAATTCATGACAAACAAATGTCTCCAGGCATTGCCATATTTCCCTCAGAAAGCAGAATCAACCCCAGTTGGGAACCACAAGATTAAATGAAAAAATGGTGGTGGTGGGGATGATAGAGATTCTTTGGGGGATTCTAATATGTATAGAATTTACTGACTTAAATGATAATTAATATAACAATAGGTAACATGCACTGAGAACTCACTAGGAGCCAATTAGCACTATGCTAATTGCTTTATATCTTTGATCTCATTTGATCCTTAAAACAAACCTATGAGGTAGTTACTATGATCTGCATTTTCCAGTTAAAGAAACTGAGGCTTAGAAGTGTTAAATAATTTGCCCTGGACTCCCCAGCTGGAAAGTGGAATGGGTAGGCATGCCTAAATCCAGAGCTGATCACATTAGCCCCTCCTTCCTTTCTGGCTGGTCTGCTCTCCTGGTGGGTATGATCTGAGTTATCTAAATCAAATTCAGGAGTTGACTAAGCTCCACTATGTTTAGGAATTTCATCTACACACTACATAGGTCTGAAAAAGTAAGATGATGTTTGCCTTCAAGTGACATATGCAAAATAGAAAATAATGCAGAAGTAAGAAAATGTGGTAAGAGGTGTGAAAGGGATCAGAAGTCAGGGTTCTCTGGATTGGTGCTTCTCAGACCTCAATGTGCAAGAATCACCTACAGTCTTATTAAAATGAAGGTTCGGATCCAGTAGGTATGAATTGGGCCCTGGGATTGTGTGTTTCTAACCGGTTCCTGAATGACGAAGCTGCTGGTGTAGGAACAGCTCTTTGAGGAAGGCTCTAGTGTGCTAGGAAATGTAGCTTCGATGCATTTGAGAAGCAAGGTCCAACAGTGTGTATCTGAAGTGCCAAGAAATCACCAACACAGAGTGGAAGGGGTAGGCGGATGGGGTGGGATTGCCTTGGCCACGAGAGCCACACTTGTCTCTCAGCCTTCACTTGGCACGTCAACCGTGTGCCTACTCGTGTCAACTGCCCACATATACAACTAAACATCTGCTATTTTAAAGGACAAATATTAATTTGAAGCACGAAAACACCTACCCATTGAACATAACTTGCTTTTGCAAACATACTCATGACTGATTTTATACTTTGGAAAGAGAATGCTTCTCTCCTTTCAGTACACTATGCCGTCAGCTCCCTAAAAAAATTTTTTCATTCTCCCTCCAGACATTGTGACTTGAATGACTGTGGAACTACAACTGGCCAAGAATTTATATAACGAGGAAAAAAAAAATACATGTGGAAGGTCGAAAACAAAAAGATTTTTTTTTTAATCCAGTGAATGCCACAATTAAAATTATGATTATGAGGATTGTAAACTAGGTTGCCATTTGCTTAACTGTTCAGAGAGACAGAACTGAATTCTAGGATAAATAGTCACAAAGAAATCGTTTGGGGACCAATCTCCAGTAGTGGCTGTGGCCTCTTCATGCAGACTCCAGGGACTGCTGCCGATCACAGATCAGTGACATCTGAATTTGACCAGAGGTCAAAATGAAAGGGATGAATTTTGAGTCCCTTGACTCTGAACACATTCAGCTAATTCTCCATCCACATTGCAGGAGGACATAGTGGATGAATGATTCACTGGGCTGTAGAGAGGGACCATATTACAGCAGAGGCTGAGAATTGGAACCACCCAATTATTGCTGATGGTTTATTCATACATAAAATGGAGGGGATTGTATGTATTTGGGATTACAGGTATCACTGCCGTTCAGATTACACTATACTGATGGAGCTTAGCTTCATTAAACACACTTTATCTCAGCACCTACTATGTGCCAGACCCTGGGGCATGTAGAGAAACACTCTGTACCCCCCCCCATCCTCAAGTATCCCCTGGGATAAAGTGTTTCCTATTCATGAGTTGCTCGTACCACACCTTTAATTTTTTGCTATATCTACTACTGACTGTACTGATATTTAATATTCTTTTCTTTAGATAATATCATTTTTCACAGTTTTAACTTGGCCTCATCTAAAGCAATGATTGCTGTGAAATTATATGTTTGAAGTGCTTCTCATGGCTGGCAGAATAAAGTATACTTCTATGACGATTGGCAAACGAAGCCTGCTGAAGCTTTGGGGGTGGCTACCATCAGCCCAGTCACCCTGGTTTAGCTCCCTGAACCTCCCCATGATCCAGCAACATCAGAGGTGCCAGGCCTGGTGAGAAGGAAGTTTCCAGAACTGATACCGCATGTACACTGGGCAGTGTCTGTTCTGACTAACCTGAGCCATTTTCTTACCTGTTCCACTTCTAGGAAGCACTCAAGACTTTCCAATTTGGTGGTTTGTTGAGGGCCTGCATTCATTCATTTTACAAACGAAGTAAACCCTTGTGCTCCAGAAGGCTGTTGCATGGTAGTTAGATTCACTGAATCTACTACAGTATGAGAAGTTATGCTTTCTCTAAACTTCGGATTCTCTCTTTCTCTCTTCTGTAAACTAAGCATAATAATAATTCTTGCTTCATGGATTAAACCAGGGATTTTCAGCTTCAGCTCTATTAACATCTTGGGAGAGGTGATTCTTTGTTGTGGGCTACTGTCCTCTGTATTATATGTTTAGCAGCATTTCTGGCCTCCAACCACTAGATGCCAGCAGCACCTCCAAGTCTTGACAACCAAAAATGT